>CM018043.1:43165416-43770416 GCA_008638375.1 Nyssa sinensis | reverse complement strand
GAAGGGAGGGAAATCTTAACCCTCATTTAGTATTTGTTATCCCTCCAAAAGTGGCGGAAACGGAAGAAAATGAAAGAAAGATTTAATAAATTTTTAATAATACCAAATTATCCTAAATTTAAAATCAAATAAATAACCATCTCGTCATAGGAGCATAATAGTAAAATAAATATAAATTATTTCTTTCCTTTCTCTCCATTATCAATTCCCAAACAAGATAATAGTCTTTCATTTCCTTTTCTTTCATTAGTTATCCAAACATAAAGGAGGAATTACTCTCTCCTCTCCTCTCATTTCCTTTCCCTCACAACTAATACTATCCTTTCCTTTCCTTTCCCTCCTAGTTATCCAAACGAACTGTAAGTATCTTGTCTGTAAGACTGTAATACACTTGACCTCTATGTGATAAGATAGTTTACGTCAACCACTAGAGTAGTGGGCTTTGGGTTATTGTATTGGTGTATTTGGAATACACTGAGTTAGATCACTATAAGAAACACATCATACAAAACTGTCATCTTTGATGTAATTCTTATATTCACTATTCGCAGTAAGCTCTTAATCCTGAAAAAATAGTGGAATCAAGTTCTTAATAGTGGTGACTTTGAGTTACCAATGAGTGAGGTCTCTTAAATCAATATCTCGAGATCTTGAAAAATTATTGTTTAGACTGTGGGAACACATATTCTTAAGATGAAATCTATACTCTCTAAATTGGAGAGAATGATATCACTAATGTATTAATTCAATTGATTATTCACTGAAATCCAAATATGTTCTTTTCAATAAATTATTTATTAACAGGCTATTTTATAGTAATTAATAATTGGTGAATTAAGTTGTAAAAATAATTAAGAATTGGTTTGACAGTGTATAAATTCAAATCCTAATTATTGATATTCAAATAAAGGGGCCCACTATATATGTTTAGTGATTATAAGTTTTTCTCTATTTCACCAAAGTAGAGTGCAATTCTAATTATTTAGTGGAATTAATTAGTCATTAATTAATTAAGAGTTAATTAGAAATTAATTGACTAATTGGAGTTAATTTGGTTGGATCTTAGATCCCTCCTTTTGCCCTAATTTTGTAAACTCTTATAAATATGTTATTTAAAGAGGATAGCCGTACACAACAAGCTAATATATTATTTTGAGAGAGTAAAATAAGAGCCCACTCTCTTCTTTGATGCACGACTTGCATAGAGGAAAAATATGAGAAGACTTAGAGGAGTAAAAGAAGAAAGATTGCATCAATCTCTTCAAGAAGGTTTTTTCAACAATCAAGATTATTAAGAACAAGGAAGATTGCATCAATCGCTTCAAGAAGACTTATTCAACAATTAAGATTATCAAGAACAAGGTAATTCTAATGTTATTTTCAAGATTGTATGGTTCATTTGAAGAAAAATATCCAAATAAATTTTTGAAATAGCTTCCACTGAGATTACGAAACCAACAGTATATATGTATGTATGTATATGTGTAATAACACTTGTGATTCATGGAATTTATATATATATATATATATATATATTTCAATTTGGATTATATATATATATATATATATATTTAATATTCGAAAAGAGAGATGATCAATGATATTAAATTTGTGTAAAATGTAAATAAATGGTATTGCTATGAAATTCAAAGTAAAATATAATAATATATTTAATGCTGCACTTTCTGATCAGTGGGGCTCCACTTTTCGTCGTTTATCACGAACTCTGGAAGAAAGATCAGAGGGCCACCGGGTTGGCTCCGGTGGTAGCTGCTCCGATGATAAAGTCAGTAAAAAGTAGAAGATAGATTGAACTTGAAAGAGTATAAATTGACTGTAATTGAAAAACATACCTTAGGGTTATATTTATAGGCTGCTTATCTCCCAAATTGATTAGGATTTGGAGTCGTAAAGTTTGGGATCCGAAGATATCTGAAGATGGCAGTTTCTGTATTGAACTCTAATCTTCGCAAAAATAAGGATCGGAATATATCCGAGAATGGCAGCTTCCATGTTGCATTCTGTTTCCCTGTTCTGTGGTCAGTAGGGTGAGCAAGGTGGTGATTAGCTCGGTACCTCTTTAGACACATGCTATGAGTTTCACGGTTCGGGAGGGAAAGTCCGTGCCCTTCTGATCAAGGGGTGTCTATCAGATCTGAATAGCTTTGTCACTTTCTGACCTGCATATAAAGAGCTTAGACACGTGTCAAATTTAGGTTGGGCTGTCACTTTTTGGTACATCAGCTACTCCCCCCGAGCCTTAGTTCTGTGGGACCTATGTAGAATTAAGATTAGGGTTTCTGAAGGGTCTGTGTATTCTCATTAATGCACTATTCCGCATTTTGAGAAAACAAGTGTTAATGGAGCAGTTATGGTGCCATCATTTATTAGGCCACCGATTCGGGAACTGAGGCCATCATTAGCCAACTATCGATTGGGATTTGGGGATTAAATGATGCCTTTATAGAGTTTTATAAATAACCAAAATACTCATTTTGGACTTCTTTACAAAGCTTATACTGTTCTAAAGCTTTTTGAGAGGAAGAGTTGAGACTCTGTGCAATTTTCGGTACGTCTGAGAAGCTCTCTGTTACCTGAACTTCTCTCTTTCCAGCAAGAGGTAACCTTCTCTTCCTTAAATCTCCTTTTACTTTTTCCATCGTTCTTTCTTCTTCATTCTGCTCTTTTCTGTATCTTCATTTATATGTTATTGTTTTCATATGTCATCCTTCGATACACACTCCGACGATAGAGTAGGAAATAGGGAGATTGTAGAAGTGGGTAGTGATAGGGAACTTCCATTTGAGGGAATGTGTAGTGATTCCTCAAATAGCGATTTTGAGGTGCTGCTTCTTGAAGCGCACCTCGAATCTAGGAACACGAAGGTTGGCATATTGGGCCGATCTCAGAGGGAGGAAGGTGAGAGTGCTGTGACTGAGGGTATACTAGATTCCCTCAAGACGCACTTTGATTTTCCAGAGAATGTGATCTGTAGAGTCCCTAAGAAGTTAGACAATCCCTCAGATATTGAGAGGGGGGAAATCTACGCTTACCTTGAATAGATTGAGGTTGGCATGCGTTTCCTCTTACACCCCCTCTTAAATGAATTCTTTTGTTGTTTCAAGATCTGCCTTGTCGAGCTGAACATCAAAAATTGGAGGTAGCTTATGGCCTTCCTAGTGTTAGGTCATAAGAAGGGGTTGAGGTAGATCTGGACCTCATACGGAGCAACATGGACATGAAGTACCTCATGTCGGAGGGACTGTATTACATATTTTTCGATAAGAGGTTCAAGCCCCTAACCTCGGTACCCACTTCCAATAAGACGTGGAAGAAGTGGTACTTCTTTGTCAATGGAGGCTGGGAACATGAAAATTATGAGGATCGGATGAGTTTTTTCCCTCGGTATACCGACTTCAAGGGTGAGCTTATAGACCTTTGGAATTTAGTTGTGGCATTCTTTTTTTTAGTTCTATCTAACTTTGTACTGTTTTTTGTTTTGTGTTACAGATAAGAAGGCTTGGAGAAGGTCAATCTTCACTCATGAGCTACAAGAGAAGTACCGGCGGCTCCTGAATTCCCTAGATCGAACTCATGACCGGATCTTGACACTTCAGAACTTCATGGAGGTGAATCTAGTGAAAAAAAAGTCGGCTGCCTTGAAGAAGTCCGTGTTATTGAGCTGGACGCTGGGCCCCAAGAAAGCTAAAAAGGCATCTAGCCCTGCTGCTCCTCCCCCTCCTCAGAAGAAAATGAGGACCGAAGTGGGAGCCTCCAATTCCCCGAAGCGCGTAGTATCGGAAGAACTGGCGATGCCTGTCACCCTCAAGGAACTAACACCACCTGCTGCCCCTCCAACAAGTTCGGTCCCCCACGGCAAGGGGAAGGTGGGCTTGCTTCCCCCCAGCATTGCTTTGGTTAAGAGTGGAGAGGCCACTATCAAGAGGGCCTATGAAGAGGTGTGGGTTTTTTCCTTTGAATGCTTCAAGGGCTTAAGACTACGTCGAATTTCTAGAGATCTTCTGGTCTCCCATATGAGGGTAATGATTCCTTTACTTAGGAAAAATTTTCTCTTTCCTTTTCTACTTCTGATCTGAGTGGTTTGAACTTTGCACTTTTGTATTTTGTAGGCTGTCCACACCATGGTCGTAATTATGGACTTCCCTGAGGAGTCTGAGAGGGAAGACAAACTCTAGGCTGAGCTGGACGAGGCCCGGTTCCAACCCAAAACTGCCCATTCTGCCTCCCTCTCCTTTGAGGAAAAATATAAGAAGGCTTTGAATAATGTGGCCATTTTGGAGTCACAGAAGAATGGCTTGGCGTTCGATTTGGAGGCCATGAAGAAGGAGAAGGAAGAGGCAGAGGCTGCGGCAGCTCTGAAGTTGGCCTCTAGCGTCGAAGTTACCAAGGTGGCAGCTAAGGAGGAGGTTAAAAAAGAGCTCAGAGATGAGCTGAACCAACCGGGCGGCAAGTTCGTGGATCATGGGTATGAGTTGTTCTGCAAGAAGATCCAGAAGCTCTACCTTGACCTTGACATCTCTGGAGTGGACGAGATATAGCTAGATGATCAAGAGCTGAGTCCTTCTGAGGTTACCCCAGCCGAGATCATTGAAAAAGCTGCCCCCACCTCAGAAGACGCCCCGGCCTTTGAAGACCCTTTATTAGGGTGTTTTTCTTTATCTGTTTTGTCTGCTTTTGTTTTTGTACTATTGCACCCTTTTGCCCTTCTGGGCTTATTAATGAAAGACTTTATTTATCTCAATCTCTTATGTATTCAGATCTGACACATTTGCACTCAAAACATAATCTTTAGGCCTAAAAAACTTGCACAATTAAGTTAAGATAAAGGTGTCAGACCTAAATAATTTTAATTGAATTACTGCGAATACTTCAGACCTGAATCACTTGCACAATTAAGTTAAGACGAAATATTCAGACCTAAAAAATGACTGGATTTAAGATTGAAACTACAGACCTGAGATACTTGCAGTTAAGTCAAGATAAGTCTTCAGACCTGAATCACTTGTTAATCAAATCAAATGTAAAGACTTCAGACCTGAAATTCTTACAGTTAAGTCAAGATAAAATATTTAGACCTAAAATATGACTGAGTTAAGGTCGAACCTTCAACTCTAAGATACTTGCAATTAAGACAAGATTAGACCTGACATACTTAAATAATTGGGTTAAGACAAAACCTTTAGACTTGAATAGCTAAGATATTAGTAATAGTTGAAAGAATGGACTAGGCCTGGTGGTTCGTGCATTAGGATAGACCAGACCTAGGGGTCTGTTCATTGAATTGGACCAAGCCTGTAGCACTTGTAATGGACGTAAGGCTCATAGGGGTCATTGAAATGGACCAGACTTGGGGTCCGTGCATTAACTGGACCAGACCCGGGGGTCTGTGCATTGGATTTGGACCAAGCCTATAGCGCTTGTAATGGACACAAGGCTTATAGGGGTCATTGAGATGGACCAGACCTGGGGTCTATGCATTGAATGGACTAGACTTGGGGGTTTGTGCATTGAATTTGGACCAAGCCTACAACACTTACAATGGATACAAAGCTTATAGGGGTCATTGAGATGGACCAGACCTGGGGTCTGTGCATTGAATTTGGACCAAGCTTACAACACTTGCAATGGATACAAGGCTTATAGGGGTCATTGAGATGGACCAGACCTGGGGTCTGTGCATTGAATGGACTAGACCTGGGGGTCTGTGAATTTGAATTTGAAGCACTTAAAAAGAAAAATAAAGATTTTATTGATAGTACTTTCATAGGTGTTCAACATTCCAAGGCTTAGGCACATGCTTCCCGGTTACATCTTCCAACCAGTAGGTTATGGATTTAACGACTTTGGTAACCCTGTAAGGCCCCTCCTAATTAGGGGAGAGCTTTCCCATGGTGAGATCTTTGGTGTTCGGGAATACCCTTCTTAGGACAAGATCCCCGAGTTGGAAGTTGACGGGTCTTAACCCTTGACCGAAGCTGTTGGCCATTCTGCATTGATATGCTTCAGTCTTGACCTTGGCCTGCTCTCATTTTTCTTCGAGCAAATCAAGATTTTCTGCACCCTGATGGTCATTGGTTTCTTGGTCGAACGCATCAGTCCTTACAGTTGGCATACCGATCTTGACGGGAATGACCACTTTGATACCGTATGCAAGTGAGAACGGTGTCTCTACGGTTGGTGTTCTTCTGGTAGTTCAGTAGGCCCAGAGTTCTCTAGGGAGTTCTTCAACCCACATTCTTTTGGCCTGTTCCACCTTTTTCTTGATGGCATCAAGAATTATGTGGTTGGTAACCTCTGCTTGTCCGTTAGCTTAGGGATGCCTTGGTGAGAAAAAGTGGTAACTGATGTGCAAATCTTCATAGAACTTTCGGAACACCTTCTGCGTGAATTGCGTACCATTGTCAGAGATGATGACACGGGGTATGCCGAACTTGCAGACTATGTTCTTTCATGTGAAGTTTTTTACCTCCGCTTCGATAATGTGAGCTAGAAGTTTAGCTTCTGCCCATTTGAAGAAGTAGTCTATGGCAACGAGCATATATCTTTTGTTCTATACAATTTTTGGCAGTGGTCCCATAATGTCCATCCCCCATTGAGTGAAGGGCCAAGGACTGGCAATAGGGATGAGCTCATGATGGGGTTGGTGCTGGTATAAGGCAAAGCATTGGCACTTGTTGCACCTCTGGACATACTCCTTGGCCTGCTTTAGCATGCTTGTCCAGTCATAGCCTTGATTCAGAGCTCGGTGGGCTATAGTCTTGCCGCCGTTGTGGTTTTCATAGATTCTTTCATGAATTTCGGCTAGGACGTATTGGGATTCCTCTGGAGACAAACACCTCAGGAGAAGTTGAGTGTAGGATCTTCGGTAGAGCTTTCTGTTTAGGATCAGATATCGAGCTTCCCTGATCCGAACCCTTCAGGCTTGATTTTTATTCTCTAGAAGTAGTTTATCCTTTATGTACTAGATGATGGGAGTCATCCAGTCTTGGTTTTGCTTCGAGATTTGGGTGCATTACATTTCCTCGATGCTGAGCTTCGGTTGGTAAGAAATCTTCATTGTTGAATCTCTTTCTGATTTGAGATGAAAGGCCACGTTTGCTAAGGCATCAACTTTAATGTTCTGGCCTCTTTTAGTTTTTAAAATGGTGAATTTCTGGAAGAAGGTTTTCAACAAATCCACCAGTTCTAAATATCAGACCATCTTGTCGTCTTTGGTGGAAAAGTCCCCCAAAACTTGGCTTACCACCAGTTGGGAGTCTAAAAATGCTTCAAGGTTTTGTGCTTCGCATTCTAGGGCAGTTTTATGCCGAGGACGAGTGCTTCATACTCGGCTTCATTGTTAAAAGCTTTGAACCTTAAGCTGACTGTCTTTTAGGTTATAATTCCATTTGGGGACTGGAGCATGATACCTACTCTTGAACCCTTATCAGTAGATGATCTGTCAATGTAGAACTGCCATATTACAGTACCTACGTCGATTTGAGTTTTTTCATGCAGCGCTGGAGCAAATTCTGTGACAAAGTTTGCCAATGCTTGCCCTTTAATGGAGGTTCATGGGACATAGGATATGTCGAATTCCCCTGACTCTACAGACCACTTGACTAGTCATCCTGAAACTTTAGGCTTGTGCAGAAGTGACTTGAGAGGGTAGGATGTAGGGACTTCAATGGGATGTGCTTAAAAGTAGGGCCTGAGCTTTTGAACGGACATTACTAGGGCGAATGCCAACTTCTTAATTTCAGGATATCTCTTCTCGGTATCTAGAAGTGATTTGCTGATGTAGAAAACTGGCCTTTGAATCCCTTTGTCTTCTCTGATCAGTGCCGAACTAACTGCATTTTTTGATATTGTGAGATTTAGAGGTAGTTTTCCCCTTGTATTGGTTTGGTAAGGAGCTCGGGTGAGACCATATACTACTTTAAATCCTGGAAGGCCATCTCGCATTCAGGGGTCCATTCAAAGGCCTTATTTTCCTTCAAGGCCTTGAAAAATAAGAGGCATCAGTCCGTAGATCTAGAGATGAATCGGTTTAAAGCTACTATTCTTTCGTTTAGATCCTAGATGTCTTTTTTTATCCTTGGTGATTCTAGCTCGATCAAAGCTTTAATTTGTGAGGGGTTTGTCTCAATTCCCTTTTGAGAGACTAGAAAACCCAAGAATTTTCCTTTAGCAATCCCGAAGGTCCACTTTGATGGGTTTAACTTCATCTTGTGTTGTTTCAGTATGCTGAATATCTGACTCAAGTGCTGGATATGGTCACCCTTCCTTAGGCACTTGACCAACATGTCATTTATGTAAACCTCCATTATGCTGCCAATCAAGGAGTCAAACATTCTGTTCACCAACAGCTGGTACGTGGCGCCAGCTTTCTTCAGACCAAACGGCATCACTTTATAGCAGTAGAGACCTCGTTCGAATATGAAGGCTATCTTTTCCTAGTCTAGAGGGTACATCTGAATTTGGTTATACCCTGAATATGCGTCCATAAAGCTCATAAGCTCATGTCTTGCGGTTGCATCGACCAACTAATAATTTCTCAGGAGAGGAAAGCTGTCTTTAGGATAGGCTTTATTGAGGTCTGTGTAGTCAACGCAAACCCATCATTTACCATTCTTCTTTTTGGCAAGGATTGTATTGGTGAGCCATTTTGGGTAGTATACCTCCTTTATCATTCTAGCGTCCAGCAGCCTTTGGACCTCTTCATTAATGATCTTATGCCGCTTAGGGGCGAAGGTTTTCCTCTTTTGTCTCACTGGAGGGTGGTCTGGGTCAGTCATTTGCTTGTGGGAGATGAGATTGGGATCCATCCCTTCCATGTCTTTAGTTTCCTATGTGAAGACTGACAGGTTATCTTTCAGGAGTTCGATAATTTCCCTCTGCTTGAATTGGGATAGACCTGAACGGATCTATAAATAGCGCTCTCCCCTTTTTAGAACTTACCAGCACCTTGGCAGGTTCCTGCATTGGTTTGGCCAGGCTGTCTCTCCCCCTAGACTTAATGGCTCGTCAATCTCGGAGGGGCACTCCTCAGTCTCATGAAGTTCGGAAGGTGTAGGACTTATTTCTTCATGAGGGTGCTGTGATTGCTATTTGGGGGTTTTTTTTCTTCAGCACGAGAGCATGACACTCCCGGGCAGTTGGCTGACAGCCCCTAATGGTGCAGACCTTGTCACTCTGGACATACTTCAGGCACTGATAGAGGGTCGAGGTGATCATTCCTATCTGATGGAGCCATGGGCTTCTGATGATGATGTTGTAGGGAGGTTGGGAGTCCAGGACCATGTATTCAGAGATTAACGTCTTTTGAGTGCCCCTTTTTCCCACTGTGGTCAGGAGATCTATCTTGCCCAGCAGGGTACAGAGGTTCCCATTGAATCCCGCCATTACAGCGGTGGTGGCCTTGATATCATTGGCGTTGAGCTTCATGTGCTAAACGGGTTCATAGAACAATACATTGGTGGAACTCCCTATGTCTACCAAAACCCTCATGATCTCAAAATTTGTAACCTTGAGTGAGATGACGAGGGCATCATTATGAGGGCAGTGTACCCCAACGAGATTCAACTTTGAGAACTGGATATGGGGTACAAGCCTTAGCCTTTTCTCAATGGTGAAGATTTAGAGGATGTTGGGTTCTACTTTTGCCTCCCGAGCATAGCGCTTTCTGGCTTGGTTAGACATCACTATTATTGCGTTGTCGACATGGAGGACGAGGATGACCTGATTATTCTAGTGTGGCTGTTCATTCCGAACCTCTCTTTGTTCAGGCCTCTACTTTGGCCTCCTTTGTTGTGGCCTGTCATTACGGGGGTTTTACCTCCCGTCCTATCGGATGAACTCCCGTAGACGCCCCCCTTTGATAAGTTGTTCGATCTCACTTTTGAGAGCTCTGCATTCATCGGTGGTGTGCCCATGGTCTTTATGGAAGTCATAGTATTTGCTCTGATCTCTAGAGTCGAGACTACTTTTCAATAGATCTGGCCATCTCAAGTCCTCACGTGTCTGCACTTGCTGAAGTATGTGAGTGAGGGAGGCATTCAAAGGTGTGATGTTCTGTACCTCCCAGAGTTGGGGTTGATTTGAGCTCTGGGTGCTGTCATCTTATCAGGACTTCTAGCCCTCTTCTTGGTTGCGTTAGAATCCCTCTTCAAGGTATGGTTGTCCTTTTGAGCCTACTTTTTGGCCTTTCGGGCAGAAACCTTCGTATCCTCCAGGTTTATATACTTTCGGGCATGCTCCATAAGCGCTGCCATCTCAGTAGGGGGATTCTTTGTCAAGAACACCTGAAATGTCCGGGACCCAGGCCAGAGGTAAGGGCTGCAGTCTGTTACCTTCGTGAGCTTGATATTAAAGTAAGCAATGTATTCTCGAAGTGACTCCCCTTTGGACTGCTTTATGGTTAGCAGGAATCCTGGACCCTTCCTCAACTTTTTGCTAGTCAGGAATCAGTCGAGGAACCGCCTGCTGAGTTCATAGAAGTTAATGATTGACTTCTGAGGAAGGCCGTGGAACCACTTCAAAGTCATACCCTTGAGACTCGTCACGAAAGTACGACACATAAAAGCATCGGTAGCCCCATGTAGGTCCATCGTATGCTGATAATAGGAGAGATGGTCCCCGATATCCTTGGTCTAGTCATATAGGGTGAACTTTGGGACAATAAATTTCTTGGGCCGCTCCTCTGTCATTATGTCAGGAGTGAACGGAGTGGCGAACTTTCCAAGCAGCTTTGCTAGTTCATTCTGCTCTAGAGGGATGTGGGTCCCTTTGGTGAGAATGGTTTGTTCTATAGAGTCTACTACTTCCTCCACCCTTTATGGAATTCTAGGCGGAACTGGATGTTGTTGGCCTAGCCTTACAATCTCAGTCCTAATATGCAGAGGATGATTTTTCCCAGTAGCAACAGGGGGATGTTGCCCTCCTTGAACTGGGGGGACTGGTATTGGCGGAGGCTGAAACTCGAGCGATGCTAGATTGGCCCCCGAAGTTTTCGGAGTTGGAGCCCTCGTCTTGCTTTGGCAATGGATAGTAGGATGAAAGGCAGGCATCCCTCGTCCTGCTGCAGTTGAGGGTTGGGGGTCACCCTTTATGTGAGTAGTACCATGGAGGTGTATAGATTACACGTTGGGGGTCTCCACATTAGGAGGTCCTTCGCCCAAGGTGGTGGCAAGAGGTCGAATCCCTTTATTAGTTGCGCCTATAGGAAGGTGAGAGGGATGGATTTGATGGTTTTGGGCCATAGAGGCCAAGGCCTGGGATATGGAAAAAAGCTACTCTTGTATTAAATCGGACTGTCGTTGGATCCGATCAAGTTGCTGCTGTACATGATCGAGAGTTTGCCCTCTTCCTCTTTTTGTTGGAGGCTGGTTTCGAGGGTTTTGAGAACCTTTCCTTGGACGAAGATTGGGAGCCATAATTTATCAGAGATAAATGAGCAGTTTCTGACTGAGAAATTTGCAGGAACGATTGTCGTTTCCCACAGACAGTGCCAAACTGATGCTGCACTTTCTGATCAGAAGGGCTTCGCTTTTCATCGCCTGTCATGAACTTTAGAAGAAAGATTAGAGGGCCACCGAGTTGGCTCCAGTGGTAGCCGCTTCGATGATAAAGTCAGTAAAAAGTAGAAGACAAACTGAACTTGAAAGATTATAAATTGACTATAATTGAAAAACGTACCTTAAGGTTAAATTTATAGGCTGCTCATCTCCCAAATTGATTAGGATTTCGAGCCGTAAAGTTTTGGATCCGAAGATATTTAAAGATGGCAGTTTCCATATTATACTTTGATCTCCACAAAAATAAGGATCAAAATATATCCGAGAATGACAACTTCCATGTCGCATTCTGTTTCCTTGTTTTGAGGTCGGTAGGGTGAGTAAGGCGGTGATCAACTTAGTACCTCTTTAGACACATGCTACGAGTTTTGCTATTCAGGAGGGAAGGTCCATGCCCTTCTGATCAAGGAGCCTCTGTCAGATCTGAATAGCTTTGTCACTTCCTGTCCTGCACATAAAGAGCTTAGACATGTGTCAAGTTTGGGTTGGGTTGTCACTTTTTGGTACATCAATATTCACTGAAAAGAAGTCAATTATGGTTATAGAATTTGTTTCCATGATTTTGAGAACATGTTTTCAAAGAGGTACTTTGTTTTTATATTTTTCCTTTTTCAAGTGACTTGTTTGTTTTTGCCCTTTTACCAAATATGTTTACAAAAAAAAAAAAAAAAAATCAACTAAAATCTCCATTAAAAAAAAAACTATTTGTAATTGAGTTATCTCAAATTCTTGTTTTAATTAGGTTTCCATTTTAAAGTTATTTCTTGTATCTAAAGTTCTTGTTGATATTTTATTTAAGTTATTTCTAATCTAATTAAAGAAAAATATTGGTTTATATCTTGCCATGGGGGCATCTAGTGCCTTCATTTATAAGAGTGTTCACAGTTTCAAATTTCTTGAAGCAAGCTTGTTGTGATTTTTTGGTTTCTCAGTCCATGATTGAGCTAGCTTGTTGGGTGTAAGATTTCTTATAGAGACTTTTATGATTATTTGTTTATTATACTTGGAACTAACACTTATTCTGTTGAAAGAAAAATTATAATTAGATAACTAGGTTATTAGTTGACACTTAAAGAGAGTGGTGGTCTCTTATGGGGAGAGATGTTATAATATAATGAGTGCTTTTGTTCACCCCTAGTGTATTGGGAGTGATTTTAATGATGTTAAGAGTTTAGCAAAAAGGCGCGATAGCATTAGGAAATGTATGGGAATAAAGGATCTTAACCATTTTTATTGAACTGTTAGAGTTAGTGGATCTTCCCATCTTAAAAAGGTGTTTCACATGGTCCAACTCTCATGATGCAGAGAAGTGGAGTAGACTAGACAGATTTTTTATGCATCTTGAATGGCTGGAGAGGTTAATTTCAAGCAATAGGGTCTTGCAAGGAATTTGTTTGATCATTTCCCTATGTTGTTGATGGAAGATGAAAGAGATTAAGGTCCAAGACCTTTTAGATTTCTAAATGTGTGGGCGGAGCATCCAAGCTTCCCTAAATTAGTCAAAGACAATTGGGAAGGGTCATCAATACAAGGGTAGACAGGATTCATGCTAGTTAAAAATTGCAGTAGTTGAAAAACACTCTAAAAGTCTTAAGAGGGACCTTGGTGTGATTCTAGACCGGGAATACAACCTAGAGGGGGAAGGGGAGGGGGAGGGGGAGGGGGTGAATAGGTTATATCAATTATTTTCCATAACTCTACCAACTAAAAGCATACAAGCTATTAATTCAAATCAATTCATCAAGATAATCTATTCAAGTTAAGCGGAAGCAATCATGTATAAATGGATTTCTAAATTGAAAACAAGTAAAGGGTGAAGAGATGTAAAAATGGAGATGGTGACAAAAAAAACCATCACAAACAACCTTTTGTAATGGAACACTCTAGGGCACTTTACCTAGTGAAGAATCCATTATGACGCTCCGATCGAATACAACTTTGGAAAAAGATAGCCCCGTTCATCTCTTTCGATTTAGATTGGTCTTGAATCCACAATGTCACTTCTTCGATAGAAACTCTGACACAATCACGAACTCTACATGATCTTGAACTCCTTCGATCGCTTGGTGCTTAAACTACACAAAATGGACTATGATGGTGATAGATATGAGATTCAAGCTCTTACCATGATTTAATTTAAATCTAGTGTGAATGCAAATCATGGGAACACAATATAGAGATGATATGGAGAACTTTCAAGACCACTCTCTATTATCTTAACCTTTAGCAATGAAAATCTGAATGATTTAACCATTTTTCACGGATCTCAAAACAACATTCAAATCAGAAAAGAAACTGATTCGACGCATTACTCATTCGAACGAGGGCCTGTTCGTTCAAACGAACTAGCCTTCGTTCGAACGACAAATCAAACGATCAAAATTGATGCTGCTATTAGAATTCTCATAAGCACGAGCCTATCAATTTTGTCGAATGAATCCCTATTGAAAATCTCATGGGAACGAGATAACTTTCTTAATCGAGCAAAGGTCGAACGAGCACTTTCTATTACTCGTTCGAACGAGGGCCTTTTCGTTGACACGAATGCTCGTTCAAACGACCAATCAAACGAACAACAGAAAGTCCAGTAGTCTTGGATTGTGAGAAACATCACCCCCAAATCAAAGTGCAAAACGCGATTTTTTTCAATTAAGTTTTGGGGAATGTTTTTCACAAAACAAGAACAACACACACATGTGAAATTATGTAAATATGCAATGCATGATGTGTGAGTGTGTGAGATCCAAATCAAAACAAAAGTTCAATATACTTCTCGTAGACCAAGAAGATTAGAAGATGTGAACATCCATGAGGCATGCATTTTCTTCAGAGAAAAATGAGGCTTGAGAGAATCTAAGCCTAGAACTAATTTACAATTACAACAAAATAATTTTTATCAAACCGAATAAGCCAATTACAACAATGGACCCCTGGTCCTAAGAAACTCCCCCTTTGGTTATCCGTGATAAAACTATACCAATAGACAAGAATACAAAACACTCAAAATACATAATCCCCCAAGAGCCTGAAAGAAAAGAAATTACAATTTTGACCTAGGATTCTAGACTATCCTAACACTTGATCTTGCTTGAAAGAAGTCACACCTATTTCTTGGACAACACTAAACTATACTATGTGAAATAATATCAAGGAAATAAATAACTAAATACAATGAATCATGATAATAGAAAAAAATATCAATAATCTCATGTGTAGTGAACAAGAAGACTAAGCAATCAACATTAAGTAAACAAGATGTGTGTAATGATCTATCTCAAATATTTTGAAGACATAGAAAAACACCCCATCAATATGTACACTCCCCCTCACTAAGTGCCCAAAACTACTCACCTTTTTTTTTATCATGAGATGACAAAGAGAGCATCAATAATGAAAAACAAACATAACAGAGAGAGAAAAAGTATAATATCATACATGTATATAGAGATAGAGAAAGAATGACAGCTGATGAGATAAATACAAGGCATGAAATATATAGATATATCCAAAATAAGAAAAAATCTGTCTATCATCCATCATAAAACATAAGGATAAATGTGCGCCACATGTCCAGTTGGCCAAATGTATGCATATGCGCCCAAAATAAATTATGTCAGAATCATACTAGAATTGGCACCCTAGATAATTTCAATGTGCTGATTCCAAATATGTTATCCATTTTTTCAAATTTAATCCTTATATTTTTCATATTTATCTGCGTCTCATATTTGACTGTGTGACCACGTGGCCCACACCAGTTGAATAAATTGCTAAAACCTCAATTTAGCTACACTGTATCATACTAATGACTTATTAACTATTTTTACAATTATTCTAACACATTTTTAATTAATTACTTTTCTAACATTAATTAAGACTAAAAAATTACTAAATTACCCTTTGACAATTTTTCAGATCATTACAATACAAGAAACAGGGTTTTTACCGACATTAGCCGTCGGCTATAAAACATCGGTGAAAATCAGTATTTACGACAGAATTACCATAAGTTGAAATTATCAAGTTCAAGCGATGAAATATTTTCCAACACCTTAAACCGTCGGTAATTATAAACTAATACCGACACAGAACACTTATTGTATGTGATAATCATGTATTATCGACTCATAAATATGTCGGTAATATAGGACATATAAACAAAACCATTTTCTTATATAAGAATAAAAACTTTTTTGGTGAGTCCATTGCCATGAAGAACATAAAAACTGCAATCCTTATTCACATGGGCATATATGTTATGCATTGGCACACTTACTCTGCCATGCATATATGTTACATTTTAGTAGTCTTTTATCTAAAATGGGATGTGGTTTTATTAAGCCATTTGGGTTGTTCATGTTAAAATGGTTCAAAGTTTGGGCTACTACATATTATTGTGATCTTTGTCTAGATTATTGTTTATTTGTTTAAGCCCAAGTTGCAAACTTGAATGTCATGAACTTAAAAATGAGCTGTAAGTTTTTATGATTCTAATCTTTTTTTGACTTGCTTGTTATCATGAATTTGTGCCTCCCAGACAAAGCATAACTAATATATTTTTTTGCACATGTGCCCAAGGATGAAGTTGAAAGCAAGATAGAGCATATGAAAGAGATGACTAGCAAGAACTTGGAGAAACTAGAAGAATATAAGGAACTAGTAGTTGCACAGATGGTTGAGTTAAAGAAGATTTTGTATGAGAAATTTAAGGACTCCATCAATTTAGAAAACGATTAGTAAATCATGAGTTGTTTTTAGTTTTGTTTGCTTATTACCTTTGGCAATGTTATTCCCTTTGTAGCTTTTTAATTTTCAAATACTGAACATTCCAATAGCTTTCTTGAATGTCTTCTTTTTCCTTTTTTTTGGCTAGGCAAACATGGACAACTCATTGAAATTGAGTCTTTAACAATTTTGAGTTTTTGTGTTTGTGGAATTGTGTTATATATGGATGACCCTATGGTTGTGAGATGGAGTTGCCATAATTTATGGCTGATCAATGGGACTAACTTGCTTATGGGATCTGCTTTACTTGGATCAGGGTTCACACTTAAAGAAATGGAAAGTTAAAGACCAATAATTAAAGATTTAAAATGACAGAACTCAAACTTGCATTATCGGATCAATTACATCTAACTTTGCTCTGTCAATCCTCACGGATTTAATAAATACATCAATTCAACTATCCATTTTCTATGAAAATGGGGAGATATATTCATTGATAAGAAAAATAAAAACATGAGTGGGGATTTGGTTGATGATAAAATAGAATCCTGGGTCACAAATGAGTAAACTTTGTAAGCCAGCTCTTTGATGGTATGGCCTGTGTATCGATAAAATGGACAGATCGGTCTGGCTGTAGTACGACACCTAAACTCCAAGCTTGAAGCTATGATCAGATCCAAATTGGATATGATCCATTCAAATTCCACTTCTTTGGAGGGTTTATGACCCGATTGCTCGCTTGGGACTATCCTTTAGTAGCATCATCTTGTGTTGGAACCTTGTGTAGGTTGTGTTGGAAACCTTTGTGCCGGTTTTATTGGAACTGTATAGTAGGTATTAGGAATAAAATAATCACCATAGAAAAGTATTTTTTAACAAAGCTCATTACCAACGCATTTGAGCATTGATAATAAATGTAGAAACTATTTATTTAAAATAAATAATCGACATTAATCATTATTATTGATTGATCAATTTTTCGGTATTAATAACTATTATCAACTATGCCAATATCTAAAATAATTTTGATATACTGACAACTAGTGTAGTTGGGAATAAGGTTTAACCCGTCTGATCATTTTTTTGGTATTAATAAGTATTACCGACATATGCCAGCATCAGAAATAATTCTTCACAGACACATGAATTCGTCGGTATTGTAAAATTATTTTCGACACATTATGGTTTTCGTCGATAATCTTTCTCTGACTATTTTATTATCGACTTTTTTATTCGATGTTCGATCTCTATTGGTATTATCTTTGTTTGACGCATTATTGATTATTTCTGACTTTGTTGTGTGTTGGTAAAAAAAACGTTTTCTAGTAGTGTTCGTACAATGTTTTTAATTTGGTATGGAGAAATATTACTTCTCTATAGGTGAAATTCTTGGGATGGCTGGCTTGGAATTAAAGAATGAAGGTAGTTGAATGCTTAATAAGGTTAGTTTTAGTGAATGAGTAGAATGACCCGTGTCATTTTTGTGGAGTGGAACTAGAGGCCAGCGATCAATTTTAGTATGCAAAAAGCTTCGAAAAGTTTGGTTAGAGATATTATGTTGGTGGGGTTTACAGTGGGTGGTTCCATGTTTTGTGTATGGTTTATTAGAGTGGTGGCAGGGTTGGAAATGCTGGAGGGATAAGAAAGTTGTTTGGGAAGTTACCCATTTTGCCATGTTTTGGGTCACTTGGAACTTGAGGATTAAGGTTGTTTTTGACGGAGCTCAACCAAATTGGGGAGATGTGATGTAGGAGCACTCAACAACACTAAAGAGTCCCTTCACATAAAGTGAAAGTCTAAGAGATGCATAAGAATACTGAGGGGTCTAATGTATGTCTAGATACCAAGAATTAGACCTAGAGGGGGTGAATAGGTCTCAATAGCAAATAACAATTATTTCTCTAACTATGTTAGAACTCACTTGCTAGTGGATGCAAAAAAATTTAGTGACGAGAAACAATTAATTATAACAGTAATAGATAAAGCAATAGTAAACAAAAAAGAGATAGTGTACCAAATTTGTTAACAAAGAAACCACCACAGACCAACTAAATCTACTTTGAAAAACCCGAGGGCGCTGACCCAGATGTAAATCCACTAAAAGAGGTTGGATGATTATAGACTCAGTACAACTCTGACTTAGTCTCTCAAGTATTGTTGACAATCTAAATCTTTTCAAACTTGAATCCTTAAGTACTGATGAGTGCACAAAAGTGCACTCTAAATACCTTATTATTAGATTAAAATTCTAAAATGTGTCCCTATTATTAAAGCATAATATTTAATATTCTTAATTTATTTATATTTAGTTTTTTTGACATATTTTCTGTTTAAGTGAGCTGATTAATATAATTATTGAATTAGGGAAGCACTGAAGGTAAAAGAAGAGATATGGAGTATATTGTGCAATTTTCAGCTTTTAGGCAAATTCGATATATAGAGCTTCAACCGAGGTTTGGATGGTGTTATAGTTTCAGAATGAGAAAGTGGTCTCCATGAAGTTTTTAGAGAACGTCTTAAGCTTTTCAGAAAGGCCTAGTTTTCAAAAATCTGAGTTCGTTTGGGCCTCCAAACATTGTTTCAAAGTCAGGCCTGGAAAGCTGAATTTCTGTCTGAATCAGCAACTTTCAATGGGTTACTTGAGTTTCTGAAATCCAAATCAGGTGATTCAAAAGCCTAAATTTATCTACACATCTAGGAATACAACTTTCATCAAGAGGCCAAATCAAGATTTAGTTGTTATCTGATAGAAAAAAAGGACCTAAAGGTTGTGGCTGCTGGCTGTGCGCGGAAGAGAGAAAGGAGCAGGCTGATTCAAAAAAGAAAAGAAAAAAAAAGAAAGAAGAGTCAAAGCGCTAGAGAGAGAAGCTGCGGTATGGCTGCATAGAGAATAAAAGAAGAAAAGAGGAAGGCGTTGTGCGGCGCGGCGCGCTTGGTTTTCAAAGTGAGCGCTGGGCTGATTTCAAAGTGGGCCTTGGCTGTGCAGTGAGGCGCGGCTGAATGAAAAAGAAAAGAAGAGTGGGGCCCGGGCTGAATCAAAGCAAGTGGCGTGTAGGGCTTAATAGTGACACGGCTGGGGTTTTTAAAAGGAGAAAAAAAAAAAAAAACAGCAGTGAAGGGCTATGCGGCAAAATAGGAAAAATAGAAGCAGCGGTGCGGCGCAGGCTATTTCATGGGACAATTGTTGTTGTTCGTGAGATTTATGTTATCTATCGTTTATATGGGTAACTAAATTTTTAAGTAGGGTTAGGGATGAACTTGCATACTAAATGATATTTTTAATTTATTTTTGATTCATGTGATGGATTTTTATTTATTAAAACTCTTTGTTTTATCATTCTCAATTTATTGTTACTGACTGATTATAGAGTTTATTCCGTTTACATGTTTTTTCTATTGAATGGATTAATTCTTTGATTATGTTTGGATCAATTGATTATTTATATTGATTTAATTCTTTGCTGCAATATTGCTCCCTGGGTATATTGTCGTCGTTGGTTCTTTCAATGTGGATAATAATTTGCGTGATTTAAAAGTGATGAATGATTTTTTAAAAGGTTACATTTGGCTTAATTTTGGTTTATAATTCTATATCTTCTTATTGAGATTTTTGGAATTAAATTCTCAATTGAGTTATCAGTGAATTAAAAATAATTAAAATATCGGATATGTGCAAGAGATTTTCGACGCTCTACTGTTTGTTAATTTGAGTACTTTTTCAGTTGATCATTCTATTTAATTTTAATTTGCATTTAAAATCCCTTTTTATTTTCTTGTTAATTATTTAATATTTTCTTTAGTTTCGAAAATTCTTTCTGTTATTCTTTTAATTTGTCTCCTTGTGGAATCGACACCCGAAAGCTGCACTACAACTACCGCGTTATTCTTTGGGCGTAATCAAATTTTGGCGCCGTTGTCCGGGGAGACAGTAGAAGAATTATTAGATAGTTTTTCTTTTCAGCAGTTTGTAAAGACGGTAACTTTGTTCCCTCTTTTTACTTGCTGCATTATTATTTTATGTTATTTTATTTATTTTTATTGTTATCTCGCATGCATAATAGGTATAGGGATGCATTAGGTCGATTTGCTGGAAGGCCTGTGTTAGAGTCAGATTTAGAGTATAATTTTTCTATTTTTTCTAATTTTTTGTTTGATAATTCTTCTAATTCTAAAAATATGAGTGATCACGAGGATCAACCCACTAGGACCCTTCAAGATTACCTCCACCCTACATGCACAGCCACACCATCATGCATCACACATCAAGTTTTCACTCAATACTCGTCAACTTGATGTTAAAACGGGGGTGATACAGTTACTCCCTACATTTCATGGTTTGGAAAATGAAAATCCATATATGCACATTAGGGAGTTTGAAGAGTTAGTTGCGACTTTCCATAGTCAAAATGCAACAAATGACATTGCGAGACTTAAGTTCTTTCCTTTCTATTTGAAGGATAGAGCTAAGAGTTGGCTATACTCACTGAGACCACAGTCGATTGGATCGTGGAATGAGATGACCCAAGTTTTCTTTACTAAATACTTTTCCCAACATAAGACCAATGCTTTAAAAAGACAGATTTCCACCTTTGCACAAAAGGACAGTGAGACTTTGTATCAATCTTGAGAGAGATTTAAGGAATTGTTGAGTATGTGCCCTCACCATGGGTATGAGAGTTGGTGCCTAGTGAGTTACTTCTATGAGGGACTTACACCTAGAGAGCGCCAATTTGTAGAGATGATGTGTAATGGTGACTTTTTGCAGAAAGATCCTGACGAGGCCATAGAGTACCTTAATGAACTTGCTTGAAAAAGCTCACACTTGGACAGGACCTAGTGCTCTTGAGAGCACAAATAGGTCACGACCTATAGAGGACCAAAATGGTGGTGGAATTTACCATCTCAGGGAGGAGGATAACTTGAAAGCTAAGGTTGAGATACTCACTAGGGAGTTAGAGGTGTTAAAGGCTAGAGACTTAAAGCCAACACACTTGGCTAATCATGCAGAGTCTTTTAGACCATGTTCGGTGTATCGCAGGGTAGATCACATCGCCCAAGATTTTCCTACATTTGCTGAGATGAGAGGGATGTATGAGGACCAGTGTAATACCTTAGGTATGTACAATAAGCCTTTCACACCCTTCTCTGAGACCTACAATCCAGGGTGGCACAATCACCTCAATTTTAGCTGGAAGTCTGAAAACTAGCCACCTGTACCACCATCTGCACAGTCCCCTAGATCGTATCATGCACCATATCATGCATCTTTATCTTCTAGGAATTCTTTAGAAGACACTTTGCATGCTTTTATTGAAGCACAGGATAAGACTAACCAAAAGTTTGAATCTTTGATTACGCAAGTTGTTAAAAAAAACAAGGAGATAAAGAGCCAAGTGTCTAAATTGATGAGCTCTTTGAGTGTGAATGAGTGAGGTAGATTCCTTTCCCAAGCTCAATCCACACCCTATGGCCAACACATAGCGCAAGAAAATTTGAAGGATGTGAACACTTTTTGTGACTCAAAGTGGTAAGTCATTACACATCTCAACAATGGACAAATCAGGGGATGTAGAAAAGGATCAAGACAGTAGTAATGCCGAGCTGCCCAAGGAAGTAGAGCTAACAAAGAGCCATGTTAAGGTACCATCCCACAAGCTTTAAAATCAAACAAGCGAACTTTGGATCCTAACAATGAAATCCTAGAGAATCTCGGGCAGGTAAAAATCAAGCTTCCTCTTTTGCATGTGATTAAACAAGTTCCTACTTATGCAAAAGTTCTTAAAGATTTGTGTACAGTCAAGAGGAAGCACAATATGAAGAAGACAACATTCCTGACAGAGCAAGTTAGTGCTCTAATTGAGCAGCGGATTCCTTCCAAGTACAAGGATCCTTGTTGTCCAACCATCGCATGCAGTATTGGAAACCATGAGTTTGGGCAAGCTTTGCTTGATTTAGGAGCTAGTGTGAATTTAATGCCTTATTCTATTTATTTGCAGATGGGGTTGGGAGAAATCAAACCAATTTCTGTGGTATTGCAATTGGCTAACTGTTCAGTCAGAGCGCCACGGGGCATGGTAGAGGATGTTCTGATTCAAATTGATAAATTTTACTATCCTGTTGATTTCATAATCCTTGACACTAGTTTTGTTGTTAACTTTACTTAAAAAATTTCTTTGATTTTAGGTAGGCCTTTCCTTACCACTGCTAATGCTCTTATTAATTGCAGGAATGGGCTTATGAAGTTGTCTTTTGGGAACATGACTCTCGAGGTGAATATATTCCATGTTGCAAAACAGCCAGAAGAGGAGGACGAGTGCCACCAGGCGTATATGATTGATTCACTCATGGATAGGGGAGTTCCTACAACTCATGATTCTGATCCCTTTGAGCATTTTCTTGTTAATTCTGAGTTTGATTATATTACTGATCCACCTGATGTGGTTGATATTTGTGCTATTTTTGACAGAACTCAGGATCATGGAGCATGGACATGGCAACCGAAGTTTGAGGGGTTGCCCAAAAAAAGTGAAGAGCAGATTCCTTTAAGCATGAGAGCAACTAAAGTTGAATTGAAGCCTTTGCCTAAGGGTTTAAAGCATGCCTTCCTTGGTCCAGGTGATACTTTTCCTGATATTATCTCATCTAAATTGTTTGAGTCTCAAGGTGAGAAATTAATTCAGACCCTGAGTAAGCATAGGATAACCATAGGTTGGAGCATTGCTGATATAAAAGGTGTGAGTCCACTGGTATGGAGGAATGAACTAACCCTCGTAGAGACTCCCAACGTAGCCTTAATCCCACTATGAAAGAAATGGTGAAAAATGACCTCGAAGAGAAGCATTTCAATTTTGACATGGGAGAAGCAGGTAAGCTAAGAAAATTTCAATTGACCGAGTTAGATGAATTGAGAAATGATGCTTATGAGAACTCTAGAATCTAAAAGGCTAAAATGAAAGCGTTTCATGATAAAAATATTTTGAGAAAAACATTTAAGCCTAATGATCGAGTGTTCTTATATGATTCTAGACTCTACAAGCACCCAAGAAAACTCAGGTCTAGGTGGATATGCCGCTTTATAGTAAAGAATGTTTTTAAAAATGAAGTAGTAGAAATAGAGGATCCCAATGATGGTCGAGTTTTGAAAGTAAATGGTCAGCGCCTTAAAGTTTTAATTGATAGGCAAGTTCTGGAAGTGGAAGACATTCCATTTATGGATCCGGTTTATCAACCTTGATCGCGCCATGCAGGTTTTTTTTTTTATTTATTTTGTTTGTTTTGTTTTTGTTTTGTTTTATTTCGTTTTTTTTTCTTTTTGTTTGTTGCTATTTTCTTTGTTTTTATTGGCAGGTTCATTTCATTCTGTCTGTTCTGGTTGCCATCTTTGGTGCTTAGCGAGCTGCCCACATCACACATCAAGTGTATTCTCCCATTTTCAGTACCCTCCATTCAATTTTGATTGTTAAACATTGAGGAAAATTTTTCATTTAAGTTGGGGGTTGGTGGTTGCAAATTCAACATTTAAAATACTGTGAAATATTTTCATGATGCAAATTTTTAAAAAAATTTGCATCACACGTGCATCTTTTTCACATGCGTACTCATTCTCATTCATAGTTATTTTCGTGAATTCACTGAATCCGCTATAATCATTCTACTTAGGCATTCACAGAACTTTTAATGCACTTATCCAAACTTTTTGGTAAGATGGTGGTTTGACACATGTAGCTAGAGAACTCTTTTGCTTAAGTATTCATGTGAGTTTTGGAGAGAATTGAGAGCCTACAAATGCAGGGAATTGTGATAAACGTTCATTGATCTGTTGAATTGGGCACTTCTTTTGAGAATATCATTACATGGTTAGTGGTATGACAACAGATATACTTGGGATATGACGAAGGTCAACTTAGGATTGACGTTTAAGCCACTCAAACTAGCCCTTCTCATCATAGACTTTTAATAGTCAACTTTGAGCCAACAAACACATATAGTTTTTTTTTTTTTCATGTGCCCACATCATCCATACCGCTTTACATTGGAGTATAGCTTATACCTTGATTTTTCTAACCTTTTTACTTCCAAGTCTATACTAGGTGTGAAATTTGCATTACTTTTCTTTTGTGTTGAATTGAAAGAAAGAAGAAAAAGAAAAAGGGAAGAGTAAAAGTGCGAAGTGTTCAATTGAGTGAGCATCAAAGTTCAATGTGTAAAAAAAAAAGTCAAAAAGAAAAAAGAGAGGGAAAAGGGAAAGATGAAGGAGACGTATTGTTATTCAGTGATCTAAAAAGTTAAAGAGTACATCAAGTGAGAAGTTTGGTTTGCTATGATGAAATTCTCTTATTATGTACTTGGAAGTTTTTGAATCCTTTCTATCATTTTCTTCATATAGCCCCTAACCCGAGCCACGTTATAACCCTTTTCATGTTGATCGTTCTGATCCTAAGTAAGCCTGTGGAAAGAGTGGTGGAAGTCTCATTTGCTAATGCTCCTATCATAAGATCAATGTTTGCTTCTTGCTTGTACATAATTGCCTAATTCTTCATTGAGCGTGTACACCCCTTGTCAACTCCATAGAGAGAATCCCTACATGAAACACTTTTATACCCGTGAGATATGGATTTGAACCTTTTGCTTGAGATGTTCTTGATGTTGCATGTGTCATGGTTTATGGTTAGATGGATATGGTTTGGAGCACACACACACACACACACACTCTACAAATTGCTATAAGTGGATTGATTGTTATAAGGTTATTGAATTCCTAAAATTGCTTGATATGCGAATCTGAAACGTGTGATTAGATGTCTTCTGTGTGTGATCTTCTTTGGTCTCTTTTGCCATTTTTGTATGAAAATTTCTAGAGACTAGCAATGAGCAAGTTGGGGGGGGGTGTGATGAGTGCGCAAAAGTGCACTCTAAATACCTTACTATTAGATTAAAATTCTAAAATGTGTCCCTATTATTAGAGCATAATATTTACTATTCTTAATTTCTTTATATTTAGTTTTTTTGACATATTTTCTATTTAAGTGAACTGATTAATATAATTATTGAATTAGGGAAGCATTGAAGGTAAAAGAAGAGATATGGAGTATATTGTGCAATTTTCAGCTTTTAGGCAGATTCGATCTATGGAGCTTCAATTGAGGTTTGGATGGCGTTATAGTTTCAGAATGAGAAAGTGGTCTCCATGAAGGTTTTTAGAGGACGTCTTAAAATTTTCAGAAACGTCTGATTTGCAAAACTCCGAGTTCGTTTGGCCCTCCAAACATTGTTTCAAAATTAGGCCTGGAAAGCTGAATTCCTGTCCGAATCAGCAAATTTCAATGTGCCATAACTTGAGTTTCTGAAATCTAAATCAGGTGATTCAAAAGCCTAAATTTATCTACACATCTAGGGCTACAATTTTTATCAAGAGCCTAAATCAAGATTCAGTCGTTATCTGATAGAAAAAGAGACTTAAAGGTTGCGGCTGCTAGCTGTGCGCGGGAGAGAGAAAGGAGCAGGCTGATTCAAAAAAGAAAAGAAAAAACAGAAAAAAAGAAAAGAAAAGTCAAAGCACTAGAGAGAGAAGCTGCAGTACATCTGCATGGAGAATAAAAGAAGAAAAGAGGAAGGTGTTGTGCGGTGTGGCGCGCTGGGTTTTAAAAGTGCGCGTTGGGCTGATTTCAAAATGGGCCTTGGCTGTGCGGTGAGGCGCGGCTGAATGAAAAAGAAAAGAAGAGTGGGGCCCGGGCTGAATAAAAGAAAGTGGCGTGTAGGGCTTAATAGTGTCACGGCTGGGGTTTTTAAAAGGAGAAAAAAACCAGTAGTGAGGGGCTGCGCAACAGAACAGGAAAAAGAAAAGCAGAGGTGCGGCGCAGGCTATTTCATGGGACAATTTTGGTTCGTGAGATTTATGGTATCCATCGTTTGTATGGGTAACTAAATTTTTAAGTAAGGTTAAGGATGAACTTGCATACTAGATGGTATTTTTAATTTATTTTTGATTCATGTGATAGATTTTTATTTATTAAAACTCTTTGTTTTATCATTTTCAATTTATTGTTGCTGAATAATTATAGAGATTATTCCGTTTATAGATTCAGTCATATTTTTTCTATTGAAAAGATTAATTCTTTGATTATGTTTGGATCAATTGATTATTTATATTGATTTAATTCTGTGTTACAATATTGCTCCTTTGATATATTGTCGTCGTTGGATTCTTTCAATGTAGATAACAATTTGCGTGATTTAAAAGTGATGAATGATTTTTCAAAATGTTACATTTGGTTTAATTTTGGTTTATAATTGTATATCTTCCGTTTAAGATTTTTGGAATTAAATTCTCAATTAAGTTATTAGTGAATTAAAAATAATTAAAATACTGGATATGTGCAAGGGATTTTCGACACCCTACTATTCATTAATTTGAGTACTTTTTTCGTTGATCACTCTGTTTAATTTTAATTTGCATTTAAAATTATTTTTTATTTTCTCATTAATTATTTAATATTTTCTTTAGTTTTGAAAATTCTTTCTGTTATTCTTTTAATTTGTCTCCCTGTGGAATCGACACCCCAAAGCTGCACTACAACTACCGCGTTATTCTTTGGGCATAATCAAGTACCCCCAAGCGAATCTGCCACTTCGAAATCCATGAATGACAAACCAAGTACAATTGCAAACTCCACGTAACCTCAAACCATGCCGATTGCACAAACTTGAACTCCACAAGCTTGTACTCTAAGAACAATATAGAAGATGGAATTCAGGTTCTTTCTTCAAAGATTTGATCTATTTGTGCAATATGAATATGAAGAAAATACTTTTGAAAAAGTTTAGAAACTCCCTTTGAGAGTAGCCAAAACTCTACCACGAAATAATGATTAAATCTTTATATAGGATAGGTTTTGGAAAGCAAATTGCACTGTTTAAATCCAACTAAAAAACTGATCTGTGTGATATTCATTCCCACGAATTGGGTGTTCGTTCGCACGAACCTCAATTCATTCGAACGAACTATCGAACGATTATGATTTGCAAGTTATTGAAAAATTCGTTCGATTGAAAAATAGAATGAATATTTCATTAAATTATACGAAAAAACTCATTGGAATATTCGTGCGAACGAATTCATGATTCGTGTTAATGAACCCATGATTCGTTCGAACAAATAGTATGTAAAACCTCAATTTTTCCTAGTTTTAGGTCAATGAAGTATAATAGTTCACTTGTCAAATGATTTTAAGTATAAGGAAAAATCAAATGAGCTACTATTATTCATTGAACAATCTTCACTATACACTTTCACATATTAAAATAGTAACTTAAACTAAATACATAAGAGTGTGTAAGTGAGATAGATCCAATCTAAACTCACCAAGTACTTACCAATCCTTGCCATATGGTATGTGAGAGTCATGCAAAATAAGATAGCCTTTAACTGGAAGCAGACACATTCTTCAATTGCTACAAGGCTTAAAGACTCCAAACTCAATAACTTAGTGAACTTTACAACTCAATGATAGTTTTATCACTCACAGATTAGCCAACACTTGTGACAAATAGTCCTAGCAAACTCCCTCTTTAGAAATCTGTGACAAAACTCAACACAAGAACAAATAAATCTAGACACCCACAAGTAAACCCCAAAAACCTGAAAAAAATAAAATTCACATGAGATTTCTAATCTAACAATTTGTGAAAGCTGCACTCAACAACTTGATTGATTTAACCTATATATCTATAAAACAACCATTACATTATATATATGAAAAGAATCGTATGATAAATAATAAATGGCCAATAGATGTAGAGCAATAACAAAAAAAAAATGAAGATCACAATATGTAAATGAGTATAAAAAAAAAAAGTACCCCTCCCTCTATCAAATAATCTCCCCATTTTTGTCACGAAATGACAAATAAAAGCAACAAGTAAGCATGCTATGATAGAGAGGCAAAATAACAATCAATACAAAAGAGAATAAATAGTGACAAAGTCAGGATAAAAGAGAACTGTCAATACAAAAATATCCTCATTACAAGATTACTCAAGCACTCAAGCAGTGAGGCATAAATGGTGAACTCACCATCATCATCATCATCATCATCACCATCATCATCATCATCATCATCATCATCACCATCATCATCATCAAAGAGGAGAGAGCGCAGATTGGTAGCCATCGCAGACAGACTGGTAACAAAGGTGAACACCATCATCATCATCAAGGAGAAGATAGCGCAGATTGGTAGCCATCACAAATAGACTAGTAACAAAGTAATCCTAACGTTCATGAATAGCCTGAATGTGAGCATGTTGTATACTCAGATCTTGTAGGAATCGAATAAAGAAATCCATCCACAACTGCTGAAAATACTCCTCTAGATCTCCTCGAGTGAGCGGAGGGGGAGCACCCAGGTTACGATAAAATGGACAAGGTGGAGAGAGATCTCGACGATATTAAGGAGGTGTCTGATCAACTATATAATCCTTATCGGGAGCTACTCCACCATTCTCAGCAATGTTATCAACCTCCATATCCTCAGCATCAACAACAGTCGGGCCAACATGACACTCAGACTTGCATCAATGTGCGCCTGGTAAAAGGCCTAGGCAACTCCCTCACCATATCAGAAGTGTAGATTAGAACACCCTAGCCTACACAAATCCTAGTGATGACACTACCAAAAGGAAGAACAGTAGTACCATGACCAGAGGTGGCACCATCAATGGCAGTGAATATGATGTATGCGTCATCAATAGGAACTCGAATGGCAATGGCATACAAAAAAGTAAAATGTGATTCGAGTTAAAGTGTTGGTATGATTCACGAGAGACAAATCATACGAGATTACCAGATTAAAGAATCGGTAGTCATCAGAAAAAAGACCCTAAGTGAGATGGGCTCCGATAATGCGGAAGACATATGACCTATTAAGACAAAGAGCCCTAGCTAAGTCTGTCTCCCTAGGTGCAGCACTTACAGCATAAGGGAAACCAAGCTGATACTTTTTAGGAATACCAAGAGTCTCTATTATAAGAGCATGCGTGAGATCAAAAGAAATTCCATGCATATAGGCCTTAGCTGGTGACCTGATCTCAAACAGTCTCCAAGTTCGCATAAAATTCGAGACCTAGAAGGCTCATCAATAGGACTAGTGATGGACAGCAAGGGTAGCCACCCTCTAGCAAAAAACTGGCAGAATTCCAGGGTCCTATCAATTTGGTCTAAACGTGCATAACACTCAGGCCAAAACTCATGACCCTATTTGATAGGACGACAAGCCTTAGCAGTAGCTCACCTATATAGAGGAAGATTCCTCGGACGAGGAACAAGGGAAATGACATATGGAAACTGGTCTGTTGTAGCTAATGATGGAAATTTAACTCGCCTCATTAGAAACCCACCTACCTCGCCCCTAATGGGACAGGTTTAGGAGAAGATATTTTTACTCCGTTAGGGTTTGGGGCGGGTAAGGGGAGAAGGCACCCCACCCCACCTCACCCTGATTATATAAACTAAAATAAAAATATATTTTTATACTATATAACCAATGTTTATAATAATATTTTTTAGTCACTTATTAAAATTTTATAGAAATTTGATAGAGTTATGTGTTTTAAAAAGAAAATAATGTCATTTTAATTCTCTATTAACATGTATATTTCTTATTTTAACACGTGTTATTTTATTTGAAATGTGTTAATTACAATTAATTTAATAAAACAAATAAATAAATAAAAGTTTAAAGATAAATGGGGACCTGATCCCGCCTATCAAGAGGTTTAAACGGGTTTGGGGTGAAGCTTTTTCGTTGGGCGGGGTTGGGGAAGGGATCCCCCACCCCAAACCCACCTTGTTGCCATTCTTAGCCGTAGCAAGACGATGACGTGGTGCCATAATTATCTTGAAACAATATCCTAAATGAGGAAAGTTCAAAAACTGTACTAACAGTTTCAAACTAATCCTATAATTTAACAAAAAGCAAAAAGAAAATCCGAAAGAGAAAATATAGGCAAAACTCACCGAACACCGTAGAAAAAACATCAAATGCTAAACTCAATCGGTGAAGATGAAGCCAAGAGTGAGAGTAGTGATCTAACCAGAGTGGAATTAAGGAACTCTAAAACCTGACAACAATATAGGTGAGATAAGATAGATGATCGAGAGAGAAAGAAAAAAATTTGATGAAGAAGTTGGAAATCGTGCATTCTGTGATTTTTGAACTTCTCTAGGATTCGTTCAAATGAATATTCCAGAATTCTAATTTTGAAAAGAATGTTCTATGGAAGAAAATAAAAATATCAGATATTTCTTTTTTTTTAAAAAAAAGAAACTAATTTTCTAAGATCAATCATGATGAGTCAATGGAGAGAATGATAAGTGGTTTTAATAGTCTCTATATACATAGTAAGATCATAAGACACTTAAATGCATGCAAGCAATCCAGCCTTATTCTCCTATAAAAGTGCAAATAACCCTACTAATTTCATGAAATTGAGTTTGTCTCAAAAATTTCAAAACATCATTGAACGATTAACTAGTCAATAAGTACAAACAACTATAATGAATCGTTATGGATGACATGATCAAAAGTATTTATGCAAACTCCCCCTTAATTTACTCATGAAGAACACTAAACTATGTTCAGCTGAAATGCTTTGGCATTCATCAAGGTAGCTTTCACACAATTTAGGTAGGCAGCTATTTTCAAAGGTACACCCCTTTGCTAGCATTCATATTTTCCTAAAGGTAGCCTTATCCTTGGCTAACGAGAAAGAAAATTTTGACACACATTGGTGTAGAGAATAACTATTTAACTCATAGTCATTGGATAAACATCCTTCTAGCCATGGATTTATTGAAAGATAAACATAAGATTATCATAATCCATTATCTCAAAAAATTCAATCTTATAGGAAAAGTGTGCATGTTAAAGTGTGAATGAGATCAACAAAAACTGAAGAATTTGAATACATTCAAGTACTCAAGACAATGCATTTTGTGGGCACCAACACAGGAAAAAGGAAAGTATGTGTCATCCTTTTTTCATGGATTTAGAGGAATCCCAACTGTTTCATTTCCTAAAGGTGGGAAGGAACACCTCTTATAAAAGATAGAGAGATTGAGGAGTCGCCAGCTTGTTTTTGGACCAAAAAAAACAAATCCGTTATAACAGAATATAATTAAAAGGAAACAAAAAAGGAATGAAATAATTAAAATTACATCGCCTTGTCTCCTAATTACATTCTAAAGATCCCTTGACATGGATCAAATAAAGTAAAGCACTAAAACTATGAAACCAAAGAAAATATGGATTCGGGGGCTGAGGTACAGAGTGGGAAAGTGTTAGGCACCCATCCCGCCCAATCCGAATAGATCAGCCTTGAATATTCACTTACAAGGCTATTTTGTCATGAGAAAATAGAAAAGAGAGATGTGAGTCTGGAAAAGATAAATAATAAAATATCTAGTGTAAAGAAATAAAATAGAACAGAAAAGACAGAAAGAAGATCCGACTTGGGCTCGAAGGCTTCCTAAGTATCCGTTTTGAAAATGGAATCAGAGTCACTTAGTTATCTAATTTATCCTCTTTTATCAAGAGTGATAAAAGAGGCAAGATCAACCGGATCTAAAGAAAACAGTTAGGAGTTTGAAAGTGTACCTTATTCAGTCGTGGGAGACAGGCAGCACTTCGGCTAGGAAATTCTGATCCAGATACTTCAGTGAGACAGATCTCTAACTTGTTTTTTGGTTTGGGAAGCATTGCTTTGGCTTGCTTCCTGAAGGGAGGCTGTCACTTCGGCAGGGCTTCGACCTTGGGAGAGAAAGATAGAGTTCTTGTAGAGAAAGCTCGAGAATTAAACTAACAACGTGAGGCTATGGAATTTTGTGTCTTTCTCTTCCCTTAAACTGATGGATAGTGTCACGACCCAAAATTCACCCTATACGGATTAGGGATTTGTGACTGGGTCTGCGGCCCATGGGCCATTTCCGTCAAAAGGATCTAAAATACTAAGTAAGGTTTTTAATAAAATATTTTATAGTCAATAGTAAATCTGGTAGCATAGTGAGGTCATCATTTAATACATGTCAAAAGAACATAAGTGTTTATAAGTACAGATCCTCAAAAAACACAAACTGACAGGACCGTGGTGACATGGGAGACATTAAGACCTTATAGTATCTAGATTAATCCAAAAACTCACCAAAAAGAGCTACCAATGGCTAACAGGCATCTAAATCTCCTGAGCGCCTGAGGGTCCTCCTACTTCTGGTTGTTCTAAGAAAAGAAACAAAGGGAGGAGTGAGCTAACGAAGCTCAATAAGTAAATTCCCTTCCTTTGTTATGGGTCAAGATTAGTTCAAGAATGTAAGTAATGAACAAATCCCAATAGAGTGTGATATATTAATGCATGTCAGAATAGAAGACATGATAGAAGTCACAATAGCCAGTCACCAACGTATAAATCGATAGAAATGACCCTCGGGTCCTATAGGCTTATTCCAAAATGAGTACACAAAACAACAACAAGGAATAGCCAAATAATATGCTGCCGAAATCAAAAAATCTCTACATAGGTATGTCATCATATCAAAGAGTACAACAAAGGGTATTCCAAGGAAAAGCTCACAAGCATATCAAGAATCCAAGGAATACGATATCAATGATGCTCAAAGGAATATAACATATTGAAAACCAAAAGCATGTCATGTAAGAGAAAAGGAAACTATCTAATAGTTGCTATCTGTCAGGGCCCAGCATACCCTTTCGTGCTTACAGCACGAGCTATTAACTTTTCGTGTCCTCCAAGACTCAAGTCGTACGTCATGCCTTGCATGACTACGTGTCGATCGTGCGAAGTGACGCTCACACCCATGCGTAGACCAGTCGTGCGATGTGACGCTCACAACCACGTGTAGACTGTCAGCATCTTGCCTCTAAGGGCTAAAGTGTGTAACGAGTCAAGTACTACCACAAATAAAATCAGGTCATGCATAGATAATTTCACAAGTTGTGGAGTAATACTTTTCTTATCGTGTGACATGTACTGTTCAGTATTCAAGCATCAAAGAAATACGTATAAATCATATCAGGGTATTGACATGCAATAATTCATCAAGTCCACAAGATAGAACAATATCAATTATGGAGATCAAGGCATATCAGATAATAGAGTACAAGGTGGCAGTAGGAAGAAATAGATGTGACATGGCTAAGGAAAGACCACATAACAAAGTCTGGGTTTTACTACCTTAAAAAATGATTCCTTTTTCCCTTTTGAGAAGAGTCATGTCTTTTTTTCTTTTCTTTTCGATGTTCTTATAAATCCAAAATTAATTATTATTAACCCGTTTTTAATTATCTAGGTCGATGCTAATGTTCGTGATTTACTTAACTCTCTCCAGTATCTTTTAGCATATTTTTAAAATTCTTAAATTGCTGCATCGATCTTTAGAATACTTTATTTGGGTAAACAGACTCCACCGTTGAGTCCGGAGTGTTTAAGAAAATAAATCTAGGCCTTCGTGACTTCTCATTTGGCTTCGGGTACCCCTAAGGGCAAAATGGTAATTTCATATTTTATGTGATTTAATTTTTCAGAGTATTGTTTCATAAAACAGACCCCACCATTGGGTCCGGAACGTTTGAAATAGTCAAAAATCACTATTCATTTATTCAATTTGAACATCGTTATATTTTACTATTATTTTATTAATTAAATTAATTTTATAATCATATAATATATAATATTTCGTTTAAAAATGTTCAGCAGTGATGTTGGTGGCGCAGTGGCAGAAGTGAGGGTGATAGGGTCTAGCCTTACGCACGTCAAGGGTTCGAATCCCCCTGACCGTTGTTCCTTCCTTTATTTATTTATTTTTTTTGGTATGTAAATTGTAACAAAACAACGGATAACATCCGAATCGGGATAGGATATCCCAGTCCAAGACAGTGACCTAATTGAATTTCTTACCATCGCAACCAAACAACCCAGATGCTCTTTAAATAAAAGGATTAAATCCCCAAACGGTGCCCTTTCAATAATGCGGTGTCTCGCCCACGGTTCAACAGGTGTCTGAGTCGACACAGTGGCTAGTTATCTTAGTTAGGATCAGTCGAGTCAACTCACGAGTTGACTCAGTAGGGTCTTCTTCTTCCCCACGCATGTGCACTGTAGCTCTGCAACCCTAGCTACAGTACCCCTTGTATTTCATGGGTTTCTAGTGAAATTCGTGAGGTTTGGTTGATTCCTTTAGGTTTCTACACATCTCAGAAGGAGTTTGGCATCGGTTTGGGGGTTTGGCTTGAGCTCAACAGCCCAATGGAGGTTCTTTGGAGGGTCTCAGTTCTAGGTTAATTTCCTAGTTCATTTCAAGGTCAAATTCCATTCTAATTGTTGCGTTGGACTCCTTGAGTCATAAGGTGTCTATTTCTAACCATGCCTGAAAGTTTAAATGCATCTTCTTGGACTTACCATTGTTGACCATTAGGTATCTTCCTCAAACAGTGCCATTGTTGACCATTAGGTATCTTCCTCAAACAGTGCCATTGTTGACCATTAGGTATCTTCCTCAAACAGTGCTCAACCATGAGCTATTTCCCCAGGTTTTGGGCTTTTCTTCCCCTTTCCCTTGTGTATTGCATATTTTGAAACCTATAGACTTATATCAGTTATTTCAATTTTCCAACCCAAGGTCTAGCCATGGCTGCCACCTATGGCTTAGGGCTTTTTAAGCCCCTTCGACCCTCTCATTTCTCCTAATAATAGTATCTAAATGTTACACTATTCATGCATATAGTAATAAGGCCTAAAAACTAAAATAGTACCAAGAATTTCAAAAGGAAAAATTTAAAAACAACTTGATGCCTTATACCTTAGTGGTCTTTTCCTCCTCTCAGGCTCACGTTTGGATTCTGATGTTAGCCCCACCTTGCAGGTAGTCCAGCCCTCCCCTTTTCTTCTTGTACACTTTTAAATGGAACACACACACACCATGCACACACACCTTCACTCACACATACAAGGCCTCACACACTCATATGCACTCATGGCTTCTTACCCACAAGATAACCTACGCGCACACTGTCTGATCTTACAACACACAAGATGTCACGACCCGAAATCCACCCTATGCGGATCTCGTGTCGCGGGGCCGACCCGAAGGTCGTCCCTATTTTTTCCATTCCTGTATCATAGTACTAATATGCAATGTGTTAAAAATTTTAAACAATGAACAGCGGAAGTTTTTATCAATTACAGTAATCCAGCGGAAGTCTTTTTAAATAAATTACACAGCGGAAGTCTACTAAATACATGACATAGTTCTACATAAACAAAATGAGAACTAAACGTAACCAGCACCCGGGGGTGGTGAATACATGGGAGAACTAACATAGACTGATACAGTACTTCAAAATGTCCCCTTACGCTCTCAGACTCCTACTGGGGTCTCGCAGCATCATCACCTGAAATGGGGGGTAAGTGGGGTGGAATGAGCTATGAAGCTCAGCAAGTAAACCAAATCTCCGACACTGGTATCGATAAGATACAAATCCATGAATAAAAATATGATAGCCAATCATAAGAAGTAAGATGCTGTGATAGCCAATGAGAACAGTTGCCATGATGGCCAATAAATCGTGGGGCACAATATACAATCAAGAGTAATGAATAAGTAGTGATAAGGATTTCTTAACAATAACCTGTCACAATAAAAGTACTGCCACAATAAAACGATTTCAATCAAACCAATGAACAACATAAGATAACCCATAAGAAACAGTAGTCCATAAGAAACAGTAACCATTCAACAATATATCCATAACAATAATCCAATGGAGATGCTTATAATCTGTAGTAGGGGATGGCAGTCCCTCTTCGTAATTTGAGGCCCGGCATACCTCTCAGTTAAACTCACATCTTTTGCCACACGTCCGTTCACGGACTAGTTCGTCACAGAAGCATCGGATGGATATTGTGACTGAGCACAATTCCAGCATTTATAAACATAGCATGATCATTTGTGATTCCATAAGGAGTATGAAAATGGAATATCATATACACAGTAAAGCACAACAGTAAGCCTTTCAAGGCACGGTTCAATATGATAACAATGGCACAATAGTCAATCAATGTCCACAAGATAGAACAATATCACATTGTGGATAGCAATAACATGAAGTACTTTCAAGAGTACAAGTTTGGCAGTAATGAATAAACTTGGCTTTAGAAACACCAAATGGAAGAGAAAGTGATCCACTTACCTCTATCGTGATTCTATCTCAGAAATCCGTGAGTGTACCTTTGCCTTTCGAGTTTCCTATATATCAGTGAATACGTTTTAGAATAAATGCTATTCATCAAATTTTATGCCTTTCCATCATAAGTATTTCAAATACTAATTTAGACTTTACCATTGAGTTCGGAATGCCTGAAGAAAGTCGGTTTAGGCTTTCGCGGAATTCCATTTGGACTTTCGTACTAAAAAGGGCAAAATGGTCATTTTGCACTTTTACGGTATCTTATCCTTCGGGGTTCTGTCTCGTAAAATGGACCCCTACCATTGGACTTAGAACATCCGAGATAATAGGTTTTGACTATTTATTTATATCGTTTGGACTTCGTTTGACCCATATTTGAGATAGGGGCATTATTGTAAAAATTAATATTTAATTAATTTTCTGTTTGGGCCTTAGTGTAATTTCTCAAAACATCTGGGGCCGGTTCACAATTTCCTAAAGCTACGGTCTGAACCAGTTGGTTCAAGACCAGAACCCTAAACCGGTCCACCCTTCCCCTGAACCAAACGGTTCACTTTAGTTTAAAAACCGGATTTCAATAACCTTGATTTCCTATCCCATCCTTGGTTTGGATAACCCCAAACCCAATTTCAATTTACTATCCGTGTAACCAAACAGCCCAAATCCATTTTAAAAACTAAAACTAAACGACACAGTTTCACGCCCCGTCTCATATCCGGTTGGGTCCCGACCCGGATCCAACCCGAATCCGGTCTAGACTTAACCCGGTAGACACACGACTTTCCGGTCGTCTCTCCCAAAGCTCCGGTAGGGTTCCGGTGGTGAATAGTCACCTTCTCCGGCGACGGTGACCCAATTTCAGTGAGATTTCGGCCTGTTTTAAATGCCATTCTTTTCTATTTTTCATGTAGAGTATATTTCCAACCTTAGTTTTCAATTTGACCTATCAATTCTTCACGAAATAGAGAAAAACTGTGGCTCTGGCCAACTAAAATTTCTCTATTTCATGCTCGTTTAGCCACTGCTTTGTCCTCTAATTATTTCTAACAGTTTTCTGCATGTATAAGGACCATTTTCATAAACTTTAAAACAAGTTTTAAACATAAAATTCATGGAACCCGAGATTATCTATGAAACCTGCTACTTGGTTTTTCTCCTTGGTTTCTAAACCATTTAACCTGATTTCTTTTTGCATTTAAAAGCTAATATCATGCTTATTAAGACCCTAGCTCTAAATCAAACATTCATGCTTAGAATCATAAAAACAGAAACACTATCACTTACTTGTTTTTACTTGTTTGCTCACGGTTGTTATGCCTTTGAACCCCTTTTGCTTCTGTTCTGAATCCCTGATGATACTCTTCTCACTCTAAGCCCCTTAGTTTCCTTCAGTTTGTTTCTATTCCTCTCAACCCACAAGACCCGTATACATATATATATATAAACACCACCGACTCTTTCTCTCTCTACCTTATTACTCTCTCTCTCTCTCTTGCAGTCATCCTTGACTGCAGAGAACCGCCCATTTACTCTCCTCCATCCACGTACCTCACATATTACATATATACACATATATTACATATATACACACACCACCTCACCAAGTTGGTTGGTGTGGTTCCCCAAACACATACACACACAGTGATGCACACACACACACACAGTGATGCACACACTCACTGATATTTTGCTTGGAAGCTTCCTTTCTTGTTTTCTTTTCCTTTTTCTTATTACACATATACATATATACATATATACATATATACATATATACATGTTTAATATTTTATATTATATACATATATATACACATAAAATACATCTTTTTATACATGTATATACATGCATGTGTAGGGATATAAACTCATTTTTAATCGTATACACATACACTCATTTTGGTCGGGCTACTCATCTATGTTCATGTATGCATGCATGAGAATACATGCATGCACGCATTACGATGCAGTGCCCTGGGGTGCTCGGGTGTTACCCAGCCTTGATCATTCTACGCAAAACATTTATCTTTTTGATCTAAGTTCAGTTCCATAATTATTGTGACATAGAGTTTAAGACAGTTCAGGTTATGCTATTCAGTCGACTTGCCTCAGTAAACTGTGTCGTATCCCGGGTCGGGATATCACACAAGACTTAAGTAACCTCACAAACTTCTCTCTTTCTCTCTCTATTCTCTCTTTAGTTTCTCTCTCTACAGTCTGAATGTTCATTCCCATACGCAATAGGCTTAGGTATATATAATTGAATAATTTTATATTTTAGTTTCCTGCATGAAACCCTATTAGCTTATTTAGGAGGTGGGCTTGGCTAAATTGGGCTTATATACAATTCTGTTGTATATTTAGGCATAAGGATGCTGGCAGCTCACTTGGTAAATCTTTTTATTCTTAGAATCTTGCCTCACTTGGTCAAGGGTTCAAATCCCCTTGGCCTCACTTTTGGCATTTTTTCCTTATTTTGGGCTTATGCCTCGTTTGGCTGACACAGATTTCCGTTTTAGTTATTTCCTTCATAATTCCTTTTCTATTGCTCTTTTTACGAAGTGATTTCTTCTGGTCATTCCCTATTTAAGTTAGCTTCGAGATCAAAGGCCTTGCATCGATTTTTATTTCCTTGTGATTTCCGTAGTTAGCTAATTCAAGTTTTAATAGTGTTAAAATATAGCTAAAGTGGCTAATTTAATACATTAAACTTAAAAAAATGACATCATTACATTAATTAACTGGTAAACTAAGTTCGGGGTGTTACAGATAGGGGGCTCTATTTATAGAAAAATATAGAGATTTGATCCAAGGGTCTAAAATGAAACCCTAAAACAAAGGGCTAGGATCATGTCTTGAGTGATAATTATCTAATTAAATAAATAAAAAATTAAATAAGAATGATTATCTTAACTAAATGAATTAATAAATAATTATGACAATGTACGAACCAATAAAATTAGTGTCTACATGCAAGAGCCAATAAGATAAAAGAGAAATAGAATTTAATTGAAAAATAAACTCTAAAATGAAAACGTTTAGGTTCAATGTATCTCTATTTAAGGAAATATCAAGTAACTAGATTTATGGAAACTCTAAAAGTGAAAAGTCCTAATTAAGCCTAAATAGACCATTGTCACTCAAGATTACCAAGTTGCTTTCAATTCGATGGACAATCTATAGATTGCCACAAGATATGTGAAAAGACCAAATTACCCATAATTCGTCACCAAAAGGCTAAAATTACCAAAATATTATCAAGTGGGTAAAATGATATAGAAATTACAAAAATTCCCCTCAAGTGACTAGGAAGTCTTACTGACGGTAGGATTGTGCCAAAATTATCAAAATGCCCTTAGTGGGCAAGAAGGTGCCAAAATTATTGAAATGCCCCCCGATGGGCAGAAGAGTCCTAATGGGAGTGAGACTCTATCGGGAAGAGTTCTACTTGGACTAGAACTCTATCAAGAGAGTCCTAACGGGAGTGGGACTTTATCAAAAATAGTCTTACTTAGACGAGGACTCTATTAGAAGAGTCCTAACAGGAATAGGACTTTGTCAGAAAGAGTCCTAATGGAACTAGGACTCTAGCAGGAGAGTCCTAGCGGGAATAAAACTGTCTCAGGAGGAGTCCCAATAGAAATTGGACTTTACCGGGAAGAATCCTACTTGAAGTAGGTTTCTTGCCATAATTACCGAATTGCTACTACTTAATCAAGGGTATCAAAATAAGGTGTCTACAGAAAGCCCCTCGTTGATGGAACTTGCAAACAAGTGAACGTTAACGCAAGAAAAAAGAGACGACCATTTTGACCTTGATTTGTGGTTTTTGTTTGACTTGGTCAAACTCATTCCTCTATAAGATTCTTACACATCACCCTCGGACCAATCAGAGCGTTCGTAGTTCTTGACTAGCAAAAATGAGTGCTGTCATTATCAGATTTCTCTAAAGAGACTCATCGCAATAGGATTGTTGTGAGGCTATGCCCTCGAAAATGACCCTTCGGAGTCTGTCTTAATAAGAAATGCAATCCTAACAAGTTTTTCATGATGTTGCATTCTCATGAGATGATCTTACACCCTTGAACGTTTTATCAAAAAAGGGAATTGTATCTTAGTAGGTTGATAAGAGAGAATGCAATAAACAACTTACCTGAGAGGAGCGCTATCCTAATAAGATGATAAAATGTTATGTGATAGACAGCTTAACTGAAAAGATTGCTATCCTAAGAGGATGGTTATGTGATAGACGACTTACCTGAAAGGAATGCTTTCCTAACAGGATGATAAAATGTGTTCTCAAATGACTTACTTGAAAGGAATACTATCCTAACAAGATAATGAATTTGTGTCCTCGGAAGACTTTTCTGAAAGGAATGTTATTCTAATAAACTGATAAATACGTCCTTAGATGACTTTCCTGAAAGAAATTCTATGCTAACAAGATAATAAATTTGCGTCCTCAGACGAATTTTCTAAAAGGAATGTTATCCTAATAGGCTGATAAAATGCGTCCTCAGACGACTTTCTTGAAAGGAATGCTATTCTAACAGGAGAATGAATTTGCATCGTCAAACGACTTTCCTAAAAGGAATACTATCCTAATAGGTTGATAAAATGCATCATCAGGCAACTTTCCTAAAAGGAATGCTATCCTAACAAGATAATAATGCAATAGACGTCTTACCTGAAATGAATGCTATCATAACAAGATGGTGATGCGATGGATGAATTACCTAAAATGAATGCTATTATAACAGGATGCTTCTAAAAGGAATGATATCCTAATAGAATTTTCATAAGATTGCATCTTTAATGGACGAATTACCAAGATGGATTATGTCTTAAGACGTTTGACAAGATGGATTACGTCCTCAGATGGTTTGCCGAGATGAAGTACATCTTGAGACGATTTGTCGAGATGGATTACATCCTTAGATGTTTTATCGAGATGAAGTACATCCTCAGACGTTTTTCCTAGATGGATTACGTCTTCAAACGGATTTTTCCTAAATGGATTACGTCCTCAGGACGTTATACTTAGAAGGGAACTTCATGCTAATAAGTTGATAAAATGCGACATCAGACGACCTACCTAAAAAGGAACTCCATCCTAATAGGTTGATGAAATGCATCCTCAGACGACTTACCTAATAGGGAACTCCATTCTAATAGGTTTGTGAAATGCGTTCACAAACGACTTGTGTTGAAAGTAAAAACTCAATGGGGAAGGTTTGATTATGACTCTCTGGAGAGATAAATTAAGTTAACTCCACTAGAATGATGGAATTTAGCGTGACTTCATGGAGAAGAATTTGATTGAGTTTCAGACCATAAGGTCATGTTGCTTCAATTCTTTCTTAGGATGGGAGAACAATAAGTGAACTCAACTTTGAAAGGAGTTACACTCAAAGCGATATACTCAACTAATGCTAGGAGTTAATGGAAATTCTTGCCTTAGATATAGTAGAGACAAGATATGCAAGAATCAACCTTGACCTAGACAGAAGGAGGTAGAACTGAACTTAGATAGGAGTGTGGAAAGCTATGAAAAAAATCACATTGATAAAGAACTCTAAACTCAGCTCAAGGAATATGAGATTATACTTAACTTAGAGAGGAGTAAGGAGAAACTCAACTCAGATAGGAAGGAAGGGGATGTGCTCAACTTAGATAGGATAAAAAAAATGTTCTCATTGAATGAGAGAAAATGTTGTGAAGCATGTTTTTTCCATTTTTGAAAAAGCATTTTTCATTTAGAGAAAATTCTAACTTTTGGCTTGGACTCTACTAGCCACTAGATTACTGGAAATCAAGTTAGTTGTTTAGGTCAAAAGAACCATTTCTTGGTTTCAAATGGTGAGTTTCCCATATTTGAAGATGATTGGGGAAAATCTGCTAAAGACTTATCTTCAAGTTCATGAATAAAATCATTTTACCCGTCCTAAATGATTTGGGAGATTCCTTTGAAAATTTTAAAGTATTTTTTTTTAGCATGATTTAGTCTGATCATTTGAGAAAATGAGAATCATAGGTTTTCACAAAAGATTGTGTTTAACTGAGCATATTGGGATGAAATCATTGAATGAAAGAAATTTTGGATAAACCAAAGTGATGGAGACTTTACCCATGATATAGGAAAAGTTGTTAAGGCATAAAAATGGTGAAATGAAACCCTTTAGATGGAAAAAATGTCCTTATATTGGCATGAAGGAGCCTATTGATTAGGAAAAAAAATATATGATTAAGAGTATGAATTACTCTTAGAATGAACAAGGCATAAAGGAGCCTCTTGTGACGCAATGACTGAGTTATTTCAGAAAGTGAGAAAGCAATTTGGTGCAAATATGTAGGTAAGGAGTCCCTTGATGAGTTCCTTCAAAAAATAAGTGAAGAATGAAAAGACAATGTGGTGAAAACTGGTAAGGAGGAAGCCCCTTATCTGAAACCGTTTGTTATATGATCCATCTATTTGTGAGAGCCTTTGAAAGAGCTTTGAGTTGAAATGTGACAATTCCCTTAAGCAAGCAAAACCTCAAAGTGGTCTTATTATTAAGGACGAAACGTAGGCTAGGGTAAGGTTTACCAAATGAAAGGTATACAAGGCCTAAAAACCCATGTTCATAGTACTAAGCCACTTGTGTGCATCTCATTGATGTGAATAGCTTTTATGTGCATGTCCATTCATAGCATGACCTTCATGACCGAGCCTAAAGTGACTTTTTAGGCTGCCTACATATCTTTTTTTGGAGAATCAGGTCTAACATAGTTCATTGGTAGTTTGAAAGCTTTTTGAGTCATTTAAAGCTTGATTAAATGATTTGTTGCTTCCTTGCTTGGAAAATACTTCTTTTGATGAGGCAAAAAATTTCTTTTCTTTGCTTTCTGACCTTTCTTGATATTTTGTTTTGTCGCTTTCTTGTTTGGAAATGTTTTCCTTCATGAGGCAATGATGTTTCTTCTCTTTGCTTTTGATTATTTTCTGATAATGTTTTCTTATTTCCTTGCTTGAAAATGTTTTCTTTCACTTGGGAAAAAGTTGTTTCTTCTATTTACTCTTTGATTTTTCTATGATGGCATTGTGAGAGTTCACACATAATAAGCTCCCCCTCCTGAGATTTGGTAGATGGGTTTAATAAAGAAAGGCCAATCAAGTGGGCTCAAAGGGTTTGCAAGTGGATTTCTTTGATATGGGTGATAGGACAGATTTGGTTTGCCAAGCGATGGTATCTTTGGAATTGCTTACTTTTAGGAAACAATCACATTATTGAGAATCACAATGTCGATGTTTGCTTAAGGTCATGATTATCTTCTTTGGATGGCAATTGAATCAAACAAGGTGCCTTTTGAGGCAAATGGATGAATTGGTGAACAATAAGAAAATCAAGATGAATGATGAAGTTTGATGATGCTCATATTCAGCGCATTCAATCTTATTTTGAATTTGATGACATTCATTTTCTTAAAGAATCAAGATAAATCATACAAACGTTTTGTTGAAAGTTTCCTAAGAGAATCTTTATTGAAACATGAGGATTGACAGATAGAAATTATCCATGAAGAATAAAAGAATGATCTTTGGCTTAGAAAACTCCTTATTCTTGATTGTGGGCTAATCTTGGTGATCTTTAAAGAGGGAGCCCAATGGCTTGTTCATCAATCAAATCATGGATAACATGCCTCAACATGGTGCAATGATCAGTGGAGTGGCCCGCACATTGATGGTAGGCACAGTGCTTGTTTAAATCATAGCTTTTAGGTATTGGGTTTGGAGTGGGCTGAGGATCCAAAGGTTAGAGATGCCTTTCTTCGTAAAGCTTTTGAAAAACTTCACTCAATGATGCAGAGAGTTCTGAGAATGACCTTGTTGGGTACCTTCGAGATGAATTTAGTGACGGTAGGGTAGTTGAACTAACAGACCAAGAAATAGGCTACAGTAGAGTTAAAATATTAATTGCAATCTCTGAGTTATTGGGCTTGTGTTTTGTATGGGCTTCCTCAATGTTCCATCATTGATTGCATCCTTGATTTGGATTTCAGCCCCTATAAGAGCTTTGAGAATCTCAAAGTGGTGGACAAACAATGATTCACGGTAAATGAGAAGCAAGTTTTTCTTTACCATTTGTACATGTTCAGCTTCACTCGACCTATTGACCATCTAGGCTGCTTTGGCCTTCCATCGGGTGATGAAAGTGGAAATAGTCTCCTTAGGGTTCTTGCTTGGTGGTCTCAAGGTTCTTGAGTGTGATGTCCAACTCATTGTTGTACTTTTACTTCTTGACAAAAGCATTGCAGAGTTGTTCCCAATCTTTAGACATAGGCTCTTCCAAGTTTAAAAGATAGCGAAAAGCTACTCCAGTGAGGGTTTGGTAGAACATTTGAGCCATTATTTCAGTTGTAGTCCCTATTGGTTGCATGGCCCGAACATAGAGCTTAAGATGGGTCTTTGGGCATGTGGTCTCATTGAATTTGTCTAAGTCTAGTATTTTGAACTTACAGGGCAAACGAACCTCTAGATATAGGGAGAGTTTGTGGATATCAATCATGTCATATCCATGATTGGATTTGCATATAAGGGCTTACATCTTTTCCAGCCTTTTGATAAGGGACTCTTCATTGGTGTTGGGCTTCTCTTGAGGGTTGACTTCATTTTGGGGTCCATCTTATTTGGCTTGATTAAACTGATCATGTGTGGTTGCATCTTGGGCCTACTGATTCTGTTGGAGATGATCTTGAGGAGATATAGGTGGTTGGTTATTAGGAGCATTGATAGGCCTTGCTAGGACTAGTGGAAGGTGGTGGTAAGCCTTGTTGTAACAGATCTTGGACTGTCTGGGAGAGCCTTTGTGTTTCATCTTAGTAATCGGCCATATCTTTCTTGATTTCACCCAAAATCTGAAATAATTGATCCTAATCCACAGTGACAAGGTGCAATGATTGACTTGATTTTGATGCCATGGTTTCTGGGCTCAACTAAGAGTTGTAATGAGGTAGGAAACCTTAATGAATTTTTTTTATCACCAAATAAGTGCAAAGGAGTTTGAATCCAAGCTAATACTCCAAAGAGTTTTTTGATTTCAAAACTTTAAGTAGGGAAAGATCCAATCTAAATGAAAGGAAGATTATTTCTTAGAAAATGAAGCATGCACTTTTTTTTGAATTTTGAAGTCTGAATTTTGAATTTTTGAATTTTTTGACTTTTTTTTAAAAAAAGGGTAGGGGCATAATGCCTAGGTAGCCCCTAAGAAGATAGAATGATTTTCTTGAATGAGGAAAGAATTCCTAAAGTTTGGCAAGATGGAATCCCTAATGGAATTGATTAGACTCTAACAGAGTGGTCAAGATGAACATTGATTGATGAGATGAAATCCTAAAGAGAGGCGACTCTTGAAAAGGAATTGAAACTTATCTTAAGTAGTTCGACATGATCGGAAGAATTGAGAGGGGGTCACATATTGAAGCCCAAATTGATTCCTAAGACGACTAAAAAATTTGAATTGTGAAAGCTCGGAAGTCATACTTAGCCTCTAAATTTTGGCATAAAGGAGGACTTGAATGAAAGTCATTCCTAGATTTTAAAGGAAAGGTTCCCAAAAGATTGAGAAAATATTTGAAATTGATCTGAACCTTTACTAAGGTCAAACATGATTAGAACTTGAGTTGATTTATGTGATGAGAATAAACCCAAAAAGTTCCCTTTTGAAAGTCATTTTGTTGGCCTCAGCTGGATTGTTTCCAAGCAGTTATAGGTACCTACTTTCGAAAAACACCTGTGTTATTTAACATGTTTGGTGTCAAGGAAAACCTAGAAAAGTCTCATTCGTAATCCCATTGTAGCTTGCAAAATTGGTTTTTCAGGAAAAAATCAGAGTTTTTCTAAAAAATTCAGAAAACTACATAAAATTTTGTAAAGCGAGGACTGCACTCTATGTGCCGATCGGCACACAGAGGCTTTTAACCTCTATATTGATTGGCCAACAGAAAGGGGTATTTTTTTTTTACCTTCTAGATTTTTTTGACTTTGCGAAATTATGTGAAAAAGTCTGTATGTGTCTTACCAAAACTGAGTTTAAATTCCGGAATCATGAATCTATGGCAAATTATATGTATAATGCTTCGATCGAGTAAAGGTTTCAAGGTTCCCCTTCTGACGTGACATGCCATATACCTCACACATCCATTAGATTGTAATAACTATGGTCAAACGATACTGCATCACCTTTTTCATACCATCCCAAGGCCACTAGAGTGTAATGTCCTCGGTCAAGCAGTATTTGATCAAGGAGTGAAGGGCTTTCACCGGCAACACCCGTCAAGCTGAGTGAGCATACGGGGTGAGGGCTACTAACTGACTAAGGTTTAGAGGGTATATAATGCAAATGCAAATGTTATAAAAGTGATGTGTGTCCAAGGCATTTAGATTTTAGTCCTTTTTTTATTCATCCATCAGTACATTCAAGAATCTATACATCCATTCATCCATCACACAATATAAAATAAATGAATGTAAAGCAAGTAGATAAGATAGGCTTGAAGTGAATACTTCACTGAGTCTAGCCCTCTTTAGTCCCCAATAGAGTCACCGCTATGGGCGCCAGCACCGAAAAAAGGGAAAGTATGTATCATCATTTTTCATGGATTTAGAGGAATACCGGTTGTCTCCTTCCCTTAAGGTGGGAAGGAATGCATTACAACATAATATAATTAAAAGGAAACTAAAAAGGAATAAAATAATTGAAATTACATTACTTTGTCTCCTAATTACATTCTAAAAGTCCCTTGAGATGCATCAAATAAAGTAAAGCACTAAAATTACGAAACCAAAAAAAATATGGATTTGGGGGCTAATATATAGAGTGGGAAGGTGTTAGGCACCTACCTCGCCCAATCTGAATGGATCAGCCTCGAATATTCATTTGCAAGACTATTTTGTCTTGAGAAAACAAAAAAGAGAGATGTGAGTCTGGAAAAGATAAATAATAAAAGATCTAGTGTAACTAAATAAAATAAAACAGAAAAGACAAAAAGAAGATCCAACTCGGGCTCAAAGGCTTCCTACGTATCTGTTCAGAAAATGGAATCAAAGTCACGTAATTCTCTTATTTACCCTATTTTATCAAGAGTGATAAAAGATGCAAGATCAACTGAATCTAAAGAAAACTATTAAGGGTTTAAAAGCGTACCTTATTCAGTCATAGGAGACAGGTAGCACTTCAGCTAGGAAAGTTTGATCTGGATGCTTCAGTGAGACAGATTTCCAGCTTGTTCTTCGGTTTGGCAAGTGTTGCTTTGGCTTGCTTCCTAAAGGGAGGTTGTCACTTTGGCAGGGCTTCAACCTCCAGAGAGGGAGAGTTCTTAATGCAGGAGCATAATGGGGGAAATTAAAGTCTATCTAGTTAGTATTTATTTTCTGGTATTAGTATTTGCATACCTTTTTTGACTTTTATGTATTATTAATGTGTGTTGACTGTTTTGGAAGTGTAGCTTGCTTTGGAAAGACTTAAAGTACTAAGTGTAAGAGGGGGTAAACGAAGAGTCATCTATTGTAGTCTTTATAAATATCTATTGGAATGAAATCAGAAGTTAGTTTTTGGTGATTATAAAATATTTCTCTATAAGTTTTGTTCTTGCTTGGAGTAAGTGAGTCCTCCTAGAGTCAAGCGAGTGGCTTGGTCGCGTAAGTGTCTTCCGCGATTAGCAACGTTGAGTGACGTCTACCCCCAGTGAGTGACATCCTAGGACTATCCCTTCCCCTTGGTTGAGACCTTTCGGCTCCAGCCATCCCTACAGGTTTTTGCCTACATCAAAGTGGTATCAGAGCTATAAAGATCCAGATTACTTTGAGTTTCATTTTTTTCAGTAACTATGCCTCCACGATTGCAACGAAATGTTAGAGATGCTACATTATGCGATCAAATGGCTGAGTTACACCAGTTTAATCAAACTCTTCAACAAATAATGGCTGAAATTCTTCACCGGATTCCAACTTCCCCTACGCGAAGTCGAAAAAGTCACTCTAGAAGCACAAGAAGTCAGAATACTACAAAAGAGGGATTTGATTTTTTAAGTATAACATGAAATTCAAAAGTAGCTTTTGGTGATCGTTGGGCCATGGAACGATTAGCAAGAGCTCTTGAAGGAACAGATAGAAGTATCCAAGTTCACGTGTCAGACTTTAAAGTAAAATTAGACCCCGATGAATATTGTGACTGGATCGCCTCTTTGCAAGCATTCTTTAAGTGGAAAAACTTGACAGAATAAAGGAAGGTACAATTTGTGGCCACAAAATTGAAGGGCCATGTGCTGGTTTGGTGGCAGCAGTGTCAACAAAGTTGAGACAGTAGAGGAGTTTCAAGAATTGACACATGGGCAGAGATGAAGCTGAAACTAGATGAGAAATTTTTTCCATTTGATTAGTCCCAGTCCTTGTATCAGAAATTTCATCAGCTTTGCCAACGCAATGACTAATCTGTGGCTAATTACACGGAGCACTTCTACAAGTTGCTGAGTCGTATCAATCTAACGGAGACAGATGATCAGCTTGTCGCCAGATACATAGCTAGTCTGAAGTTCAATCTTCAAAGCAAGTTAATGTTGCATTCCATCCATTCACTTGAAGAAGCATATCAAATGGCACTTAAGGCAGAAGAAATGGCTAAATGGACTCTTTTGAGGATAACAGACAATAGTAAGGCTTCGAACAAGAAGATGGTGGCTAAAAGCAAGAAAAACTCAGCACCTAATTCTCAGCATCGAAACCCATATGCTACGGAAGGAAAAAGGAGAGTGGAAAGGTTGGATCTTCTTCAAGTTTTGAGTGTTTCAAGTGTGGTGAAGCTGGACATTGCTCATACCAATGTCCTACCAAGAAAGCTGAGGTGAATCTTATTGAAGAAGGTCAAGAGGAAGAAGATGAAGAACATGTTTATGATGAAGAACTTGAAGGTGGAATTGAAAAAGAGTATTGTCAACCCAATTACGATGCTGAAAGTCTGGTTATTTGACGGGTGATGACTGTTCAAGAAGATGATCAGTGGTTTAGGCATAATATCTTTTGAACTTATTGCTTGACTAATGGAAAGAAGTGTATTTTGATGATTGATTCTGGAAATGTTGAGAATATGGTGTCCAAGACCATGGTGGAGAAGCTGAAACTTCCTTGTGAGCAGCATCCTAAACCCTACAAGGTGTCATGGTTCAAGAAATGATGAGAGGTTCTGGTGACACGAAGGTGCTAGGTGAAATTTTCAATTAGAAAGTATGAAGATAAGTTCTATTTTGACGCCCTTCCTATGGATGCTTGTTATTTACTTCTTGGAAGACCGTGGCTATATGTTCGGTATGTTCAACATGACGGGAGAAAGAACACATACTCTTTTAAGAAAGATAGGGTGATATTTGTGTTGACTCTTTTGAAAAACCTTCCCACAAGTGTGGCACCTCAAGGCCAAGTTAGCTTGCTGTCCTACAGAGCTTTTGAACAAGTTTTAAATAAAGAGAGGGTGGCATATGCCTTGGTAGCTGTAGGGGGAAGTGAGGAAGATGTCAAAGATGTTCCTAAAGAAGTTTCGAGGTTACCCCGTTAATTCAAAGGCCTAGTTCCAAATGAATTGCCTGCTGGTTTGCCGCCTCTTCATGATATTCAACATCTAATTGATTTCATACCAAGTGCGATCCTTCCTAACTTGCCTCACTATAGAATGTCACCAAATGAACATTCTGAATTAGAAAGACAAGTCAAAGAATTGCTAAAAAAATGACTCATTAGGGAGTCACTAAGTCTTTGTGTTGTCCCAAGCCCTCCTAACTCCAAATAAAACATGAAACTTGGAGGATGTGTAGTGATAGTAGGGTTGTAAATAAGATAATTGTAAACTACTGGTTCCCAATTCCTCGTCCTGATGACATGTTTGATATGTTTTGTGGTGCAAAAATCTTTTCAAAAATTGACCTTCGAAGTGGATACCATCATATTTGAATTAAACTAGGGAGATGAATGGAAAACAGCCTTTAAAACAAAGAATGGCTTGTATGAATGGCTGGTCATGTCATTTGGGATTTCTAATGCCCCAAGCACTTTTATGAGATTGATGACTCTAGTTTTGAAGGAGTTTATGGGGAAGTATGTGGTCGTTTACTTCGACGACATCTTGGTGTATAGCCAAGATAAAATTCAGCACTTGAAGCATTTAGCAAATGTGTTCAAAGTCTTGCACAACAACCAACTTTCCATTAACCTGAAGAAATGTTCTTTTGTCACTGATCGGGTTGTATTTCTAAGTTACGTTGTGAGTGTGGATGGTATGCAAATGGATGAAGAGAAGGTGAAGGCCATTCTTGATTGGCCAACCCCGAGAAGTTTTACTGAAGTGCGAAGCTTTCATGGCTTGGCTTCTTTTTATCGAAGGTTCATCAGAAACTTTAGCACCCTTGTTGCTCCTATAATGGACGTCTTGAAAAACAAGGATTTTTGGTGGACTAAGGAAGCCAAAAAGAGTTTTTAGCTTGTGAAAGAAAAGCTTGTGGAAGCTCCAGTTCTAGCACCGCCTAATTTTTAAAAAACTTTCCAAGTTGAGTTTGATGCATCAAATGTGGGTATAGGTGTTGTTCTGATGCAAGAAGGAAGGTCCATTGCTTATTTCAGTGAGAAGTTAAGTGATTCCAAAAAGAAGTATTCGACGTATGACAAGGAGTTGTATGCGATTGTGCAAGCTTTGCGACATTGAGAAGAATACCTCATTGGTGTGGAGTTTGTTCTCTATTCAGATCATGAGGCTTTACGGTTTCTTAAGGCACAAAAGAAGTTGAATTCTCTACATGGTGGCTAGGTATCTTTCATGGAAAGGTTCAACCTTGTTCTAAATCACAAAACAGGTTCCTCTAATAAGGTTGTTGATGCTTTGAGCAGAAAATATAGCTTATTGACTTCTCTCTCTTTCAAAATTGTTGGCTTCAATCTCTTGCCGAAATACTATGCAGTAGACCTTTTCTTTTCTAAGGTTCTGCAAGAGTTGAGTGATGAGAAAAGCCGAGATTACTTGCTTTTGAATGGGTATCTTTTTAGGGGAAATCAATTGTATGTTCTGGAGGTATCTTTGAGGCTTTTTGTCATCTAAGAATTGTATGGTGATGGATTTGGTGGGCATTTTGGAAGAGACAAAACTGAATTGCAGGGTTAAAGAACACTACTTTTGGCCTTCTTTGAAATGTGATGTTGCTCAGTTTGTGCAAAGGTGCTTAGTGTGTCAAAAGGCCAAAGGAGGAGTGCAAAATACAGGTTTATACCAGCCTCTTCTTGTCCCTAATGCTCCTTAGGGATGATATTTCAATGGACTTTGTCCTAGGCTTGTTGAAAACGCAACATTGGTATGATTGCATTTTTTTAGTTGTTGATTGTTTCCCAAAAATGGCTCACTTTATTCCATGCAAGAACTCCACCGATGCTTCTCATGTTGTTACTTTGTTTTTTCAAGAGATAGTTCATTTACATGGAATTCCAAAGTCAATTGTATTAGATCGTGATGTGCGGTTTATAAGTTACTTTTAGAAGACACTTTAGAAGCTTTTTGGAACTCAACTTCAGTTTTCTAGTGCTTACCAACCCCAAACTGATGGGCAAAATGAAGTGGTGAATAGATCTCTTGGAAATTTATTGAGGAGTTTGGTTGGAGACAATCCAAAGAGGTGGGAGTTCATCATTCCTCAAGCTGGATTTTCTTATAATAATTCTTTCAATCGATCAACTAAGAAGGCCCCATTTGAGGTGATTTATGGCAGAAAACCCAATCAAGGTTTGGATATTTTGTCATTAAGTAATCAAGTTTGAGTTAGCATGGATGCAGAGGAGTTTGCTACCCACATCAAAGCCATTCATGATCAAGTTCATGAGCATTTAAAAGGTGTTTCTAAGCATTATAAATCCTAGGTTGATGCACACTGAAGGAGTAAAGAGTTTGAAGAAGGTGTTCTCGTCATGGTTTATCTTCGAAAGGAAAGATTCCAAACTGGTTCTTATAACAAGCTCAAGCAAAGGAAGTTTGGACCATACCAAATCATCAAGAAACTTGGACCAAATGCATATCGAGTGGATTTGCCGTAAGGATTCTCTATCAGTGCAGTTTTTAACATTAGTGACCAGTATGCTTATTATGGAGATGAAGATGATGAGTCTTTAAAGCTTGAAGAATTATTTGCTATACCAGCAAATACCCATCAAGAAATCCTTGATGTTTTGGATGTTTGGTCTATCACTACTCGTTAAGGAACCTATACACAATATCTAGTCTATTGGATAGGTAAAGCACATTCTGGAGATGCATGGATTTCAACTCAAGAGCTCAAGAAACTTGATGAAAGGCTTTGAGATGATTTAGTTATAAATTCCCAAGTGACTTCCTTTTTAGAGGAGGAGAATGATGCAGGAGCATAATCGGGTAATTAAAAGTTTATCTAGTTAGTATTTATTTTCTGGTGTTAGTATTTGAGGACCTTTTTGACTTCTATGTCTTATTAATGTGTGTTGACTATTTTGGAAGTGTAGCTTGCTTTGGAAAGGCTTAAAGTACTAAGTGTAAGGGGGGTAAACGAAGAGTCATCTATTGTAGTCTTTATAAATATCTATTGGAATGAAATCAGAAGTTAGTTTTTGGTGATTATAAAATATTTCTCTACAAGTTTTGTTCTTGCTTGGAGTGAGTGAGTCCTTCTAGAATCAAGCATATAGCTTGGTGGCGTGAGTGTCTTCCGTGATTAGCAACGTTGTGTGACGTCCATTGCCCTTGGTGAGTGACATCCCTAGACTATCCCTTTCCCTTAGTTGAGACCTTTCGGCTCTAGCCATCCCTACAGGTTTTTAGCTTGCATCAGTTCTTGTAGAGAGAACTTGAGAATTAAACTAACAGCGTGAGGCTATGAAATTTTGTGTCTTTCTCTTCCCCTAAACTGATGGCAAGAGGGCTCTATTTATAGGAAAATATGGAGAACAAAAATCATAGACTCCTTGTCATCAAAGAAAAGTATTCATTTTTCTAAAGAAAAAAAACTTAAAGAAAAATAGGGATATCCAAAAAAAAAAACAAAAATAATCCTCGGCTAAGGAATGGGATGAACCTTCAATTGATAGAACAAATACCTATAGACTTCCTAAGGTTCTAAAACTGAAAATATCAACAAGTTGGATGTCATTTGGGACATAATGTAAAGATACGACATTATCTTCAATAAGCTCTATGATGAAGTGATGTCTAATGTCAATATGCTCAGTCCTAGAATGTTGAACGAAATTTTTGGAGATATTTATTGCACTCAAGTTATCACAATATACTATCATAGTGTCAACCCCCATAATCTTTTAACATTTACTTCATCCACAAAAGCTGAGCATAACAACTACCTACAATAATATACTTTACCTCAACTATGGAGAAAGAAATTGAATTTTGCTTCTTACAATCCCAAAATACTAAATAGAAGCAACCACCGGAAGTACTATTCCGATCATCAACATTTTCAGCCCAATATGCATCAAAATATGCGGCTAAAGTAGCATTAGTATCAATGGAATACCAAATTCCATAATTGAAAGTTTCATTAACATATCTAATAACCCGTTGTACTACAATCAAATGAGACTCTTTAAGTTTAGACTGAAAAACATGCACAAACACCAACACTAAGGGCAATATCAGGTCTACTCGAAGTGAAATAAAGTAAACTACCTATCATACTCCTATGTAATGTAGGATCTACATCCTTGCATATTGTGTCACTATTAAGTTTTGTACTAGTGCTCATAAGAGTTCTAACATGCTTAGCACTTTCCAAACCAAAATTATTTACTAACTCCTTGGCATATTTTGATTGAGAGATAAAAATCCCATCTCTCATATGTCTAACTTGGAGTCCTAAGAAAAAATTCAACTCACCAAACATACTCATCTCAAAACCTCCTATCATCTCTTCAGCAAGTTCATGAGTATGTTTAGCACTAGTAGAACCAAAAATTATATCATCAACATAGACTTGTGCAATCACAAAGTCCTTACTATCCATCCTTACAAACATGGTCTTATCAGCTCCCTTTCTTGAAAAACATTTTTCAAGAAGATATGAAGATAGCCTCTCATACCAAGACCTAGGAGCTTGGTTTAAACCATACAAGGCTTTCTTGAGTCGATAAACATGATTAGAACTTTGAGGATCCTCAAACCTTTTTGGGTTGTTCTACATAAACTTCCTCCTTAAGAATGTCATATAAAAAGGCACTCTTAACATCCATTTGATAAAGCTTGAATTTCAAATGACACGTCATGACTAGAAGTAGTCTCATACTTTCTAGCCTAGCGACTGGAGCAAAAGTCTAATCAAAGTCTATACCCTCAACCTGGGTATAACCTTGAGCAACCAACCTAGCTTTATTTCTAATAATGACACCATGCTCATCTAACTTGTTTTTAAAAACCCACTTGGTGCCAATGACATTACTATCTCTTGGTCGTGAGATTAATTCCCAAACATCAAGCTTTTTGAATTGAAGAAACTCTTCTTGTATAGCAAGAATTCAATCATCATGTAAGCAATCTTTTTTCACATTCTTGGGTTCTATTTCAGAAGTGAAGCATTGAAAACTCAATTCACTCTCAATTTGAGCTCTTATGCTGACCTCACTCTTAGGATTTCTTATTATGTTGGAGGGATCATGAGTTCTTTTAACCCAAGTTGAAAATTTTTTCCCACAAGTAGATGAAGTACCTTCTTTATCTTTTAATAATTTATCCTCATTATCTAAAATGGGCTCATCAAGAATAATATGATCATTTATATCTTTTGAGGTATCTACCTTTTTCACATCATCAATTACAACATTAATTGACTCCATAACAATGGAATTTCTAAGATTATAAACTTTATAAGCTCTATTGTTTGTAGAATAACCTAAGAAGATACCATCATCACTCATTTGATCAAATTTTCCTAAGTTTTCTATATCTCTCAAAATATAGCAATGACTACCAAAGACTTTGAAATACTTAAGACTAGGTTTCTTACCGGTCCATAACGTATATGGAGTTTGACTCAAACCTAGTCTAAGATAAACCCTATTGATCGGGTGACAAGTTGTGCTGACAGCTTCTACCCAAAACTTTCCTAGGAACAGTCTTGCCATCTCTTAAATGACTCTATTTTTTCTTTCAACCACCCCATTCTGTTGAGGTGTCTTGGGAGCTGAAAACTCATGTTTTATGCCTAGGTTATCACAATAATTAGTAACAGGGTTTTTTTTTAAACTCAGTACCATGATCGCTTCTTACCCTCGTAATTGTGTAATCTTTCTCATTTTGGATTCGCTGACTAATCCTAATGACGACATTAAAACATCTGACTTTTTTTTAAGAAAATATACAAAAGAGTCTCGAGAGAAATCATCTACTATAACTAGGATGTATCTCCTACTACCAAGACTTTCAGTTCTAGTAAGACCCATTCAGGTCTATATAAATTAGTTTCAATGGTCTTGAGGTTGATAAAGAAGAAGACTTTTTATGTGATACTCTAGTTTGCTTAGCTTTTTGACACGTACCACATACACTTATAGAAGTCTTACCTAGTTTTGGTAACACACAGACTTGGTCTTTATTTGACAATATTTTCAAATCTTTAGAGTTCATATGACAGTGGAATTTGGAATTATACCATAATGATTGTCAATTTTCCTAATCCCTTACAAGACACACTTACCTTTTGTGTCAAAAATTCTACACTTCCTTTTAGAGAAGTAGAGTGCAAGACTGTCATCACATATCTGACTTTTTCTAATTAAGTTGGCTTTTAGACCATCAATATAAACAACATTTTCTAGTTTAGGAAGACCCTCAAGAAAAACTAAACTCCTAACACACTAGATTTACCACCAACACCAAAAGTGAGAACCTCATCATTGTAATTCTCCAGATAAGAAAATAGGGACTTGTTTCCAGTCATCTGGCTAGAACACCCACTATCAAAGTACCATTGAGTGATATTTTGAGCACTCAAAGGAGTGTGAATAACTAAGACAATTCAACCTATCTTTTCTAACCCAGACTTGCCTGAATTTCCTAGGGCGAGTCTTATTATCATTAGTTCTAATCTTAGTGTTATTTTGAAATCTTGAATAATTATTCATGTTATAGACCTTTTGAGGTAAAGTCTAAGATTTCAAAAATAAGGTATTTAGTTATTGCGTCATGATTGACAATTCAGATTTTGGCACACTAGAAACTTGATGATATTTATCATTCCTAGTCTCTTTACCATATTACCTTGTGTGTCCTTCTGCCTTACAATAACTACAATACCATGTATTTGGTTGAGGTATAACCAAAGGCTTTTGAGTAGGAGACACAAACTTGACTGGCATTACTGGAGCTTTTTGAGATCATGAATGGTATCATAACCCACACCAACCTTGTTACTTTAAAAGTGACAGTGTTCAACATTTTTCCTAATTTGTTAGACCTGTCTTCAAGAGTAACCTTAACTTCCTTAGCTTTTTTAAGTTCGAATTCAAGATTATGAATTCTACTTTGGAGATCAGTTTTTTTAGACTTGATAGAGACAAGTTCCTTCTTCAAATTATTAATCTCCAAAACTATGGAATTTCTCTCAATCTCAACTTCATTCAACCTTTCAAGAAGAGTAGCTCGATGAGCCTTGAGTTGGCTAATAAGAGTTTCATTTTCAATATTAGCACTCTTCTGTTTTTTTAGTCAGTTTCAATTTGGCAACAAGCTCGAGATTAACTTTCTTGAATTTAAGTAATTTTTCATACAATTGATCATATGTTGTATGTATATTATGATCGAAATCACTTTCACTCTTTAAGGAATCTTTACCATCAAAATATTTTTAACTAACATTATGGGTTAGTGAAACCTCAGAGATATTTATGGTGACGGTGAAGGCTAAAAACTATTGTTCTTCTTCTATTTCATCATCACCTTCACTTTGCTCATCTTCTTCATTATTTTCATCGGTCAAGTTTGAGGTTATTGCCCTAGGATTACTATTCCCCTTATTTTTCTTTTTGTTGGGGCATAGAAATCATAATATTCTATGGGAGATGGACCAAATGATTGATTTGAGATTTTTCTCCTATAACTGCTAGAGGTTGATTTGCCTCTTGAGTTGTTTGAGATTGAATTAGACTTCCTAGATGAGCTTTCTTAATTGGATGAATTATTTTTTCGACCTTTAAGGAATCTATTGAACTTTTTGAAAAATAAGGCTAGGCCATCATCATTAAGAGGTGCAGACTTGGTGTCTTGGTCCTCTTTGATTTTTCTTGAATATATTTCAAGGTTATACTCTTCTGTCTCCTATTCTATTTACAATTCAACTCAGAGGCCTTGAGTAAACCTACCAACTCATCAACTCTCATGGAGTTAACATCTTTGCTTTTTTCTATAGCAGTGACTTTTGGTTGAAATCATTCAAGTAGAAATCTCAACAATTTGTGCATAATTTTTATGCTCCTCGATCCTTTCCCTAAGATTAAAAAAATAATTGACAACATCACTTAGTTTTGCATAAAAATTATTAAATGATTCAGACTCTTCAATCCTAAGATATTCAAACTTAGAGGTCAACATTTGGAGTTTAGACCTCTTGACAGTAGTCGTACCTTTATGGGTAGTCTGTAGGACTCCCTAAGCTTTCTTAGAAGTCTCACATGTCATAATACACCTAAACTCATCAGCATTAATGGCATTAAAAATTGCATTCAACCCTTTAGTATCATAACCACTCATTCTAAGTTCTAGTTCATTCCATTCAATTCTTGGTTTAAGTTTAGTTGGTCTTTTAGCAATAGCTACAGTGGTAGGATGGGTCTAACTACTAACAACAGTCAACCAGACATATACATTAATAAATCGAAGGAATGCCATCATCCTAACTTTCCAATATGCATAATTAGGACCATCAAATAATAGAGGACGAGACATGGAACCTCCTTCACAATTATCCATCTAGACAAATATAGGATCAATCTAATAACTAAGATTAACCTTTGATACCACTTTAATGGGTCCAATATATGTCTAGATATCAAGAATTAGACCTAGAGGGGGGTGAATATGTCTCAATAGAAAATAAAAATCATTTCTCTAACTATGTTTGAATTCACTTGCTAGTGGATGCAAAAAAATTCAGTGACATGCAATAATTAACTATAACGATAATAAATAAAGCAATAGTAAAAAGATAGAGACATTGTACCGAATTTATTGACGAGGAAACCACCACAGACCAATTGAATATGCTTTGGAAAACCCTGGGGCGCTGACCTAGATGTGAATCTACTAAAAGATGTTTGATGATTACGGACTTTGTACAACTCTGACTTAGTCTCTCAAACCTTGTTGACAATCTAAATCTTAACTCGAATCCTTAAGTACCCCCTAAGTGAATCTACCACTTTGAAATCCATGAACAACAAACCAAGCACAATTGCAAACTCCATGCAACCTCGAACTTTACCGATTGCACAAACTTGAGCTCCACAAGCTTGTACTCTAAGAACAATGTAGAAGATGAAAATCAGGTTCTTTCTTCAAGGATTTGATCTATGTGTGCAATATGAATATGAAGAAAATACTTTTGAAAAAGTTTAGAAACTCCCTTTGATAACATCCAAAAGTCTTACCACGAAATATGGATCAAATCCTTATATAGGATAGGTTTCAGGAAAGTAAATCGCACTATTTAAATCCAACTAAAAAACTGATCTGTGCGATATTCGTTCTCATGAATTGGGTGTTCGTTCACATGAACCTCAATTCATTCGAATGAATTATCGAACAAATGTGATTTGCAAGTTATTGAAAAATTCGTTCCATTTAAAAATAGAACAAAAATTTCGTTAAATTATACGAAAAACTAACTAGAATATTCGTGCAAACGAATTCATGATTCATACAAATGAACCCATGATTCGTTCGAATCAATAGTGTGTAAAACCTCAGTTTTCTAGTTTTAGGTCAATGAAGTATAATAGCCCACTTGCCAAATGATTTTAAGTATAAAGCAAAATCAAATGAGCTACTATTATTTATTGAACAATCTTCACTATACACTTTCACATATTAAAATAACAACTTAAACTAAATGCATGAGAGTGTATGTGTGAGATAGATCCAATCCAAACTCACCAAGCGCTTACCAATCCTTGCCATATGAGTATGTGAGAGTCATGCAGAATAAAATACTCTTTAACTAAAAATAAACATGTTCTTCAATGGTCACAAGGCTTAAAGGACTCTAAAGTCAATATCTTGGTGAACTTTGCAACTAAATCACAGTTTTGTCACTCACAGATTAGCCAACACTTGTGACAAATAGTCCTAACAAACACCAATTTATTTAAGAGATTATATTTCCTAAGTTGATGGTCAAAGTCAAATCCTTTACAATTTTCAAGATTTCTACTCTTGAGTACAATCATCAATGTAGAGAGTTTCCCGGCGAGGATGATATCCTTAGTTAAGTTTATCTTTGGTTAGGGTTGTTTATAATTTTCTTTGTCACACTCTTGGAGTGGTTGTTGTGGCTATGATAAGTAGGGATAGCAATTTGCCCTGCCCTGCCTGGGAGCCGCCCCGCCTTTAATGAAATAAGTACCCCGCTCATAGACGGGGTTGGGCCTTTAAAATTCCACTAGGTTCAGGATGGGTTCGGGGGATGGTCACCCCGTCCCAACCCCGCCCCGTTTATATACACTATATTCACCAATAAACAACACTATATAAAATTAGTTTTAAAATTTTTCATATCACACTCATATTATTATTTTTTGTATTAGTTATTTTGGCAATAAAAATTTAATTTACCTATCAAAATAAAAACTTTAACTTAAAAAAAATGGGTACTTTAATACTCCGAAATTATCCCGATTTCAAATAAGACCTTCCATTATCAATTGTAACAATTAAGTCCCTCAAATTTTAATTTCATTTTAATTGAGGCCAATTACAAATAACCTTCTCAAATTGATTATATTTTAGTATCCTATAATTTTATATGAGTTTCAAAATAGTACCATATAATTGTATACAAGTTTCAAATAAGACCTTATAATTTTATTCGAGTTTCAAATAAGATCATATAATTTTAATGTGTGAACTACTTGTAGTTAAGAATTTGAGATGGTCGTTAACGACCGTTTGCACTTGGCCTCAATTGAAGTGAAATTAAAAATTGAAGGACTGAATTATTACAATTGATAATCGAGTGTCTTATTTGAAATCAACAAAAAATTTCAAGGTATTAAAGTGCAATTAACCCAAAAAAAATATATATCATGGTTCGGGGTGGGATGGGGTGGGGCGGGACGGGACGGGACGGGACGGGACGGGGCGGGGCGGGGCGGGGCAAAAGAATATAAACGAGGTCGGGATAAACTCTAAATAAGGCTAGACGAGAAATATAAACAAGATCGGAGTTAGGGAAGGATCACTCGTCGTGAACCCGCCCGTTGCCATTCATAATGATAAGGATGGTGACGTGGTTTTCAGCCTTTGTGAGCTTGTTAGGCGTCCTCTTCGAAGTGTTGTCATGTAGATATAGTGGGCCCTGGTAGACTGGGTACCCACACCTAGTGCAACATACAATCTATAAATCTATCATAGGACGTGGAAGATGTTTTCTTTTTTTCTTTTTTGCTTGTTAGCCGTGAAAATTGAACTCTCAACCATTCTTTAGATGCTATGGTCCTTTCAGAAAGATATATAGCCTTGCATCATATTGCAGAACAAATATTGGGCATGTCAGTATAGTCTATTCATCTTAGAAGCCGACTGCCCAACATATCTATATTAGTGGGTGATTGAGAAAACAGCTCCCGATCATGCTTAACCTAAGGAATTTTGCTCTTTTGATTCTCCAATATCAAATGGACCTTCCAATAAATGTTGAAATGTCACTAACACCAGGTGTCTTGGGAATTCCTTTTGGCCTTAGTGCAGAGGATGGGGGCATTTGGTGCTTTGAGAAGCCAAAGAGTGCTGGTGAGAGGCAATTTTTAGTGCTAAACTGGACCATACTCGTGGGCAAGAAAATGTTACTGAAGTGCCCCTCATGCTGAAATTGGAATTAAGGCTTGTTTGATCTCCTCAGCTAGGCATCTGAAACAGGTCTCGGAAAAGTGATATTATTGGTATTCATGTATTTGGAAAAAGGAATAAAAATACAATATATTACTAAAGAGAAGCTAGGAAAAGCCAGAAGGGCTGTTTGATTCTTCTAACGTCGGCCTACGGAGAATAAATGCATTTGGAATAACAACAGGCCAAACAATATTCCAGGATCTGTTGCATAAGTACAGTTTCTAAAACAAATAATATGAAAATTTTATGGAATAAAGCAAATATTTGGGAGAACCCAAATGGAATAAAGCACCTGGGGAACAGCTTATTGTTTATCCAATTCTAGAACGATTGTGCTCTGCTGAGTCTGCTCTCTTATCATTCTAGGTGGCTGGTTATATAATAATAATAATAATGAAAGACAAATAGGTTTCTTAACTTATCCATGGTTCCACTAGAGTGGAATGTTGTAACTTTTCGAAAGGTTCTTAGTGTGTAATCTGAACATTGGTGAATCCTTTCACGAGAATTTGATTCCAAAGCAATGGGAGATTCATTATATTTCTTTTCCACAGCTGGGTTATTCTATTGTTGTTAGTTGGATGAATATATACATGTGCCTATTGATTCAGCATTGACAACTTAGATTACTTGATTATGAATATATGTTAATGATATAACTTGGCTATTAGCATATAAAAAAAAAGTGATTCAAATCTAAAAATTTGATGGAAAATGGAAATATTGATGGCTAAATTCATCCAACCATCCTGATTTTTTGGCAACTTGATGCACTTATTAAGTTCAGTTAATGTTTTGGATACTGTTGTGGGGCCCAGGAGGCATAACTGGTGACAGGTTGAGGTGGCAGAGGATTTGCATTTCCTTCTACCTAAACATCCTGAAGTGAGAGAAACTTATTATTATATCTTCAAACTTCATCTTGCTTTCTGTTTATTTCCTTCCTTTTCTTTGCTATTCTATTCTTATATATTTTTTTTAATCATTTGTTAGTTTTCATAATAACTTCAACTGCGTCAGATAAATACTTTTGTTTGGTCCAAACATTTAGAACCATTGACAGTAGAAATATACTTAATATATGTAAGGCTTTGTTTGGCATAATAACAGAGGACAATTTTTCTTGGAAGTCAAAATGAGTTAAACAAAACACAAGAAATCTAAAAATAAAGATGAAATCTTCAAAGAAGTTTCTCACATAGTATAAGAAATAAATTTATTGGAGTCATCGCACATAGTGCGTGACCTAACTCTCTCATCGATACATAAAACTAGAAGATGAACACTTCATAAAGGAAAACTTAAATTGTACTTCCATTTCTTTGCATTGATCTTCTTAAATTCTGCTCCTCTAGCTATGTGAGGTTTAGGTAATTCGCATATTAGGTAGAGAAAAATTCTAATCTCTGGAAGGTTTGCTTCTTATTATATATCAGGCCGAGTGAGCTCTCTGTAAGCTTCTTATAAGAGACTTGGAAGATGAAATGGTTCCAGATACCCCAAGAAGAAAGCCAAAGACAATCAATGCAACATTAAGGATCAAGAGAGGTTTTGATATTTGAGTCCAAAAAATCTTTGTGTAAAAGGCACAGGGGAAAATAATGCAAATCCCCACACTGACAAGGGAGCCAGTAAGACTGAGAACATGCTCGAAATATGGCACGGAAAGAGCCAAGGCTAAGATTGCTAGGAGCAGAAGAGAACCTACACTACCCCTTATGATCATCGTTGTCTTGGATTTCATGGATTGAGGAAGGTTATGCTCAAGCTGCATGGCAAATGGTGCAAATTCAAGGGCATATTTGGTCATGGGAGTCAGCACTGTTGCCCAGAGTGCAATCTTTGTGACAATCAGACTCCTAGGCATGCTGAGGGTGATTTGGGAACTCACTTCTGGCCCGTATAATTTGGCACCCATGAATGCTAAAGCTGTGTAGAGCATTGTGACTAATGTGAAGCTCACAATAGATACCTAGAAAAGGAATTGAGAAATCAGATATACATATATATTTATATATATATATATATATATATATATAGTGGGATGTGGGTGCAAATTATTGATTTGTATAGCACTACTCATCACATGTCGTCTTATAAAAATCTATTAAAACTATCCCTGTTGCAACATATTGTTGGTTTATAAAGTTCTTTTAGGTGGACTATCGACCAAATAAATAGACCCAATTAATCATAAAATTAGAGTGCAATTTGGGCGGGCTAATCCAAATCTAATTCGAGTCCGGTCTAAATTTTTTAGGGTTAGAGTTTCATTTTTAACCCATTGGATTAAACTTGGACAAAAGAACTCTAAGTCCAATCTAAATTAGAGTTAGACTCGGATTGAGACTTTAAAAAAGCCCAACCCAACCCAAACCCAAATCCAAATTTAATATTTTATATATTATATTTTTTATATTTTAGTTATCTACTATTAGATTAATAGAAACTCCTTACAAGAATTACTATTTATATTTTTTAAATTTTAAAAACTTGTTGACCTTTAACATTTTTTTAAAATTAAATTATGTTGAATGAATTATTTTAACGGTTCTTAGTTTCCTTTAAAATGAGAAATTGAGAGAAAATTATTGAAACTTTTAATGTAAAATCAAAATAGAAAAAAATACAATAATTTATTAAAAAAATCGTGAATAAAATCTAAAAATTAGAATTAATAATCTAATTCAGGTCCCGATACTAATGAATTATAATTTGAGTCAGACTCGGAATTAGGTTATTCGGGTTCAAGATCAGATTTGGGCCGAACTCAAGTTGATTATTTTAAAGCTTGGACGTGACTCAATTCGAGCACAACCCGCCTGACATGCACGCCTACATAAAATAGGCAAAAGTGAATTTTTTTTCTGTCTCTTTAAAATTAAACAATATGTACAGATGACATTATTTGATTGGTCTTATTTATGCACCCGGATCACCCCAAAAAAAATTTGGATTGCTTGTGAAGAATAGAATGTCCTAAAAGTAATAGATCTAAAAATAATCAAATTAAAGGGAATTACCAACCTTTGTGAACTTGGAGGGATCTTTCATGGCTATATATAGATCGGGGAAAACAATATGGCCAGCAAAACTGAAAATGTAAAGACCAGATATGGCAGGGATGTTGTGGAGTTGGAGAGCTGGTATAGTGTGGTCAGCTTTCACGCCACCAAACAAGCCAGTGCATGCCACCATTGTAAAAATGAGAAGTGACATGATAATACCAGCTGTTGAAAGGAAAGATATTGAAGAAAGATTTCTCAGCCACAGACTAGGAAGGGCCACCAAGACAGCCACCACTGTGACCAGCTGAGATGTAGATAGGTTAGTCCATGGAAAATTAAAATGTGTTCCCAGAAACACTGTACTTAAGTTGTCATGCAGAGAAATTGTATAGGAAACAAGGGCCATGAAAATTTCCAAGTAGATGAAGGTTGCAGCTGTAACTCTTCCTTTACTTCCAAATGCATGCTGCCCAATATCTGTATAGTTTCTTGACTTGGGATTCTTGTCCAGACATTTCCCAAGTAGATCAGAACTATATGCACAATATTACTCCAAGTCCTACAAGCAGGAATGCAGAAGCCCACCCTCCATTTTCTAAAGCATATGGAGTTGATAATTGCCCTAGACCTGTTAACCAATGTATCAATCAGTCAAAAATCTCAATTGGGTCATATGCAATTCAGAGAGATATATAGTACGTTGATATTGTTAATTTTAAATGACAACAAAACGAAAATATAAGCAACTCCCGGGTGAGCCAGTGGCAAGGAGGACCCCTGGGACGAGCCTGAAACTCGAATGTCCGGGGCTCGACCCTCCGCAAGTGAAGCTTGTCTGAATAGCTGTGAGACTACTCGCGGGTTCCTCATCATTATACGAAAAACAGAAGAAGAAGAAAAAAGAAGGTTTTTACCTATAAGCATTCCGCTCATGTTGATGACTGCATGAACAAATGAACCATTGGCCTTAACATGGTGCTCAACGTCTGTGTCACTGACGACACTCTTCAAGTCCTCAATGTCCTTCTCGCATTTGCATATCTTATTTTCCTCTACACAAACATCACAGCTTACCCACTGCGCGGCCGCCAGGTTTGCAGCACGCACTGTTTCACTTGCAACTTGATTACGATGAGGCAAAGAATTATCTGAGTCAGGGCAAGGTAGTTTTCCAATGGAATTCCATTTCTTGCCCCACATTCTCTCTGTCAGGTTTCCAACAAGCTTGGACTAGCTTACGGAATAAAGAAATGGCTAGCTGCACAAGCTTCACCAGATACGTTAAGCTTGATAACCAACAACTGAAAGAGTGGGTGTATTTATAACTCAAGTTGGTTGACACACGTGACCTAACTACTATTTTCAAGAATCTATTTGCTAGATATGCTTGGATGTGTGTCTCTGTGTGTGTGTGTGTGTGTGTGAGAGAGAGAGAGAGAGGGGGGGGGGGGTCTCCACTAAGTGGATACTGTTGGTTACAGAAAATATTGTGGGGAGTTGTCAAATTGGACAAATTATTGATTTCATTCTCTAATGCAAAGATTCTAGTGCTAGGAAATGCAAGCAGAGCCACCTTATGCCACCATAGGGGAATCATATATAGGCCTAACATGATTCCATGAATTGTACATATGATCAAACTACTTGTTTTTCGAGTCAATGCACGGTCCTGATTTAGTTGTTACATATAATTCAATGCGATGGGCCTGATGACCAATGGTGATGCTCATACATAAATTAAAATGAATTTAGGTAATCAGATTCCATTGGAAATGCATGGCAGCGGAGGAGGAAAGAAAGGCTTCATTCACACTCTATTCCTTTTCTCTGATTCCCCATTATAAAATAAATCTTCCGGTTCTCTTTGTTAGAATTTCCTTAAGGAATGTTTGGGGGAAGAAAATGATGGGAAAGGAATCGTATGAAGATGTGGGATGCTCTCAGCCTCAAAAGAGAAACTGACGCAAATGGTTCCAGTTGAAATTTGTGATATAACACATTAATTTTGTAGGGTTTTAGATAGTGTTCCAAAAACTTTAAGCTGTTAAAACATATTGTGATGAACTCTAAAATGATGTGGTGAATGAGCGTAAATATTGCACTGAAAGAACATGATTTCTCATTACCAAATTTCTAATATGAAATTAGATCATTAATTACTTAAGAAAAGTACTTAATCTATTTAAGTAAGGGTGTCCAACAATATATAAATACAATATAAGAAAAAGATGATGCTGTGTGAAACATGTGAAATTAAATGGGAAGAAAAAAAAATGATGCCATTTACATTAACAAGAATGTCAGCAGGGGGAAAAAAAGAAAAAGATTCCATAAGCTCAAGTTAATAGATAATGATAAGAGATTGTTGATGTCACTGGACACCAGAAGCCCCATTTTGAGACAGGACAATTGATATGCCTTGATTGATCAAACACCCAAGGCATATTTAGATGGCTCCGAATCCTTTCTGCAATGTTGTTGTATACTGTGGTCGCATGGAACTTCCATGACCCAAGGTGATCAGGTAAACATGTACAAAGGTGAAGTACCTAATTAGTACATGTGGCCACCCCATTTCGATATCAACAATTAAAATTAAAATTGATTCTAGAAGCTCCAACTAAAAAGATAAGGAAAGGATAATATTGTTGATGTCACCTGCCACTGTATGCCCCATTCTGAGACAGGACAATAGATCCATATCCCGTGATTTGATCAAACACCTCAGGCATATTTAGATGGCTCAGATTCCTTTCTGCATTAATGTTTTTGGCAAATTAATTGTGGTTGTATGCCATTTCCATGACCTAACGAAAGCCTACATTGTTAAAATGATAATTTTAAATAAGGTTTTTCTTAATATTAATGAAAATTTTTTTCTTGTTTCCTATATATATATATATATATATATATATATATATATATTTTTTTTGTTATATAAAATTTAATTTTTTTACAATAAAAAAGAGATATATATTGAATAAAACTACATAAGTTTTTTTTTTATTTAAATAGATATCAATAAAAGATTTTAAAGTAAAATATAAAAAATAAAAAATAAAAATAAAAAAAACTTTTGTTAGTTTGCTATTTAAGCTGAAGTACTACCATGTGAAACAAGCTATAGCTACATATATCAGCAGCTCAATTAATTAGCCTTCTCTATGTTTGAGTTTCCTGGTAATCTTTCCTATTAGTGACCACCACCCAAAAGTATTGTTTAATAAGTTTAGTACCCTTGAGTTCTCCAAATATTATACCATGGCCCACGACCAAGAGAAGTGGTATTAGAGCTACCCATTTCCCATTTTTGGAATTTATTCATTTTCATTCCATCTAGAAAACATTTACTCCTGCAAAGTGGAATCCAAGCCAATTATTCAGAATTCTCTCAACAATAAAAAAAAAAAAAAAAAGGTGCTTTCTAAAAATATTTTTGAACCGTTAGAATTCAGAATCCATGAACTTGTAATCAGTAATGCATCTACAGGAGTTAATTAGATGGCTCCGAATCCATGAACCAGGGTCGGGTACTGCCATGTGAAGCAAGCTAGAGATAATTAAAAAAAATATCAACAGCTTCATTGGCCTTTCTCAGGACTAACCACTAAGGTAACTCAGCATCCATACAAATTATCGAACTGAATTGAAGATTATCAGAGATTGTTAGAACCTCGTCGGGTGTATAAACTCAATAAAATAATCATTTTAAGTTTCAGTTAAAGAGAATTTCTTAAATTTTGAAGTATCTATATTATAATAAAATTAGAAGTTTAAGGTTAATAAAAGTCTTAATTCTATAAAAAATGGTTCAAATTTTATTTATTTATTATTGTATAATTAAACTAGAAATTTAAGAGTAATGAAAATTTGATTTTACAAAAAAGGATCATCTCCGTTAAAAAGAATAATTTTATTAATAGAGTTTTATTCCTATTGCATTCTAATTTTTTTATTTTTACTATCTATTTAGATTAAAAAAATTATGTACAAAATTTATTATTTGAGTTTTATTGAATATATATAGCTATCTTTTGTTGGAAAATAATTAAATTTTATATTACAAAAGTAAATATAATATATATCTATATATAAATAGGAGCCAAAGTAAAAAAAATACATCAATATTAAAAAAGAAATAAAACTCTTCATTTGGAATTGTTATTTTCTGTTCTAAACCTCCACTTATATAGAGTGCTGCATGAAAGGAAGTCAGATCAAGGTGGGAATTGTTATTTTTTAGTTCTAAACCTCCAATTATATAGAGTCAGTGTTGCATGAAAGGAGGTCAGATCAAGGTGGTTTTCGTAACTAAACACAACCCTTTGTCTCTTTCAGTGTAAAATATAATAAACCTTTTAAACCCAAGCATTTAAAAAGGGAAATCTTCATTATAGTCATAAATTTTGAATTAAAATAACAAAGCATCTGGGGCCAATATGGTAAAAGTTCAAAATTTCAGCATTTTTTATTTTGTACTATTGGATGTGTTAGCCAACAGATTTTGCTTTTGAAAGTATTCATTTTTGGAAACGGAAGAAAATAAAAATGATGCAGAAAATGCCATTGTCGCAACATTTTTTAAACCTTGTTTCCAATTATTTCTCTACGTCGAAGTCAATTTTTCAGAAATGCCAAACTTCTTTTCTGCATTTTTATTTTCAAATCTCATCAAAGGAAAAAGAAACAAGATCATAAAGCAAGGTTGACTTGGACTCAACTCGTTCAAACGAAACGAAGGAGTTGTTTGAATTTATGAAATTTTTCAGTAGTTAGACCGTTCAAACGATCTCAAAATTCATCCGAATGAAAGCTATAATCGAACGTAGTAAGGCAGTTCGTTCGAATGTGTCACTATTTTTGCTATTCCTGATTAGATTCGACTTCCTATTCTGTTTAGGATTAGAGTTTGTGTATTTTTTTTTATAAATAAGGTCTTCTTGTGTTTCACATAAGCCTCTTAAAGCATAAAGATCTAGAATGTGATTGTTAGCTTCAATTTTTTTTATACAGTAAGTCAGTTTTTCTTGCAAGGTCACTCAATATCTTGTATTCAAGTCTATATCTAGTGTCAGGTAATGCACCTATTGGTATATAGCAAGTTAGGCACGTACATCTATTAAACAGGGAAGTCCAGACTGCTGTAGTAGTGTATTTGCAGATCGTGAATAGTGTTGAAATTTTGAAAGGTTGACCAAGAAGAAGCGGTAATAAGAAGAAGAGTCATGTATTTACAGGTTGTGAATGGTGTTGAAATTGTAAAAGGTTGACCAATAAGAAGCAGGTAATAAGAAGAAGATTCCTGCAGACAAACTAGCGGTAATCTACTAGTACATGATAGGTTAGTTGTTTGAGAATTTATTTTTGTAAACTTGTGTCGTATTCTTTTTTGATAAAAGTCTTTTGCAATTGGTGGGTTTTATTCCTCATTAGAGTTTTTCACATAAAATCTTTGTGTCCTATTTAATTTCGTTTATCCATTTGATCATCGTTATAGTTTACTTAATATATGCATGGATTCATAATCTTAGTAATTTATTAAGCAAAATTCTTTAATAGTTATCCATCTTAAGTATAAATAAATTTATTTCAATATGCATTCCTTACTAATTAAATAAGAGATTTAATTAAATAAAATCTTATATAAATCTTTATGTACTCTTTTGGTAAATAATTTTATCATTAGTTTTCATATTAATTGTGAGAAGGTTTTAGGTAATAATTAATTAACTAAAATTTTTTTAATTAATTAATACTCCACATTGTTCATGCAATAGCCCAAATAAATTTCTAATTAATTCTTATAATTAATTAGACAGAAATCGTAAAACTTAAGTGGCCTAACCACGTGTTCTTAGATAGCTATTTAAATACCAAATTCCAATAACCATATGACCAAGTGCTAATTTAAACACAATAATGAGCACTAGATAAACAAGAGCACATCCACAAGAAAAGAGATATTGATCTTATCTAGGTAATTGTAACACCCCTGACCTAATCAATAGATGATTAAGGTCTCTAATTAAATATTAATTAACATTAGTATGTAAAATCTTTAGAACAATAGTAAGGAATAAATAAGTCCTTAATTATTGTAAAAATAATAAAGACTATTATATATAATAGTAAATTACAAATTTGCTTACTAAGTAAATTAGCACTTCTGACAAAATGAATTAGCTAGCAAATTAGCCAATAGAAATTATTCAACGAATAAACTACAAGACTAGAGCACGTTAAATGAAAAGAAAGAGGAGAAAAAAAATGGGGCTAACAAGAGGGTTGACCAAGACTTAAACCTAACATCTTATTCAAAGTAGGAACTTTTACCCAAAAATGTAAGTTATTAAGCTACCAGCACTTTGGTATTATGATAGCCACATAAAAAAAATATATATATATATATATATATAACTCATAAAATGTGATAAGATTTTCATGCAAAAATGTGAGGTGTCAAGAGGAGGGAGCACCACAACTTTATCCAATGAGAAGACATGCAGCCCAACCTCATATATATATATATATATATATATATATAAACCTTGTGTGTGTGTGTGTGTGTGTGTCACATTACAATCAACAGAAGTGTCGAGTAGAGAGAAAGACAGATAGAAACAAAAACTGAGACAAAAATATGTTTTAAGCTATGTTATTAGTTTATATGCATGCAATGACATAAATATGTACTATATGTGAAGAATGCAAAGGAAACTGAGACAGAAAAACCCATAACCAAGCCCAACCACCATTAATGGAAGCTTGATACTAGGGTCAAGTTTTAAACCAAAACAAAACCTGTTTTTGAGGATCGGGACTTAAACTAGACCTAACAAGGAGCATGAAACCACAGAAACCAAGTAAAATGGGCAAAAAATGAGTGAGTACTGCTCAGTTACAGTTGTAGGGTCGAAAAATGACGTTGATGTTTTGAGGATGTAACTAAGTTTTAAGAACGGGGAATTGAAGACCCTTGAATAAGGATCACGACTATACAAAAATTTCTTGAAATAGTAGTGTAATAAGCTTGAACCGAGCTTATTACAAAAAATGATAATGGCAGTTGAACCATGTGTTTTGGCTCCATTCGAACCATGTAACCAACAAAAAAAGGGGGATTAAGGTTGCATAAACTATTTAGAATAAGTTTGAGGTGGAAAACGTTGAGGAAACTCACAAAATAGAGGTTGAATTTTCTAAGGTTTACACTCACTATTCATCATCTTGAGGAAGATGATGAATAGTGACGAGTCGGGTCAGTTCTCGGGTTTGGGTCGAGATCCAAGCTAGGCATTAAGTAAGATGAGTCGACTAAAATCTGGGACCTTCGTTCAAGTTTAAGTGATGTGTGACACTGTCGTTTGTCTTTATAGTCAGAGTTGTGCGATACCGAAGAGACCTCTATGCTTTTTGAGAGTAGCTGGTCTCGAAGGTTAGAGCTACGCTCTATGAGACTTTCGCACAAAACCTTCATACTTATAAGAGTGGATGGTCTCGAAGGTCATAGTTGCGCTCTGTGAGACCTTTGCGCCTTTAAGAGTGGGTGGCCCTGAAGGTCCTAACACCACATAAAGCCTTTTATGTAGTTGCCACATGAAAGAAGCTAGTAAGTACCCACATTAGGTAACTTGACTAAGATTGCCTTCTAATTAGAGTTCCAATGACCCTAATCATGTCTCTAGATTTTGGAGCATTACAAAAACTATTACACATATTATTCTCCTAAATTTTATATTCTCTCTACAATTCACATAGTATTTTCCTAATTTTTTATATTCCTTTTGCAATTTTCTCGATACACTATCAGATATATACAACATAAGAATCTGCTACTAGAGAGATCTCAATCACTACTCACATTGCTTTAACAATTAGAACTATAACTTGTCTTAAAAGGATTTTAACTATTAGTCAATATGTATGTGGGTTACTAAGAAATGTAGACTAAAACTGTGAGGGAAGAATCCTCTACAAATAAGCGTCCTTCTACAAAAAGGAATAAAGGCTGCCAGAACTGGTTAGAGGGCACCGGTGCATAGTCGACCAAGGAATCTCCAACAGTCAAGTTAGTAATGAGCTAGTTTGAGGATTAAAGCTTAGCAGGAAGACTAGAATCAAGTACGGCCTGTACCTTTGATCAGTGGTTCTAGTGTTTAAATAGTTGGTGCTGCGTCTGAAAATGGCTCCCTTGATCTCAGCTGATCCCCTATGGCGTAGGAGGGTACCATGTCATGGCTGGCATTGTGCATAATTATGCGTTTTGTTGCCTATTTGGTCGAGGAATTAGGATCCCGCTAAATCACCCTTCATCCGACAAGTTGAAATTGGTTAATAATGTAGTTAATTTAGGTGAGCTAGCCAGTTGACCCCACATGGTCGAAACATGATTATTGCCAGAGGAGTCTTACCCGGGTCCTTATGTTATTACGTCATTACTCATGGAAAATTTAGTCTTTTACCCTTGTTTTATGCCAGGTGTCACCTACTGGCATGAATGATGATTTTATGCTCGTACAGATACCCCATTTCCATGTCACTTCTAATAAAGTGGTGAGAAGAAAAGTAATTCTTGCTAACATTTCCTTGTCGGCTTGTGTGGACAATCATTACTTGATACTTTGTTTGCCTAGAGACAGTTGAGTAGGTATGGGTAAGCTCAGATAGCTCCTGGTCTGGAAAGACATTTCTTGGCTTAATAAGACCTACGTCTCACTTTTAAGAGAGTTTTCTTATTTGACACAATCTTATTAAATGAGACATGCTTCCTGACTGTAGCCTTCTTTGGCACGTCTTTTTGTGCTCCATTTGCATGTGTTGAAGTGCCGAGTTTCCTACCTATTTTTACTTTATAAGTTATGAGAACTTTGTTTCTTCTCAATTTCATTCTAACTTTTGTTTTCTTCCTGAAGTTTTAATGTCGAGTGGATCACTTGCTAGAATTGATGAAGAAAAAAACAATGTTGGTAGCGAAGTTCATCTTGTTAACATTCTTGCTTTATAGGGACTGGTACTTCTTCTTATGACCCTTTTTCACTTCGATTCGCTCTTGCCCAATATTAAGGACGATAAGGATCTAGCGGCCCTTATTGCCAAATACTAAGATGCATTCCCAATTGCCACGTGATTGTCAAACTCGGTGGCGAGGAATCATCTGGTGTTCCATGCAAACGCGAAGGTTTTATTAAGTTTCATCCATTGGTAGTAGCTTTAGGGTCTAGGTTTGCTATTACCAGTTTTTATCAACAATTTTTTGAGTTCTTCCACATTGCTCCAAATCCCAGCGGCTATTAGATTCTAATAGGTTTTCAGGCTTTTGCCCGTATCTACAAGCTACGACTCGTATCTACAAGTTTAGTCGACTTCAGTTGTCCTTTGCCCTTCCTCTTCCAAGATGGATTTCGGTATGAAGTTTACCAGTATTGTTCGCGGGAACTAGGAACCCCACTATTAATCCAAGGTTAGCGAGTGTGTCGGCATGAGAATTTTCTTCCCTAGGGAGTTGCTGGATTGTATATTCGGGAATAGATTTTAGTTGTTTCTGTACATTCTTTTTTGTACACCTGGCCATCCTAGCATCTCTGGCTTTGTATTCCCCATTTATTTGGCTAGCTATCAGCTATGAGTCGTAGAAGATTTGTAGTTTCTTTATTCCTAACTCACTGCCTAGTCGTAATCCAGACATAAGTGCTTCATATTGTACCTCGTTGTTTAAAGCTTTGAACCCGAGCGTAATGGCTTATTCCATCATTGTTCCTTTTGGGGTGAATAGTACTAGCTTAGCTCCTAATCCTGCCTTTCACGATGAACTGTCTACGAAAAGTTTCCACTACTGCATGAGATCTAATTTTTCGTTGTCTTGGCTAGTTCTTTGTGGTGTGAACTCTGCTACGAAGTCTACCAAGACCTACCCTTTGATAGCTGTCCGAGGACGGTATTGGATATTAAACTAGCCCAACTCTATCGACCATTTTGATATCCATCCGGAGGCGCCCAGAGGTGTCCAGACTATGTTTAATAGCCTTGATGGGTACTCAGTAATGACATTGATGGTGAAGGCCTGGAAGTAAGTCCATAGCTTTCTTGAGGCTATAACCAATGCCAATATCAGTTTTTTAAGCTTCGGATAACGCGTATGGGCATCCTATAATGCTTGATTAACATAAGTATACTAGTTTTTGGACCTTCTCGTGTTCCCTGATCAATGCAACACTAACAATGGACTTGAGACTACCATGTATAAATGGAGTTCTTCACCTATGTTCGACTTCGATAACAGTAAGGGAGCAACTAAGTACTGCTTTCAACTTTTAAAATGTTTCCTGGCACTCCTCTATCCACTCAAACTTTTTATTTTTTTTTAAGATTTGGAAGAAAGGTTGGCATTTGTCCGATGCTTGAGACAATAATTTGTTTAGGGCTGTTGTTCGCCTTGTTAGTCTCTAAAAATCTTTTTTTTTTTTTGTCTTAAGAGATTCCATCTCTATAATGGCTCTAATTTTGACTAGTGTTGGCTTCGATTACTCGAGGTGATCTGCCCTAACCATACTCTTCACCAACAAGTCATCTAAGTACACTTCCATTGTTTTCCCGATCTAATCCTAGGAAAACCATGTTCACCTAACCTTTGGTACGTAGCTCTTATATTTTTTAATCCGAAGGGCATGACCCGATAGTAGAAAGTTCCATATTTTATTATGAATGACGTTTTCTCTTTATTAGGGTTCGTTCATATAAATCTGGTGATAACCTAAGTAAGCATCCATGAAGCTGAAGTGGCATTTACCAGTTTGATCAATTTTTGGAAATGGCTTAGCTGTCCTTCGGGCACGCTTTATTGAGGTCAGTGAAGTCGACGTAGACTCTCTATTTCCCATTCTTTTTTGACACTTCGACAACATTAGAAAGCCAATATGAGAAATTCACATCTCAGACAAATCCCGCTTTGAGTAGTTTTCTCATTTCTTCTTTTATAGCTTGATTCCGTTCCAGAGCAAAAGGTATTTTCTTTTGGTGAACTATTTTTTTTCTGGGTCCACAAATAACCCGCGGCAGATGACCCAAGGGTCAATCCTGGGCATATCCTAGGCAGGACCAGGTGAATATGTCTTAGTTTTCTTGGAAGAATTGGGCGAGATTATTCCTTTCTATGTTATTTAGTCCTGTCCCAATTTGGGCCACCCTTCCTAGTCTAGATGGATCCAGTTGGATTAATTCCATATCTTCTTCTGTCGAATTTGTTCAAGTTTATTCATCAGTAGGGTCCAACTCTGAAGAGTCATTATTTTCTAGACCCTGATTTTGTAGCTGTTATTCGATCTTCATCATGTCCTTTGTTTCCCTAGTGAGAGTGAACATCAGAGCTACTTTCTTAGGCTCTCCGACAATACCACAACTCTTGGAAGCTGCCTGGTCTACTCGTATTGTATGTTCTAATGGGGTTATTTTTTTCTGCCAAAGCGGAAAATTTTGGAGTCTGGTGCAGAGTTAAGGGCACTGCGCCCATCTGGATGGATCCAAATTTGCCCCAAGATGGCATTATATGGGGACGGATGCGTTGACTACCATGAATTCTGCCATCAAGTTGATCAGGGCCGACCACTACGAGTAGTGTTATACTGCCCCTCGAGTGTGTTACTCCTCTACTTGAAACTTACTAGTGGTTTTTCCCTAGGGGTAAGGCAATCCAGTTTTGGACCCATCTTTTCTAGGGCTTGTGTGAACATGATATTTACTACAGTACCGTTGTCCACTAATGCTCAACAGACCAAACAATTAGCTATTTAGACTGAAATAACTAAGGCGTCATAGTGCGGGAGGTGCACTTGCTGTAAGTCTTTAGCAGAAAAAGTTAAACTTTAGTTGTTGCTGGATACAGGTGTCCCCAAGACTTCTGCCAAGGTTACCTTCCCTAGCCTTCTTATAGTATATCAGTTTTTCCTTGTTTGTTGTTCCCTCATATGGCAGTTGCTGCCAAGATAGTGTTTACTACTCGGAGCTCTTCGCCTGGTGGTGATGGGGAGCGTCAGGTTATTCGGAGGCGATGCTGTCTAGACATCTCTCTGGATAAACTCTCCTAGGTATCCTTATAAGATCAGCTCTTCAATGTGTTCTCGTAAGGCTTTACAATCCCGTGTTATATACGTGATCACGATGAAAAGAACAATATTTCTCCAGGTTTCTTTTCGTCAGGGTCTACTTTCATCGGGGGAGGCCTTTTGACCTAAGGTTGATATTTTACTTGGTGTAGAATTTGGTTAATAGAAAGGGTGAAAGGAGTGTAGCCTTTTTTCATAGGTTGATCCTCTCTCTTACTTTTAGATGATTGAGACCATTGTTAAGTTGCCTTACTCATCTTTGGGCGATCTTTACTTTCCTTCAGCATGACGTTTGTCTAGAAACCGTCGTGCTAGGCTCTTCTTCTCTTATTCGAGCGTGTTGTGTCTACGCTCGAATTAGCACTTCTGCCATATTGTCTGGCTTCTTTTTTACCAGCGAATCAAAAAGCTAGGTGTGTAACCAACATCCCTCTTCTAAAAGCCAACATGGTGAGCTTGTCATCGCATCGGTTGATACACGTCATTTCTTGTTTGAATCTTTTTATGTAGTCTTGTAGGGACTCATTATGCCTCATCTACATAGTAAAGAGGTGTTCCACATCTTTTCTGATCTCTCAAAAAGTTGAGTATTATGTTAGGAAGGCTAAGCATAAATCAGAGAAGCTCCGTATAGAACTAGGCACCAGACTGTGGTACTAGTTTAGTGTCATACCCTTTAAACTAGAGAGAAAGACCCTACAAATGAGGAAGTGGCGAATGTGGTTTACAGGGTCAGTGGTGCCTCCATAAATACTTAAATCGAGGCAGTACAAACTTCTTTGGGGGCTGTCTTTCCATGATTTCCCCTGGAGAGCAGATTCTTCCACGGAGTTAAGTATATCTTGTTCCAACTACCTGTAGGGCCGAAGCCTATTCTTCTTCTTAATCTTTCGATTAAGAATTCCTTCAATCTCTCTTTCCAGTAGAATGACACACCGCTGGGAAACTGAAGTTTCGTCATAGTGAGTCTCCCTTTGGGGGGAGTTCTTGTGTGAATGTTGTGTGGGCTATGATTACTCTGTCGAGTCATATCATCACCCACACAGTCGTTGGTTGCAGTCATTTCTTATTGATCTATAATAGGTTGCTAGTGATGAAACTCGTTGATCTAGTCGTTAGAGCGACTGTATGAATTCCTCCATCTCCTTAAATTGGGCAATGAAGAAAGCAACTAGATCATGTTGGGCATCCTCAACGAGTGGTGGATCCTGAGGGTCATTCTATCACTCTTGGTCGTTCTATGGTTCGTGATTTTTTCATCTGCAACAACTCAAAATTTCTATGCATTTTTTGTAATCTAGCATTTTTCATCTTATCAACACCAACATATATTTTTTTTAAGAATATCTCATACTTGTTTCGCAAACTGAACATGGACAATTTTACTAAGAACAGAAATATCTAATACTTGATGAATGCGATTTAAAGTTTTGAAGTGTACTCACCTTGTTTGCTAATCTGCATCTAGTTGCAAGCTCTTCCTTAATGAACTTTGTCGTCAAACCACTTGAATCAAAAAGGTTATCATCTTACTCTCCCAAATATAAAAAGGAGATTTTCCATCAAATTTGTAAACTGTACAAATAAATGAAGTCATCTTCACAAACTATGAAATCAGACTCTAATACCAATTGTTGAATTTATAAATTTTTCATAGATCCGAACGAAACAAAGCAAGAATATTATTTGATTAAATCACGGCAACCTTAGAGCATAAGGAAAAAAATATAGTTTCTGAAATAAAGAATCAAAAGGAAAAAGAAAGATAAGATTAGTTCTGAGAATAACAAAATAATATATTTTATTAAAAAAGAACTCAATTAAGCATCAAGCTTTTTTTTTAACATGGCAGAACTTTGGAGGCCATTACATACTTGCACATTGGCTCACAGTGCAAATACACACACACACACACACACACATATATATATATATATATATAGATTATATAAAATTCCAATCCTAATACAATTAGGACTTCTAATCCTCTTCAAATTGATAATACTATTCCCAATAGGATAAAGACTCCTAGTCCTATTAGGGACAAAATATATCAACTACTACTAGAACTTAACATTAAGAGTCTTATTAAAACTATACTAACTTGGTTTAATTGGCTCACATGTCTTTTATTTACTATGGAAAATTTACAAAATGAAAACAACTTTCTTTCTTTTTTGATAGATGGATCAAGGAATATTCTAAATTAACCAGTTTAAGGCTTTTTTTCGTGACAATCAGGCTTTACCCTTTAAATTATAGTTGTAAACAATCGATACAAAAGAAATTCAAACTCGAAATTAAAAAAAAAAATTGAAAAGTTAGGAATCTCGCACATTTAATAGAAAAAAATGATTTGCTACATTCTTAGAAAATTTGTTGTGTTTAATTCGCCGGTCCAACTTGTTGGCTACACCCCCATCCCATCATTTGTCCTGCATTATTCAATTGCCACGTGGATTAGATTCTCCCGTATGGGCCCACCTTCTAGCATGAATTAGAAATGAGAAAAGAAAAAACTACCATAATAGGGTAATTTTAGTAGGTTTAAAACACTTGATTTGATTTGATCGGTTTATTTTTCTGATAAATCATGTTTTAACAGTTTTAACTTATAATGCATTGGAGAATTCCATTTCATTCCTAAAGTGCAATACCCAAATAGATAATGATTTGGGGGAGATATATATATATATATATATATATATATAAACTGTTTTTACCAAAATGAAAAACGAAAAATAAAAAATAAAATCATTTTAGTACTCTTTAAATATTAATTCTCGTTCGAATGATGCAAGTGCTTATACTTCACGTATAATTAGCGTAAATTCGATTCTCCCTTTTTCACATTATTGCATAAAAAAATATCTATATTAATTTTTATTGTAATAGTCTTCTTGCCGAATATATAATATAGATTTTTTATTTTTATTTTTCACTTCAAAATATAAGATAGTAAAATTCACTTATAATAAATACATTTAAATTTTATTACCTTATATAATAGAGTGAAAGAAATCCCTATGTTTTGCATTTTCCCTTCTTACCTAGAAAATATTCAATGTGTTAATAGTTTGCAGTTTAATTAAAGTATGCCAACTAAAATTTAAAACACAGACTCCTTTTCACTACTCTATTATTATTATTATTTTGGTGTGATTTTAATTAAAATTCAATTTGGGTACATGTTGTACCTTCAACCCATAAAATTCAAGTTTTGATTTCTTTGGTGTGTTTTATCTTTCCTTTATCACGTACAAAGCATGTTTCACCCTTAAATATTAGTTTAATTAAGGGAAGCACCAAACTGTAGTAAAAGCACGCGTAGTTCAATCTTAACAAATCAAAGAGAAAAATTATAAATTAAAATGAAGCATCCAACTCGTGAGACTTCTCAACCCTCAACTGATACTAAACGTGAGTAGTCTGAATGGATTTGTGCAGAGTCCATAGCGTGGCCTGCGTAAGCAGAGCAGCAGCATGTGGTGTGTGTGTGTGTGTGTGTGTGTGTGTGTGAGAGAGAGAGAGAGAGAGAGAGAGAGAGTGTCAGAGAAGATCACATGCAAGGAGAAGAAAAAAGTGCAAGAGTGAAGACGTACATGCTTCCTACCTAACAATCTCTTTCACATGGCCAACGTCAGAACCAAAAGGCCTGTCAAGAATTTCTCTACGGCTGATTGATATTTTTATTCGCTTGCCCTTTCTCTTTCTCTCTCGATAATGCTCTTCCCACAGCCACAAAGTGTTTCCCAAGTCACAATGCCATACCCCAAACTTCCATTCATGATAGTATATGTTTATGTATGTATGTGTGTGTCTATCAATATATATATATATGACCAACAAAGTGCAGGCATTTGAAAATCGACATCCAAACTTCCAATGGAACTGAAAATGCAAAGCCTACCAGCTTTTAAGCTTGTCGTCTGGACTCTCCTCACTCTAGTCTCTCTCCACTTTGGTTCCTCTCTCTCTCTCTCTCTCTCTCTCTCTCTCTCTCTCTCTCTCTCTCTCTCTCTCTCTCTGTCTGTTGATTGTATCTATGCTTATGTCTGTTTTCATCAAGAATATAACGTAAATTTCTCTCTCATATACCTTCTACTAAGGCAGCTTCAACTCTCATGCATAACTAACTATCCAAGAGGGAGGGGGGGGGGGGGGGAGAGAGAGAGAGAGAGAGAGAGAGAGTGGTATTCTGAGAACGAGTGAGAATGCTAGTACTAGTAGACTTCCAACAGACGTGACTGACTGGGTGCTAAAACTGTTTGCAGGGAGTGGGGCAAAGTGCGGCACCAACAGCCCAACCGTGAAACAGACTCAGGTGGGGTTCAATAATCCTCCAAAATTCATGGTGGAAGTGCAAAACAATTGTCCAATGTGCCCTGTTATCAACATCCACGTAAAATGCGGAAGTTTTTCTAAGGCTCTAGTCAATCCAAAGCTGTTCAAAGTGCTGGCCTTCAACGACTGCGTCGTTAATGGTGGCTTACCCTTGGGTCCCCTGCAAAAGCTTTCCTTCAATTACTCTCATCAGAAATACCTAATGTATCCTACTACATGGTATTTCCAATGTGAGTGAAATTGTTCACATGTCAATCTCTCTCTTGTATAATTCTCCTGCTGCAAAATAAGATGATTTCTTGGGGGAACACTGAGCAGCAACATTTCCTAATGGGATTTAAATGCACAGATAATTAGAATCAGACCATGCTTTATCATAGATATCCAACCAAGCCAAAAGGAATTTACAACAAGCAACATATACATGATTGTCAAATCAGAATAATTTTCATGTTGGGCACAGACCACATGCCCGCATGTTGCCACTGACACCCATTTTGCACTTCATTTTCTTTTTTCGTCACCGCATAGGGGACACCAAAACTCTTGTTATGTCCTCCTTCAACATAGGAGAAGTTTTTAGATGAATGGGGTGCGTGAACCAGACCAATCAAAGTTTCTATACTTGTACTGCTACAGGCATATTGTACTGAGGTGAAGCCTCTCTTATCATGCATGAGTGCTAGTCTAGGATAATGCATGCAAGTTAAGACACTAACTTTTTCTAGGATAATGCTGTTAAAATGCTGACATAACATATAAAAGCAAAGAATGGGGTTAAGAATTCAATTCTTATTACAATAAATAAATAAATTAAAAAAAATGTATGATCCATATCTTTCAAAAGGGAATTATTATCCACAGCTCTCTCTCACACATAAAAGGTTCCACGTGTGAGAGTGGGCTGTAAAAGCAGCCATATAGGAAGCAGAAATAGTCCCCCCTCTTTCAAAATCTACTGCATTTCATACTTGTGACATGACTATCATGCTCACCAAATTTTAAATTGATCAAAAATTAAAAATTGTCTCATCCTTGTATCATACAGTTAAACATATATCAACTATAAATTATGATTTATGACAAAAACAAATAGTAAACAATGTAAGAATTAAAAATTTTACACCTTGTGTAAATCAGTCTCTTCTATATACAAATAAATAGCTTACAATTTTGTACCACCTTTTTTCTCAAGCTATTGAATTTATGGTAGTGCATTTCCTAAAGATACATAAATAGAAATACAGAAAATTTAACATACTGTGTAAAGAAAAAAAATCGAATAGGTGTTCAATAAGCCAATGAACAATGACCACAGGCCCTCGAAAATAACTGTATAGGTTCAATTGGTATGGTCCAGATGAACATAAACACAAAGTTTCAAGATCGATTACCAGAAAAGAATAAAATGAGGAACAATCATCTTTACACTTTATTGTGCATGTGTTGCACCCCCTTGGCTTTTTAATGATTGTATATATGCACACTTGTAAAAAAAATTCTTTTTATACAAAAAGAAAAATGCAATCTTTCCAAATACTCTGCCTGTATGTGTATATATACATACATACATGTATATATGTGTGTGTGTGTGTGTGATTAAGACCAAAACTGCATATATTTGTGCACATAAAAAAAAAGGAATAGTAAGGAAAGGAAGGACCGACCATGTCAATTTCAAATATCAAATTTCACAGTTAATGGTGGCTGACTGTTGGGGAAAGGAAAGGAAAACAAACCCAAAAAAAAACAAAGAAAAAAAAAAGGAGCTCAGTTCCCAGAAGTGCCTGGAAGATCAGAGGGTAGATCAAAAAGCTAATCAAAGAGGTGCCAAAATCCCAGAGGCCTATGAAGTTCAAGGGAGATTGTGAGGACCAGCCATATCGACTTCAGTTTTTCAACATTGATATTAGCAACTTCGGAGAGAAAAGGAACAACATGGTGCTCAGATTCAGTGGCAGTGCGACACCATACTCATAGGCCGAGTCCTGGCACCACAAAAGCCTCATGATTTGGTAGTTGGTTGGGGACAGGGAGCATGTGGAAGCTTATGGGCTAGGCCTAGGCTAGAACAGTGTTAACAGAAAATTGAGGAAAAAAAAGGTACCTGAACGCTAGTTGCATATGACCGATTTGATTCAGAAGTGGAGACTACAGTCCAACCTCTAGATACCAACAAGGGTAAAAATAAACAACTTAAAGACTTTGATAATCATGTTAGACAAATAGTAGAGGAATGGAGCCCATATGTTATTAATGAGAGAAAAAAACTGAGTATATATACAAGGAGCATATACATCATGCATTTGGCAGACTACATACAATAACAATGGTGTACAAATATGCCTATCATATTTAATATTCTGTTATGGCAGCAAAAAATAACCCAAAGTGTTCAATACCATGAGTTTAGCCTAGCATGTATTTGTGTCATGTGTAAAACAATGCACAGGCCACCAGAGTAGTCAATGCACAATTCATCAATTACCTCAATGAATTTCTTTAATTGTTCAGTAATTTTCATCTTTTTTTTTTTGGATAGGTAATTGGCCCTTGGGGTGAAAGTTGAACATGTTCAGGATTTTCATCTTGATTATTTGACGCTGGTATTCCCATTAGCAGCCTGCAGTTATCTCTTTCTTTCAGTCACACATTAGTGGTGGCAGTTCAGTTAAGGATTTTATGCAGCAGAGCTAATAACAAGAAGATTATAGCCCGTCGGGTACTCAAACTGCAACCAGAAGAAATATAGTGGGCACCCACTAAATGTACCGATCCAGTCAGCTCATCCTGCAATTTGATGCTTGAAGAGCCTGAAATCAACCATAAACAAGTCAAAAGTGCCTGCAACAAAATTTAAGCATTTCTTAAAATATCAAAATTCCATCCTTAATTGTGTCTGGCATTTTAAAGATAAAAAATAGGGCTAAAGTTAATAATTTTATATTGGCATTAGTTCATAGAATAAGTTCAACACTAAAGCGCCAAATTTGGTATACAAGTTATGCAATTCAACATTGAGATAAGAATTCAAATCCAAAGAGTAACAAATTGATGGAAGTTTAAACAAATTACGGATTAACCAACATGAATTTTTTGCAATCAGTCACTTTGATCTGCAACCACAGATGGTTTTAGATAGCATTCTGTCACTTTATGTTTCTAGACCAAATGTATAGAAAATCTTGATGACCACGAGTTCTAACTCCATTTGAAATAGTCAATCAATGTAGAAACTTATATTTTCAGATTCCAATACACAACGGCAAGAAAATGCATATGTACATGACCAATGCACTGTAATGGTATATATATTTAATAATGGACAGGCTATCTTGTACCAATACTATGCATATACAGTGGAGTTTATACGTGACAAATTTTCAACCTAATTTTGCCTGTTCCTGCGAAGAGATTGTGAATTGGCAGGACACTTAAAAAATGGATCACTGAATATCTAAGCATAATCAAATATGTCCCTTCAATCAGATTATCTTACCAGATGACCTGGAATCTAACTTTTCTCATTTCTTTGATAAGTGCAGAAGATATTTCCAAAGGGCCGATTCCTGGCTTCTCTCATACAGCCAACAGAAAAAAGTCCCTCTTAATGTTTGCCAAAGCCAACTTCAAGGAAAACCTAATATATTCGTTGTATTATTGTTGATACATTAAGCAAACTGTCACCATATTAGATCCACCTAAATACTAATTCCATCCTCCACTGCAAAATGATTTATAAGACATTCTGGATACTAGCTCTCTCACAAACTTTTCCACATAAAAGATACAATCTTAATGCATACAAAGACTACAGTAATGTAAGACAGCTGGTCATGTAATTATGCATAGAATTGAGATGTAGAATTTCAAATTACCAATAAAACATATTTTAAGAGACAACATCCTACTGGGAAGCAACCTTGAGTAAATGATTTATAAAGTCAGTTCATGGGCACTTCATGCATTAGGAATTCTTTGTTTCGAGTCCAAAATCAGTTTTTTGTTTGTTGTCTTGTATTTTCTTTGTTGGTCACATTCAAATTCTAATTAGGGGTCTTTTTGTCATCATACTTTTATTTTAGAAGTCATGTGATATTTGAGTGATGTGACCATTAAAGGGAATATTGCCACTCTCATTTGTTTACTTTCTCAGGATAGACTAGTGGCCCATAGTGTAATACCCCGACCCGAGTTAGACGAGACCCGACCCAGGTTAGACCAGACTGAGACATGTAACCCAAATTGTAAGGTAAATTATGATGCGAATAGAGTTTAAAAATTTAATCAAAATATTATATTGTCCAATATATTGATGCGATAACTGTAAGCCAAATTATTACATGAATAAGTTTAAAATTAAATCGAAATATTAGATTACCCGAAATATTGGAATAATAACCGTAGGCCATGAATAAAATTTAAAAATGGGCGAGCGATCTTAAATTGTCCAATAAGATTCGCCAGTCGAAAATGACCAAAATGATTCGACCCCAAAGCCGGAATGAGAAAAATAAATAAAATAATACAAAACAAAATATATAAAATAAATAAATAAATAAAATAATAATAATAATAGGAATAAATAGATACTAAGAAAATAAATAAATAAAAATAAAATAAAATATCTTTGAAATTAAAATATGTTAAAGCTTATATAATATATATATATATATGTATAGGGGCAAAGGAGATATATGAACAAATATATATATATATATATATATATTTAAATGCGTAAATGAAACGGAAAAAGGAAAGAAAAGAAAGGAAAAAAAAAAAGAGGATTGAATTGAAAGTGGAAGTTGGTGGAAGTAAAAGGAAGAGTGGAGAAGAAAAGAGAGAGACAGAGAGAATTACGTGCAAAAAAACAAAAAAGGTGGCAGCAATAACCACCGACCTTGAGGTCGGTGGAGAAGAGAAATAAAGGAAGAAAAAAAAAAGAAGAAAGAAAGAAAGAGAAAGAGAGCAGTGGAGGCGCAGCAGAAGAAAAGAATAAGACAGGAAAAAAAAAAAAAAAAGAAGAGCAGAGAGAGAGAGAGTGACAGGCAGCGGCAGGAAAAGAAAGAAAAAGGAAGAGAAATGGAGAGAAATAGAAAGGGGAGCCGTGTTTCTCCTTCGTAGCAGCAGTAACAGCACTCAGTGAGACTGCCTCTTCTAACCAGCTCCAGATCCATCCGTCTATCAATCGTTAATACTCAATCCGAAGTTCGGAAGGAAGATATTGTTGTTATTGGGGCCGGAATCGCCGGGCTAGCCACCGCAGTTTTCACTTCACAGGCTCGGAGTATGGTCTCTGGTGCTCGAGCAGGCAGAGTCGCTTCGGAAAGGTGGAATCTCACTCATGCTTTTCAAGAATGGATGGCGGGTATTAGATGCGATGGGGGTTGGCAGCAATCTAAGGACTCGATTTCTTGAAATTCAAGGGTATATTTTCTTTGTATAGTTTCAATATTACTCGCTAGGCTCATATATTTAATTGACAATGATAAGAATCAAAATCGAATCCTTTTCAGATGCTATGTGAAATCCAAAATTTGATGGGAACATATTAGTCTAGCATGAATATGATAACAAAATTGTTACATAGCATTCTCGTCTTCTAAATTTGATTGGACTAGAATTGTTGAATTGGACAATTGACCCCAACAAGATAATAAAAATATATATATATATATATATATATGACACTTAAAAGCGTAAAATTACGAAAATATCCCTAATACAATATGAAGTTCAAATAAAGTCTGAATTGGAAGAAATTGATAATGGGGGCCTAAATAATTATGAACTCATATATATATGACATAAAATGTAAAATGACCAAAATACCCTAAGTACGGAAAATACGAAGTAAAGGCCAAATAAGGGTCAATCTGATATAAGTAAATGTCATAAATATAAGTATGAAAATTGAGAGACTAAATAAGATTCCAGAACAGTCAACGTATAAAATAAAAAATGGTCGATATGTCCTTGGTAATTGAAAACAGATATCAAATGAGATCCAAAAGGCTCAAAAATTTATATACAAGCCCCTGTAATAAAAAAAAAATTGATTAATGCGTCCTTATGACCTAATGAGTTTACCAGAAGTAGAATCATGAAATGGATACTGATTCAATGTGCTATATATTTTTAATCCATGATTATAAGCCCACCCAAATGACGGGAAATGGGAAGGAGAGCTATGGAAAGCTATTGTGATAAGATGGAAATGCAATATTAAGAACTCAAGGTAAGTAATAACCGATCTCTGCATGTCGTACATTCTCAGCCATGTCACAATTCTTCTATACGCATTTGTACTCTTATTTATCAGATTAGATCCTTTATGATTCTACTATGTGATACTGCTTCTCAGTGGAATAGATTAGCTATGATGTTGCATCTTGCTCTTGATTTCTATGTCTATTGATGATGTTATATCCTGATCATGAGATTTTGTACATTTGCGCAAAGGATCATTCTGAACACTTGTACGTAGGGCCAAGAGGGGCCAGATGATGTTCTCGGCAGCCCGGTAACATAGCCGTAAATGCTATAGTTATATTATGTTGCCTTGAACCAGTTATGCTCCACATTCTTCTCCGTCGAGGTAGCATGATCTTGATATTTTTATCAATGCCAGATTTGTGCTCAGTCACAACTCCATCTGGAAGCGTAGTATTGACCCGAGTATGGGGTCCAATTTTACAGTATTGACCCGAGTATGGGGTTCTGTCCCCCGAGTATGGGGACCAGTTTTATAGATTGAGCTCAATGCTTATGCACACAGGGGGTAGCCGGGCCCCGTAGATTATAGCATCCACCAGCTTTGACATCACTATCTTTTTATTGAGATTCATTGTCTGATCATGTTCTTGTATGAATGATCAGGTAGTTGCTCAGCGTTTACTGAGTACTCACTATGATTATTTGAGATTCATTGACGAGCTCTAATTGTTAATCCTGATCATTGATATTCTTTGATAAGCCATGATTGTTACTTTGATTACCATTTGTACCCTTGATCATCGATATACGTTGATGAGCTATGATTGTGTTTATCGCTCCTGATCAGTTGACATTTATTGATGAGCTATGATTCTTGCTCTGATAGTGACTGGCTATTATATCCTTGTTATTCAGTTTCTTTTCAGATCTTGTACACATAGCAGAGTAGGGGACTTACTTACTAAGCTTGTGTAGTTCACTCCCATTTACATATATATTTTTCAGGAAATGATACAGAGGACAGAAGGTAGGAGACTCTGGCTAAAGATTGGACATTTTGACCAAGTAAAGGTAATAGTAGTACAATCTTGTAGCACTTCCGTGAATTCACGTCTTGGGAATGAGGTGATGATTAGAAATCTTACAGACCATACTTTTATATTAACAGACTGGTATGAACATGTGACCTTTATTTACTTTATTGTCTTCCGCTATGTTACATGTTAGTAATTCTTGTAAGGAAATCCTATAAATCTAATGACGAATAACTAAAGTATAAAAAATATAATATATAAAATATTGAATTCGGATTCGGATTCGAGTTTTCAAAGTATCAACCCAACCTTAATTTAAATCGGGTTTGAATTCTTTAGCCCAAGCCCAACCTAAAGTATAAAAGATGAAGCCCGAGCCCCTAAAAATTCGGACCAGGCTCGGATTGGGTTCGGGTTGGCCTGCCCAAGTTGCACCCCTAGAATTGAGACATGGTGTTTCATTTGAAGTTCAGTTCTGTGGTTTTCCTTTGTAATCGTATTTATTCTTCTTGTCAAATGTGGCTTGGCATCACTTCTTTATTGAGGCATGGTAGTCGGAGCTGCTGCAAAATAGAAACATATTTTCAATAAGCATGTAGGGTTCAAGTTGATGAGCCAATTCTTAGTCTATCACTCAGCATTGCTGAAATCTTTGTGATAATATTTTCTTTTGATCGGTAAAGGTAATGATATTATAAACAAGGCACCCAAGAAGGGCAAAACTCATGATTAAAAGAAAGAAAAAAAAAAAGAGACTACAAAGATTAAAGCCTAAGATTCCCTAAAAAGGCTTCTAAATTTTTGCAAATTCTTCCTTAATCCAAAAAAAAAGAATGGGAGTTCTCAAAAAATTGTCTTTGAACTTCCAAGGGGGTGATTCATCGCCTTCAAACGTCCTCCAGTTTCTCTGCTGCCATAAAACCATACAAGGCATCATGGGGTCATCTTCCATGCAATTCTCAACTCCTTCCTAATTCTCCTACATCTCCATGTCATAAGATCAAATTCTAAACATCCCAAGCCATCTTGCATTGAACTAGGAAGTGATCCACTGTTTTTTCCTCCTCTTTACACAAAGGGAATCGACTCGGCATATGAAAAGCCTCTCCTCGGGTTATCTGCCATTAGAATAGAACTCTAGACTTCCAAATCAATCTCTATGGAAAAGATTTATCCTTTCCTTTCACCAGCCTTTTGTTAAAAGATGTGACAGTGAACGTGCCTTCACTGCTCATGATCCATTGCACCCCATCCTCCCTCAACTCCACCCTAATCAATAACTCCCTCAGCTCCCAATCAAAGATATTTCTTCTAAAGTATAGACTCCAAACACCCCCCCCCCCCCCCAACTTCTGTATAATCCACAACCACTTTATCCAATGCTATATTATATAAATTATGAAACTTGTCCTTTTAAAGCTCCATTACCAAACCAAGAGTCCATCCAAAACTTCACCCGCAATCCCTCTCCCACCTCAAAGTGAATCTATGGGATAAAACCATCCTATCCCCTTTGTATAGCTTTCCACACCCCGCATCCATACGCCTCCAAAAACATGACGAGAAAACCAACCCCTGCCCCCTTCCTCACAGCCATACTTTGTAGCAATCACATCCCTTCACATAGCCCAATTCTCCATAGCAAATCGCCACATCCACTTTCCTAAAAGTGCTTATTGAACAATACCAAGGGCCAATTTATCTCTCTCCGAAAGGTACATTTTAATGAAAAAAATTGGCTGATTGTCTTGCTAATATAGAGCATGTCAAAGACAAAAATAGATAACTTTCTAAATATAATTGAAGCATAATTTTTTTGTACAAGTCTTTTTTATTTTTTATTTTATTTTAGGGCTAATCAGCCTGGAGTCCTTGAACAATTTGCTATATTATTATAAGATCCGTGGATATTTCCAATTAAAGGTGAATGACTTGATTATTTTTATTTTTAAGCTCAGATCCATAACTGATGACATATCGCATGTAGTTTTTTTTAATAATGACACTAATACCCCAATAACACATCCGTCCAAAATAGAAACCCCCAAATAACACATCCATTAAAAATAGGAAACTCCAAATTGAAGAAACCCTCACACCACTCCCTCTTACTCGCCCAATTCGTAATCCTCCATTGTTGATCCAATAAAGGAGAATAAACTCTCACTCAACCACTTATTCCTCTTCTCTCACTCTCTCATTCCTCTATATCTCTCCACACCACTTATCCCTCTAACTTTTCCCTAACACAATCGCAACTGTCAACTACATCTACGACCAATTCATTATAGTCTCCAACAAATCGATGAGTGGTTTGATATATATATATATATATATATATATATAGAGAGAGAGAGAGAGAGAGAGAAAGAGGGAGAGAAAGATAGAATTCTTGTTGATGATAATTAAGTTTGCAATGACGATGAAGGGTCTATTCTATGGTGTGCCGAAGATGGCAGCAGTGGTGGTTCTCTATGATGGTCGGCTATTGCTTGGTGATGATGGAGGGTAATTCTATGGTGGTAGTGAGGCATTGAGGTTAAACTAGAGTGCAATCTTGATTGCTTTGTGAAATTTTACATTAGTCTCACATACTGTTAAATTTTATAGTCTCTCCCTTTCATTCTCTCATAGCTTCTTTTTCACTTTTTTTTTTTTTAGTAGTGAGGCCCGTCTTGCCAACCTCCTAGCAATCTAAGCCCCTCATTCCAATTATAATTTGTGTTAAAATATGTTTATTCATAAAGCAACGCAAGTGTAAAATTTTACCTTTTCACTGCTCTCCTCCTTTCACTCTCTCACTTATTTTTTTTTCATTTTTTTAGTAGTAAGGCCCGTCTTGTCAATCTTCTTGCAATCTAAGTCCCTCTTTCCAATTATAATTTGTGTTAAAGTGTGTTTATTCATAAAGCAATGCAAATGTAAAATTTCACACTCTCACTGCTTTTATGTCTAAACTGATTTTTGTTGTTATAATTTTTACTACCTTAAAAGACTCTTTCCAACATCCAAAATGCAACTCAAAAACTAAATAAAATTGGTAACTAAGTAAAAAATTCATAGCAAAATTGAAAATTTCACTACCTTCTTTTTAAAATGTGAAATTTACAGTTTGAGAAACAATTTTTTTCTTTAAAATTTCATATTACATAAGAATCTTGTTTTATAGATATTGATTTTTAGAATCCAAATATATAAATTTTTTTTTTTTTTTTTTTTTATGAGTAAGAAGAGTATATTAAGAAACCCAAAAAGGGCAGAAGGGCAAAAAACCCCAAAGCATTACTCGTCCTTAAAGACGCCAAAAAGTCAACAAAAGAAAGAACATTAACAGGAGATGCCTCTTTGGCCCAATAAAATAATAAACGCAAAAAAGTCTCTTTAAGATAAGGAGTAGGAAGCTCCCGATCCTCAAGACCCGATTGTTTCTTTCTTTCCAAAGGCACCAAAAGAGGCAAATGGGAGCCAGTCTCCAAATTCTCTTAATTTCTTTAGGGAGGCATCCCTCCCATGCCAATTAGTGATCTTTGACGGAGCCTGACATGACCCATGAGAAGCCAAACACAGCGAAAATGAGGTTCCAACAACTCCAAGGGACTTGACAATGAATAAGAATGTGCTCCATGCTTTCCTCATTATTCCTACAAAAATAACATCTGCTAGCCAAGTGGAAACCTCTTTTCTTCATATTTTCTGCAGTTAAAATAGCCTTCCAAGAAGCTTCCCAAACAAAAAAGGAGGCTTTGGGGGGGAGGTTTGAATGCCAGGTGAGTTTCCAGGGAAAGGGAGGACCACCATAATCAAACAAACTCTTATAAAAAGAGCTTACTGAGAAGGAAGACTTATCCGGCAACCAAATCCTCTTGTCTTCTCTACCATCCACTGCCCGAAAGTTGTTGAGAAGGAAAACATATTTATATATTTGGAGTTATTGAATTTTAAAATTATAAAACGCCTTCTTAAACGCTGGGCAGAAGTCACGGACATCCAACTTCATTATTTTAGGAAAAAATACTAAAGGGGCATTTTTGTCCAATAAAAGATGGTGGACTTGGTTGGTTACTAAGTTTAAACTTGGACTTGTTGATAAGTTTATTACTTTTCATGGACCTATGGCTGAACGGCCCTTTATTTTATGCATCTAAATTATAATATATTAGTTTAAACTCTAGTATCAACCTTATGCTTTTCTGTAGCTTTTTTGGGCTTGAACTTTGGTTGTTAAGGTATATGCTATTTATCTTTTGTAATTTAATCTGCAGGATTTAACTTTTTAGGTATATACCATCCATGTTTTTGCAATTAATTTTAATTAATCTTCTCTGTTTGTCTTAGAAAATTTTAATAATTTAGTATATGGGAAGACAGCAGACACCAAGTTAAAAGTTAATTTGAAAAGTAAAAGATGATCAAGTTATGGGCAAAGGTTGATGCCTTAAAAACAGGGAAAAAAATCTTACCATGATAAAACCAATAACATAGAAGCAAATCATTACTTTGTTCAAGAAATAGTTCACCAACTAGTAGATATGTTATAAATATTTCAGAATTTAGCAGGAACTTGAACATGAAAATGGACACGAAAAAAAAGAGAGCAACAGATGTTCCTGAAAGATAATGAAAAAACTCAACATATAACAATATTCAGGAATTGACAGGACTAACTTTAAGACTAGCTTATTTGAGAGCACTACTAAACAAGCACCAAAGAGGGCTACTGAATAAAAAGAAAGTAAAAAATAAAAATATACTCACAGTTATATTCAGTCCATCCAATGACTTGATTCTCAAGATCATACAAGACAAGCTTATTTGAGAGTACTAAATCTGCAAACATTAGCAGAAATTAAGGCTTTAGAAGAATCAAGAAACTCTCACTCTGATGATAGAAATGTCATCCGTCAGGTCCATTAAGCTCTACCTTTTTTAAGTTTAAATTGCAGCCAGTCATGGCAATAAAAATTTTGAAAATTGATTTTATTATGACGAAAAAAAAATCTGACAAATTTTCTCCCAAAACATATCTCAGTATTATTATAGCTTTTGAATAGCTTTAACAATAGCTAGAAATTAGAACTTCAGGTTTGAATATTGACTGTCATTTGGATACAAAAACCAGATATTATCAGTGGTATAAATTGTTTCTGCCAAAGAATTACAACATCTTCTGTTTTTAGAGTCCGTTTATTTTTTTATTTTTGGATTTCATTTCCTTCCAAACTTCCCAAGTATAGTCAACTTATCAGCCTCATCTTCCCCATGTAAGAACTGATTGACAATAGATGCTTGAACAATTGAACCTCTATTATAAATAAATTTTGGGTGGGATGAAAATTTATTACATCAAAAAAGTGACACAAAAGCACAGAAAGAATTTCAAAAACTTTCAACAAATTTTATGGAGGCAATATGAAGTACTTCCATTATCACAAAATGAAATGCACAGTGCTGGAGGAAGAACTCAAATGTGAGAGAAACATAAAAAATGGTAGCATAAAAAACCAATAATAATCTGCAAGTAAAAATTACTTCTGTATTGGAGAATGGGAAAAGCCTTGTCCAAAATTTTAACCCTAATAGTTTTCAGCACCTGAATTCTAAGGAACCTGAGTTAAAATTCCTCAGAGGTAATTAGAAAATTGAGCACTCAAGATTAACAAAAAAATGTAAAACTATGTAGTAATTAGTGCACACCTCCCAAAAGGGTCATGTCCTTTCTATCCCTGGATTGCATCCCACTGTTTTGCCAACCAATACACCATAAACCTTCCTGTAAAGATTTGCATTAGTAGATGAACTTACTAATCTAATTCAAGTAATATATCGAATAGCGGATGCAGGAAATGATGAGATATAAATATAGTCATGAAAAGGTACACAGAAAATCAAAATTCCACCCAAGAAGAGAGGAAGGAGGGAGGGAGAGAGAGAGAGAGAGAGAGAATTTAAGGGGCTGGTTAATAGATTTTTAACTCAAGAAGGCTAAGTTATATTTTATTTAAGTTTTGAGATCTATCAGTTTCTTTGCTTAATCTAGTTTTGGTTTATACACTTTATTTTTAATATGTTTGGGGTATTATGTCTAGTGTTGAGTCGGGTTATAGATCGAGATTCATTCTTTATCAGTTATCTTTCTCATCGAGCTTCATTCTTTATTAGTTATCTTCCCATCGCAACGATGTTCTTGCATGTGATGGGTAGAGCTCCTTCAAGCAGAACATATAGATGCAATGGCTATCAAGTACTTCAACAAAATCATGGGCTTTAGAGGCCGGAAAATAGGCCTGTGGGGCAAATGGTAGTGAAGAAGTATATTTAAGGACAATTCAACTTACTGTGGTGTTACAACTTACAACAGTGAATCCTATTTTCTGTGTAATAGGTAGCATTGAAGAAATAAGGATTTTGCAGCTTTTTGGAGTCCTAGTGTTTTAATTGATAGCTGCATGTTTTTTTTCCCTTTTGGTAAGTAGGATTAGTTGTATTGATAGGTTTGCAAGTCCATAAACAGGTTCCAATCATATATTCTATGAAGTTAACAAATCTGAAAATTGCACCTTGGAACTTTGTTTAGACAAGAAGATTCTCTTCTTTCTTGAATGTGATGGTTGAGGCTTGAAATCGTTCTTTTGTAAGTTTTAGGTATAAAATGTATCCTGATATATTTAACCAAATCAATGCTAAAATCTTTCTTGGAAGACTGGTTTTAATTTTTTTTAACATGCAATAGGCGGAAGACGCCTCTTCTATATTGTTTTTTTCATCTTCTCTTTTTTTTAGAGTCCAAAGTAGGAAAGAATACCAAAGTAACAACAGGTGTATTTTGACAAAATGCCTCTTTGAAGAGGTGTCGTTGAGTCTTTTAAATTTTTTGTTTTATTTTTGAGTCCGATGTAGGGGAAAATACCAAATAACGATAGCCATTTTCTCTTTGGTAAAGAGGCATCTTCTCAGTCGTTAGAAAAAAATTGAAGGCATCTTCTCTCTTCACCAAAGAGGTGTCTTCTTTTTACTTTCCACTGCTTTGGGAAATAAATTTAAAATTGTGTGGGAGAGGAAAAATTGATTCAAAAATCCTTGGGTAGGATGAAAAACTCAAAATAACCATGCTAGTGTACAATTTGCATAACACAATATACTTACAAAGGGGAATAGATACTCGCGAGGATAAACCTTCAAAGAAAGTGAGTTTTCAAAATGTAAGGTGACGTTGGGAAATCCATCATCAACACTGCAATGGATAGTAGAAAAATTATTACATCAATTTACCTATCTACTGGAATCAGATAAGTCAGAACAGTATAGGATACAACTTCCAAGAGCGCAATTCTTCATCTAAACATATTAAGCTAAAAGGAAATAAAGGCCCAGAGTAATAAAAGAATGCATTTTGAACACAAGCAGCATCTCACAAGAAGAGATCCAAAAGAAGCCAACAAAATATAGCCACGCTTACAACAAAATTTAGTAAATGAAAATCTAACTCTAATAGGCCAATATGAACTTAGAGGTGAATACAACCAGTTGCATTCATAGTCTAATACCGGTACAGATTTGTAAACCATACTTTCTCAGATTCATAGATAAAGAGTCTATCCTATTATCAATTTAGATAATAAGCTTTGGAATATTGCACCATTTTTCATTTCCCATATGTGATAAGTTTTTTAAGTAAAAGTATTTGTATTAAAAATTGCCCTGGTGGCAGACCCATAAACAACGAGAAATTGGCACAAAAAAAAAAATTACAGCCATTAACCTCACAAAAACTCTACAAAAGAATCTATATACATGGGATATGACTCTAGTACCAAAAAATAAAATCAGATTCCACAAATTTCTAATAGGCTTCCACACATGGCTTCCTTTCCAACAGTTAAGGAGATCCTTCACTGCAGCAGGCATGACCCAAATGCAACCATACATGGAGCAAAGAAGGCACCATATTTCCTAGCCACCTCACAATGGAGAAAGAGATGCCTAACAGACTCCTCTTCATTTTTTCCCTCCTTCGGCCCCTTGTGATTAATCTAATTTACTTTTACCAATCAAAAAAAAAAAGTAACCTTAACCAGAACTCCGGAACACCATATCATCCTCCAAGGAAACTCCATATCACCTCTTCTAGTCAACTCTCTGTAATACAATTGAATTGTGAATTTCCTTAAACCATTCAAAACCCATCTTATAGTGTCCTCCCTGCCCCATATCATATTCATCCTCTAAAGAGTTCCCACCAAACTAAGTCCACCATATTTCCCAATCCTGAAAATTTCTCCTAAAGCAAGGAGCCCAAACTGACAACTCTTTTACATTATGCTAATTTAGGACCAGAAGGCCATCAAAAAGTATACACCCAATAACTTAAAAAGGAATCTACTAGTATTGAGAAAGAACTATAACAGGTTAATAAAAGAGTAAGAAGAAGAAAACAAAGGAAAATCTTTGGAAGAGCAATAAAATAAATCCTCTATTTTTCTGTCTAAGATAATATATAAGTTGACATATATATGAGCATCATACCCATGACATCGAATCTTCTAAGTTGGAGTATCCATAAGAAAGAAAAGAAGACAGCAATCAATAATCCATAAAGTACAATATGGACTAAGGACATAAGAGTTAACCGAAGCCTTTTGATATAAAGCCATTTGGGATACATTAACACCAATAAAAATTGTCTTCCATCAAATTTCAAGACATACAATAGAACATTTTACAATTCTCAGTCATTTCGTCTTGACTTGAAAGATGAAGGATTCAATCTAGCAAGAGCAAACAAACCAACAATTGCATATTGAAAAAGTGGGAGTGGCAAGTGTCCCCAAGCCTAGATCGAAAAGAAAGAAAAGTGTGAGAAAAAAGTAATGAAGAAAATGTGTCCATTAAAAAGGTGTCCAATAATAGATTTAAACTACATCCAACCTAATACCTTCAAGCTCCAGAGCGCAGAGTCAGTCTTTCGGTTTAATAAATTGTGCAACTCAAAAGAATTTTTCTATTTTTCCTTCTGGTAAAAACAAAATTGATGCTATTGACTATTTCTTTGTAACCATTGCATCATTATTAAAGACAAGCTACTTATATAGACCCATCAAGCAAAGAATATATTCTTTTCTTTATAAGAAACAAGAAATCATAAATATCATTAAGAAGGGTGAAGAATCCTTCAAGAACAAAAAGGAGAAAAAGAAATGTAACTCGGAAGCAATCCCCAAAAGCCTAATATAACGCAAAATGATACACAATCCGAAAACTCAACTCCTAGTAAACAAAAAGGAAGATCAAAGGGGGTAAAGGTGACCCCTAATTGGCATCATCTAGACAATCCCTTCTTAGCCAAGAAATCAGCTTGGTCATTGGTAGATCTAGGAATCCATTTGAGCTCAATTTCCAAAACCAAGACAATATCCGGTATCTCTCTCATAAAGCAAGTAAAATGCTAAGAACCCAAAGACACGGATCTCAACCAGCCAATAACAACCTCAGTATCACCCTTTAACAAACAATGTCAAAGTCCAATATAGCTCCCCCTAGACCATCCAGGAGAGCTAGAATATCCTCTTTAATAGCTAAACTTGAGCCAGCTGGTCTAGAGATAAAGAGAATAGAACTTCCCAACGTCTCTAAAAATGCCAACAATACCTATATAACCAGGGTTCCCAAGAGCACAGCCATCAAAACAAATTTAATTCTCCCAAGGCTAGAGGCTCACACCATTGTGGGGATGAAAGGACACATTCTTCCGGTCATTCATAATAACACAAGGAAGGCCCTTTAAAGGTTAGGAATTAAAGAACATAAGAAGACAAAGAGAACCCACTCACAATCAAGGATCAAAATTTCGTTTCATAGTATTGTTTCGGTCACCCAAAAAATGAAAACATTTCAGAAACGTTTTGAAAACATAGTGGAAACGATAAAAAAAAATTAAAATGTGTAGAAACACTTTAGAAACATAAAATAAAATTTATGAATGTGCAAAAATAAATAGTATAATTAATTAATTGTAAATGTTTCAGGAAACATGTCCATTCACATCAATTACTAAGGTGAAATTGAAAAAAAAAATGTAAATGCAAATTAGTTATTAATACCAAATAACTCTTTAGTAATTAAAAAATAGTATAAAAAATTAGAGCTAATTTTTTATATAATATGAAATTATTATATATTTTAAAATATATCTTCTTTATTTTTTGCCATTCTTTGGCTGTTAATGAAATTCTCAGTTTTCCTATAAAATATATATATATATATATATATTTTTAAAATATATAAAATTATTATAATTAAATACAATACCATAACATAATGATATATACTATGTAATATCCACGAATTAGATAATTTGACCCAAGTTACATATAAAATAAAAAGTAAAACAAATAGCGATTTAAACCTATTATAATTAGTAACTTAGAATTAAAATAGTTGTTTCTCTACACTTTATTTCTCCTACTAATTTTCTATTATTTTAGAAAAAATAATAGAAATATCTTCTTATAATTTTGAATCTTAATCCTTGAAAAATAAATGGATATTATCTTTTACTAACTTCTAGAATTATTGTTGATACAAAAGAAATGTTTCCTCTGATTCGGTATATTTCTACTAGTTTCAGGTATGTTTCCACAAAAACAACTTTGTTTCCATAGAAACATGTGAATTTCGATATTCCACTAGTATTTCGTTTCAGTTCCCCGAAAAATGGAAACGTTTTGGCCGTTTCGATAAAAAAGAAAAGAAATTTTGATCTTTACTCACAATTCTCTCCATTGGAAAGCACACCCAAGAAAATCTTAAATTTTCTTTCAACCCATGTAAACCATATAATAACCACTATCGCAAAACCCCAAAGATAAGCGATGAATCATGCTCTCTATTTAAAACCATATATTTCAGTTGTGTGTGTGTATTATAAAACACTTGCAATTATTAAAAAGATGATATGTGCATATATAGGCAAGGATCAAAATTTCGTTTTTTTTCCATTGAAACAACCAAAACGTTTCCGTTTCTCAGGAAACCGAAACGAAACACTAGTAGAATACCGAAATTCACATGTTGCCATGGAAACATACCAAATTAGAGAAAACATTTCTTTCATATCAATAATAATTCTAGAGTTAATAAAAAATAATAATCATTTATTTTTCAAGGATTAAGACTCAAAATTTCAAGAAGATATTTCTATTATTTTTTCTAAAATAATAAAAAAGTAGTAGGGAAAATAAAGTGTAAATAAACAATTATTTTAATACTTAGTTACTAATTATAATAAGTTTAAATCGCTATTTATTTTATACTTAGTTTCTAATTATAATAGGTTTAAATCACTATTTGTTTACTTATTATTTTATATGTAACTTATGTCAAATTGTCTAATTGGTGAATATTACATAGTATATGTTTGTTATGTTATGGTATTATATTTAATTATAATAATTTTACATATTTTATAATAAATATATAATAATTTCCTAAGAAGCACGGATACAGACACGGGACACGGATACGACAAGACACGGACACGCAGACACGTTATTCTCTCAAAAAAGTAGGACACGGACACGTTAAATATATATAAATTTTTATATTTTTATATGACCATATAATAAAAACCTAATGTTATTTTAATTAAAATTGGCATAAAAACATACAAATTTTAAAAAAATTATTAAGATATTAAAATAACAAAGTCATTAAATAAAAAATAAAGAACTTTTTCATTTTATCATCAACCTTCATTATTCAAGTGTTCGGACACGTATCCGGGAAGTGTCCGAGAGTGTCAGTGTCCGACACGTGTTCAACACGGACACGTAAGCCAAAATAAGTGTCCGTGCTTCATAGATAATTTCATATTATATAAAAAAATTAGCTCTAATTTTTTTATACTTGTTTTTAATTAATAAAGAGTTATTTGGTATTAATAACTAATTTGCAATTACGTTTTTTTTTTTTCAATTTCATCCTAGTATCTTCTTGCGTGGATGGACATGTTTCCAAGAACATTTACAATTAATTAATTATATTATTGATCTTTGCATATTCATATATTTTAATTTATGTTTCCATAGTGGTTCTACACATTTTAATTTTTTTCATCATTTCCACTATGTTTCCGAAACGTTTCTGAAATGTTTCCATTTTTTGGGTGACCAGAACAACACTGCAAAAACAAAATTTTGATCCTTGTATATAGAAGCATTACCACAGTTTTCCTGTATAATTACTTAGAAACAATGAAGGCCTCCCAGCAAAAATGTTTAAGAACCCATATTACTGAAAAAAGAAAACACAAAGAATAAACCAAAAGAATCTAGAAAATCACATGCTAATGGTACATGACATGAAAGTTTCAGAAGATCCTTAACAGAATATGTTAGGACAGTTGATACATTTGACCTTTTTTTTTTTTTCTTTTTGACAGGTGCATTTGGCAAACTTTTCAAAGCAAATAGCCTGTCCAGTGAGCTCGATTAGTTTAACTAAAATTGTAGAAATGTGAAGTTAACTTAGACATTCAATTACTTGGAACAATTAAGAGCTTTTGATATAAAAATTCAAGATTACATGCAGACATCCTAATTGTAAATAATATGAAAATTTCAGAAGACAGACAATAAATATGAACACCTTGTATTGCAGACCAGACAATATAATTCATTCATAACTGTTTTAGGCATTGGAGAATGCAACATCTAAACTAGGTAAAATTTTCAAGAACAAATGGAATTAAGGATATTAGGGGCCTGTTTAGGATTGCTTTAAAATTTTCCAAATGGAAGACAAAAACTGACGTGGAAACAGGTTTAGAAGAGAGTTATTTGAAATATTTTTTCTTTTAAGACATTTCCTGAAAATGACACAATTTCATAAAACTAAAGGAAGTACACATTTTCTGCATCCATCGAAATTCTCATCATATTCATCTTGAAAATAATTGAAAATGAAAACTAAATATAACAATGAGATGCTCTGAGCTACATTAACCATTTTCCTAAAGTCTGTTTTCTAAGTTTTCTTCATCGAATAGTGCCCTAACTTACCACTTGACTAGCAAGGGTTAGTTGACTCCAAAAGTTCATTCCATATATTAGACACATTTTTGTTAGAAGTGGATAGAGAAATTAATAGCTATACACAAAAAATGTGAAGTGGGAACAGAACGACGAGCACTCATAGTTGGGAATGTCGTACTGATCAAAAAACAATAAAAAAAAATAAAAAATAGTTGGGAATGTTTGTAACTGAAGACAACTTTTAGACCAAGAGTCCCCATTCTAAAAGTTTCAAGTCTGTTACATGAATTGAAATTCACAGCTACTGACAAGGAACCCATATTTGCCTCTTGGAAGCATATCATCTAGATAAGGACAAACTGTAAGCTCCATAAGTAATAAAATCAGCAGTTTATTGCACCAAATCAGCAGTTTATTGCACCAAGAGCACAAAAAACTGGTCATCAAAACCACCAGGGTACAAATAAACTACACTTGTTAAAAGATCCTTGCTGTGAATGTACCAAAGAGAAGAAACTTGTTTATTTTCTAAAGAATTACGGTATAGATAAAGGTTCAACTGTTACACCAAATATTTGGATCTAGGAGAAAAGGCTCCATGAACAAAATCCATGCAACTAAGTTTATAAGCTTCTTTTGAAATAAAGCATACATTTCAAATTTAGAAAAGATAGATAACCGGAACACAGAAGTTATATAAGAATCAATATACTATGCACCATACCTTCCAGAGTATTGAAAGCATGTGTACTGCTCGTGAAGAGTGTGTAATTTCAAATCAGGCTGCCAAGAGAGTATCTATAGAACAAAGTATTAAAGAAAGTAAGATTTAGAAATTCATTCAGATCTCCAAATAAAAAAATTTAATAATACCTTTGTTACTAATGGATCATAAATCACTTCTGGAAGATATGCCAACGTTGTACCACTGTCAATTATTGTCCCTTTCCTTGTCTCCGGCCTCAAGTACATATGTTGGAAGATCTAGAAATTCGAGGCCAACTTCAACTGCCGTCATATTGACATTGTAATGCGGCCTAAGATTTTTTATAAAAAAATTTAGTTTACTACATGCAATTCCATAATCCAAGATTTAACATGATTGAGAAGAATAAACTATAATGTTGAATAAGAGAAGTTTGTAAATGCAGAAGGCAAAATGCATGACACGACATCAAAATGCAAGAGAAACACCATTTATTCTCAAAAAGATGGGAGAGCATTGAAGTCAAGGATCAATTTCATTTCTTTTCCATCGAAAGGGCCGAGACGTTTCCGTTTCTTAATTAATCGAAACGAAACACTAGTGAAATACCGAAACCCACTTGTTTCCAAGAAAACAAAGTTGTTTCCTTGGAAACATACCAAAACTAGTAGAAATATACTGAAGCAGTAAAAACAATTCTTTCATATCAGCAATAATTCTAGAAGTTGGTAAAAGATAATATCCATTTATTTTTCAAATGAAAGAGGAGATTGAAAGATTAAGACCCAAAATTACAAGAAGACTACTTTTATTTTTTTCCAAAAACAGTAGAAAATGAAAAGTAGTAGTGAAAATAAAATGTAGATAAGCAATTTATTTTAATACTTAAGTACTAATTACAATAGGTTTAAATTGTTATTTGTTTTACTTATTATTTTATATGTAACTTGTGTCAATTTGTCTAATTCGTTCATATTACACACTACACAGTATATATCTATTATGTTAAAGTATTTTATTTAATTATAATAATTTTATCTATTTTATAACAAATATATAATCTATCGATCAAAAAAAAATAACAAATATATAATAATTTCATATTACATAAAAAATTAGCTCTAAATTTTTTATACTAATTTTTAATTAGTAAAGAGTTATTGGGTATTAATGACTAATTTACATTTACATTTTTGTTTTAAATTCACTCTAGTATCCTTTTGTGTGGATTGAAATGTACCCTAAAATATTTGCAATTAATTAATTACAATATTTATCTTCACACATTCATATATTTTATTTTATGTTTCCAATTGTTTCTACACATTTTAATTTTTTTCATCGTTTTCACTATGTTTTCGAAATGTTCCCATTTTTTTGGTGACCAAAACAAGACTACGAAACAAAATTTTGATCATTGATTAAAGTTAGTCTATTACTCCAACTGCACTTCAAGTGATCATATTTTCTATCTGATCTTGATGGTTGCAAAGGATGGCTATAAAATTATTAATCATCATAATAAATAGTAAAGCTTGGATTGGCAGCATACCTGTATGGTTCGCCTTAAAGATAAGAGAAAATAAACTTCAGTAGAACATAGTATATCTCTTTGGCATCCTAATAGGATTCTATATAACTTCTGTGTCTCCTGTGTATGGGATGGGCCTCCATGCTTGTGCAGAATGCACCTTTGTGGTCCAAATGACACAATTTCAAATTTAGATGGAACCTTTAAGTTCTCTGAGATTTCGAATCTTCGATTCAATTTTGAGTATTTCAAAGATATGTGATATTATAGTATTAAGAATTTGTAACTTTCCCAAACACATCTTTAGCTATCTTAATCATTACAAGATTGTGAGGTTATGATTTATTAAGGACCTAAACTGAAACCCACAGTACTATTCCTGTATTCCAAAGTAACGCTTCATCTATATTATTACAAGATTCTGAGATTATGCTTTATGATAATGAGGGCCCGAATTACAAGGTGCCAAAGCCACTATAGCACAATGGTTAAAGCATTGGCATGGCACCTTTAAGGGGGATTGAGATCACGGGTTCAATTCTCATTGATAATCATAAAAAAAAAGAGGGGTGGGGAGCTTGAATTCCAAGGTTATAGTCTTAACTCTCTTAAATTGCATTACTTAAAATGAAGGTCAAAATCTTCAAATTTAAATTCAATATGTGGTTTTCTCGCAAGAGAAAGATGACAATAAGATCCCGTCTCTCCCAAGGCTCTCTACAAAAGAGACACCTTCTTGAGAAAGAGAGAGAACTTTTGGTATTGCCTATTTGTCTGTCTGTTACTCAGCAACAAACCACCAAAACTCTAAAAACCTTGAGCTCTCTCATTGTTATGGAAATGTAGCTACTGAGGCACAAATGTTCAAACCCCATAAACACTCACAGGGTCGCAATGAGACCAATCTTATTGGGTCTTATAGATGTAGACAAGCCATAAATCCTCATATTACTGAAATATAGGGGTGCAAGTCGGACAGGATGGGCTGGGCTTGAAGCTTACCCAAGCTCTAAAACAAATTGACCAAGCCTGCCCCAAACCCGATCTCAAGCCCGAGAGATACAACCCAAGCCCAACCCAAGCCCAACTCGGGCTCACTCGGGTAGCCCGACAGCCCACAGATTTTAAAATTTTTATTAAAAAAATTGAACTATTTCTTTAGTTTTTGACTGCTGTTAAAGCAACCATGGTTAACCGTTAAAAGATTAGACAGACAAGGGCTTTTTTATAGACAAGAGAACCCTCATCACTGGGTTTTCTTCAGACGTGGGACATCTTTTGTGGAAGAAAATTTACGGGAAAAAAAGTGCCCTTCGTCCCCCTCTTTCTTCTTTCAGAGATGACTCTTATTAGACTGTCTCCTAATTTATCGGAGCAGCAGCCATATGCAGTCAACTACTTCAATCGGGATTGAAAACTGAGTTTGTCTTATAACCCCAAAATTCTTCATTTTGATTTCAATAGTTGTTGAGATCTGTTGCTTGTTTGATGAGCCCATGGTAGGACTTTTGGGCAGAGATAAAGAAAGACTTTGGAGAAGGGATATTAGAAAGGATGTTGGGCTTGTCAATGGAAGATTAATGAGGAGAAAGATTCATCGGTGACCATTATTGGGTATTGGCATGTATATATATAGAATATGTATATGTATATGTATATGTATGTATGTTGCCACTATTGTGTGTGTGCGTGTCTAAATATATATAGATATTTTGCTACTAGCAGAATGAATAGATCACCTTTAGAACTTGAAGCCCAAGCACAGTGGATAATGATTAAGAGCCATTAACTGAAATAGAAGTGATATTTTGGTTGGTCGGATGCATTCAAGCGGGCGGATGCAGTAATAACAATGGATAAATGGAAGATGTTGGTGTCACTGATTGCCGACAACAATAGATATAAATTGGTGGCAGCTAAGTCTGGAGTTGACAAAAAACAACAATTAGATTGCTTGATTTCCCTTTTTATTCCTCCATACTTATTCTTAAGTTAATCTTTTACTCTGAATTTTTAGTAACAGCAGTGTGTATATTTGATAGTAAGGCAGTTCAAGAAACATAACCAGCTATCACTCCTATCAATATCTTTCTTATCCCACACCGGAATTTGACTAAAAATTAAAAGAGTATATATACTCCAACTCTAATAGAAGTTATTGCCTTAGTGGTCGGGCTTGGGTTCTCTCGGGTTGTAGATATCTGAGCCTAGGCTCGGCCCAAATTGAGATCAGGCTTGAAAATTTTAGCCCAGGCCCATCCTGAGTTGTCGAACTTTTTGTCCAAGCCCGTTAAATTTTGGGTTGGGTTCGGGTTAACCCATCCGAGTTGCAGCCCTACTGAAATAGAAAATATCCATTTTATATTTTTTTACTTACCATTATAGGTTTCCTTCTATGTAAAGTACTACTCAATAATCCAGTGTTTGGAAAATTGAGTAAAACAATCAGCTGTGTCAATTGATATAGGGGTTAATTGGAGATGTATAATTTCAAAAGCACCCCTCGGGTGAGCTTCAAATTGAGTAAATCGGAAGAGAAGAAAAAAGGGAAAATAAGGGAAAATTATAAAATAAAATAAAAATAGAAAAGTAGAAGAATGATGTAGTGGCCATTGGTTGGTTAGAAAAGACATATCTGCTTGGGAAGTCTAAAACTAAGACTATGGGCCCTACATCATTCAAGAAGACAAGTGTATTACAAACAAGCACCAAAAAGGGCACAGCCCTTGTACACGCAAAATAGTCTAGAGCTAACACCTATGGTCCATCTATACAGTTTAAATTACCCAAAATATCTGCAAAAGAGTGAAGAATTAGGCTATGTGTCAATCCCAGAAATTTAAAAATAGAATGTATCTATCACAATTTTCTTAAGGCTATGTGTCAATACCTTTACATCGTCAAAGGTCCACTTTTCCCTTTCCCACCATTTGCATCACATTAAGCAAAATGAAGCCACTTGCCACATTTGATGAATACTTCTCCTTGGGCACCCACCCTCCCAACAAGCCAAAAAGTCCTTAACTGACCTTGGAGGCTGCGCAGAGATTAGGGTGACCGGAAATGCCATTGAAGGTAGTTAGGAAGTTTTTCTTTTATTTTCTTTTCCCTTTTTTTTTTTCTTTGGGTTTTTTTTTGGGGGGGGGGGGGGGGGGGGGGCAGGTAACAAATTATGAGAATATGTTTAATAGGAAGATTTGGTGCGATGGGCTCACCGGTGCAGGCACAAAAGTTCAGGCATGGGTAGATTGAAGGTGGCAGGTGATGGGTGGGGTAAGGGTCTACAATATGAATGGGGCTCTTTTCCTTTTTGAGCTCCCCACTCATCAGGAGGCAGAAAGGGTTCAGAAGGCTCAAGACTGGACATTCAAAGGGTCTCTGATCTTTTTGGACTGGTGGGCACCATCAAGAGGATGTTACAAAAACAAGGGCTGAACTAAAAATTTTGTGGGTTCGATTTCTTGGATTTTCCCAGTTCATTTGTGGGATGATGATAACCCTTGGGGTTGGATGAGTTGGGAAGAGGTTTGGTTAATATCCCCAAAATCCCAGATTCAACTCCCACCCCAAGGGTCACTTGCATATAAAAAAATTTGTGGGATGATGACATTCTCAGGTGACTAAGGGATATGTGTGGAGGTTTTGCCGGCGAAGATGAAGGCAAGGCATCCAGAGCTCAGTTACAGTGGGCTCGAGTGAGGGTGATGGACCAAATGTGAAGTAGGGCTGGGCCAAGCCCAAAACTGAAAACATGAGAAGGCCTAATCCAACGCAGCAAGAGACAGGAGTAAGGCTTAGTAATAAATTTGGGCCTATCTCAATGGCAATGGAAGAGGATACCAGCTTGCAAGGTAGAGGTTATGATGGCTTCAGCTCTGTTGGGCCTAGGAACCAAGACTTTAGTAGTCCCAGGCTGACAAGAAGTAAGCCTGCACCGAACAGTGTTGAACCAGTTCAGGATGGACAGAAAGGTGCATAACAGAGGCATACAAGCAAGGGATGACGTGCTGAATACTAAGAAGGACCCGTTGAGGACAGCTGCAGGGACCAGAAAATCGGGTGACATGTAGCGAGCTGGACTCGGAAATAGACTCAAGTTAGGGAAGGGGAGTGGCTGGAGCCAGTAGAGTGCACGCCCTTGCTGTGACGGAACCTTCAGAATTCTGGAACAATAATGAGGAAGGACATCAGATGCAGGAAATTGAGGATCATTCATAGAGGGAATCTGCTGCTAACTGATGGGGAAGGGTCTGACAGGAGTGCGTGGGCAAGGGAAGTCAGGCTTGAGCAGGTTTCAGCTGGGTACCGAGGAAGGTTTTCACCTGGGTAGGCCAATTTATGGACCTGTTTGAGGCGATAGAGAGGGAAAGGAGGGTTGGAGTAAGGAAAGAAAATGGGGGAAAGGGAGGGTTGGAAAGCCAAAACTGGGAAGAGAATTAAAGATATTATCTTGATTCACTTTTTGATAAGTTATCTTCATCAGTGAATTATGATTTGAGGAGTCAGGACAGGGAGAGTAAAGGGAAGCAGGGGAGAGGTCTTTGATGAGTTCCAATGAAGATGCGCATAATTTCCTAGAATGTGAAACGGTGAATGACCCGATAAAAGAGTAGCTATCGGGTAGCTACAAAGGCATCACTGAAGCACTGGTAATTGAACATAGTGTATTTACAGGAAACAAAAAAGGAAACAATGGCTTGGGAAATTGTGAGAAGCTTGGGGGGAGGGAGATGGGCGGAGTGGGAATCATTGGGTGCTGTTGGAGTGTCGGGGAATTTTGATGATGTGGGATTTCAGAGTGTGGGTGAAGGGGGATACCTAGAAAGGTAACTACTCAGTTTCTTGCTTGCTGCAGTCTATGGAGGATGATTTCTGGTTGGTTTTCCTGGAGTCTATGGGCCGACAGACGATGCAAATAGGGACTGTTTATGGGAGGAGATGAAGGGAGTAAGGAGCAGGTGGCCACTACCATGGTGCATTGGGGGTGATTTCAATGTTGTGAGATTCTCGAGCAAGAGAATGCGATGTTAAAGATCATCCAGAGCCATGCAAGATTTTTGCTTGGCTTTGATGATATCCATACCATCTCAACCTGAGATACCTTTATAGACACCAAAGCCTTTGTTACATGGACTCAAGTAAATGTTTTGACTCCTGGTATGGGTCCAGGTGTTATCTAATCCTTATATGCTCACACATGGTTCATTTGATATAGTTTACAAAATTCCCATACGACGTGTTTACATTACGTTAGACCTTCAATATGATCCTTTAAGTGAGGAGCTTTTTTTTTCCTTGATTGGTGGAGATGCAGGGTAACAAGTGAGGAGCATATTTAGAAAGTCTTTTATGAAACTTCTAATATATTAAGAATGTATTCTGCCCACTTCTGAGGTAAAAAAGTTGGACGTATTTCCCATACACTAGCAGTATGGATATACATCACAGTTTTTGAAGTGTCTATGTAAGAGCAAGAATATTTGTAGGGTATACAAATGCTCTAAATTATAATCTCATGCCTGAACATCCCTCTAAACAATCTGATATCTTTGACATTGTTAATTAGTTCTCAACTTACTCATCGTCTGAATTTCAATCTAACAAATTAAACAAACATGCAATTAAGATATTTATAATTCACAGGAGATAGGAACACTTCACAATGGGAAAAAGGTTTATATACTGAAAAAGCAAGAAACTTATAGTATAAAACTAGTTGGTATCCTCCTGAATACATATCAACAAGTTGCCAGAAAGGAAAATCACCAAGGATCAGCATGAGTGATGAAAGTAAATTAAATAATTGATTCATCTCTTTAAGAATCACACAGAATATTTCATCCCAAACAAAGTTACCTAGAACACGGATCGTTATGGTACACAAAACGGGAACGCAACTACATCCTCTATATGCTTATCTAGATGACACAGGTAGAATATGAAGTGATAGGTCTAATTGTCGGATTGTTTCTTCTTTTAACCCAAAGATGAGTATCGATAATTAAAATCATAAAGTATACACGCTTCCCATATAGTTATAGAAGTTTATTATATTGGAATGGAACATGTAAAGCATTGAACTAAGTATACTTATTTATGTTGATCTCTTAATTTGCATTAGTCCTTTCATGTTATTTTTTTCAAAAATTTCTTGGATCGCTAAATTTAGTGTTTTGGAATGTGATAAGTGTTCCTTATTTTAGAATGCGTGAACCAAAATGAGGATAGCTAGGGTATTAGTATTTTCTGGTAAGTGTGATACCAAAAGCTGATTAGAAGTTTCAGAACACTATACCTCCATCTAATATCAGAAAGAACACGGTAATGAGAAGAGAATGCTTAGAAATGGATTGTGACTTCAAAAAAAAAAAAAAGTAAGCATTTTCCTTTTGTTTTCATTGATTCTTCGCGACAACTTAACAAATCTAAAAAACAATCCGATCAGCAAAATGAATACATCTAATCATTGAATGAGAAACCGTAAATAAATATAATAAATATAAGTAACTATAGGGGGCATAAGAGTAATCCAGTCCGTAGTGTAAGATATCACATACTGATTTGGTACTAATGGAGTTGTGTTAACTTTTGGCTGCACAACATGCCCAATTGCAAAGATGCCACCACCATTAACACCATCTAAGCAATGTGCAAACATCTTTTTCACTTTTCCAGATGAAGCTAGTTGTGAAATCATGGATGAATTTGATTTTCCAAAACCAAGTATCCCATCAAGTGCGTCTTCAGAAGAACCAAGATCCCCAGATTGTCTAGCACCACACCTGCGTCAGAAAATTAAAAATTATACATAAAGAAGTAACAAACAAGAACAGATTATCATTATTGACCATCCACAGTAAAATGATAATATCCAAAAGAAAGATGGTCCTAAATTACAGATAAGAATTTATTATAGATTTTGAGGTGGACCTTAAATTGTGATGAAAATATAGTGCAGAATAACCAAAAAAAAGAAGCATTTTTTTTTCTGATAAGTAGCCAAAAAGGAGGCATTATAGAAGCCTCATCCTTGAGATGAGACGATAAATGAAGCAAAGAAGATGGTTGAATTAAGTCAAGATATATGTACAAAGAACAAACCTGGAATGGGATATTATGAACTTCACCAAAAACTAAAATTAAAACGTGAATGAAATTTCTTGTGACATCAAATTCAACATCTGCCAGACTATGTCATTATAATTTTGTTTTACTCGCAGAACCCTTCGCAAGAAATAAAAAAAAAATAGGAAAATGAAGAATTAAAAATCTTTTTGTTCAATTAATATTTGGTTAATGTAATATGAAGGTGTAGGTTGGAGGTTAATGCAGTTCATTTGCTCTTTCTTTTATAGTCTCATATTTTTTGTGTATCGGTGCACCCCCTTGATGCTCTTTTATGAAATTATTATTAACAAAGAAAAATGTGGGGTAATAATTTTTTTCCAGGTAAGAATTGCACACATTGTATACATTTCCATAACCAGTTTAGCTAATAGACCTGCGGGTCCTTTAATTAGGTAATGACTAGCATGTCGATATCAGGCTATCAGCATTTGTATTTATAAGGCACACAAGTAAAGATGCTCATTCATTCCTACCATTTCTTACCCATTTAGTATTGTTCATATTCTACTTATATAGATAACCACTTTAATTGTTAAAGTCCATATTCCGTCAAATGTGGTACCATAGCTTCAAATTTTCATTTAACATTGAAAACTATTTTCACAAGCTTTAATATTGTGTGGTCCCAAAGGCTGTGCACATTGAATTCATGCATGCTAGACAAACTGAAGTCGCAAACATATAGGTCAAAAACTTAGTCTTGAACTCAGAAGGTTTAGACTTCTCTTTTGCAATCCAAAACGCTATGCACATTGAACTCATGCACACTACAGAAAATTAGACAGACTGAAGTTGCTCGCATAATCATAAGCTTAGTCTTGAACTCAGAAGGTTTTAGAATTCCCTATAATGCCCCATCTGAGCTCAACACACCTTAAACTCCTAATGCTTTTGTTATTAGAGGACAAACGTGGCCCTCATGACTTCCAAAAATACCATCCATGCAACAATTTCCCCCCTAACGATGTTTATTCTCTCTTATGTACACCCCCAACCCCACGGCACTGGAGCCAAACCAATTCTGACAATCATTTCAATTTTCTCAAGCCTGTTCAATAGTCCCCAAGTCATTTAAAGAAGGAGAGAAAGTGAGACAAAATTGAAAAAAATAATGAAGGAGAAACTATGCTCGACTAAATACCTTCTTTTTTATTTCTAGCAAAATCTCTTATATGTCCCTCTTTCCAATGCCTACCACGGTGAGAAAGAAGTGAGAGAAGATTCAGACGGATTTCTTGTGGGGAAGAAAAGAGGATGAAAAGAGAATCCATCCGGTGAGCTCAGATAAGGTGAAACTTCCTTTGGCTGAGGATTGCTTGGGGTTCAAAGATCTTAAATTGTTCAATCAAGGCCCTCTAAGGAAGTGGTTGTGGCATTTCGCCCGGGGGACCTTGCCAAGTGGAGGAGTATAATCTCAATAAATATGGGTGTGAGGAGGGGGGTGGTTCTCTCATGATGTTTCTGAGGCGTATGGGTGTGGGGTGTGAAAAGTTATTCGTAGGGGTAGAAATGGGTTTTCTCAATGCCTTCAGTATTCTATTGGAGAGGGTTTGTAGGTGAAGTTTTGGGTGGACCCGTGAAGTGGCAATGAAGCTCTGAAGGATAAGTTTCCTCATCTTTATAACACTGCTGTGAACAAAGAGGCAGTGGTGGCAGGATTGTGTTGAGTTGGTAGGGGATGAAAGGGTATGGAGTCCGTGCTTTAGAAGAAACTTTTTTATTGGGAATTGAAAGAGGTGGATGGGTTGATGGAGTTCTTGAGTAGGATGGTATGGAGGGAAGGAAGATAGGATGAAATTCAGTGAATGGTGATGGGAAGTTCACAGTTCAATCTTTCTATAGAAAGATAGTGAATGGAGAAGACAAGTCCTTCCCGTGGAGATTGATATGAAAGTCTAAAGTCCCAGTGAAAGTCGTTTTTTTTTGCTTGGTCGGCAGCATGGGGAGCCATTCCTACGGCAAACAATCTCCGTAGGAGAGGTTTCCATCTTCAGATTCGGTGCCCTAACTGCAAAGAAGAGGAAAAAATAGTGGAACATCTCCTAATCCATTGTAGGATGGCAAGGGATACCTGAAACTTATTATTTGCTCTTTTTAACTATATTGGCGTGACAACGGCCTCCATTTTTTTGGGGTGGAAGTCCAAAAGAATTAGGAAGGAATTGAGAATAGCGTGACAAATGGCTCTCATTTTTCTTGTTTGGTGCTTATGACAGGAAAGGAATAGGAGGACATTCTAAGGGTTGAATCTCTCCCTTGGAATTTCAAAGACAATTTTTTGAGAACTCTTTTCTTTTGGATAAAGGAAAAGTTTCCTATGTATCTCAATAGGTCAATAGATTTTTTTGGGAGGATCTTAGGCTTTTAATTTTTTGTAGCCAATCCCTTTTTTTTTTATCAGTAAATGTGAAATATATAAATTGAAAGGGACCTAAGAAAGGCACCCAATAGGAACAATAAAAGCGACCGGTTACATCAATTAAAGCCTAAGATCCCTCAAAAAATCCATAAGCCTATCTAAATACATGGAGTATTCTTCCTTAATCCAAAAAAAAACGTTTTCAAAAAAATGCCTTTAAACTACCAAGGGAAATCGCCAGTCCCTTGTTTCTGTACTTTTGGGTAGCCCTTCTTGGCACCTTGTTTATAATACAATTACATTTACTAATCAAAAAAAAATTTCTAGCAAAATCTCTATCTTCCACCTTTCTTCTCTCTTCATCCATAAGTCTAGCCTTTGTTGCTGTAAACACTTTTCTTTTATTTTTTATCATTCAAAGATATGAATAAATATAAAAAAGACACCCGAGGGCAAACCCATAATTATTATATATAAAAAAAAAAAAAGGAAAAAGGCTACAAAAATTAAAGCTTTAATTCTCCCAAAAACTCTATAAAGCTATCTAAATACAATGGATTAGCTCCTCTAACCCAAACAAAAAAAAGAGTAATCTTAAAATTATCTTTAAAACACCAAGAAGATGACTTGGCCCCCTAAAAAGTCATCTCTCTCTCTCTCTCTCCCCCCATAAGCACCAAACAAGTCAAAGGAGAGCCATGCTCCAAGCAATCCACACTTCCTCTCTCATACGGCAACACCTCCAACTCAAAAACACCTCCTGAATGGAAGCCGACATCACCCAAATATACCCAAAAATGGAGAATATTATACTCCATGCATCTCTTGCCATTTTGCAATGGATTAGGAGATGGTCCACCATTTCCTCCTCGCACTTAAAAAGGCAACAATGACAAAGCAAATGACACCCCCTCCTACGAAGGTTATCCATAGTTAAGATAGCACCTTGCGCCAGTTGGAACCCAGGATCTCCAAATCAACTTACATGGAAAGCATCTCTTGCCATTTTGCAATTGATTAGGAGATGGTTCACCATTTCCTCCTCGCACTTACAAAGGCAACAACTAAACAAATGACACCCCCTCCTGCAAAGGTAATCCATAGTTAAGATAGTTAAGATAGCACCCTAAGCCGTCAACCATGTAAAAAAAGAAACTTTGGAACCCAGGATCTCCAAATCAACTTCCATGGGAAAGAATCCTACTACCCACCAACTCCTCATGAACTGATTGTAGAGTGAGCTTTTTATTGTTGTTTAGTGTTCAAATCATCACATCTTCCCTATCCTCATTCAATTTAAATCTCTCCAACATTTCCATAAAACCCGCCACCTAATCTAGTTCTCAATGGAAGTTTCTTCAAAAATATGGATTCCATACTAGGTTCCACCCAATGCAATGGTATTCTTGTTTTATGTCACATTTTATGACTCTCTTCTTTTGTTTAGCATTTTTGACAATACTAAGGATTATTCACGCAAGAATTTACTCCTTGCTATATATAAGAGGGGATGGAGCCCCAAAATGGCCATAGAAGTGACACTTTTTTTTGATAAGTCATAGAGGTTCACTTCTCAAGGCAATGTAAGGGTAAAAAGGCAATGTAAGGGTAAAAATTTCTAAAATGCACATGAGTTTTGGATTGCAATACCAAAAAAAAGATAAAGCTTTGTATATTTTCTCTTTGATTCTAAGATTTAACGAATGGTTCCCTAAAAGGTTTTTTAAGGTTCCTCAACTAGTCTTCTATTGGCTACAATAACTCTGGTTTGTTACGCTATGTTTTGAGTCAATCTCGCAGATGGAAAATGTGGGAAGAGTTAGCCAGTCCATGTTAGAGAGGTGGAAGAGACGAGTAGGTTGGCAGAGAATCTAGGTTGGAGAATGGGATCCCTTCCTACCTCTTATCTTGGGATCCTGTTAAGTTCCTCCTTTAAAGCCAAGTTGGATTGGGATCTAGTAATGATTAAGAGATTTGAGAGGAGACTTCCGCGGTGAAAAAGGCAATACTTATCAAAGAAAAGCCTCAGTTTTTAACCCTGCAGAATTCAGGTCAACCTTCTCAATTTCAGCCTCACTGACTAAAAGGTAGAGAAAGCTTTAGAGAGACTTTATTTGGGAAAGATTGAGGACAATGGAGCAGAAAAAGATTTGTTCTCGTGTTAGGGAAGGGCACCTAGGCATTAGAAAATTTATGCTTTTCAATCAAGCTTTACTTGGGAAGTGGCTTTGGAGAGATATGTTATGGAAAGGGAAAGCATGTTTCTAGGGTGAAGTGGGAGCTGTGCTTCTCTAGGGCTGTGCAGGATTGGAAGCTTGAGGAGAAGGTTGATTTCTTAAATTTGAATCATAAATTGAAGGTTAGGGAAGGTAAGGAAGATGCATTGAGGCAGGAAGGTAGACAAGAAGGGGAATTTGGAGGCAGCGATTTTGATTAAGTGTTGCATGCAGGGAGGATCATGATTTTCCTAGAAGAGGTGTCAGCCACATGATGGTGCCCAACCCCCCCAAAAAAAAAAAAAAAGTTTTTCTTAGTCTACAACTTTGGAAGCTAGTTTTGCAACTTTGACTATTAATATTTGAGTTGCGAGGGAAAAATGCTCCCTAACTGGTGTTGCAAGAGACCACAAATCATCTCTGTTGCATTCTGTAGTGGCTAGGAGACTTTTATCTTGTCTTTTTAAATTTTGGAAATGCAATGGGTTATGCTTAGCACAGTTCCTCAGTCGATGGCCAAACGGCAGGCATATTCAGTGGTAACTAGAGTGAGGGAGGCCTGGAGTGTTGTGCCATTATGTCTTATGCAGGTGTATGAGGAAGGAGAGCACTAGATGTACCCTTGAAGATGTTGAGCTTTCGAGCTTAAGGTTAAAGCCCATGAAGTTGAGTTTGCCGCACCTTTGGCTTTTGGCAAATGTGCATGTTTCCTTTGTATCTTTTGTAGATTTTACATACAATATGAGCTTTGTATAGCCTTTTTTCTCCGACTCCAGTATACTTTCCAATTGCTATGTATATGTGTTGGTCCCTTTATGTGCTTTTAATATAAATATACTTTAGCAAAAAAACTTCGTAATTTTCAACATTACATTTTTTGACAAGTCCAAATTGTGTTACTCTTTTTTGTTTCTATCAAATTAAGAGAGCATTTTTGGTAAGCCCTTGGTTAATTTTTAGAGGATGATCTAGTAGGGCTTGAATCCTCCACCTTCTGCTGAAAGATTTCACTCAAATACCACTTGAACCATAAAGCTCGCACTCATTGGACTTCCAGAAGGTTGCGAGAATTTCCCAAAAACAACTATTTTAAGGTATTACGTGTTACGTAAAAGGCTTATAGAGTTGATTGAAAGACACTAAGATTAAAGATGTAGGCTTTCAAGTTGATAGGATGTAGGATCTGATTGCAACAAACTTAAAAAAATATTCTATTCGCAAATAATTAAAGAAAAGAATGCTAGAAGTCACCCCTATAATTTCTTAGATGTCATACCTAGGATTAGGCTTGCACTTACACAATCCCTTAACTATGTGCTTGGGAAAGATGAGAAAAAGGAAAACAAAGGATTCTTTTTTTTTTTTTGGTTGGGGTGGGGGGGGGAGATGTTTTACGAAGGGGAAATAGAGGTAAAGAGAGTAAAACTCCCTCCTCTTCATTTTTGAAACGATGGAAGAGTAAAAAAGAAAGAAAATGATATTTAATAATGCGAGTAGAAAGGGTAAATTAGGGAATCGCCTGCTCAGAGAAAAAGGGGAAAAAAAAGAGGACAGGAAAAACAGTCAATCACTAGCTCACCTTTTCTTTCTCTCCGAATAATCACCCTTTTCGAAGGAAAAGAAAAGTGGGGCTCGGTGGGTTAAGAAACTCTTCCATTTCCTTCTTTTTTTCTCTTTGCATCACTATCTAGCATAAATTGCATATTAAGTAATAAAAAAATACCCTGTTGAATATGATGATTGTAGAACTATTCATAATGAGATAGAAATTTAGAAATGTGCACGAAATTGAGTTACAATTCATGGATATTCATGAAGAATGTGAATAGTGATACCATAAACGATGGTACAGATCCTATTTAATTACGAGGTCAAGTAATAAACATGATTCATAGCTTCCGCAAAAATTTATAACTTTTGTCAAACATGTAAAACATAAGTACCATAATCATGATCTGCAAGTTAAGAAGGCAACGTATTACAATAACAAAGATATTATGAGATATTGTAAGATTTAAGATATACATATGTATTAGATAAAATATAGTTGAATACAATATTCTTGATATCAGAGCACAGTAATAGAAAAATAGACTAACCCAAATATAACACTTCCATTTGCTGATTTAGTTTGGAGATCCCCAGACACACGGTCATATTGGACAACATCCTTTACAAAGTATCCAATACTAAAGCTCCCATCTCCATATACTTCAGTATACAGACAGGAAACATTAGCCGTGCAACCAGAAACCTGACCTCCATTGATCTCTAAACAAAACTCTTGATCACAAGAAATCAATTTTCCAGTGAGCGAGTCCATTGGATCGTATAGTGTAAGTTCCAACTGTTAAAACAAAAATTTAAAAACATGTTTCAAAGATCAGCATCAAATAAGTGAATTCTTGTAAATTGCAATGATGTTGATACCAAGAAAAATGGGAAGAATAAATAAAGGTAAATGAGAGCCATACACCATGGTAGCCTCTTTTGGGGCATTCTCCGCACTGAATGCAATTAACCCACATTATGTCACTTCCAGTATCTACTTGCACATAGTAATCTTTTGGAGGTGTTCCAATCCCAATCTTAGCATAGTAAAGCCTGTAAAATTAGAATTTTACAATAAAGTAAGTGCAAAATACAATAGACACATACACCCACGCACCCACATGCTAAAATTGGTGACTTGAAAACTAAACGAGTTAATCAGAGCTGAATATCATTGAAACAGATAAGAGTCATTTCACCTCAAAACATTCACGGGATAAAATCAGAGACTTAGAAGTCAATAATCAAAACTAGGTCCAGAAAAAAAGAGAAACGAAATAATAAATTATCTGAAACACGACAACAACAACAAAAAAATCCCTTCATTTTATACAAGTAATTATGGAAAACATGTATATGGCTATTTAATGAAGCTTTGAGAACTAATCAATGGAGTCACTTTACGTTCTACAATTATATTCATTTAGAACAACTCATTTGATTTCCACGGCACGTCCAAACACATCACAACCACAAACAAAACAAAATAAAGTAGCAATTCTATGTGTGTGTTTGTGGGTGCGTGTATATATATATATATATATATATCAATGGAGAAAGAGGGAAAATAAAAGAAGGGGAAGTCACGTAACCCGACAGCGTCGGGGCGACCAGTTCCGCCCAAGGGGATGTCGACACCCGCAAGCATCCGGAGGTTCCGGAGGTTGTCGTGAGCTTTTAGAACGCTGAGGGACCGTTCCATGCCTGCGAATTTGTAGTTGACACTGAATACTCCACCGGTTGCAGAGACAAAAGTAGTCGTAGTATTACAAATAGAGATCAAAAGCAATAAGGATAACAAGAATTGTGCAATTGTGACGGCAGCGCGGGAGGAACTTGTGATGATGGCCGTGATCATCATCGTGAATCTCATGTTAATCTGGGCGAATGAAAAGCACCAAAGAAAAGCGGGAACCGGAACTTCATCTACATTTACAGTTCGACGAGGGAAAGTCGCAGGGACTTACTGAGAGAGGCTTGATGGTGACAGCAGGACCCACACATTTCGCAAACCAAAAGGCTCGGTTTGGTTAGAAAGAAATGGCAAGAAGGTAGAAGTGCTAAAAGGAAAAAATGAACGAAGAGAAAGTAAAAAGAAAATTATTAATTTCTATTTTCATTTCATTGAAGAAGAAGACTTACAAAGTTATCCAAAAATTAGATTTATTGTTTGAGAAACATTAAAGTGAAAAAAAAAAATTATTTGTCTCAATTATCCTTTTTTTATATTTTAAATCTTTATACGAGAATAATAACAAATATAAAATTATTTTAATATTTTTGAAGTAGACAAGTTTTTTTTTATTTTTTAAAATAAATTATATTGATTTTCCGAATACATTTTTCTAGCTTTTAAAATAACACTACACCTCTTATTGATGAACCGTAATTAATGAAAGATTTAAAAATTTAAACTAACCCTCATAATAAAATATAACTTTATATAGTCAAAAGTCAAATAAATGGAAAGTAACAAAAGTATCCGTATTAGTGTTATATTTTCAGTGATCAAATTAGAGGAAGAATGTATTGCAAACTAAAGAGAAAAGAGGGTTAGGTGTTCGTTGTTTAATCAAACAAAGGGTTATCGCTTGAATGTAATTGTTGAATAAAATTTTAATACTATCGATAATAGAGGAAGAGTGACAAAGTTGTAGAACAATGGGTTTTGTTTATTTCAGGGAGGGGTTAGGACTTTATTTCAAAGAGTGAAACTGTCGTCTTCTTCGATTTTAAGCGTAACTATTTACGACTACAACAATGGTCGTCGACCGTGTTGTTGTAGAACAGTGGGTTAAGGTTTGTTCATATATAGGTTAGGGTCTTTTTGATTGTTGAAACCTCATCTTGTTCCATTTTGAAACCCTCGTTGATTTTGGTAATTGAAACCCAAGTCAATCGTGTCTGTTGAAGAACAGTGGGTTAGGGCTTCTTTCATATTTGGGTTAGAGGTTGATCCATCACTAAAACCAAGTGTTCCCTTGTTCAATCACTCAAACTAAAGTAGTTATCCTCAATCATCGAATTCACGTACCTTATAATATTTGTTATTGGTTTTTAAAATTGGGAGTTGGGATTCAAAATAGGGTCTTGATGTTATGAAATCATTTACAGGTTTACTAAAATTGTTTTGGGTTTTCTCAAGTTATTTTGATATTGAGATATGGGCCAACCACTAATATTTGTTAGGGTTTGTGTTTTGAAACCAATAAAATTTGAATTTTTCGTAATGTGTTTAGATCTGGGTTTTCTTAAATAGGGTTTTTGAAATTTAGGTTTGGGTTAATGAAACTGATTTACGGGTTTGTGAAATATATTTTCAGTAGGAGATTGAGGGTTATTGAAATATATTCGCAATATGAAATTCGAGTTCCAATCTTCTTCGTTTAATGTTTATGTGAATTTGGGCTTTGGGATTCTAAATTGGGGGTTTATTAGGTTGAGATTTTTTTTTTTTTTTTTTTGTATATAAATGAGCTTGAAAAGTTTTGGCCTTGATATTGTTATTTCAAAATGATGTGGTGAGTTTTTATTTTTGCTTATATTATATGTTTTTGGTATCCTTCTATTTTAAATGATATATTACTTTTATTTTTGTGCATTTGGTTTACATAATTGCTAATATGCTTCTTTTTATGATATTATTCTATTTAAAATGTGATATTGCTTCTATTTTGTAAATTTAGATTTCTTAGTTGCTGATACACTTTTGTTTTTGATATTTCTCTATTTCAAATGTGATATTGCTTAGTCCTTTTTGCAAATTTAGGTTTCTTACTTGCTAATATGCTTCTATTTTTTATGTTCCTCTATTTCTAATGTGATGTTGCTTCTATTTTGTAAATTTGGGATTCTCAGTTGCTAATATGCTTATTCTTATTTTCAGTTATTGTTATGCTTCTATTTCTACTTTTTTTTTCCTTAAAAATATTCATCTTTCTTCAATTATTCTTAGAACAATTTCAATTTTTTGTTAGTATAAATATTGTAGAAGTGCTAGGACATAATTCACTTATTAGATGATGTAAAGATGTTGGAAGATAGTTTAGTTTTTGGAGGGTTAGAAGAAAATGTGTCATTTTTCTTCTACTAATATAGATATTGGCTGACAATTTATTTATTTTTTGAAATCTATCACTTGTGTATTTACGATTAATAGGCATCTAATTAATTGCAAACAGTTTTTACTCATTACTGAAAAATTACTCAATTATTTTCACTTATGTATTTTTCCTTTGTCAATTGAGTTATCTTGATTATAAAAAAGAGACGTGATGCATGAATAATATATATCTAAGTGAAACCATAGAGCTTGTATTACACAAATAAGTTAATATCCAATAAAACATAGCTTACAATATTCGAGGCAACTAAGCCTTCAAAAATTTACACATCCAAACATAGCTTACAATCACTTCATTAGTAAAGCAACTAAGCCTACCAATATTGTTAATCCAGTCATGAAAAGGCTCACAAGCACAAGGACTTTGGTCATTTCTTGGCTTGATTTAACCATTTCTACCCTTGAAGACATGCTCCTAACTTCAACCCTTACCTCGACAATCTCATTTACCAGTTGGCTATGGACACTTATTAATCCACGGTTGATGGTAACAGATCACACCATTTCCAGAACGAGCTTGTTTTACTCCAACATGCGTAATATAACCACCTTTTATTCTTCCTTCCGTTAGATTCTATTATTATCACTTTTGCTCTTTTCTCACAATCACATGAATTTTTCATATATCTAAGCCCCGTGAAATTACCTTGTTCAGTTGTTGAAGTAGACATGACCTTCCTACAAAAACAACATTTCAATATTATGTAATTGTATTTTCATCACTCTTTTACTGTATTTCTTTTAACAGAAAAAAAAAAAAGTTTGAAGGTACAATTATAGAGAGACAGATTACTAATATATAGGTTTAAGAGAGAGATAGAGAGAGACTTACTAAGATATAATTTAGAGAGAGCGCTATTGAGATTTATGATTACACAGAGAGATACCTAGAGATTTACAATGATAGTAAAATAGAGAGGTATCTCAGAAAAGCTTCATGTAGAGAAACAATTAGTGTAGAGAGTGAGCATGTGTGGGAGAGAGATTTGAAGATTTGACTTACCTGTAGAGAGAGAAAGTGTACTATGCGAGAGAGAACTTGGAAGGAAATGGTTGTTGACCGCACATGGGGACTCACTTGTTAAACTAAAGTCATGATCGGTCATTTTGCAATCACCTAATACGGATATTCTTGTCTTTTGATAGTGTACTAACGAGGGTAAGTCTATCTTTTCAACCACTAAAATGGTGAAATAGACATTTACAAAAGTTACTTCACTAATGTTAGCGAAATTCATCAAGTCACTAACGGCTCGTAACGGCATATGAGGTTGTTGCCAATTTTAGAAGCATAAGGTGCAGTGTAATTTTAAAAACTAGGGAGAAATATCTATAATTATGAAAAAATTCAAGAAAGGTCAGCGTAATTTATTATTTCTTTTATATTTAGAAGCACTTTTAACTATTTGGGATCTTAAACTATAACACATAACTCTTATGTGTATAAATATAGAACATGAACTTGAACTCTTATGTAACATGAACTCTTGTGGTAATTTTATTGGATACTAAAAAGATAAAAAAAAAAAAAAAAAAATGCAAAACTCATTAGAGATTTAACACATTGGACCTTATTTCATAAGTTTCATCAAAAAACTTTATCCATATCTAAATGAGATTTATATTATATAACATAACCAACAATAATTGCTGCCTAGATATTTACCTAAGAGGGGGGGTGAATAGGGTATATTGCAAATATTGATTTCTTTTAGAAACTTTAAAAATGAAAGTTGTAAATGCACAATAAATAAACAAGAGAGAGAGAGAGAGAGAGAGAGAAAGAGAAAACATAACAATTTTACGAAGTTTGAAAAACTTTCTATGTTCTCGACTCAAGTATCCCCACTTGAGTTTTTGTGTTATTGTAACTTCCTTACAGGTGGAGACCAAACATTTACAATACGAAGACCGCAGCCCTCTTATCCCAGCAAAATTTACCATTTTGTCTCATTGGGTACAAATCTCACCGCAATGAGATGATACAAATATGTTTACCAAATAGCACTCTTTTCTAGAGTAATTTTAGTACAATAAGATCTATTTGTGCTTAGGTCCCGATGTGACACTAACCTAGAAAAGAGGGGTTGAATAGGTATGTACAATTGTTCAATATATCCAAATACTCAACCAAAGCACTAACAACTACTTCACATCGAAAAATATGAGAATTACAACAATAATTAATATTCAAAAATTGTCTACAATTCTATCAATTATCTCAAGTCATTCAATTATGCAATTAATTAATGTTGATGAATACAAACCATTCAACTAAGCGTAATTGAATCACTAGTTCAATTTTAGTGTTAATTCCTCAATTCAACTCAAAATTCAACTAAGTGCTCAATCAACAATTCACAAATTCAAATCACAATTCAATTTGCCTAATCAAAGTTTTCAATTATCAATTTCATATTCAATGAATATAATCATGAAAACATAATTGTCAAGTTATCAAAGCGATTAAATCTAGCAAATTAGGAATTGTAAAGACAAAGAGAGCGAATAGTGCAAACCACAATAATGATGGAGAAACCACCTTGGAAAACTATCATTGGTGAAAAACTCCAGAAGTCGACCATTCTTAGGGAAGAAATTCACTATGATCGAGATTGAAATACAAGTAAACAAAACACGGTCTAAGTACCTTTAACATCGTTCATGCCGTCAACCTCCCTTGAATCCACAAGCTCATCATAAATGAATTCTTCATACAATCGGATCCTCCTTCAATCTCGGACTCCTCTGAATCAGGCCTCTTCACAATTGTGAATCCACACAACCTTGGAATTTACCCATTGTTCAACGTCGAATCCTCAAGGTTGAACTCTCTTCTCCAATGGTGAGATCAAGTGAATTAGGGGCTCTTTGTGATGATTAGGATCATGTGAAATTGATCAAATTAATCGATGGATTAAGTAGAGAGATGCATGATATGAAATATATGTTGTTTTCTCATGGAAGCTCTTAGATCTAAAAATTAAGCTCTCACAAGTATAAACTTTCTCTGCTATGTTTTTCCTCTATAAAACTGAATTTTCATCACTTTATATTGAGAGATCGGATCTAAAAAACTGTTTGAAAATAAGAAATTTTCTGTTATTACGTAGGGTTTGGTCAAACGAATGATGCTCGTTTGAATAAGCCAATTGTTCGTTCAAATGAGAATAAAACGAATATCAAATGAGCAAAGTTCAAAGGCTGCAATCCTTCGTTTGATTCAAACAAATCGAATGAATGAGCAAACCTAGCTTCTGTTGTCGTTTGAACGAGCCACTTGGTTCGTTCGAATGAGTAACAAAAGGTTGCTCATTTTCACCTTATCTTGTGAAATCAATTTCCCTAAGGTTTTGAAATATACATATTTGGGAAGATTGTTTCACAAACACAAGACCACTACATACATGATAAAGCTTGAACCTTCTTGGCGTAGAATGGGCATTGAGGTACACTAAGCCTAAGACTAATGTAGTTATTACATTGAAAGCACGTTTTGTCAAAATCTAGATTAGCCAATTACAACAACGGACCCCATGGTCCTAAAAAGATGCTCACTCTCTATAGATAGATCAAGTGTAAGCTCTAAGTATTTAAGATGAATATAACTTTAAGATCTAGATTTGAAAGATGTTAGATCTAAAGTCAATAACATGGATGTAGAAGTGTAAGCATGTAAGTGATGGCATAGAATGCCCATGAGAACCTCCATTTATAGCCCTTTAAAGAATATGTTCATTGTTTTTCAAAAAGAGTCATTTCTCCATTTTTTGTTTGTTCAAAATTTGAATTTGTGATTGCCAGATCGATAGAATCATCAACTAGTTGACTACAATGAGGATTGATCGACTGACTAGGTCAACTGATTTGTCCAGAAGGTTTGAGGTTCATTTGGTCAAGAACATTGTGTTGACTGGTTCTTTGGATCAATTGACTTGTTTTGTTTGTACAATATTTTGCCTTTGAGAAATAATCGACTGATTTTTCCTTTAGGTCGACTGATTTAAACAATACGTTCAAGCAATATATCAAAATGGTTACTTAGTCGATTGGTTCTGTTTGTACACTGAATTAGCCTTTGAAAGATAGTCGACTGATTCTCTTTAGAGGTCGACTTAATTGAGTAGTGAGTCTTTAGGCTATTTTAAAAATATCACCCTAGTCGACTGGTTTGATTAATGTAAAATTAAGCCTTTTAGAATCAGTCGACTGATTCCATGAACTGGTCGACTTGTTTGGACAGTGAGTGTCTTCTTAGCTTATTTTTTTAGTATATTTTTATCAAAACCTTTTGATATTTCAAAACTTAAGGTATGATAATGTTTTGTTTTGAAAAAGTCATTTGAGGTTAGTTATTAGATGATCATCTTCAATAGTAAAGGCTTATGACTAATGATCAATCTAATCCTACGCCACTAAAAACCCAAAACCCAAAATAAGGAAAATGAAAGTCGTCGCGACCCGAAACCTATCCTACGTGGATTAGGAGCAACAACCGATACTACCACTCGAACAGGCCGTACAAAATCAAATGAATTGCACAAGAGTGATAATCTTCTTTTTTTTCATTGAATCATTAAATGCGGAAGCTACACCAATGAAACTCATCTGATAACAAATCAAACTCTAACAACCATCAATCAGAATATCTCCAAGTGCAATTTGGATTATCATGAATCACCATTCAAGTTTAGCATCATTACTAATGATACAATATTACAATACCTAACATTATGATCAACCTTATAGAATATATGTTCAAATTATGACTTGGAGTTTATACATCACCAACATAGCCCACAAGCTCATCACTAGCTCCATTAGTAGCATCACTGCGTTTCCTCTCATATAATGCCACCTAAAAAAATGTTATATATATGGAGTGAGCTAACTTAGCTCAGTAAGTAAATTCTCCCGCTCTACTATTGGATAGGGTTAGTTTAGGTAATAGAATACAATCAAATAGCAAGCGAAAGGATATATGTACCAATAGCCAGTCACAAGGAAAACGATTCACCAAAGATGACCCGTGGTCCAAAAGGCATATCCTAAAGCAGTTTGAACAAAGTGATGTAAACAATTTATCAAGTCAATAATAGGGATTCGGCCTATATAACAATCAGCTACCAAATATCATAAGATATCACAAGATGTCAAATTGAATCCAATGATAGGCTTGCAAAGCGTATCAACAACCAAAGAGTACATCATCAGATTATGATCCAATAAAAGATATGAGATACTAACAAAATAGATGGTAGCAATCAAAAGGGCCCGGCTACCCTTAAAAGCATTCATTCAGGTTCACCTCTCAATCGGGTTCCTGAATAGCACTAGAGCTCTTTATCATATATCATGTTCTCCATAGACTAAGTGTTGGGCATTATTCCTAATCACCGACCTATAAGTCCACATCAACATCTATAGAATCAAGATGGACGTTCCGATAGACACAACTCTCGGCACTCATAATAATATCATGATCAGTAGAATTCCACAAGGAATGTACATATATGTGGAATATTAAATTCTCAATAGTGAAAAACATATCAGTTGTTCCAATATTCAAATCAAAGGTATAAAAATGTACAAACAATCACATCAAGATATTGGCAATCGAATTCTCAACATAACGACAAGGTAGAACAAGTATCAAATTATGGAATCAATAAATGTCAAGTATGTCTAAGCGTACAAATTGCCAGCATCAAGGAAATATAATTGTGACATGGCTAAGGAAATACCACATATTAGAGTTCGGATTTACTTACATTGAGTTCTTAGCATTGCATTCCTATGCGGGTACCATAATAGTTATCCCATAGCTTTCTTTTCATTTTTCATCGTTTGGGTGATCCTATGATCATGGATAAAAAATACATGGCATAATGAATTAGTATTCATTCTAATTCCAAACTTTTTTATTCATTATTTTAAATTCTTTTGAACTTAGTCTATTCAATTAAGGGTCTTCAAATTCCCTATTTAGGGCTCCCTGATGCATTATAACTTATTTGGCCCTTCAAGGGCAAATTGGTAATTTACACTTTTTAATGTCTCATATTTTTTATGCACGAGTTACGTGCTTGGACTCCATTTTGAGTCTATTCGGTCCTTATAACATTTATGTGGACTTATTAATTTTATTTTTATACTTCTAGTAACTTTATTAAGTCTTAAGGACATATCTGTCATTTTTAATTTGTTACCGAGTCTTATTTTTCTCAAAAAGACGTCATCGTCAAGTCTGGAATATCAAATATAATTAATTTAGGCTTTTTGGGATCATAATTCGCATTTATGTGACTTATATTAAGCCTAGGGGCATTTTTGTAATTTTATATTTTCACATGTCATATTTTTTGGTACTTTGTTTGCAAAAACGGACTTCACCGTTGAGTCCAGGACATCTAGGAAAGTCAGAATATGTCACCTCTAACATTTAACTGGCTTTTGGATTACTAAGAGTAAAATGGTAATTTTGACATTTCATGTGTTTATATTTTCGGGACTTCATTTCACAAAACGGATCCGTCATTGGGTCCAGAATGTCCCAAAGTATTGAGTTACGTATTTATACAGTCATCGGGGTTCAATTGATCACTTAACTAACCATTAGGATGTATTTGGAATTATTCCAATTTGTCCGTTCATATTTTTCAGAATTTAATTTCACAAATCAAGCTCCGCTGTCAAGTCCGAAACACCCAAAAATATTAGGGTGCACTATTCTTTTATTTCAATTGGCCTATTTTTGGCCTAAGGGTATTTTGGTAATTTCTCATATAATTAAAGAGATTTAAAATTAATATTTAATTAATTTTTTGGGCTATTTCATAATTAACAAAAATTGTTGGGGTCATTTTATAATTAACAGAAAATTCTGGGGGTCTAACTATAATTTTAGAAACTATTTAAATAAACCCATTGGTTTAATTGGGTTCCAAATGAACCGGTTCAAAACAGTGTTGAACCAACCGGTTCAAAACAATGTTGAACCAACCGGTTCATCCGGTTCAATGCATCATACTAACGTCATCATGACGTCAACCCTACCCCTTTCTTTTATTTTTTAATTCTTTTAAGCCAAAACGACGATGTTTTTATCAAGTGTTTCAAACCATTTTATAATTCAGTCGGGGCCCGACCCGAATCTGACCCAAGACTCGACCCACTACTGTTCTTCTTCCCCATTACTCCGACGAGGGTTTCGGTGGCCTTCTCCGGCTCCGGCGATCGTCGCCGGTTGAATTCCTGACTACTTTTCAATGTGATTCGAACCCAATTTTAATGAGGATTCCATTTTTAGTGTTTAAATTCGATTTGGGTCAACCCTTAGCCGTCAAACAGCCATTCATAATGGCTACTCCGGCAAGGGTCGTTTTTTCGACGACTCACAAATTTTCTATTTCGTGGAATTCTGCTACTTATTTTGCTCCCAATTTTCTCCCACGTGTTTCTAGAACTACAGGGAATATTTTCCCGTTCCTATAACACAACTAAACAAGCTCAATACGTCTATTCAATTTCTTTCTCTCTAAACTGAAATTCTAATTTTCTCTTTGGTTCCTTAACCTTTTGTGATGATTTAAGTTGCTGCATGTTCCAATTTTAATGCTCTTTTGAGCTATGTAGTTAGTTTCAAGCTTTATTCGAACTAGATCAAAAACTTAGTTTTTCAACAATTCGGGTCTTAGGGTTCTTAAGGCTTTCTTAGCTCAAACCTTCTCATTTTTCTTTTATTTTCTTTCCTCTATAACATAAAACACATGCATACATACATAAGTTCAAAAAACAGAAGCTACACCCAAAAAAATAATTTCTTAAAAGAGAAGTTACCTCTCTCTCTCTCTCTCTGTCTCTCTCTCTTAGTTTTCTTCTCTCTCTATCGCTTCTCTTTCTTCCATCTTGCTTCTAGTTTCTTCTTCTTTCTTTTTCTTCTTCTTCACTTCCTCTCTCAACAGGTCTCTCTCTTTTTCTCTCGACATTCTCTCTCTCTCTACCCCATACACATGCACACAAGGACACACTTTGGTCTGTTTTTATTTTTCTTTTCTTTTATAATATACTTATAATATATATGTATATATATACAACACATATATACATATATATATATATATATATGTATATTATATATATTTAATTTTCATGAAATCTGATTGGTCCATGTGAAGGCCCAATGATGGGTTGACACCTCAGCCCTTGAGCATGCAAACTTGAAAATTTTATATAGCTTATATATATATATATATATATATATATATATCTTGTGGGATATATAGCACAAAAGTGATGTAGCCAAGTTGGCTATTATTTTTTGTATAAGTTTCTCCGTCATTTTTTGGTCTTGGGTTCAAGTCTTGAGGCCCACACTTTTGGCCTTATTTTCTCTCTTTTTATCTTTTTATGCCTTGTTTGGCATTTTGAGTGTGTTTCTTAAATTTTTTAAGTTGCGTTTCAATTGTAGTAAAATATCTTGGTATTCCCGCAATATTTTTTATTCTTGTATACTTCATTTATATGCCATTTATTTTATTTTTGATACATTCCATCGTGTTTGGTTTATACGAAAAACATGTTATTCTTATCGAAAAATTGTTGATTAATTTTATTTCTCCCTCATGTACTTGTATCACTTATTTATTCTTTTCATGTGTCAATTTCATAAATCGAAATCTTATCAAGTTCTCATAACTTTCATTGTCTTGTCTTAATGTATTTAATTGTATTTTAATTATTCTAATAATCCATTATAATTATTAGAGTAATCCCGATTAAACACTGCTCCTTTCGTGCAGGTATGCTAAACTTGCTCAAGTGCACTTCGTGTACTAATTTTTTACATTCACTTGTGTTTTAATCATCGATTAACACTAGTCGTAACTTCTATCAAACATGACTCTTAGCATTAAATTGTATTCTCACACCGGTCGTCTCTAATTTAGAATTAATTATTTTCATCATTTATACTTTTGCTTCCTGTATTTACGGGTCACTAGTCATAACTAGTGTTACCCATGGTTATTAAGCAAGTTAACTTATGATAATTATCATTATCGTTAATTGGTTTGCTTAATTAGGGTCGGGGTGTTACATCCTACCCCCTTAAAATGAGTTTTGTCCTCAAAACTCAGACATTTATATTTAGAAAGCTCTATTCTCTTTTCACGCTAATTTCATTATCATAGTTTCCCTTTTAATCTGTCTTTTAGACTTATCATTGGCATTATGGATACTATATCTTCAAATAAGAAGAATTTTCACACAAGGTTCACAATTCTATCGTACTCTTCTTTGCTTTAGTTCAATATGAATCTTGAAAGTCACAGGTTTGACTTTTAACTTCCTCAAAACTCAAAAGTCAAAGTTTCTAAATTCTCGTATTAAAATTTCAGTGCTTATTTCTTTAGTTCTTATACCCTATGGTTATGGGTCCATTATACTTTTATTACTCACTCTGAGTTATCTTTTAATTGCTTGACTATTTCTCACTATTACTAGTATTTTGACTAGTCTCACGTCTAGTCGTCATATTAATCTCAATTGGTACTAAGTCATGATTAGATTACCGTTAATGGTTTCCCAACTTCTGTTGGCGTCGTATGGTGCATCATGTGCTAGGTAAAGGTATTTAGTACCTTGATCATTTCTTTTCTATTGGTTATTTTGGTAGTGGTCATAGGAAGTCAACGATGTAACTAGACTACACCACTTCCATTGTTTGGAGAGTACCGAATTTCTCATTCAAATACTTTAGTCTTTACTCAGGATAGAGTCCTTAATTGATTTACACAATTTCACTTGAATTCACATGGAGGCTTAGAATAATGATATGGAAGGAAAGGTTTGGATTTTCACCTGCCTGAAGCTTATACACAGCTTCTTTCCTTTCTGGACACTTTTTTTTCAATTTCTTCTCCCTTTTTTTTGTCGCAATCCTCCAGTGGATTCACTATACTTGTTCAGTTGCGTGCTTTGCAATGTCACCCGTTTAAGTCTCTTTTTGTCTATTAGACTTTATTTTATTATGACAATTATCATATTTTCCTTTGGTATTTTCAGCGTTATATTTCTTTTTTCTGTTCATGAGCATCCTTCAATTCATGTAAGGATGGTTTACTCATGTGCTCTTTGTATAACAATATTTTTTCCATGCAGGGGTAGCTTTAGATTTATTCATAATATTCATTTGTGATTCTCGATCACGTGCCCATTTCTAAGGGTTACTCAAGTTGAAGATTATCAATCCCTTTTCGTTTCATTTTGTACTATTTCATTGGCACACCTGCTTTTGTTTTCGAATTTGTATGCATTCATCTTTTTATGAATTAGATAGGTTGAAAAAATTAGTTCCTCCATTCCTTTCAAATTATTTGTTGGTACGAATACCTCTTTATTTCTTGTTCACAATTGAGCCTTTCATAGATTTTGATCTCGCATTTCTTAATGGGTTAACGTATAGTAAGCATATTCAGTTCATTTCTTCTTTAAGTCTTGGTAGACTTATTAAAGATTCTTAGGGCAGTCTTTTACCCCATTTACCAATTTTTCATATGAAAAACTACCTTTTTGAAAGTATTTTTGACTGTAATATCATATTTGGTTCACTTTGAACTTTCCACATCATTTTGAACAATTCAAATATCAAAGTTTTACGACTTGTTAATTTATAATCATTATTTTGGTTTCCCTTACCTTTGCACAAGAAGGTTGTTCAAGTGTCTAGTTTTTTATGCCTATTATCATATTCGGTTTATCATTATATTACGTTTCTTCCTAGTCGCCATTCGATTTTAACAAATTTTATAATACCTCGACCCAAAATATCGAGTCATAGGGCACGTATTACAAGGTTAAGAAAAATTAGTGTAAAAATTTTTACACTCAAGAAAATAATTAATTAATTAAATAATTAAATATATGAAATATTTATATTTAATTATAATTGAATATTGTAGCACACATTACACTTACATGGGAGATGTATTGTATGTATATATATGTGATCAAGTATGTATGCATGTATGAATATAAATAAATTAAATGTGTGTGTGTATATATATATATATATATATAAAATCCTTAAGTGTGATGTTAAGTGTGTGGGTATACATGGTGTGTATATGTATGTATGTATGTATATATATATATATGTATATACAAGGCATGTAAAAAGGTGCTTATACATGCATACATAAATACAACCACAAGTGGGCTGATTTGAGAGGGGTGATAGGAAGGGAGACTGCAGCTAGTGTGTGTGCTAGTATGTGCGTGTAAGTGAGTGAGTTAGTGTGTGTGTTAGTATAATATGTATATATATGCACAAAATCTCAACCAAACTTTAAATGCAAACTGAAAAGGAGAAAAGCAAAATTTATGAGATGGGAAGAGAGGCTGAAAATAGAGGCTAGAGTAGGGTTGAGTCGTGTAGAGAGAGAGAGAGAGAGAGAGATTGATAAGAGAGAAAAGGGTCGGTGGAATCAAGTATAAGGGAAAATTCATGCATTGCATGCTTGCCCATTATCAAGCAAGGAGAACCAAGAGGCTACGAAGAGATTTAGAGCAAGAAGAAGGAGAAAAACAGTGAAAAAGATGAGAAAATGCCTAAATTCGTATTTTTCTCTCTCTAAAATAACTTGCATATATGTAAGTAAATTTGACTGTATTATGTATATATGATGTTTAGATTATGATTAGACTCGTTCAAGCATGAAATTTGAGCTTAAAAACTGTTAAAAACACCCAACCCACAAACAACCGCCATTGAAGACCTTGCTTGAAGCAGGTCTGAACCCATGGTAGCTAAACCAAGATTGGTGTGTCGAGGCTTCAAGAAGAAGTCATGAGGGTCATGAAAACCTAGGACCGCGATCAACAACCTTAAGAAATGACTCTCAAAAATCGAGTTGCAGGTACGGGTTCCCAAGACCAATCTCATAAACGTGAGATTAAAACCACTTTTATGAATGAAAACTGAAACCTTATGATTAGGGGATCACGACAAAACAAATCCCATCGATTTTGGTTCAGAGATGAGCATATACGGATGAGTTGCAGGTTAGGTTATCAACCCTCTGCCCAAACTCGTTAGGCTTGTTTAATCCCTAAAATGAATGCCAAAATGATACTTAGTGTTAGGGGAACATTTCTGTTTGAAAATAGTAAGGATTTATGGAACCAAAACGCACGAAATTGAAGCTTTCAAGCTTCGAAATTAGGGCAACAGTAGGGGTCGAACGAGGAAGGTGACAGTGAGTCAACTCGGTTTTAAAAACCCAAAATGAGTCAACTCAGACACGTGGAGGCTTGCGGTAGTGCCACCGCATTAATCTAATGACGCCGTTTCGGGGGCCTGATACGTATATATATATATATATATATATATATAAAACTGTTAAGTTTTAAAAGAAGAAGGAGAAAATTTGCTATCGGTGGCGTTCGAACTCCTAACCCGCGCGCCTAAACCAACCTCTCTTACCACTCGTCCACATGCTCGCATGTGTCACATATGGGGCAACATATATATATATATATATATTATATACTAAATAAAATAAAAAAATAAAAAGGTGCATTTTGTACCTAATAGGACTCGAAGGCAGTATCTATTGGGAGGGAGGTGACACGCTGGCCAGCGTGCCACCCATTTTATCCGGTTATTCTATGCAAATAAAATGTATATATATCATATTAAATAGATTTAATTTAATTAAAATTATTTAATTAAATTAAATAGTCAAAAAATGCCCGATGTCCAAACAAGATAAGTTATATATGTATTCTTACTATCTTGGACCTCCTGAGTCTAATGGTGAGGTCCAACGACATGAGACGAGGTCCCAAAAAGTTAAAGACCCGTGAAAATGCAAAAATGACCAAAATGCCCCTACATTATAAATAGTTAAACGAAGTCCAAATAAAATAAACGAATAGTGTATTTTGACTATTTTGGACATCTTGAACCTAATGGTGGGGTCCGTTTTACGAGAGGAGACTCTGAGAAATTTAGACATGTTAAGGCATAAATTACCAAATTTCCCCTAACATGACCGAAGTCGAATTAAAAGCCGAGAAAGTTTAAATTTACTTCCTTCGACGTTTCGGACTCAATGGTAGAGTCTATTCACCCAAAAGAAGTGTCTAAAATAAAAAGACATAAAATTTGATGAATAACATCAGTCAGGTGACTATAAATCTAAAACACTGCCGAAGTACAAAACTAAGGCACGTATATTGAAATGAAATACGGAAAGACACGACACGTAAACATGGGAAGTAATTAAATTTAATTTAAAGTTAATGGAGCTACCAGAAGAGTATAAATTGAAATAAATTCCTAACACATTAAATTGTGTCGTAGGCTAAGAGTATGAGTCGAATTAAGTATATATGAAATTTATAGAATATTCGTAAACCGATTAGGATTAAATATGATCTAAGCATAAGTTAGGAAGCATCAGTAAGTGATATTGTAGTGATGTGAAGTTAATGACATTATATATGAATTGTTCTTAGGAACTACAGAGGAAGTGGGAAAGCGTATTATTAGCACTGACCCTAAGGACCAAGGTGAGTAACCCTGTGTTTGAAAGTGGAGACTTTAACTCCATATATTTGAAGAAGTTTTAAAGTTTAAGTTATGTGAAGCATTTGAATATCAAATTCAGTTTTATTACAATTCCTGTTTTAAATTGTTCTGTTACGACATGCTTGTTAAATGTTTTTATGTTCAGCTCTTTTCTTGGGAATGCTTAGCATGCCGGGGTGAAATGAAAATCTCTTTAAATATTCTAAATTTGATTATTACAAGTATTTGAAGTTCTATTGTAGAAGTTATACATTTCATGTTTTAAATACTCATGAAAATGTCTATTGAAGAAGCCATGTGATAAATGTTTTACAAGATAAATAGTACTTAAGTACCGCATGTGATGTTGAAATCTTTCGAGATTCAACTATGACAAATGCCCGGCAGCAGGATCTAATCCCCCAGGCAAATGAGATCAACAGTATTGGCAGTAAAATGGGAGTCTGGTTCGAAATAGATTCCATCTAATCAAAGAGAAAAGATGACAAATGATTTTGGAAATGGAAGCAGGTTTTCACCCCCATTTCTATTATGCATATTTATGTGTTTTGAAGTTCATAAACTCTACTTGAAGAAATCTGTGTTTAGCTTGAATACTTTACATGTTTTCAAAGCTATCTGTTTTAAGAATGCATATACTCTGTATTCTAAACTTATGAGCAATTGGTAGTATGTATTTTATAAACTCTCATGTGCTAAACCATTACCAATTGAAAACCCTATGACAAGTACAGGAATTACTCACAAGCTTAGATTAGCTTACCCGGATTTTTATCCATCTCCCCTTTCAAGGTGATTGACAGCAGTACTGATTTGAGGATGATGACGATAAGTCTAGCCAGTTTTTTTGGAAGGAATGTTTAAGTAGTTCTTTTGTTAAGTGCTATGAACTTTAAGTATTAACTTTTGTATTAGTAAAGTAGGTACACTGATATGTATTAAGCCCCACGGGGCAACTGAATTATGATTGTAATTATAAAGTCCTTTAAGTTTTGTTATGCTCTGAATGTATGATCATGTATACCACAATGTGAAGAGCGGCAGTACTGGACAGATGTGCAAATTTTAAAATGAGAAAAGAAAGAAAAAAGTTTTTTTTTCACGCTTTCGCAACCATGTGACGCACATCTATTCGATACCGCTGCGTATGCGAACCTTGTCCTGAGGCCCTCGAGATGAAGGGCGGCGGTCGCGACTCGAGATCCGCAAAGGGTGGATTTCAGGGTCGTGGACAAATTGTGTTCTCTTATAGAACTTATTTAACTGTATAGGAAGTTCATTGTACATTATGTCACTTCAGAAGTCACACATTGAGGTGATTAGTCTCATCTCTAACCAAAGATTTAATAGTATACTAGCAATTATTCATTTCACTCGATCAAGTCCAATACAATCACTAATTTAACAATTCATTTCAAACCTTATCCACTTTACCATTTTTGGGGAAACCCAATTTGGGTTTCCAAATTTCAATATTTTTCATTCATTAAGCATATCCACACATATATGCATACATTCATGTCAATACACAAACAAATATATATATATATATATATATATATATCCACACATATATACATAGATTCTCATCTATCTTTATGATTAATCAAAACAAAACTCTAGAAATGCCTAAAAAATCCCTACCTCATGAAGCTTGTAGAGAAAGAAAGTTGTATAGAGAGGAAGCTTGAAGTTTTATCAATGGAGACTAGGGCTTTTAATGTCTTCTCCCTCCCTTCCTTCCTTTCCTTCTTCCTTTTTTCTTCCTTATTCTTCTCTTTTTCTTTTTCTTTTTCTTCTTCCTTGCTTGATTTGGGGTTTCATGATGAAACTCTTACCAATACACACATATATACACTCATATACATACACACTCTCACATCTTTATTCTCATAAGGGTTCCTTATGGCTAGATTTTAGAGAGAGAAAATGAGATCAAGGTTTTATCTTCAAGTTGGGAGACAAAATAATGAGATATAGAGAGAGAAGAAGATGAAATGCAGAGAGATGAGCTCTCCCTCTCAAGTAGAGAGAGAGAGAGAGAGAGAATGGCTAAAAATGGGGTTCCCCCCCCCTTTATTCTCCTTTTATACTTCCAACTCATTTGTCTTGGATGCACAAGCATACACCAAATCACTCCACTCATAACCACTCTATTTTTGACATGTGTCCCATTCATTTTCCTTTACACAAATGGTTAGCTTCCTTGAGAAGCTTTGGCACACTCCCTTATGTGCCATATGGCCAATATGACGCACATGCATCGAACAGTTAATTGTCTCAGAGTCGTACCAAAATTGACTGGCCAGCTATATTCGATGCGCTAATTCCAAAAACACACTCTATTCCTTAAAATTCATTTTCTAAATTACTAATTTTTATATGTGTTCCGCATTGGACTAGTGTAGCCCCAAGACTCAAACCAATCCCGAAAACAATCCTTAAAATTATCTTTTAGTCTTGTATTACCTCATTGAACATAAACAATTCAGTTTTTCCATTTATTTAAATTATTTTCAATCTATTAAATATCCAGTCATTGAAATAGCTGGGCAACTTACTAGTTTACCCTTATTTAATTTTTCGGGTCATTACATTCTCCACCTCTTATAATAATTTCGTTCTTGAAATTTTGTTAGTCTTTGGGCTAAATTTTTGAGTCGTTACAATTAGGAATTTCTTCCCCGAAATTTGGGTTACATCAAGCCATGTAGCCACCCTATATTTTTTTCCAACCACATTACATCATGATTATACTAAGATTTTATTGTGATTATATACGAGCAAGCTAGGATTAAACTGCTAACTTAAGTTCAGTAGATGAAAGGACCTCTGAGGTCCATTGCACAACATTCCTAAGGTTATTGTCCAAACCCATACAAATAATACGGTCCTAAACAGACATTATCTCCAATTGGGATGAGCTTCATCTGCTCTACCCCCAAACACAAGTAATAAGTAAGTTATATTAGGATCCTTTATATAATATCTCATCATCTTAAATGTACACTATGAACAATTACCATCATTGCCCCCCGATGAGAGGGATTAATTTTGGAGAAATTCCTAAGCCTCAAAGTTCTAGGTGTATGAGCAATCATTACTTACCTCCAAGGGCAACAATAAAAGTATATTCGTGTAAATAAAGTTCACAATTTACAGTGTTTCATTGTCATTTTATTTCACAATTCTTTCAATTATATTTTTTTGCCTTTTGCTTTATTCGTTATGATCATATATATCTTCTTTACTTTACATTTTGTGCCCTTATGTATCCTCCATTCATAAATCCACCATCTTCCTAATATTCTCTTAATGAGTGTGTTTTTCATGTCGCATCTCTATGCATTTTACACTTTATTGTTTAATGGCATTTCTTAGCATCTAGTTAGTTAACCTTTCACAACTTCGCATCCTTTCCCTTTTACCTTATATTCTATAATCTTTCCATTGTTTTTATTTATTCGTATTATAGCCTTTTCATTTCGCTTATTTATATAGCTAGGTAATAGTCCTTTCTGGATCATAACTCCTTTTGTTACTAAGTGATGGGGGCCCTTCCATCACTTGTAACATTAAACCTGATACCAATCCGGTATATAGTATTACAATCATTACAAGTGATCCCATTAATAAACATAGGGTATCTCACCTAGCAAGTTTATTAAGTCAATAAACAACTACCAACAGTCAAACATATTATCCAATCATACCAATATTAATATATATTTCTAAATATATCCACAACTATCCATATACACATATTGAGATACATATCATACTACAAGCCCACAAAGTATATAATTTATTCCATGATATGTTACATAAGTAAGCACACAATCTATCTTCTAGTCATGCAAGAACATAACCTATCTCAAAATTTTACGAACACATATATTCATAACTACGTATATAATCACACAACAGTCAAGCTTCCTATGCAATCTCAATAGATCACAGCCAACCAATCCAATACACTAACATAACTTGCACGATACAAAAACTCTGACATTTAACATATTATATAGTTTGAGTCACTTAGATGTATATCATCTCCATTCTATCTTTATACCTCGTATACGCCTACACGTATATTTTAGCACGTTTCTCTTTCCCCATCCTACGCGAATATAGAGTTCATCACATTTACATGTCATTCACCCTTAGGTGCATAAGTACTTATGTATACACTTGGTTAATCAAATTATAAAATATTGTATTCAACTATTTATATAAACATACAATACATATAGTTGTTGACATGGCCATTTATACATATACGGTCCACCACACAAATGAATGAAATCAAATTATTCACTTTAAGGATAAAAATAAATATTAAGTATATCAACTTCCAAGCACACATAGGTACACAATAATATGACTCAAATGCAACAAGAAAAACACATCACATGCAATCCCTAGTGGCCCAAACAATCCAAGGCTCTAAACCTCTTCGCATTGTCCTTAAGTATTCTAACCTAGGCTCTGATACCATTCTGTCACGCCTCAAACCTAGGTTTGGGGCGTGATACTCAATGTGCTGATGTTTGAGTCATCGTTGAATTTTTGTACGATATCGGTGTTAAGGAAAACTTGGGTGTCATGGCGAGATTTTGTTTGGTGTCAAAATCCTCTCTAGGGCATTTTTCTAAGGATTTAGAGGTAGGATTATGGTTTTGGGAGCCATGGAAGAGAGATTGAGAAATTTGGGAAAGAACTTAGATGGTTTCGAGATGTTTGAGAGGGAGAGGGAGAGAAGTCGAAAAGTCTCAAGAGAGTGAGTTTGAAATGTTTTAAAAACCGCTTAGTTTTTATAGATTCGACAGAACCAGTCGATTGTTTTTCACCATCAATCGGACTAGTTTTGCCCTAGTTTTGGGGTGGTCGACTAGTAGTTTAACTTTTTTAACCAGTGCCTAAAAACTCTCTTTCTAAAAACCTAGATTAATCGACTGGTTTTCCATTCAATTGACTGGTTCAACCATCAGTCGACCAATAGGTCAACTGATTTGATTAGTTATCATTTTTCATTTGTTTTTAAGGCTTCAGTGGACCTTATGGTCGATTACTTTTAGTATCAGTCGACTGGTCTGTGAAAATATTCGACTGATTTGAGTAGAGGTGATTTTCTATCACTTAGTTACTCAAATATTTTGGGTCAATCATTCCTAATTCTTTTCTAATAAAGCAAAGTCTCACCTCTTGGAGTGGTTTGGTGAATAAATCCACTAATTGATGGTTTGTATCAATGAATTCAAGGACCACATCACCAATTTGCACATGATCTCTAAGGAAATGATGTCTAATCTCTATATGTTTGGTTTTAGAGTATTGGATTGGATTTTTTCTTATTTTGATTGCACTAGTGTTATCACACTTAATTGGAATTAGATCATAGTTAAGCTTAAAGTCTTGAAGTTGTTGTTTTATCTATAGAGTTTAAGCACAACAACTTCCGGCTGACACATATTCTGCTTCGAACGTGGACAAAGCTATCGAATTTTGTTTTACTCTAAACCGAGATACAAGGGAATTTTCTAGAAAATGACAAATTCTACTTGTGATTTTTCTATCAATCCTACATCTGACAAAATCAGCGTTCAAATAACTTAATAGATCGAATGAGTTGTTTCAAGGATAGAATAGTTGTATATTAATTGTTTTTAGTAGGTATCTAAAAATTCTTTTTACAACTCTTAGGTGTGATTCCTTAGGACAAGATTGAAATCTTGCACACAAGCATATACTAAACATAATATCTGGTCTACTTCTTGTGAGATACAAGAGACTTCCCAGCATTCCTTATATTTTTAATGTCTACGTGTTGTGAGATACACTCATGGGAGTACTAAAGGATTTTGTTTTTTCCATTCCAAATCTTCTAAGTAGTTCTTTGACATACGTAGATTGATTAATAATGTTCCTTCTTTTGATTGTTTTATTTGTAATCCTAAGAAGAAACTTAATTCTCCCATCATGCTTATTTCAAAGTCATTTTGCATGCACTTGGAAAAGTCTTTGCATAGATCTTCATTTATTGAGCCATAATCTCATACACATATATTTGCACAATGAGCATTTCTTTCCCATTTATTTTAATAAACAAAGTAAATTCATTTTTACTGAGAAATCCACTAAGGCTTTCATACCAAGCTCTAGGAGCTTTGCTTCAAACCATAGAGAACCTTAACTAATTTGTATACATGGTTTGGCTTTTCATGATTTTCAAATCTGGGAAATTGCTTAACATATACTTCCTCTGAAATAAATCCATTTAAGAATGCACTTTTTTACATCCATTTGAGAGGGCTTAAACCCTTTATGGCATGCAACGGCAAGTACCATTCTTATCAGCAGACCCGAATCATACAGCAAAATATAGATGGGATAGCTACCAAGATCTAGAACTTAATCGATCTATAACATGCAGCAAACTATAAAAGCAGATTGATAAAAAATATACAATATAAGCAGACCCAAATCATTCAAGCCACTCTTGTGATTTCATTTGAGAACAAAAAATATCTTGATCAAAACCAAAGATGACTCTATAAACCAAAACTGCAGGGAATGCATAAGAAATATAACAGCATCCCTTGCAACCGAAAACAAAACCTCTAACAGCCACAACCGTTCCTTAATATTCTGGTGATTGTTGAAATGCAATCTCGTAACTCAATTTCTAAGAGCCTAAACAGAACATCCCCCCTCCCCCAATTTAAGAGCTTTTATATCCTGCATTGAAAGACAATAACAACAAGCCCTCACCTATAGACACAACTAAAATCCAAAACCCAACTACCTCGCTCCTCATTGCACCATAACCAAACCATGCCAATTCCTACTTAAAACCCTTCTTCAGCCTACAATTTTCTTGAGCCTTATATTACCTTCTCCCATAAATAAAGGCTGAAAAACCGTCCTTCTAAAATAGCTAAAGGCGTCATATGTCACTTGAAGAAACTACTTCAGACATATAATTCTCCCAGACCCACTATTAGACCACTTCTAACACTACTTGAGATCTAAACACTCCAAACTTGTAATGTTAACATCTTTAGACACTCCCCTTTATTAGAAAAATTGATCCCTTTCACGCTTGAATAAGTTACACAAGCATCTCAAGCCCCCCTTCCCAACAGCCACTTTTTCTACTCTAGCCATTTAGAAAGCCACCCATAACCATCATCCTTTTTAAGAAATGATAGCCATAAAAAAAAAAAATAACACTAAAGAAATCGACGAGGATAAGAAGACGCAAACAGACACAGAAAAGCTAGAGAAAAAAACAAAACAAAAAAAAAAGAAAACTACTGCCTAAGAGAAACCAGTTAGAAAACAACCAAGCCAAGGAGAGTAGTAATAAAAAACAGAAACGACAAAGAAAAGAAAAAGATGAGCAAATGAAGAGGGGAAGCAAACTAAAAAACACAAGAAAAGAGAGAAATGAGGAATCAACTATAGAATTATAAAACAAAGCCGAAAGATATAGCAAAAAATAACAGATCAACTTACAAAATACAAACCAATCTCCCCTCCTTTTACTTTCTCTTTTTTTTTCTTCTTAATTTTTCATCACACATTTTGTTTTTACTCCCCTTTTCTCTTTTTTTTCCTACCTAACTATCAACAAACCAACTCAACAATAACTCCCCACTCACATCCTCAATTCTCACTTTTCCAAACACTTTTAACTCTTATCTTTCTTTCCTTACTAATTTTTACTAACACTCTCACAATTGCACTTCTTAAAATTTTTTACATAAATTTTCACCCCCAAATCGAAATACTCGAGTTGAAACAACCAGCCACAAGAAAGAGATATCTTTAATCCAAGCTTGGATACTAACCTAACTGAAGAACAAAGGAAGGAAACCTCAATTAGATCTCCACTAGAAGGAAACCATTGAAGCCATCAACACATAGAAGGATTGCCTTTTACATACTGAACTCCATTAATAAATTGATAAATTTTCAAAATATAACCTTACTACAGAGAATAACACCAAGCCTTGAAAAATGACTCATAAAGCCAACCATATAATCCTTGAAAATAGATAGTCCACAAACAATTAGTCACCCATCACCAATAATTGTAGAGACCTGAAAATATATATATATATATATATGTATATGTATATGTATATATATATATAAATAAATAAATGATAAATAATAACGCAAAAAAAAAAAAAAACGTTAGAAAATGGGCTGTGTCTAGCGTTAGGGCTAGAGAAAGGCTTAAGGGGTCTTGGTTTCTAAAGGATAAAAAGAAAAGAGAGAAAGAAAGAAGGGGACATAACAGGGAAACAAACCAGTGGCGGCGGTGACGCTCAGGCAACAGAGAGAGGGAGAAAGGAGAAGCAGCCGAAGCTGCTGGAACGTGAGAAAGAGAGAGGAGGGCCTCTACGACTAAATCGTTCAGTCGGGTTGAGATTGAGGGGGTTAGATTTTCTGATTTGGTCGTATCCGAGTTTGGGAGGTGATCGATGTGTGTAGTTAGTGAACGGTGTTTGTTGTGGTTTGGAATTTTGTGTGTGTATGTCTAGCATTGCAGGGGGAATTTACAGAGATATATATATATATATATTTGATTGTGTTGGGGTAGCGGTGCAAAAGGGGAATGGAAATGGCGTTGAAATTGAGCAGTAATCAGAGCTGCTGATTTGGGAAGACGTTGCACCGTAATTTAATTCAAACAGGGGTTGCGATAGTAGGTGCGATGGATTCAATGAACCAGAGGGTGAACCTCATGGGTGTTGTCATTGAGACCAGCATTCCAAAGCAGTCCAGGTGTACTGATTTTTTTTTTGTAAAATAAAAATAGTTGATGAATTTGTATTGATTGTTGGATGGATGATTGAGGGATGGATGTATCCCCATTACGACTGTTCAGAGGTTGATATAACTTGATATTAAGGGCATTATGCAACAAAGAGTAGCGGTGCAAATTGTGGTTGTTGCGGTTTTGTTGGAGAAATGGCAGAGAGTGCAGTAACAACGGAGTGTAGTAGTGCCAATTGTTGGAATCTCTTGTTTAGGTGGTGGATTCATATACACTGTTGATTCATGGGTTATGTGAGAAAAAAAAGTGGAGAGAGCTGCAAGCATTTTGTGGAAATGATAGAAATGGGGTTCTTTCCACAAAAAGGTTACATTTGAGACACTGGACTGGGGATTGATACAGTCTGATATGTTGAGAATTTGGAGAAGCTTCTGCAACAGGTTATATTTACCTAGGTAGATTGGGGTTATGGGTTCTCAATTACCTATAGCAATTAGAATTTGCAGTTGGGAGACTTGATGCGGCTATTATGAACATTGAGGGTCAACTGCCCTGTTTTTGATGGACTTTGTTGGATGTTTTAGAGAAGTTTTGTGGATATCTATCTTTGTATCATCCGGAGGCACTCCTAATGAATATATGTCTAGTTTAAGACAACCCTCATTTGATGGTCAACGAACAAAAGGCTATGGATTCTGTTGATAGCAGCAGTTGTGGCCGTAGCTACAGTTGCTATAGAGGGTTCAAGGTCTAAATTAGTGTTTGACTTAGCAATGGCAACTCCTTGAAGATGAAACAACTGTAGCTGCCAGCCAAATGGCAATGATAGAAATATTAGTTAGCCGCGTGAAGGGACAAAAAAGAAAGAATTATAGTGGTCGTTTGGATGGAAGCTTGGAGTTGTGTTTTATCAGGTCATGTGCTCATGATGGTGCAAAACAGGGTAGGAACTCCAGAGGTTCAGAAATAGGTAAAAGGGAAGTAATGCAGTATTAGTTGAAGCTTCAGCCTTGCGGTGGTGTAATTGTTGGAGACTACGAGTTTTAACCTTGCTTGTAGAAATTGAAGCTACTGATTGGGGAGACTCTAAACAGTAATCTGATGAGAGGAAGGGAAAGTTCTTCAATATCTGATGGATGGGATGATAAAGGGATGGACTCTGTCAGGATCATCATCTGCTTGGGGGAAAAAGGTTGAAGAAGCTGATGAAACTGGATTTAAAATGGCTGGCCGACTCGATCAACCTACCGGTGTGTTTTCTTCAACTGCTGAACCATGGACTGGAGATCAACCTCAAACTCGAGATGCACGACAGTTTGGTTCACGCTTGACTGCAAATTCTCCAAAGATTGGCTGAGTGGAGATAAGCGTAATATTCAGGACCTATCTCCATTGGATTAGAAGACACTAGGATATAATACTAGTAGGCTGAGAGGCATCCCAAGTACGGATCTGATGGCATTGATCTATGGAGACTTGGGTTTTGGTGGATTAACTTGGACTATTCAGGGACACGAAAAGGCAACGAGAAGGTGGTTTGACCTTCTACATTCTCACTAATAGATCCGCTACATTACGAGTACGACTTCTTAAGGTTGAGACAGACCTTTCAGGTATGATATTTTACTAATGTGAGAAATAAGGTTAAGCTTAGAAGTATTTGTTAAGATGATTGAATGTTCTTTGTGCTTAAGTGCTATTAGGAAATCACTTAGAATTTGATTGTCTTGATAGCCCTGGATTGGTTGTTTGTGCACTTATGTATTTCTTTGAATTGTTAGGAAATTTATTTGAATGCGAAGTATGATATTTTGCTAAGTAAGAAATAAAATTTAGTTTAGAGGCAACTGCTACATTGTCTGATTGGTTCTATGCCTATGTGTTTCTTATTATTTTCCTCAATATTTGATTGAACAATAGACGTGGGCCATGACTATATATGTATTCCATGTGTTATCATTGTGTGTGATTTATGGAATTGTTAAGATGATGAATGTAAAGACCGAGCATGTGATCAAATGGATTTTCATGATATATAGACTTGTGGATTGAGTTGTGTGATTTGATTATTGCTTTAAGTAGAATATGCATAACTTAAAGCATGCTTCATATATTGATAAATTGTTTCGTTAAGATCACATCATTGCATGGTGGAATCAGGGCATATTGGCGTAGTGTGATTCCTTAAAAGCATAGTGTGAGTTGAGCATGTGGTGCTGTGCATTATGAGGGTGTAGATCCTGTGGTGAAAAACCCAAATCGGCCATGGTACTCATGCCAACGGGGACGGACCGTAAAGTGAGAACAAGGTTACTCAGGCCTTCGGGGAAGGACCGTAAAGTGAGAACAAGGTTACTCAGGCCTTCGGGGAAGGGCCGTAAAGTGAGAACAAGGTTACTCAGACCTTCGAGGAAGAGCCGTAAAGTGAGAACAAGGTTACTCAGGCCTTCGAGGAAGGACCATAAAGTGAGAACAAGGTTACTCAGGCCTTCGAGGAAAGACTGTAAAGTGAGACATGGGTGTGACATAGAGTTTGCATGGGTGCGTCATACATATTGATCATGCATTGCATGGATGACATTGCATGACATGTAGAGATAAATGTACACTTGCACATGCCACGTCCTTAATTTTGTTTCTTGCATTAGTATTATATCATACCAACATGTTGGCGCTGACCCATTCGTGGGCACAGGTTTCTGATAAAGCTCCTAGTACGTGGGACTTGATGAAGTCTTAGAGAAAGGAGAGGAAATGAATTTGGAAGAGTATTTGGCCCTTGGGTATACTTTTGTAATATAAGGGCTTAAGCCCAAACAATGTGTAGGAGATAACTATTGAGTATATCTTATATGTATATATGTTAAAGGAAAAGAATGTGTGTTTAATTTTCATGAATTGTGGCCCTCGAGTGAGGATGGATTGTGACGTGTTTATATATACATATGATGTATTGTGATTATCAGGGGAAAAAGGCTCGAAAAACAAAGGAGGTTTTGTCAAAATTTTCTGAAAAATTAAAGGATTATCAAGTGTGTAAAACACCTGGTTTATTATGAAAACAAGGGGCAAGACCCTATGGATTGTACAGAGTAGGGAGTCTAGTTAGTGTTTGGAATGTCTTTAATTGTACTTTATTTCTTTATTATTTTATTTTCCTTTATCTCGTTACTCGCGCCTCGGGTTCGCTTGAATTCGGGGCGTGACAATAATATTTTCCAAATTATAGATATAATTTGACACTGAATAGCCGCTTGTTTGTGTACTACTCTTGTCACATCCCCCAGACCCATCCTGTGCGGATTTGGGGCACGTGACAAGGCCAGTTAGGCACCCATCGGGTTTTATCAGTTTTTTTTTTTTTTTGAAAGCAAAACCCCGACGGTAATCCTAACCACAGGCCATTCCGATATAAATCCCAAGCATAATGCATTCGACATATATAATTTAAGCAGCGGAATTTTCACAAGAGAATGCATACATATATACTTGGCAGAGCATTCAGGATACATCATAGTCAGTCTTATCTTATCAAGATTACAAAACAGTTTTACCACAAAAGTCATAATCTGATCAATTACACAAAAGTACAAAAATGGTATAGGTTCACAAAAATGGGTTATCATTTTATCTGGGGGTCTCCAACATTTCCCCCCCTAAGTCCTGGACCTGCTAAACCTGTCCATCTGAGAGTTCCCCTGAAATTATTAAAATAATGGAATGAGCTTTAAAAAGCCCAGTGAGTAACACAGATATCCAGGCAAGAGTTTCGAGTTCAATCTTTGCTTAAATCACATGGTAATTAAATCAGTTGGAATTTATAGTTCAAATAATCCAAGACAAGCTCAATAGATCAAAACAGAATAACGGTTCAGAATGCTAGCATATCAATCAGAAGTATAGTTAATCATTTGAGAAACTAAAAACCATGTCATCGGTGATAAAAGCCTGCATTTAAAACGATTGCATTTAAAACATATGGTATTCGAAACGATTTAGCGGATCAAGGAGCAGTAACTAAACAGTGTCAGAAGTTACTCACCTTCAATATTTGAGTTTGAAGCTATGAACGGAGCCTTCCTCTTTTTCTCCTTAAGCCTAAAACAATTCATAGAGATTTATCAACTCATGACCTTAGACTGAGTAAGTCTACCCTATGATGGGTTTCATGGAACTAACTTATAGTGGCTAGTTCATAGGTCTTACCTCTTAAGCATTTGGCTTAGGGTTTCAGTGTCTTCACACATTTATCGGTTCTGATTTTCATAATATGGACCTAACCATTAAGTTCGGAAGGTCAAAGAAAGTCAATTTAGACTCTCTCGACTTTTAAATCTGGGTTCGGGTATATCAGGGGTATTTTGGTCATTTTGCCGTCGCATAATTTCTGTCTCGGATGCGTCATTTAGTCATGTATACAATCTCACAGGTGTCAGGTCTACTACTGGTATTAATTCCGTTTTAAATCGGACTTCATTTGGGCCTTGTACAGTGTCAGGGGTATTTTGGTAATTTCATATGTTGTATTTTTTGATACTTTATTTGCTATTACGGACCTCACCATTGAGTCCGGAATGTCCAACATAGTTAAAATGGACTATCTTTCAGTGTAATTTGGCCCTATGTGCCATTAGGGGCAGTACGGTCATTTACCATTTACATATCTGTATTTTTCGGGACTTGGTTTCACAAATCGGACTCCACCATTGAGTCCAGAATGCCCGAAATAGTAAGATTACACTATTCAATTATTAAATTCGGACTTCGTTTGACTTGTTTAAGGTCAAGGGGTAATATGGTAATTATCCCCTTTTAATAAAATAATTAAATAATTATTTTATTAATTTATTAATTTTCTTAGGGGTGTAATTGCATAAGATTTTCAAAATCTGGGCCTTAGTATAATTCTGTCAAACAGTGGGGGTCAGTTTGTAAATTTTAAAAGTTCAAAACTGGACCAAAGGGTTCAATCCCTTTGTAATTGAACCAGTCCGGTTCTGACCGGTTGGTTACACTGCTGACGTCATGATGACGTCAGCCCTACTTAATAAAAAAAAAATCGGTTTAATAAAACGACACAGTTCATTTAAACGGTGGCACGCCCGTTGTTTGACACATGTCCGAGTTGGCTCGGCCCAACTCATCTCGACTCGGTCAACTCGGCCGAGTCAACTCTGTCTTCCCCGCTAAACCTCACACAGTGATGCCCTAAAAACCTGCAGATCTTTAGCTTCTATTTCGTGAGTTTTAAAACACGGTTTCTGTCACATCCCGAACCCCACCCTACGCGGATGTCGAGGACGTGACTGCCAGTCGGTCGCGACGCGACCAACCAAAGGCAAATTCTGAACTTTCCGACGAATTGCACTCCAACTGTAGGGTCAGATGCAGCGGAATTTAAAACTTTTTCTTTGTGTCACGGGAATGCAACTCACTTATCCACCATAAAGGTATGTACCACAGAGCAAGTCTAAATCCAAAACAGTTAACAGTTCTAAGTTCAGAGCATATCTAAAATCAGGCATATAGTACATAGCAGATCTAATATCTTTAGAGTACCGTTTATTTCCATGAGCCATAATTATCCATCCAGTACATGTAAATCAGGTTAGCCGTATCATATCACTCACCTGAATAACAGAATCAGTCCACAAGAATCCAGTCTCTACAGATCAGTGCCGTCAGATCCTTTACTTGAAATGCCACTCGGCCTATCATATCATATCATGGTGTCTTCTAATCCATCAGAGATAATCCCTGAAAAATGTTAAGGAATGGGGTGAGCTTCGAAAAGCCCAGTGAGTAACACAGGTTCCCTGTCATGGGTTTCAAACCCGGTCTTGTTTATAAATCACAAGGATAGTTCAATCGCTTAGGAATGACAGTTTTATAGATCTACTCGAATACAGTTTAAGTAGAATAAAACGAGACTGAACTAACAGAACAACAAATCAGAAAAGACGGAACAGTGCATGATGCCAATATATCAGTCGAGAGTATAGGCAATTAATTCAATATTAGAACAAGTCAGTACTGGGCGGAATATAACAGGGCATAACAAACAATATATCAGTTAGGCACATAATGAAGCCTACTTATGCCAGACCGCTCATAATCAGAATGGTACCCAGAGTCAGACACAACATAGCAGAACAAAATCAGACAGACCATAAAACGGGACAAGACAGACCGAACATAACAATAGTAGGACGGGACAAAATCATGCCGCGTATAATACAGTATAAAAGTTTGCATTTAAAGCATTCAGACAGTATAACTTTTAAAACCGTACAGTGCATCAAAATACAGTATCTATGCAGTAACTTATATACCAAGTCAAGAATCCGGACAGATCATAACGGAACTGGACCATATATCAATCAAGATAGACAGATCATTAACGGACGGAACATAACGAGATTAGACGGAGCAAAACACCAGTTCAAGTCACAGGTGAACAATCAAGGCAGACAAATCATTAACGGTCGGGATATAACAGGACCAAACGGATCAATACGTCAGTCAAAACAAGGACATATCAGTAACGGACAGACCATGAAACGGATAGATCATAACGGACGGAACAAAACGGAACAATATCAATCAAAACAAGTCATATCGGAACTGAACATGACGGATCAAACGGTATAATATCAATCAGGACAAGTCACATCAGAACTGAACATGACGAAACAAAACGGTACAATATCAATCAGGTCAAGACATATCAGAACTGAACAAGTCAGAACAAAACGGTACAATATCAATCAGATCAAGACATATCGGAACTGAACAAGTCTGAACAAAACGGTACAATATCAATCAGATCAAGACATATCGGAACTGAACAAGTCGGAACAAAGCGGGACAATATCAATCAGATCAAGACATATCGGAACTGAACAAGTCGGAACAAAGCGGAACAATATATCAATCAGGACAAGGCATATCGTACATTAAATATATGCTTTTTAAACAGTATAACATTCAAAACAGTACAGAGCTTCAAAATACAGTATCTAGACAGAACTTATACACCAGTTCAGGAGTCAGGGTTACTCACAAACTGTTACGGTTATCTCCTTGCACAACAATCCGATAACCTCCAGATACGTCAGGCATCTCCATGTATATCCTGAACAATAATCATCAATCATATACAAATCAGAACTCATCCATTCAGTTCTCATTTGTCATCTTAGGTATCTATCGGATCACCTAAGATAGCCTAGTAGCCTATCGCCCTTTCACTGGGTCTCACCCGAGGCTATTTCATTCTTTAATTAGGCTTAGCAGTCATCAGGATTATGATTTAAGTCATTTGGACTTCAATCGTTATCAGTTAAGCACTTATTTGACCTTAGGGGCAAAATGGTAATTTTGTCATTCTTGCCCCGGACTCTGTCATGGTCCTCAGAATAGTCTACATATCTTATGTATGAAGTTCTAAGTCTTTTAGACTTAAATCGGTATCAGTTATGTGCTTATTAGCCTTAGGGGCAAAATGGTAATGTTTGCCATTCTCGCCCCGGACCCTGTCGTGGTCTTCAGAATGTCCCATATATTATGTATATAATTTTCTAAGTCCTTTGGACTTCATTTGGTATCTGCTTTAGATCATCGGGACACGTCAGTCATTTCTCGTTTTACGCGTTGATAGTTCCGGAGTCTTACTTAGCCCTTCAGTGTTCATAATTATACTTACGATAATTTATCAGATCAGATTGACCTTTATCTTGCACTTACAGTGCTCAGGGGTATTTTGGTCATTTTACGTTTTATAAGATTCTAACCCCGGTTCGTCATTTATTCGGGTATACAGTTTCACCAGTGTTCGGGTTTCTATCAGTATCAGTTTCGTCCCAATCGGACTTCATTTGGGCTTTGTACAATATCAGGGGTAATTTGGTAATTTCACGTGTCATATTTTTCGGCACGTCAGTTCATAAAATGGACCTCACCATTGGGTCCAGAGTGTCCGACATAATTAAGTTGGACTGTCTGTTATGTTCAACTGACCCTGGGAAGCATCAGGGGCAGTACGGTCATTTACACTTTATGTGTCTGTATTTTTCGGGACTCCGGTTTGTTAAACGGACCTCACCGTTGAGTTCAGAATGCCCGACATAGTCAAAATAGACTGTCTTTTATTTTTATTTGGGTCTGGTGCCATCAGGGGCAGTACAGTAATTTATCACTTACAGGTCTGTATTTTTCGGTACTGTATTTCCAAATTTGGACAGTACCATTGAGTCCAGAATGCTTGAAATAGTGAAAATACACTATTTATTTAATTTATTTGGACTCCGTTTGACATATTTAATGTCCGGGGGTAAAATCGTAATTTTACCTATTTAATAAATAATTAAATAATTATTTTATTATTTAATTAATTCTTTAGGGGCTTGATTGCACAAAATTTCAGAAATCAGGGCCACTGTGCAATATTCAGAACTATCAGGGGTAAATCAGTAATTTTAGGAACTTTAGGGGTCAAAAATATAATTTCATAATTTAAGGGTTCAAACCCAAGGGTTCAATGGTTCACCAAGTGAACCGGTCCAAAATCATCAAGAACCAACCGGTTCAGTTCCTTCAGGAAAACCGGAATTAAATATTCTAGTTAACCTCAATTTGCCCCCCTATCCGTGTTCAGGATTAGCCCAATCCCAATTTTAATTTGTTATCGCCGTAACCAAACAGGCCGAATTCAGTTTTTAATTTAAAATAATTAGCCTCAAAACGGTGCCGTCCCATTAAAACGGTGGCACGTTCGTGGACAGACACGTGCTGTGTCGACTGGGCCAACTCGGTATGACTCGGTCACTCAACCGAGTCAACTCTGTCTTCTTCATCTCTTTCCCCTCAGTTTGCCCTAATTTCTGCAGATTTCTTCTTCCAATTTCGTGTTATTTCAAGCACGGTTTTCAACATGTTTTGATTCCAAAACATTTCTGGGAGTGATTACAACAACATAGCATCATTTTCATGCTTCGAATCCACGGATTTAGCTCTGTATAGCCGATTATCATGAGGGATTTCAGTTCGGTCGTGTGGCCTCGTTTCTCAACCAAATTGCACGATTCTTGGCTCGTTGTGACCCTTAGGATAGGGGCTTCAATTTTCCATTCTAAAATTTCAGTTTAAAAGCCCGTTACAGAATTTGGGTTTCATGGCCGAGACTCACAGGTTCGATTTTGAGGGTCCAAATCAGTGTTCTAGGGTCGCGGGTTGGTGGTTTTAGCACCCTAGGAAGGTCTAGTTCAGTTCTGTACATGCAAGAAGTCAATTGGTTGAGGTCGGTTCAGACCTGCAACTCAAGGTCATCCATGGTGGATTTTTAATGGAGGGTGTGTTTCGAGCCTTCTAGGCTCTCTCAAACTATTTAAATCCGTCCCTAGGTGTCACAGTAGCTTATGCATGCAATTTATATGGCCCCAATTGACTGAAACAGTAAGCAAAACTTAAGAGGAAACAAATTCAGAATTTTGGTGTTTATACCTTAAAATCAGATCCTCCTTCTCTTGGTTTAGTTCCTTGGCCATTCAGACCTTCAGTCGTGCCTTCAGTCCCTTCTTCCCTTGTGCACCACAAATGGAGATGCCATTATCCCTCACATGCATGCACACCCTTGGATGTGCTCTCAAGCCATGAACACATACACACATGCAGCCCTCTCTCTTTAGATGTCTCACCCTCAACAGATCTGTTTCTCCTCTTTTCATAGCCTCTAACAGACCTGCCTACACTCTACAACAGTTCCCATTTTTGAAGATCTCAAGGTGAGTCCATGTATATATACTAATATACACATTTATACCTATACATCTCCATATATATAGATATATATACACATCAGAGAATCAGTAGGATCATTGGGGATGATGTGGTCTGAGGGGAGCTGATTCAGTCAATCATGTGGGGTTTGCATGGGTTGCCATTGGTCAATTTGGGTGGCAAGTTGGGGCAATACAGAGATATTTACAAATAAGTTGCATACATATGCACAAAGTAATGGGTAGCCTAACTGGTAAATTTTTTGGATGGAATTCATTCTCACCATAGGTCAAGGGTTCAATTCCCCTTGACCACCAATTTGGCCATTTTTCCACATTTTGGGCTAAGGCCCTGTTTGGCTGCGCATTAATTCAGTTTCTGATGTTTGCCTCATAACTTTCATTCCGTAACTCCTTTTTCGATGCGGTTTGTTCCGAGAGTTTCATATTTCAGTTATCTACAGTGTCAGAGGTTCCGTGTCATTTATTAGTCATTCGGGATTTCCGTGGTTAAATAATTCGAATTCCATCAGTGTTAAATTGACATTATTTCACCTAATTAATTGGTAATTAGGTTCGGGTATTGTACCCTATTCTCGAACATGTTTTGTCATTCTATTGGTCTAGTGTGACCACCGGGAGATTAAGGTTAATTTCCTTAATTATTTCCTAAGCCGGTACTAATTAATAATTAATTATTTAATTATTAATTATACAGAGTCGAGGTGTTACAGTTTCTCTATGGTTTTCATTCAGATGTGTTGTAAATTTGATTTCCATTAATTTGGCATTCATAAACCAACAAGATATCATCTCAACCAGTGGGGGTAAACTACACAAACCGTGCCTGCAACTCGATACTACACCCTCATTTCTCAACCATTTCATGTGCTTTTTGAAGCTACATGATCTACAGATCATAAGGATCGAGCCCCTATCTTTATTTTTCATTTTAGTTGTATGTACTGTCGGATTGCATTTTTGACCCGTAGGTTCATTTCCAATTTCATGGGGCTATACAGTGTTCTAGGGTCGCGTAGGTAGATGTTTGAGATCCTATCAGGGTCTATTCTGAGTTCCAATATGCCAAATCTAAAACTGTTACGGTCAAATTAGACCTGGTGCTTCAAGGTCCTTTAATGGAGGTTGGTTTCGGGTTTCATGGTTTCATGACCTATCCGACACCTCTAAACCATGCAATATATTCAGAGTGATTCCTATGATTAAGATTTAATCATGCATGCAGTCTATACCCGTAGCAGATCCACTAAACAATTCAAAATTTAAAATTAAGAAAATGAAGATAATTTTGAGTATTACCTTCAACAGTGGCTATCTATTCTCTTTGGCTCAGTTCAGTCTCTCAAAAACCTTCTCAGGTCATGCACCGTAGTCCTCAAGTCCCCCCTTGCACTTCAAATGGCCAAGTCTTTCCTCAAGCTCCCTTGCATGCAAAGCTTCCTTCCCCTCTCTCTCACTACACTCTCACTCTACCAACCTCACGTACACACACAGTTTTTGGAATTGCAGAATTCTCTAAAGAGAGAATCTGATGTAAAGTAGGGCATTTATATATATTGTAGGTTATATACATATAGGTTATACATATATACATATATGTATGAGTACATCTCTGCCCTTAGTGGGGTTAGTGGGGGTTGATTTGATGGAGGTGATGCAGGGTTATGATGAAGGGAATGCATGCAAGGCCATTGGCCAATTTGGGTGGTGGCTTGGGCAAGATTATAGGTTATATACATATATTGCTGTATATATGCACAAAGTAACCAACAGCCTAGTTGGTAACTTTTTGGAACAAAATTGCTTACCTTGGTAGGTCAAGGGTTCAATTCCCCTTGGCCTCCTAAGTGACCATTTTCTCATATTTTTTTGGTTAAGGCCCTGTTTGGTTGTTGCGGAATTCCAGTTTCACTGTTTTGGCCTTAACTTTCAATCCGTAACTCCTTTTTTAGCGCGGTTTCTTTCTGTCACTTCCTACTCAGAATATCTTTCATTGACTATGGTCTAATGTCAGTTTTTATTTTCTCAAGTTTCCCATAATTAGCTAATTCGAGTTTTATCACTATTAAAATAGACATTAAATTAGCTAAACCTAACATTTCATTCCCAAAACAGTTTCCCATATACAAAACATGTCGGTTAAGTAATTTGGGGTGTTACATCCTCCCCCCCTTCAGAAGAGTTTTGTCCCCAAAACTCAGTCTACAATATCAAGTAAACAACTCGGGATATTTTTCATGCATTTCAGCTTCAAGTTCCCATGTTGCTTCTTCACTAGTGTGATTTCTCCACAAGACTTTGACTAACGGAATTGCCTTGTTACGCAAAGACTTTTCTTTCCAGTCAAGGATCTGGACTGGCCGTTCTTCATACGTTAAGTCCTCTCTCAACTTGAGTGGCTCATACTCGACGACTTGCCCCGGTTCTTGTATACACTTCCGTAACATGGATACGTGAAACACACGGTGTACCTTGTCCAACTCAGGTGGTAATGTCAGACTATATGCAACCGGGCCAATTCTCTTTAAAATCTCAAAAGGACCAATGTAACGAGGACTTCACTTGCCTTTCTTGCCGAATCGGAGTACTCCCTTTAGTGGCGACACTTTAAGAAACACAAGATCGCCTACTTGGAATTCAAGATCCTTCCTCCGATTGTCGGCATAGCTTTTGTACCGGCTCTGGGCCGTTTGCAGTCTATTCCGGATCCTCTGAATTTGTTCTGTGGTGGCTTGGACTAAATCTGGCCCGAGCAGCTTCTGTTCACCGGCTTCAATCCAGCAAAGTGGAGATCGGCACCTCCTCCCGTATAGTGCCTCATATGGTGCCATTTTAATGCTGGCTTGGTAACTGTTATTATAGGCAAACTTGACAAGTGGCAGATGTTCTGCCCAGTTTCCTTTGAAGTCCAGTGCACACAGTCGCAGCATATCCTCCAACATCTGTATCACTCTTTCAGATTGCCCGTCAGTTTACGGGTGATATGCTGTACTGAACTTGAGTTTCGTGCCGAGTGCCTCCTGTAGACTTTTCCAAAATCGTGACACAAATCGGGGATCTCGATCGGATACAATGGACAATGGTGTGCCATGTAAGCGTACGATTTCTTGAATGTACAATGCGGCAAACTTCTCTAAGCTATATGTGGTCCTGACAGGTAGAAAATGAGCAGACTTGGTCAATCTGTCCACTATGACCCAGACAGCATCAGAGCCCTTCGGTGATTTGGGAAAACCGGACACAAAATCCATAGTAATATGATCCCACTTCCATTCCGGAATAGGGAGTGGTTGCAGAAGTCCACTAGGACGTTGATGCTCAACTTTCACCTGTTGGCATCGTGTGCAGTGAGCAATAAAATTTGCTACGTCCTTCTTTAATCCGGTCCACCAGTATAACTTCCTGAGATCATGATACATCTTCGTAATCCCAGGGTGTACCGTAAATCTCGAGGCATGGGCTTCTTCCAGAATCTCCTTTCTTAACTCAGGTATCTTGGGCACACACAACCTACCTCGATACCGTAGAATTCCGTCCTGAATTCCAAAATCAGCTTTCCCCGTTGCCTTTACTTCATCACAGATTCTAATCAACTCCTCATCTTGAGTCTGTCCCACTTTAATTCGCTCCACCAATGTAGATCCAACAGTCAAATTGGCTAGACAAGCCGCGCTACCTGGTGGAACCACTTCGATACCCATTTCATCCAGATCTCGAATTAACTCCTCCTGAGAGGTAATCATGTAGGCAAGGCTTCCAGATCATCGACTCAAGGCATCGGCCACCACATTTGCCTTACCCGGATGGTACTGAATAGCCACATCATAATCCTTAATTAGTTCGAGCCATCTTCGCTGCCTCATGTTTAATTCCTTCTGTGTGAAGAAATATTTCAAACTCTTGTGATCCGTAAAAATCTCACACACCTCCCCATATAGGTAGTGGCGCCAGATTTTTAGGGCAAACACCACTGTAGCTAATTCTAGATCATGGGTAGGATAGTTTTGCTCATGAGGTCGGAGTTGCTTTGAAAAACCTAGAGTTGATCGTTTATGTACTTGTGTGTTCTTTGTTATTATTTGGAAATTTGGTAAAGTGATAAACATGAACCATGACTATATGTTTAATTCATTGTATTCTAGCTTATGTTCACGGAGAGAAACTCTTATGGTTGGAAAGTTATGATTTATTCAAGGTGTTGGTACTTTAGGCATTTTTGTAATCTTTGAGAATTTTTCGAAGTGCTGAACATGTAACTTGTTTGTATGTTTGATTCATTGTATTTTAACTTAGGTTCATGTAGGAAAATTCTTGTGGTTTGAGAGTTATGATTTATTCCATGTGTTGGTGTTTTATGTATTTTATGATTTTTGAGAAATTGTCAAGGTTGTGAATATGTAATGTGTTATATGTGAAATTGATGGGATTACATGTTAGATTCATGTAAGCAAAGTCTTGTGATGTAAAGTTATGGTTGCTTTAAGTACATTGCATTGTTTAAGGCATATACCATGTGTTTGATGGAATACTTCATTGAGATTACATTATTGCATGGTGAAATCAAAGCATATTGGCATATGGTGAACTTTTGAAAACATAGTATGGGTTGAGCACTTGGTGCTATGCATTATGAGGGTGTAGATCCTGGGGTGAAAAACCCAAAATTGGCCATTGCATTGGTGCTTGATTGACCCAACGGGAGCGATCCATGAAACATGTGTGGTGCTCGATTGACCATCGGGAGCGATCCATGAAACCGAGACATGGGTGTGGCATAGAGTTTGCATGGGTGCGTCACGCACATTGCCATTGCATTGTATGGATGATTTGGAAGGCATGTAGATATAAATGTACAATTGCACATGCCACGCCTTAGTTTTGTTCCTTGCATTAGCATTATGTCATACCAGCAGTTGAGCTGACCCCTCGTGGGATATCATATTACAGATGAGGCCCCCGACACTTAAAGACTTGATGAAGTCTTGAAGAATGTAGGGGAAGTGGACCATGGAGGATTTTTGACCCTTAGGGCATATTTTGATGTTATACAAGAGCATAAGCTCTATACCATATGAAATGATGTTGTAGAAGATTTGTGTATTATGAAAAGAATGGAAAAGACCTTATATGTTGTAATGAATATGATGATGTGACCTTTAAAGTTCAATCATATGTGTAGGTGTGATGAATTGTATATATTTAAATGATGCATATATAAATTCAATGAGATTGTGGCCATCGAGTGAGGATGGAATGTGCAAACCCGAAATTGTAAAATGTATCATGTGTATTAGGTGGGAAAAAGACTTGAAAAACAAAGAAATTATGTCAAAATTTTAGTGAAATTAAGGGAAAAATTAAGTGTGCAAAACACCATCTAAATAGATGAGAAAATTGCTCAAAATGGAGGTTTAGAAACCTTGAAGAAATAGGCTAAAAATGGGGGAAAAGGAACCTTCAAAACTTGGGAAAAAAGTCATAAAACAGAGAAAATTAGTGCACAGACAGAGAAATTTGCTTGTAGTAATTACACTGTTGCTACAGTGTTTCTGCAAAAAAGAAAAATCAAATTTTGGAACAGCCTGCACAGCCCTTACCCAGCCAGCCGCTTGCCTCCTCACCTACGCTCGCGTGTATGCGCGCCCTACGCATCCACGGCTATGCGTGGCCTGTTGTTGCCAGCCACCTGCTGCCCAACCCTTGACACCCTCTGACACCAGCTCCTTTGGTCACTTTTTTTTAGCCATGTTTGGGCACCTTTTTGGACTATGTTTGGGCACCATATTGGGTCATGTTTGGCCAACCTTTGGGCCATGTTTGGCCACCATTTTGGGCTATTATTGGTAACCTTTTTGGGCCATGTTTGGTCACTAACATGGGTCTTGTTTGGCTTCGCTTCTTTAGACAATATTTGGTAGACTTCTTAACCCATTCTTGGACCATGCCTTAGGGCATTTTGGGGCCCATTTGGGCCATCATTCCAAGGCATTTTTAGGGATGATTTGGGACTATTTTAGAGACCATTTTTGGACACTACTTGGACTACCTTGACCATTACTTGGGGGAGGTGTTTGACTACTATTTGGGACTCATCTTGAGTGGGTCTAAATTTTCACTTCTAAATTTTGGAGAAAGCATGGGGAAATGAAAGAATGAGCGATTAAATTCATTTTATGACCTTTCATTTACTTTTCTTATTTCATTTAACTCACTCCCTGGGTTTGTGGAAAATTCGAGGCGTGACAGATAATACTACCATCACCCACTTTCAATCTTATGTTAGACAGAAACTCATAATGCACTTTTCCACTAGACTCCTTGGACTTTAAAATATCTTGCCAAATCCTAGAGGATTTGCTACCATTAAAATCCATCGAAATCCAAAACTTTTGAGGATACTTATATTTTTCACTGATTATCGCTATAAAGAATTTTTCTCCACAACAAACCTCTACCACCACTTTAATAACAAACATGTATTAAACCTTCTTGTTAGCCCTAAGGGTTTTTCACTGAGGCATCTTAGTAATTTTGATGATAACAAGGTATTGTCCATGTGAACTAATATTTTATTCAGGTGCAATAAAAATAAGTCATCTAGGTCAAAGAATATTGTTGACCGAACATCAAGCTTAAGGAATCCTCTAAAGTGCACACTTCAAAGTAGAAATCAAATCAAGTGGAATACTTTCACGATGATTCAAGAAAATGGACACACTCAAGGTCAAAGAATCAGGACAAGTTAAGAGAAGACTTTTTATTTTCTTTATTTTAGGTTTTGAGTGATTTAGGATTAGATTGATCATTGGTCGTATGCTCTTACTATTTAAAATAATCAACTAAGAACAAACTATAAAATGATTTTTCAAAACAACACATTGACACACTTCAAGTTTTGAAAGATCAAAAGGTTTTGAAAATACTACACTATGAAAAATAAGCAATAAGGCACTCACTATCAGAACCAGTAGACTAGTTCCAAGAACCAGTTGACTGATTCTTAATGCTAATTTTTACACTGAACAAACCAATCGACCATTCGTAAAACCAGTTGACTGAGTGACATTTTTAAGAAAATAGCTTGAACCTACTGTCCAATACAGCTGACCTCTAAGAAGATTCAATTGACTAATTTTCAAAGGCTAAAATAGTGTACAGTACAACCAGTCGATTGGTCCTAAGAACCACTCGATTGATTGTTCTTGAATAATTAAACCTCAAACCCTCTAGACAATTGATCTAAGCAGTCGACCAGATCTTAATCTAGTCAACTTGTAGATGATTCAGTCGACTAAATTACTTGATCTGGCACTTCGAAACACAAACTTTGAACAAATAAAAAGGGGTAACGGTCCTATTTTGGAATACAACGTCTATATTCACATGATGGCTATAAATAGAGGTTCTCTAAAGTATTTATATCTATCTCTTTATAAGTTTACACTTCTACATCTCTATTGTTAACTTTAAATCTGACCATTGAAAACCTAGATCTAAAAGTTCTACACATCTTAAATACTCTGAGCTTACTCCTGATTTATCTATAGAGAGTGAGGATATTTTATACCAATCTACTCTTGAAGAAAGTGCTTGTTGGTAAAAAAGGATATTTTGTCTAGAAAAGAGTAAGGAGCTCTTGTTGTAAAGTTTTGACCTCCAGTTCCAAGGAGATCAAGATAATGGAAAAACTCAAGTGGGGATGCTTGAGTCGAGGACGTAAGAAATTTTCTGAACCACGTAAAAATTGTTGTGTTTCCTATTTATTTCTCCCTCTACTTTTTTGCAAATTTGTGCATTTGAAGTATACATTTTTAAAGTTTGTAAAAGTTATCAATATTTGTTAAATACTCTATTCACCCCTTCTAGGGTAATTATCTGAACAACACTTCTGATATATTTTATTCCCAGACCTCCTTTATCAATGTTTCTAACAACATTTTTCCATTTTATTAAATGAATTTTCTCATTGATCTCATCTCCACCCCATAAGAATCGTGATTGTAATTGATCCATTTCTTTTTAAACCAACTCTAGAATTTTAAACAAAGATAAATAATAAATGGGGGAGGCTGCACAGAACTGATTTGATCAATGTCATTCTACCGCTAAATGATAAAACATTTTTGTTCCATAAACTCAATTTTTTTTCTTGACCTTTTCAATCACAGGCTCCCATGTTTTCTTCTTACTTGGACTAGCTCCCAAGGGTAGACCTAAGTACTTTAAGGGGATCTTTTAGGAACAACATCGCAAAACATTAGTGAAATCCCTTGATTCTTTATCTGAAATTCCTACACCACGAACAACACTTTTGTGGAAATTTATTTTCTATCTCAATATTACTTTAAAACATCTCAAAGTCAATTTAATGTTCAATATCTCACCCCTTTCAGCCTCATAAAAAACCAAAGTGTCATCCACAAACTGAAGATGAGATTCTTGTAGATTACTACCTCCCATACCAACCCCTTTGATTAATCCAATCTCCTTAGCTCCTTAGATAATATGTTTAGCCCCTTAGCAGCAATGATGAAAAGAAAAGGGAGACAAGGGGTCCCTCTGCCTTTAAGAGAGAGAGATAAGGATCCGTTTACTAAAACAGAGAAAGATCGAGATCTCACACACTCTCTCAACCAAGTCAACCATTTCTTGCCAAATCCAAATTTTCCATAATATTAAAAGGGTAGTTCCAATTTAAACTATCATACGCCCTTTCAAAATCCAGTTTGAGTAAAATTCATTTTTTTCTCTTCTTCCACTAGTCTATAATTTCATTTGTGATCAATATTCCATCCGAAATATTTCTACCACATAAAATGTCGATTGGATTTCTCCAATATTATATGGTAACACTCATTTCATCCTACCAAAAAGTAATTTGGGCAGTATTTTATAAATGCAACCTACAAGGCTTGTTAGCTTATATTTCCCAAGTGTAACTAGGTTATCATTCTTTGGAATCAAAGTCACAAAAGTCGAGTTTAGACCCTTAATAATTCCTCCACTTCATTGAAACTCATGGAAGAACTGCATTATCTCACCTTTGATAACTTTCCAACACTTTCTGATTGCCAAATAATTAAAACCATCCGACCTGGGGGCCTTATTACCATCACACTCCTTGATAGCATTCCATATCTCACCTTCAGTGAACTTTTCTTCCAAAAAAACTCTATCACTACTAGTTAAAATTGAATCAAAAGGACATGACAATCTAGGCTTGGAAACCCATTCTTCATGAAACTTTTCTTTAAAATGTCTTGTTGCCTAGATATTTACCTTAAAGGGGGGTGAATAGGATATTTTGCAAATATTGGTAACTTTTACAATCTTAAAAATAAAAGGCAATTAAATTGCAAGAAAGTAAAAGAGAGTATGGAGAAGAAATACAAACACAAGATTTTTACAAGGTTCAAAAAATTTCTTACTTCATAGACTTAAGCATGCACACTTGAGTTTTTTTACTATAGCGACTTCCTTGCGAGTGGAGACCAAACTTTTACAAAGATAAGACCGCAATCCTCTGATCTCAAATTGAAGACATCAATCCTCTTATCCTAGCAAAACCCCTTTTGCCTCACACACATGGATAGTGATTATCAACGAATCTCACTACAATGAGATGTAAGAAGAAAAACCACTAATAGTTCTCTCTTGAGGAGTAGATTTGGTAAAATGAAAGCTCTCGTTCTATAGATTGATAAATGATAAGCTTAGAGTATTCAAAGATGAGTAGAACTTTTAGATCTAGATTTGTAAGTTGTTAGATCTAAAGTCAAGAACAAAAATTGAAATTTTATGTGCAAGAGTTGTTAGCAATGAATGCTATATAAAGCTTTTATTTATAGGCATTTGAAAGATATAGCGGTTTGGTTTCAAAAACTAGTTGTTGCCCCTCTTAGATCGGTTCAAAATTTGAATTCGTGATTATTATATCAACAAAATCAGTCGACTAGTTCCAATAGTCAGTCGACTGGATCATAATCTAGTCGACTGAAAGGCCACTATTGTTTCTAGAGGCTTAGAGGTTCAAATTTGTAAAAATAATTAGTTGACTAATTTTTGAAATAGTGTCACGACCCGAGACCCACCCTGTGCAGATCTCGAATCGCGAATCCCGGCCTAAAATTGTTGTCGAACCAAGGGTCTCAACTTGTTACACAATCAGTGCTACTAACATGCAACAACTAAATAACGGAAGACTTAAACAATTTAAATAAATAAAAGCTGCATGTAATATATATAATGTTCTCAAAATATGAAATACAAAATTCTTAAACAATTGTTCATCCCCAAGACGTGGATGACATGGGAGATCTATAAGACTATCTGTACTAAATATTACACTGCAACTTCAAAAGAAATGTCCACCTACTAGCTATTAGGCTCTATGGTCTATTCTCGAGATCTGTGCTTGAAAAATGTTGTATAGTATCTGATGAGCTATGAAAACTCAATAAGTAGTCCTTTACTCTGCCATGTGTACAAGGGTATAAAAAGAAGTGCTAGCTAATCAATGAATATATAACTCAATATCAGATGATAGAAGTCAAATGATAAGGAAATGAATCTGCTATGCTAACAATGTTATACTGCTACAGTCATGAGCTTTATCAAGTATGAAATGTAAGCACTTAACTGAAAGCTGTAAAATCTCATGATCATTCATTAACAATGTAACATGATCAAGCTATGAATATCAACAATAAAGGATAGTGATATCAACTAAAACTGAGATGCACTTGTGGGGCCCAAAAATTCCCCTGAGCTCGTATTCAGTTCCATAGGACTCGCTAAATAACACTACTCTGTATACAATGTGACCCTACGTCCCATGCCTCGTATAGCAATGTAGTAAATGTTCCACTCGGAACCTGGACCCAAAGGTCATAAATAGCATCAGATGGAGATGTGACTGAGCACAAATCTGGCACTAATAATATATCAGGATCATGCTATCTTCCATGAAGAGTGTAGTGGAATCATAACTGACTCTAGGCAAATCTGTCGCAACAATAGTTTTCGAGGCTATAGTTACTAGACTGGTTCGAATAAAACTATTTGGCTCTCACGGCCCTAGGTACAAGTGTACAACAAGAACTCTATGCACAAGGGTATAATCATGATCGAGATATATATCAAAATCAATAAATGCCTCCACATGATAGGGCAATATTAATGCGGCTCAATAAATATTGGTATGTATGTATAGAGTACAATAGGCAATATATATACAATAACTATGACATGGCATGGAATGTAACATATGCAGAGATCAGATTTTACTTAACTTTTACTGTTTATAAAATATACGGATCTAGACTGCCTTCTCCTTGCCCTTACGTGTTCTTAAGATTCACAAAATATGTCTCAGTCTGCAACTACATGAATTATGCTATTCATCAAATTTTATGCCTCTATGCTATAAGTTCTTCTTTTACTAAAATAAACTCTACTATTGAATCTGAAATATCGAAGAAAGTCAATTTAGGCTTTTGCTGAATTCAATTTGGACATCTGTGCTAAAAATGGCAAAAATGGTCATTTTACACTTTTACGTGTCTTTTATTTTTTGGAGTCTCGTCTCGCAAAATGGACCTCACCATTGGTCTTAGAATATCCGAGATAGTCAAAATACACTAATAACTTGTTTAATTTGGACTTCGGGTTATTTTGCTATTTTTAAATTAATTAATATTATAGTTATAATATATATATATATATATATATATATATTTCGGCGCCCTGATTCACACGGGTTTGCCTATCCAATTGGTTTGAGCTTGGGTTTCCTTATACGTGGTCATGGTTTCGATTCCCAGGGGCTGCACCCCTTTTATTTTTTTTCTTAAATATTTAATATCTATATTATATATATATATATATATAAAGCCACCACTTTTAACATGGGCTTGCCTGTCAAAAGTGGTTTGGGCTTGGGGTTCCTTCCTTGAGGTCAGGGGTTCGATATATAGGGGTTGCGCCCGTGCACATTTTTTTTCTAAACTGTTGGGACCCAAACAACGAACAACGCCCAAATTGCTGGTAGGTTATTCCATCTAGGCTTAACGCATCAATTTCAATTTCTAAGGACTGTAACCAAACAGTCCAATATAACTTTAATTTAAAATATTTGAACTTGAAATGACGCAGTTTAAATCCACTTCAGCCCTAAACGGTGCCGCTTCGGGGGAGACACTGTTTATCGTCTCCCCAACTTTCCGGTAAGATACAGTTTTGGTTTCGTCGCCATCTCCGGCGACGGCAACCTAATTCCGATCGAATTTCAATGTTTTCGAAATGCTATTTTCTTCTATTTCTCATGCAGATTTCATTTCAAAAGTTTGTTTTCATTTTAATCTATTAGATCTTCACGAAATGGTCAAGAATCGTGGCTCTGGCCAACTATAATTTTCTCTTTTCATGCTAATTTTTCAACTGTTTTCATTCGTTTCTTTTTCCATTAAATTTCTGCACCTTGTAAGATCATTGCTAGATAGTTTAGGCAAGGTTTCATGCATGAAATACAAGGAAATCCAAAGCTATCATAAAACCTGCAACTGTCTTGTTCTACTTCATTTCTTGATCTTTTTAATTGATTTTTCTTGCTATTTAATCTACATTTCATGCTTAACAAGACTTAACAATCAGATCTAATTATCATGCTTTAAATTTTAAAAACAGAACTAAAGTTAACTCACCTATACTTTCTGATTTTCTTTTGCAGTTTCTTTCCTCCTCCTTTCTGTTTCAACTTCTGAATCTCCCAAGGGTTTTCTCAGCTTCTCTTCAATGCTCGCAGCCTTTCAATCACTCTTTTCTTTCTGATTTCCTATCTCACACACACATACATATATATATATATATATGTAAACAAAACCACCGCCTAAGTCCCCTCACTCTCGATTCCTCCCCCTTCTAAAGCCCTCTTTATTGATTTTCACTTCTGATATTTCCTGCCTTTCTTTTATTTTCTTTTTCTTCTTCAGCTTTTGCTTCAAATGTGTACATGATATTTGTATGTATATACATATTATATTACACACACACTCACACCAACCGACATCCACACAAGCATGCTTTTTGCATGTTGCATGTGTGTGTATATAATTGTATACTTATATATATATATATATATATCTAGTATTATATACTCACTATTTTAATACATGTATTTATATATATATATATATATACACATATATAAATACATACTTCATACCACTATATACTTATATATATATATATATATATATATACGTATATACTAATATTTCATGGACTATGTACATGTGTGTACATATGCATGCATGGGAATGCGTGCGTGCACATTTTAAGGCATGGTTCTAGGTTGTTCGGGCATCGCCCGACACTGACTGTATAACTAATATTGTTCACATTCTAAAATCGTATAGTACATATGATATCATAATATAGAGCTTAAACAGCTCGGGTTACAACTGATAGTACACTACTCGACCCGGTCTACCTCGGTATACGTGCTAACTATGGTCAGGGTATTACAAATAGTCTATTGATAGGTCGATTGATTTTGGCAGATTAGGCATTTTGCCTATCTTGACCAAAATTCTAATTTTCAAATAACTTGATTCTTCAAGACTTAAGATACATCAATGAAATCATTTGAAAAATAATTTTGTGATTGATTTTAATTGATCACTTAAATAGAAATGCATTAAGTTCATGATTGATATAGAACAAGTAGTAGTGGCTTTTAAAGCGTAATGGGAACGTTCCAAGTCTCATTCCAAGAAAAATACTAGTAGACGCAGAGTTGGTCCGTCACATTTTTGGTAATGGAGAGCCTATCTTGACCCAAAATAGCGAGACGGACAATACTTATGGCTAAGCCATGATCAAAGCTACCACAAGGCCAAACGACTTCGTTTAGGCCTTTAATTTCACTTTTTTGCCATTTATAGTAATTTTATTTTCGCAATTACTTTGTTTAGGAAAAGTCCGAATTGACTTCTACTTGCGGCTATAGTTTTCTAGTATAATAAGGTTTCTAGTTTCTAAAAAGGCCCAATTTTTATTACTTTCATATTTTTCCTCTTTTTCAGAATTATTATAGTTTTCTAATTGTAATAAGACTAGTATAAGGAATTGGTAGATTCCTATTCAAATTAGTAATAGTCTTAGCCCATATATATGATGTAATTCAATCTTTATTATTCAGATTTTCAATAATATATTTATGTTTAGAAATTTGAGATGTGTTCTCTTTAAGTGAAAAGTCCTCTTTGTTCTTGGTTACTAAGGAATTCAACGTGTTTGATACTTTTTCACGTTCTGCACTACGTTAATGATCAATCAATCCTTTCAAAAAAAATTACCTCAACTTAACTTGATTTTTCAAATCTTAAGATATATCACCTTTTGAAAATCATTTTATTTATTAATTTTAGTGATCACTTAAACACTTCGAGCATTATATTTTTATCAATCAATCCTAAATCACTCAAGAACCCAACATAATAAAAATTAAAGTCTTCACTTGACTTTATTTGATTCCTTGGGCATAATGCATCCACTTGCTTGAGTTTGACTTAATGCTTGAACTTTGAAGTAGATTTCTTCATTTGCTTAAATCTTTCAAGTTTTGGTCATCTCGTTCTTGATCTAGTTGACCAATTTTCAATGTTGCTTCATTAGTTTTATTGTCCACTTGATTTGTAACATGTTTCAAGATTAAACAAATACTTCTAGGTTGCATGGTTAGATCACATTTAAATGCATGTTATAAACCTCAATTCAAAAGACGTATTATACAATTAAATTTTCAAGTTATGTTTACTACATTTTTTTAATCATGAAAGACTTCTTAAAATATGCATCGATATGAATTTTACATTGTTATTATAAGAATGCATCTTAAATATCATGACCTTATCTTAGTTGCCCATTTCCCCATTTATAAGAGCCTATGAATGTCATGACTTAGACCTAGTTTGTGCATTTGTTTGAATATGCATGAATTTAATAATTTCACTTCATGTATATGCTTTACATGCTAAACTTTATGCATAACTTGTATATATTAACCTTCATAAATTATTGTCTAACTAATTCTTAACTCATATTTAAGGTTCTTGAATAAGCTACTCATATACACAAATGCTCAAAGGCATATTTGAATTCTAATTAGTATTATCAAATTGAGTAACTTAACCTATTTATGTGATTCAAAATTTTGGAGCATGTATACCTATCTTGATTTATAGCCTTTAAAATTTATGTTTAGAGGTAATAAGCTATATCGAGATTTTCTCTCAGTTCTTCCATTTTTCTTTTATACTTAGTTGAGCAATTTTACATGTTGCATACTTTTGCTCAAAGGTTGAACACATTAGGTAGCTATTTTTGCTTAATGGTTTGTCTAAATCCTAATTACATTAGCAAGCTGTAGCATTAGTATATTATTTAGCCATACTCTTACTTTAGATCTTAAATATCATCTTCATGAGCAAGCAATAGCATATCACTTTTTATGATCCTAAATTTAGTACATTAGTTCAATCATAATCACACAACAGCCATGTTTCTAAATTTCATAGGCAAGTTAAATTTCACATCGGCAATCTTTATGTATGTAATGCACACTTAAGATCATATCTTAATTTGTGTCATTATTTAGTATGGATATGATCAAGATTATCAATTTGGGTTATGTATTTTGTAATTGTTTGGTTATGTTAGAGATTAATTATCTTATTTCACATTTAAGATAAAGCATCACAATGTAGTTCAATTTCCAAACAAACACTAATTTTTGTATTGATGCTTAGATTACATCAAGTATGTACATCATCAAAACTCTATTGTCAATATGTCTTTTTTACTTCCAGCATAATCAGTTTCGGATCCTCCATCGAAGCACCATTGATTGATAAAGACCCCCAACAAGTTTCTTCTCTGCCTATCATTTTCTATCGGATGGAAAAATCTAATATTTTTATCTCTTTTTTGGTTTCTTGAATCAAACCATATCTACTTTCTTTTCTTTGATCACTTGCTTTAAATTTCTCATTTTTTTTGGCCTTTCCAGACCTCTAATGTTCTAAGATAAACTCTCAACCTTAATCCTTCTATAGGAAGGAAGCTTAAGCTTGCCACTTATCCTCCCCCTTAGTGAGTCTCATCTCATCATCCTCTTCCAATTCCATAATCTTATTGATGACTTCCTTTTCATTATTCCCATCCTCCAATCCAAAGGCTTTACCAACTACCCAAGCTACTTTAGCTTTATCCATTAAAATTTTTCGTCTGTTCCCTCTCAATTCTGATGATACAGAGAAGGAAATTGAGTTATCATAACTATAAAGAAAATTTTTTATTGTTTACGACTTCTAACATTAAATCCTTTTGTATTGATCCAACTGACTCCTATCTCATCAGTAATTTTCAACATAGATTGATTCTTTTTTAGCCATTTCCTTCTTCTTTCTCTTTACCACCACAATTTCTCCAACTCTTTCACTTGTCGACACTATTTTATCTTTCTTCCAAACCATCCTAGTTCTGATCCAACCCTTGACACTAATATGATCTCTCTAAAACCTCATTTTGAACCCCATTATATTGATCTAAAACCTTTTCCATGGGCTCACAACTATCCAATAAAGTTGTAGGGTCCAAAAAATAGACTATTGAAATAACTTAGAGGCCGACTTAAAAGGATTTTAGGCCCGAAGAAATATCACTTCTCAACATTAAATCCTTCTAATACACCAAAGTTTACTTCTAATCTACCATTCATTGATATATTGCATGTGCCGACATGATCTCTTGAATTAATGCAACTCATCAATTTGTCTGCTTAAGTAACAAGAAATGGGGGATCTTTATTACCCATTATCGATCTAACTTCCTCCAAAGAGACCGAATTATAAGAATCCGTGTCAAAATCTAGATCCCCGTCATCTGCCATCTCATCACTTTCATTCTCGACTTTGCAACTCTTCTCAGATGAAACATCTTATCTTGAGTTTCTCATGTGACCACAGATCCATGTAGATTGGATATTATTTATTTTAACTACATGTTCCTCCATTATACTGATAGTGTAAGTCTTACCATTACATACTAGGTTCACAGAGGAATTAATCATCTCCAAACATCTTGTCATAATTTTCACTTTCCCTCATTCAAAAGAGGCTAACTTGCTTGAAGCATCATTAAGTTGTATAATTTTGCCCCCAAATTCTCCATGTTGGATATTGGGTCGTGTAGACACCTCATTTTGTGACTCTTGATTAACTAGTAGCAATTCGATAATTATGCCAAGAAACCTACTTTAAGTAGGACTCTTCCCGATAGAGTCCTATTTTCATTAGGACTCCTCCTAACAGAATCCTATTCCCGTTAGGACTCTCTTGCCAGAGTCTTAGTTCCATTAAGACTCTTCCTGATAGTCCTATTCTCATTAGGACTCTCCTAACAGAGTCCCAGTCAAAGTAAGACTCTTTTCGATAAAGTACCACTCCCGTTAGGACTCTCTTGACAAAGTTCCAGTCTAAGTAGGACTCTTTCCAATAGAGTCCCACTCCCGTTAGGACTCTCTTGACAAAGTTCCAGTCTAAGTAGGACTCTTCCCAATAGAGTCTCACTCCCGTTAGGATTCTTCTACCCAACGAGGAGTGTTTCGATAATTTTGGCACCTTTTGCCCACTAAGGGCATTTTGATAATTTTGGCATAATCCTAACCTCAGTAGGACTTTCTAGTCACTTGAGGGGCATTTTTATAATTTTTATATCATTTTACCCCTCTAGGGGTAATTTGGTAATTTTAATCATTTGGTGACGAATTAGGGATAATTTGGCATTTTCACATGTCTTCTGGCAATCTAGAGATTCTCCACTGAATTAGGAAATATTTGGTAATCTTGAGTGATAATAGTCTATGTAGGTTTAATTAGGACTTTCCACTTTTAGAATTTTCATAAATCTAGTTATTTAATATTTTCTTAAATGGAGATACACTGAACCTAGACATTTTTATTTTAGAGTTTATTTTTCAATTAAATTTTATTTCTCTTTTATCTCATTAGCTCTTCCATGTAGACACCAATTCTATTGGTTTGTGCATTGTCATAATTATTTATTAATTCACTTAGTTAGGATAATCATTCTTATCTAATTTTTTATTTATTTAATTAGATAATTATTAGTCAAGACATGATCCTAACCCTCCATTTTAGGGTTTATTTTAGACCCTTAGATCAAATCTCTATATTTCCCTATAAATAGAGCTCCCAGGCCATCAATTTTAGGGGACACAAATGGAAGACAATTTTCATAGCCTTACGCTTTTAGTTTAATTCTAGAGTTCTTTCTACAAGAACTTTCCTTTTCCTGAGGCCGAAGCCTTGCTGAAGTGATAGCCTCTCTTCACGAAGCAAGCTGAAGCAACGCTTTCCAAACCGAAGAACAATTTGGAGATCTGCCTAATTGAAGCCTTCGATCCAGATTTTCCTAGCCGAAGTGTTGCCCAACTACCATGACTGAATAATGTATGCTCTTAAACCCTTAACAGTTTTCTCTAGATCCGGTTGATCTCGCCTCTTTTATCACTCTTGATAAAAGAATGTAAACTGAAGAACTACGTGACTCTAATTCCATTTTCTAAACGGATACGTAGGAAGTCTTTGGGCCCGAGTCAGATCTTTTTTTGTCTTTTTTGTTTTATTTTATTTATTCAAGTTAGATTCCTTATTATTTATTTTTTTCGAACTCATATCTCTCTTTCCAGTTTTCTCATAACAAAATAACATTGCAAGTGAATATTCGAGGCTAATCCATTTAGATCAGGCAGAGTTAGTGCCTAACACTTTTCCATTCCATACTTTAGCCCTCAAGCCCGTTTCTCTGGTGTTTCTATTTTTCAGTGCCATATCTTTATTTTGATCCATGTCAAGCGATCCTTTAGTATGTATTTAGGAATCAAGGCAATGTAAATTATTTTTCATTCCTTTTAATTTTTTTCCTTTATATCTGTAATGAGTTTGCTTGTTTCTTGCCCAAAACAAGCTAGCGACTCATCAATCTTAATCTCTCATAAGAGGCATTCCTTCCCACCTTTAGAAAAATCAGATAGTCGGGATCCCTCTAAATCCATAAAAGGATGATGCATGTTTTCCCATTTTTTTCGGTGCTGGTGCCTACAATGGCGACTCTGTTGGGGACTAAATAGGGCTAGACTTAATAACGTATTCACTTCAAGGCTATTTTGTTTATTTACTTTACATTCATTTGATGTTTATGCTTTTTGATGGATTTATTGATGTGTGGATGCTTGAATGTATGGATGAATGAATAAAAAAGGCTAAAATCTGAATACCTTGCACACACATCACCTTCATACATTGTATTTGCACTACATACCCTCCAAACCGTGGACAGTTAGTAGCCCTCACCCCGTATGCTCACTTAACTTGATGGGTGTCATCGGTGAAAGCCTTCCACTCCTTGATTAAATACCACCTGACCGAGGACATTATATTCTAGTGGCCTTAGGATGCCATGCAAAAAGGCGATGTAGTACCGTTTGACCATAGTCATTACAATCTAGTGTCTATGGGAGGTATATGACATGTTATGTCAAAACGGGAACCTTGAAACCTTTACTCCAATCAAAGCATCATGTATATAACCGGCCATAGGTTCACGATTTAGGACCTAGAACCCAATTTTGGTAAGACACACACAGACTTTTTTTGCACAAAATCGCAAACTCAGAAACATCCAGAAAGTAGAAAAAAAACACCACTCTTTGTTCACCGATCAGCACACAGAGAGCTGGTCTCCTACTCTACAAAATATTTCCTGTTTTTTGAAATTTTTTTGAAAAACAGCAATTTTACAAGCTGTAACGGGGAGACTTTCTTGGATTTTCCTTAACATTAAACAAGTCAAATAACACAGGTGTTTTCCAAAAATAGGTAGCCACAACTGGCTTAGAAACGGACTAGCCGAGGTCGATTGATTCGAACCTCTAACCTTCCAATAGATTAGAAAAGCACATATCCAGTTGCAATGGACCTTGAACAAATACTTCAGATTCTGGCCGATATCAAGAAAGACATTGTCGATTACCGAGAAGAGAACCAAAGACTCTCCCTCACAGTTCAAGATCTGGTATAGCAAATGTTGTAACAATCCAACCCGAAATGTAACACTAGGCAAGAGGTAGACCGGGAACCGGTGTGAAACCTGACTTGTAATCCGAATATGTATTGTAATGATAGATGTACAGTTTTGAAAACACACAACAATGTCGAACACATAATGTAATTACAAACAATTTCGAGTGCCCCGGGACTACCCGTACGAGGAAACGGATGGTACAGAAAAACGAGTACGCAGACACGTACATGTGCAGACATACGTATATAATATATACAAATATGTGTATGTGAATACATAAGTATATATATAATGATATATATATACATGAGTATATATATACGTATAATGGTGTATATATATATATGGTATATGTATAATATATGTATATATGTATTATATATATATACACAACCAGATTTATATATATATACATGTATATGTGTATGCAAATGAGGGAAATGGGGGAGACAATAAGGCTGTCGGTAATGGGTGATAAGTGTTGTGTGTGTAATGATGTGTGTTTGGATATTATATTCATATATAATACAAAGATCAAGGGGCATTTAAAGCTTGGGGCTAAGAAAACTAGAAAAGAGAAATATCAAGGAAGAAATTCAAGGAAGGGAGGAGGAGAGAAGAAGGAGGAGAAAGAGAGGGACTGCTGATTTTTAGCTATAAAAGGTGATGTGGGTTGTTCAGAAATTTAGAAAGAAAAAGATAGAAACTAAGAGCGAGGGTTAAGTTCTGAAGTGCAAAAGTGAAGCAAGCAAGAAACAGAGGAAGAAAAAAGAGTACCCTATGAACTAAAAGCTCAACCCAAGTGAGTGAAGTCCAAGTTTTATTTTTGAAATTTCAAAGCATGAATGCTTAGTTTAGATGTAGGGACTTACAGAGCATGTTGTAGGGATTCTTTTACAAAAAGAACCATTGAAAATGGTTCAAAAACAAGGTAGAAAAACACAGTTACAGGTTAGTGAGAATAATCGGTCATGTGTAATTTTATGTGGTAAACTTGATACAAATGATGGGAAAATGTTCCCTTGAGGTGCAGAAAGAAAGTAGGAAGAAAGTAGGGCCAAACCAGTGAAGGAAATGGAATGGCTAGAAAAAATGGTTCTTACCAGAGACCCACTATTTCCTCTTATTCGTGAAGGGTGAGAGGTTAAAATGGAAAACCAAGCCTAAGGTTGAAAACCTTGGGAAAAATAGGAGAGAACCACATTGGGTTTGGTGAAAAATGTGATCAGAAAATGCCGTCGGTGCCGGAGAAGACACCGGAGACTCACCGGAGAAGACAGTGAACAGTAAAAATGATATTACGTCGTTTAGGCCTATTTTAGTGTGAAACTATGTCATTTGGAATCATTCCTGATTTTAAATTAAATCTAATTTAACCTTTTTGGCTACAGGATTTTGGAGGTTAAATTGTTAAACCCAATTCGAATGGGACATCCTATTCTAGGATAGGAGACTTCTCCGTTGTTTGGATTGTAGCAAATTAGAGAAAATAAAGGGAGCCGTAGCTCCCCAGTTTTGAACCTGAGACGCGTGAGGGAGGAGAAACTTAAGTCATAAGTGGAAGCCACTGTGCCACCCTGGCACATGTGTTCCAAATTCGCCCAAATTAGTATATAATATTATATTAAATTACTTAATTAATTAAATTAAAGGAAATAAATCTGATGTCTAAATAAGTCAAATAAATAATCAATTTTTATTATTTCGGGCATTCCAAACTCAACGGTGGAGTCCAAATTGTGAAAATAGGTCCCAAAAAATAAAGACATGTAAAAATATGAAATGACCATTTTGCCCTTTTCAGTTCAAAAGTCCGAATTGAAATCCATAAAAGCCTAAACCAACTTTCTTCGACGTCCCAGACTCAATAGTAGAGTCCATTTTAGTAAATAGCATACTTATAGTAACAATGTATAAAATTTAATGAATAGCATTAAACTGAGACACATTTTCTGAATAAGAGGAACGTCAAAAGGGAAAGGGAAGGAAGTCTGATTTTCTCAGTGATTCAATAAGGGTAAGTAAAATCCGATCTATGCATGTGGTAAAGTTTCTACCCATGTCACACAGTTGTTTCTTGTTACTGCCAAACTTGTATTCCTTTATACATTCAGATATTATTGATTCACATTACGATGTTTATTTTGGTTGTGAATATTCATACCCGGAGTTATGGTTAAGTCACAATGTCCATCATATTCAAGATGAAGTGTTCCAGGGGGACGATATATAAAAATGAGCTCCTAATGCTATTCATACGTCCATAAGTTGGCGTACTTGCGAGACAGGCACCCAAGTGAGGGGTGTGGAATAAGCATAATGACAGGGTATGCCGGGCCCTATCGGATTCCATCCACTACTACTTTGAGGCTTAAAATATATTATTGCTTTCATTGAGATGATCATGTTTACATTTCAGTTAATGATCATATGTTTTCAGAGCATCTTTTATATTGAGCAGTTATCTATTATTGTGGTAGTATATTTATTTAGATAGGCCATATCCCTGTTGTTGATTTACATATATACCTGATATCATTGGATATTCATTGTCTTTGCTATCATGGGATGCGCCTTACACCCAAGGGGTTAGTTCAGTTGATTCACATTTTGTGACTTGCTATTGTGACATCTCATTTTTTTGATTAGCTATCATATTGGCATAACCTTGTTTATCTTAGTTGTAGACTATTTTATATTGACTTGACCCATGGTAGAGCAAAGGGATTTACTTACTGGGCTAAGATAGCTCATTCAGGTTTATTTTGACTATTTCAAGTAAGGACACCACATTTTGAAAATAGGGATTGAGATCTCGAACAGGCGTAGAGTTGTTGTAGATACATAAATTGCAAGGATATTTTGGTAGTAAAGTATAGTACTTGTCCTCTGTTCTCCCATCACCCCACGTCCTGGGGGTAGTTGTATTTAGAGTTTTTGGGTCTGTATATTTAAAAAACTCTAGTATTATAAATGAAAAATTTTATTAAGTCTTCTGCTGTTTATTTAATTTTTGATTGCATGTTATTAATACTCACATGTAAATGTTAAGTTAAAGTTAAAAGGAAAGGATCCGGTTCGACAATTGAGTCGGGCTGGGGTCGCGATGCCAGATCCGTATAGGGTGGGTTCCAGGTCGTGACAAAGGTCACCACCACCACCTCTTGTTTTGGCAGGTAATGACAATCGCCAAGTGCCACCAGTCCCGCCTCAAGACGGACAACAATATTAGCATCAGCAAAACCAAGATCCACTCACCCATGATCCTTATGATTGGCGTGAACAGTATGGACTCGTAGAGATCCCAAAGCAACAAAAAGAGGGCCTTGCTCACAAGTTGGAAAAATGGAGATTCTTTTTTACAAAGCTTATCGAGGTGATGATAGGGTTGATATTCATAAACTATCTCTCTACCAAGACATTTGGCTCCTTCTGAAATCTAAAATGCCGAACCTCGACAAATTTGATGGAACCACATGTCCAAGAACTAGTCTTAAGCTATATGTGAGGGTCATGCAACCACTAGGGGCCAACACTAATGTCTTGGTCTAGATGTTTTACCAAACCCTAACCGGAGCCACTTTGTGATGGCACTTGAACTTAGAAGATGCACTTTCCAAAGATTGGGAGGAATTATGTAACGCCTTTTTCAAGTAGTACAAATACAACAATGAACTTGATATCACCTTTTGAGACTTGGAGACCACTAAGCAAGAACCGAAAGAAAATCTATCCACATTTATCACTAGGTGGTGGACTAAAGCAACTCAAATGATCAACCGGCCAAATGAGGCCAAAAAGGTTGAGATGGTAAAAAAAATCTACTTCTGGTCTACTGTGAAACTCTCTTCGCCTAATACTTTGAGTCGTTCAAAGCAATAGTTGGGGTCAGAACAAAAGTAGAAGATGCAGTTAACGATGGCACTCTCAAGTAAGTGACCCAAAACCTCGCAAGATTTTTCCAACCTCAAAGCCAAGTGGCCCGACCTACATGATCACTGTCGTCAACACATCAAGGTTATTTTCATGGCCAACATCACAGGGTGCGCCAAAGAAACGCCTTAAAAGGAAGCTCTCAAATTTACCAGCACCAATGAGTGAAATATACAATAACCTCCGAAAGAAGGGGCTTCTTTAACCCTCGAAACCAAGCCCAGCTCTGAACCCTTTACCCAAAGGCACTACAAGAAAAATGGTTTTTGGCGACGCACACTATTGGCGACGCACAAAATGCGTCGCCAATAGTCACTATCCGCGACGTGCATTGGTGCGTCACAAATAAAAGTGTAGATTGCCATTCCCGCCAAAAAAAATAGGGCGCCAATGATTTAGCGACGCCCCAAAAGAGTATTTGCGACGCACAGTGCGTCGCCAATAATTTTTTCCCTTTAGCGACGCTCGTTTGTGCTTCGCAAATGGTGTCTTGGAGGGAAACGGTGCCGTTTTTCCATATTATTAGCGACGCACACTAACTATTAGCGACGCCCTGTGTGCGTCACTAATAAGGCCGTATGTAGCACCCTTGTTTGTTGAATCTCTTTGCGCTCTCTGATCAGTTTCGCTATTTCATATCTCTCTCTCTCTCCAACACAATCTGTGATTACCAAATCTCATCTCTCAGACGCTCGATTCGGTCGTTGGATTATCTCCTATCTCTTGGTTCTCCGTCGCTCGGTTGCTCCGTCACTCGGTTGCTCTCTCTTGGTTCTCATCTCTCAGCCGCTCGATTCGGTCGTTGGATTATCTCCGATCTCTTGGTTCTCCGATCTCCGATCTATCACCACTTCACCGACTTTGAGACAATCAGGTTTGAGTTTGTTTTAAAGTTGTTTATTTTTCTTCTTGTAATATATGATTTTTGGTTTAACTTACTCTGTTGTTGGGGTTGCAAAATTTGGGTCTTGAAAGTAAAATTGGATAGAATTAAAAGTAAGTTAGATAAAATTTTGAGTATCTGATTGCTTCTAAGTCTAATTGTAAGATTTTAATTCCACAATGTCAATAATTTTTCATTAACTGAAATTTTCAGTCTTCCTTGATCTGATTTTTTTTAATTTTAAAAAATATGAGGGATGGATAATTAGTGATGCAGGTTGTGGAGTAATTTTGCATATTCACAGGTCGCAAGAAAATGCTTGGTGTTGATATTTCAAGGATAATCTTGAAACTAACTGACATATTGATTTCTTTTTTCTGAAAAGAATCCATTAAAATCTTGGGGAAAATACTTTATTTTTCTCATCACACGCTTTTTTTTTATAGACATAAATTATGTATATATTGTGCAGGCCCCATTATCTTATATGTATAAATACAAAATACAAAATATTATATGACTCTTGCAATCTTTTGTTTAAGAGTATTTAAAAAAAAAATAATTGTGTGAAAATAAATGTAGATATGCATAAGAAAATAGCATTTTTACCCAACAATTAAAAAAATAAGCTGTGTTGTGTGTTTGTGCGTGTAGGGTAGAGTAGAGTTTTCAAACATATTTACCAAGTAGTTGCATTTCTAAGTGTATTCACCCTCTTTCTCTTTTCATCTCACTTTTCGTCTGTGTGCAATAATTAGGTAAATCATTGAGAAATCACATTTTCTTTGCTATCTTGATACCACTTCTTCCTATAAGTGAGACCGGTCACTCAGGAGACTCACGGATGGTCCCACATTTTAGGCAGAGAAGCTAGATAAAGGCCAAACATGTATTTGATGCCCATCCTTTCCCATCAGCATTGTCCAACAATCAACATTTAATGCCAAAGTTGGGAATGGGAGTGCCCCATCTTTAGTTGTTTTAGGAAGAAGGCTCTAGGTCATGGAATGATCAATGATCCATGCCCATGCCACCTTGGGTATAAAGATTTTACTAGTGCTACCAATTGCCAAAACCGGTGGTGAAATCAACTTTAATTTCTTGTTTCTTACAAGAAAGAATAGGCCTATAACTTGGGTGAAGACAATTGTTATAGGAAGAGGCAAAATCTGCACCAAACTGGCCCAGCGGTAAAGGATCCAGAAATCATGCTGGGTGACATTAGACTTTTAAGAAAGGATCTTATGAAAGTTCAAAATTTTTGGAGTAATTCCTAAATTTTGAAGAATTTTAACAAAATAAAAATATAAAAGTGAATATAGGCCCCCTCCCCTGCCCGGTTGGATCTGCCAAGATCTTAACTCTTATCGTGTTAGGAAGACGAGATCTCATATGATATAAAAAACTCTTTTCTTTACACAGATGTGATTCACTTTCGAGATTTAGTGCATGCGTGTAATAATAGATCAAAATAAACATAATGGCTTGTAATCTTTTTTTTTAAAAAAAAAAATTGGCTATCTTTGCTTGCTAAGGTTGTTTTTCCTCTTTTTGATCACCAGACTTGGGCCCAATAGTGTGCAAATGCTATTCAAACTTGGGCCAAGTTTGAGCCTCGCGTGGAGATTGAACTGGTGATGCATTCAAATTTCAAACAAATCCTCCATGAATGGGTCCTTTATAAGAGATGTTTGTTACACCTTACTTTTTTTGGGTGCAAGGGAAATAAGAAAACAGTAGATAGCAGTTTTCACAAAGGCAGGTCCCGGATTCCCTTTGATATCCGTACTAGTAGTGGTAGGGTAGTGCAACGCTCTCGTAACATATTCAAATAAGAACAAATGTCACAAATTCAATAATTATGATACCTTAATTCATCTAATAGATAAATTTTTTAAGTTGAAGACCTGATGGATAACACCTCCTTACTACCAAATGTGAAGTGTGAACATGATGACATGCTTTTATTTTTTTGTTCATAGATTAAAAATAAAAAATAAAAAAGTAAACATGCTTTATAAAAAAATTTGCATTCATATGACCACGCGTCGTCTGATTGCCTTCAAATTCTTTATATAAAAAAAAGGAAATTTGATAGAAATATCATTATCACAAAATTTAAGAACATTGTGTCAAAGAAAGTGAATCTATGCACACACTCAATATGGGTCATAAATTATATTAACTTTTTTTACATTACATGATAAATTATAGATACTCCATTCCGGTCAATTTTTTTTAAATGACAAAATTACCCATTTCAAGTTTTTTTTTTCCTTCAATTTTGACCAATTTTTTCTACTTTTTTCCGAAGATATTTTTTATTTTATATAAAAATAAATTTAAGGTTTTAATAAATATTTATTTAAAAATGAAAAAAAATCAAAAAAGTAGTCAAAAAAAAAATCATTTAAGTGACTGTTTTGTTATTTTGAAAAAATTTGACTGGAATGAGATATTTGTAATTTGAAAAATAAAGTAGGAAAGATTAGTTTAGTTTAAAAAATTTAAAGAGAGGTCAGTGTATTTGTCAGAAACTGTAAGAAAAATTAGTATAATTTACTCTTTAATTATTGAATTTGTTTCCTGTATTTTGTACTCTTCATCTTTTGTTATTGAATTTGTTTATTGTATTTTGTACATGGATATAAAAATCATTGCCTAACCAAATAATTCTGAATTTGTTTTGTTGCATTTTTAGTTTTTCTTTTGATTCTCTCTCTATGCATGTTTCCCTTTCAATGTTGAAAATGATGTAATCAATGTATTGTTTTGCTTTTGTGAGGGGTCAAATTGATGTAGTCGCTTCCTTGTTTTTAGCTTTAGTTTTCATCGTAGTCACTCGGCAGTATTATAGTGGCCATTCAATCATATCAATGTGGTTGAATACTGTCAAACCTGCTGACTCAGCAGTGTACGTTATTAGTAATTTTGTTTTGATATTGGAATATAATTACCCCTTTCTCTAAGAAAGTACAAGCATAAATTAGTGTTGATTCCATGAATCAACCATTTTTATAATTAAACGATTAAGAAACCAATTATGTAATTGCATTCATGTAAGCCTAGCCCCGTTCGGGAGTCATTTTCATCACATGTGAATCTTGTCGCGAAGTTTATTCGCGATTGGGCTCGTGTGTATGAAAATCGATTCTTGAATTGTCCAGAGAGGACAGTTCGGGAATGCATAAATCTTCATTGCAATCAATAGCGCATATGCTTGAATATTTCACTATGATAAAATTTCAGCACGGTCTCCTATTGTTCTCTGGGTATATATTTAGGCGTGTTAACGTCTATCTCGTATACTTGGAGAACCCTGGGGAGATGCTGTCGAAATTTTGTCCGAGTGGAATCAAGCATTTGATTGCTGCTGATTGCAATGTAGATTGTGCATTCACGAATGGGATAGGACCACCTTACCCTTTAGAGAGAAGTTGGAGGTGATAGGATTCATCTTTCATATTTATAACGAGTATCATTTTTGACTTGTATTAGGTAGACGAAAAATGGATAAGAGTTGGATGGACTTGAGGGGCAAGCATTTGCCAGGGTATGTGAAGGGGATCAAAGATTTTATTGAGTTTGCTCGTGCATCTACAGATGGGAGAAATAGGATAAGATGTCCATGTAGGAGGTGCAATAATAGGGATTATATGCACATAGATGAGGTCAAAGAGCACCTACTCGAACACGGGATGGACAAGCGGTATACGTGTTGGGAATTTCACGGGGAACGCCGTGACGTACGAGTGGTATTTGATGACGAAGAATAAGACGACGATGTTGACTTTGGTGATAATGTTGGGGTTGGTTACGAAGGCTTGCCACAAATGCTGGCAGACTTGCAGGGGGCTACATCTGGGGCGAGTAGTCACAGGAGTGACACGAGACCATCGACCGCGTTTGAGTCGTTGTTGAGGGAAGCAAGGCAACCGTTATACCCGGGTTGTGATAAGTTTTCGAAACTGGACTTTCTCGTGAAACTCCTTCATCTTAAGATCATCAACCGTTGGAGTAACAAATCAGTTACTATGGCCATTGAATTGATTAAAGCAGTGCTTCCTACTGGGGAGACCCTTCCGAACTCATATTACGAGGCGAAAAGAATATTAAGAGATTTGGGCCTCGGGTATATTCCCATACATGCTTGCAAAAACGATTGCATGTTATTTTGGAAGGAGACTGAACAATTGAAGGAGTGTACGGTGTGCCACGAACCCAGGTACAAGCTGAATGAAGGAAAGAAAAAGACAATTCCGCACAAGGTGCTTAGATATTTTCCCTTAAAACCGAGGCTACAAAGGTTGTACATGTCTCAGAAGACGGCAGAAGATATACGGTGGCATAAGGAGAAGCGTGTTGCTGAGGAAAATGTATGTAGGCATCCGGCAGATTCACAAGCTTGGGCTAAGTTTGATACAAATCACGAATGGTTTGCAAATGAGCCGCGTAATGTACGACTTGGGTTGGCTAGCGACGGTTTTAACCCGTTCGGTGACATGAGTAATGCCTACAGCATGTGGCCGGTGTTGCTTGTGCCGTATAACTTGCCACCGTGGAAATGTATGAAAAAACCATTTATCTACATGTCGTTGCTTATTCCAGGGCCGAAGTCTCCTAGTAATGAAATTGATGTGTACTTGCGTCCTTTAGTGGACGAGTTGAAGGAATTGTGGGAGGTGGGAGTGGAGGCATACGACGTCTCTAAGAATGAGACATTTCAATTGCATGCCGCGTTACTTTGGACCATAAATGACTTTCTAGCATACGGGAACTTGTCTGGGTGGAGCACTAAGGGGTATCTGGCATGTCCAGTTTGCAATAAGGATACATGTTCCCTACATTTGTCAAATGGGAGGAAAATATGTTACATGAGCCATCGTCGTTTTCTACCGCCATCGCATGGCTGGCGAAATCGGTAGAAGCATCTATTTGATGGACAAATTGAGCGCAGATTGCCACCTCCATTGTTGTCTGGCAAAGACGTGTTAGCGCAATTGGCAGTAATCCAACCAGTGAGGTTTGGGAAGATACCGGGTAGTAAGAAGAGGAAGCGTACTGATGTGGACTTAAATTGGACGAAGAAGAGCATATTTTTTGATTTGCCGTACTGGGAGACTCTTAAGTTGAAGCACAATTTGGATGTGATGCACATTGAGAAAAACATATGTGATAATGTGCTGGGAACTGTAATGAACATTGAAGGGAAGACAAAAGATAGTGTTAAAGCCCGGTTGGACTTGCAGGAGCTGGGAATAAGGAAAGAGCTGCACTTAATACGTAGCGGTGATAAATATATCGTGCCTCCTGCACAGTATACGTTATCATCCCATGAGAGATTGAGGATTTGCGAGTGGTTTAAATCGGTGAAGTTCCCAGATGGATACGCATCGAATATATCTCAGTGTGTAAATGTTATAGATGGGAAAATATCCGGATTGAAGAGTCATGACTGCCATGTCCTTTTACAACGACTTCTTCCGGTTGCACTACGTGGGTATCTCACCGATCACATATCGACTACAATAACTGAGTTGGGTTGCTTCTTTCGAGAATTATGTGCGAAGACGTTGAATGTGCAAGTACTTGACAAGCTCGAAAGGGATGTTGTCGTGATCCTCTACAAGTTGGAACAGATTTTCCCTCCAGCTTTCTTTGATATCATGGTCCACTTAGCGGTGCATTTGCCTCATGAGGCAAAAATTGGCGGACCTGTCCAATATCGTTGGATGTATCTAATAGAAAGGTACATTTAATTTTGTCAATTGTGTTATCTATCCATCCTAACTATTTTAATCGATAACTGATTAATTATCAAAACAGATATTTGCACACATTGAAGCAATATGTGCGTAACAGAGCACGACCGGAAGGGTCAATTGCTAAGGCTTACATTGATGCTGAATGTCTCACCTTCTGCTCTATGCATCTTGAAGATATTGAGACAAGGTTTAATCGTCAAGAGCGAAATTCTGATAGATGTCCAGGGCAACAACGAACTGGCCTTGCGGTGTTTAATCAGACTGTACGGCCAATAGGTGCCCGTATATATGAATGGTGTCATCCTCAAGACTTGGAAAGAGCCCACTACACCGTGCTCAACAACTGCGAGGAGACATTGCCATATTTCAAGTAAGTTTATTTTGATCATTGCAATACTACGTTAATATACAAATGTAAGTTACATATAACATATCTCATCTTATACAGTGAGCATACGCTCGAGCTTCAGAGAGAACATGTATCAAGTTCTGATCTGGAGCAAAGACAGAAAAATTTGTTTCCAAAGTGGTTCGGAGATCACGTAAGAATAGGTTTCAATTAATTGTAATTGTATTAGTTAATGCATTTGTATAAAAGTAATTTTGTACTTGTACTGAATTAATAGATGAAGCTATTACGCCACCAACAATCTCCTGAGGCGTACGATCAATTATATTCCTTGGCATGTGGTCCTGATCAAAGGATATCCCGCTACACCGGTTTAATTGTTGATGGTGTTCGATTTCACACGAGGGAACGTGAGGTCATCCGATGAACACAGAATAGTGGGGTCCTTGTTGAAGGAGATGGTGACAGAGGACAAACTGTAGAGTACTATGGTGTTTTAAAAGACATCATACAGTTGCATTATTGCTACGGTCATTCTGTGTATATATTTAAATGTGATTGGTGGGATGTAACTAATAAGAAGACTGGAATGCAGATTGATAAGCACTTCATAAGTGTTAATACGTCACGTACGGCATTTAAAGATGATCCGTATGTTTTGGCATCAGTTGCAAAACAAGTTTTCTATTTGAAGGACACAAAAATAAGAGGTGATTGGCATGTTGTCCAAAAAATAACAACTAGAAATGTTTATGATGTCCTAGAAGTTGGGGAGGGAGATGAAGAGTTGGAGAGGATTGAGGAGGCACTACAAGAAGAGTCTCAAACTGCCCACGATGGTGTTGTGCGGCATGATCAGGAAGATGTTAGTTCGTATCGGTTGAATAGAACTGATGTAGAACCAATTCATGTTGTAGCTTCCAACGTCACCAATACCACACAATTAGATCCGAGGGATGCAACGTTCATTAATGATGATGATGACGATGAAAGTGATTTTGATGATGAGACATTGTTAGAGTATTGTACCGAGACTGAAGAAAATTCAAGTTCAGATGATGATACAAACTCAGATGAGTAATTGTAATAGGTGTTACATATGGTAAGATCAAGTGTAATGGATATTCAATTTTATGCTGTAATGGATTTTAATTTTTATGATGTAATGGAATTTACTTTTAAACTTTTGTTTTAGATATGGTTGGACCAGGATCACGTAGACGCGCAGCCCCGGTGGACCCATCGACCCCTTCCCCTTCCACTGGAGGATCGACTGATCCTGCCATGGATGGTATGGATAGTTCCATTTTGTATTAATGCTTATATAAATATGGTACTAATTGTTTCTATTTTATTGTTTCTAAAGCTTCGGCCACCACCAGTGCTAGATGAGGGCGTGGTAGGTCGAAGAATCAGAGCTTGCAGACACAGATGGAGGCAGTAGGGGGTGCGCGACTCCGGATTGAGATACCTGAGGGCTTGCTGAAGCCCGTTGGTAGGTGGGCACAGCAGTTCATTACAGAGGTCGGCATCATTTGCCGACTACGCGCCCCACTCCACATTACTGACTGGAGTTAGGTCACTCAGGAGGATCTACAGGCTATTCATGCGCAGATCCTGGTATGTCTTTTATTATTGTGTTGAGCTAAATTTTAACATTTCTAATGCTGTAATGTTTTGACAATGACATGCTTTACAGGAGAAGTTTGACGTCGATCTCCACCTACCTCACGTAGCGAGGGCTGTGGATCGTTACCTGGGAGTCCGTTTCAGGGACTATCGACACCGTTTGCACATGCACTACGAGGCGGAGGTGGCAGCCGGTAGAAAGCCCCGTCACAGACCCTACAGGGGGGTGACGGTGGAGGATTGGATGTTACTGTGCGACCGGTTCGCAAGTGATACATTCCAGGTAAAAATTGTTCAAATTACTTTTGTTGTCTGGTTTAAATCAGTATCATTTATACTAACCTTCTTTGTTTTGGCCAAGTGTAGGAACTAAGTCGGAAGAATAGCGAGAGTAGAAGCAAGCAGAAGGTGACCCACTGTGGTGGATCACGTTCTTTTGTACAGTATAGGCATGATATGGTAAGTTAATAAATGTATCAAGTTCTTATTGTATAATCTATTCATGAAATCACTCTTCATAAACTACTATTTATTTGCTCCAGCGAGACCAGGACACCGGTGCACCACCCAGCCCCATTGATTTATGGCACAGGACGCACTACAACCCCAATAAGGGTTGGGCTGGGCCTGAAGCATAGCGGTTTTATGTAAGTTTTTATGTAACTTGCTACAGTATTACTAATTTAATATTAATCTAAATTTATAAAAGTAGTAACATGTATTTATGTTTTTATAGGAGGAGATGGTCCGGCTGCGTGATCAGCCGACACTTGAAGGTCAGGATCCGCCGACCGATGACCAGATACGGGAGACTGTTCTGGGCAAGAGGCGTGGCTATGTGCGTGGCTTAGGGACTGGGATGGCGCCGACGACATCGTCCTTTGAGAGTGATGCTAGGGCACACTCAGCTACGGAGGCAGTTCAACAAGAGAATGTAGTGCTGCGCCAGAGACTAGATAGCCTCGAGGAGCGATATGCCGAGATACAGACTCTTTTGCAGACGATGATCAACCAACAGCGTGACTCTTCACAACCTTGGTAGGTTTTTAAAATTATATACTTTTGTAGATTTATTATTTATAGAAAATGCACCGAAACCACATCACACACCTCAAAAATGATAAAATAGACTTGCACGAACTTACGACACTCGGTTCCGATGCCCTGTTTGAAACTTATGCAAGTTTCAGCTCCAAAAAGGCCCATTTTGGGGTTTTGACAGACCAAAATGCCGGATATCGGCCTAACTGTACCGAAACCACCTCACACACCTCACAAATGATAAAATAGACTTGCACGAACTTACGACACTCGGTTTCGATGCCCCGTTTGAAACTTATGCAAGTTTCAGCTCCAAAAAGGCCCATTTTGGGGTTTTGACAAACCAAAATGCCGGATATCGGCCTAATTGCACCAAAACCACCTCACACACCTCACAAATGATAAAATAGACTTGCACGAACTTACGACACTCGGTTCTGATGCCCTGTTTGAAACTTATGCAAGTTTCAGCTCCAAATGATAAAATAGACTTGCACGAACTTACGAAACTCGGTTCCGATGCCCGGTTTGAAACTTATGCAAGTTTCAGCCTCAAAAAGGCCCATTTTAGGATTTTGACAGACCAAAATGCTGGATATCGGCCTAACTGCACCGAAACCACCTCACACACCTCACAAATGATAAAATAGACTTACACGAACTTACGAAACTCGGTTCCGATGCCCGGTTTGAAACTTATGCAAGTTTTAGCCTCAAAAAGGCCCATTTTGGGGTTTTGACAGACCAAAATGCCGGATATCAGCCTAACTGCACCGAAACCACCTCACACACCTCACAAATGATAAAATAGACTTACACGAACTTACGGAACTCAGTTCCGATGCCCAGTTTGAAACTTATGCAAGTTTCAGCCTCAAAAAGGCCCATTTTGGGGTTTTGACAGACCAAATGCCAGATATCGGCCTAAATGCACTGAAACCACCTCACACACCTCACAAATGATAAAATAGACTTGCACGAACTTACGGAACTCGGTTCCGATGCCCGGTTTGAAACTTATGCAAGTTTCAGCCTCAAAAAGGCCCATTTTGGGGTTTTGACAGACCAAAATGCCGGATATCGGCCTAACTGCACCGAAACCACCTCACACACCTCACAAATGATAAAATAGACTTGCACGAACTTACGACACTCGGTTTCGATGCCCGGTTTGAAACTTATGCAAGTTTCAGCCTCAAAAAGGCCCATTTTGGGGTTTTAACAGACCAAAATGCCGGATATCGGCCTAACTACACCGAAACCACCTCACACACCTCACAAATGATAAAATAGACTTGGACGAACTTACGACACTCGGTTCCAATGCCCGGTTTGAAACTTATGCAAGTTTCAGCCTCAAAAAGGCCCATTTTGGGGTTTTGACAGACCAAAATGCCGGATATCGGCCTAACTGCACCGAAACCACCTCACACACCTCACAAATGATAAAATAGACTTGGACGAACTTACGACACTCGGTTTCGATGCCCGGTTCGAAACTTATGCAAGTTTCAGCCTCAAAAAGGCCCATTTTGGGGTTTTGACAGACCAAAATGCCGAATATCGGCCTAACTGCACTGAAACCACCTCACAAATGATAAAATATACTTATGCTACTTTATGTCGTTCTTACTATTTATGCATGCAAAAAAAAAAAAACTATTCACATTCTATGTTCATATATATTTAATAATTGTTCTAATATATGTCGTTTGATCTTTATTTCAGATTGATCGGGGATTATTGTCGCGGCGCCGTCTTTATGTTTTGCATCGGAACTTGTTATTTTTATTTTTTATTTTCATGGACATCTGTAGTAACATTTTGGACACAATTTTCAATTTTTCTATTTAGTGATGAATGGTACATTTACAATTGTACATAATTAGTTTAATATATATATATATATATATGAATGTATTTTTCTGCTTTAAAATATTGATCATTTCAGAATGTTTGGATTTTATTGAATATCAGGATGGATGATTGATACAGGTTTCAACAGGAACAAAACAATATTAAAACAAAGCAGATATGGTTGGAAAAAAAAAAAAAACACTTTTAGCGACGCACACCATAGCGTCGCTAAAAGTCTGAATTTAATTTAAAAATCGCAAAAATTCACTTTTAGCGACGCACAGTGAGCGTCGCTAATAATCACTTTTAGCGACGCTCAATGTGCATCGCTAAAAGTGAATTTTAGCGATACTCAAAACGTGCTTGGGTATTATTGGCAACGCATGGGTCCAATTATTAACGACGCTCTCTAAGCGTCGCTAATATGCACTTTTAGCGACGCCATCGGTTTTGTGCGTCGCTAATAGTATTAGCGACGCCACTTTTTGTGACGCCTTAGCGACGCACGTTTGGGCATCGCTAAATACCTTTAGCGACGCACATTTGGACTATTAGCGACGCACATGCGCGTCGCTAATAGTGCATTTTGTTGTTGTGAGGGTTTGATCCAAACCAGTATTGCGCCTATCATCAAGGCGATGGACATAACACGAATTAGTGCTGAACTCTAAAACATGCAATTCAAGACCTAATTAATAGAGGAACAATAAAGGCTCCACCAGCAAAGCCCAATGTCTCCACCAACCCATTGCCGGCCCACAATGCATGACTTAATATCAACATGTTAAGTCTCGTAGACTCAAATCCAAGTGGCCTCATCAATGACTCCACAAATATCTCAAGTTGTAGTATGATCACTTGGGATGAACTCATGGATAAGAAAAGTCAGTCTGGCTCAACCAATGCATTACATGTCACACGAGGGGGGGAGACCATTCAAACCCACTCATCTACAAGCAAATGACCCACTCACAGAGTTTTTGAAGCCTAAAGAATCAATCGGAGTCCCATCTCAAGTTCCTATCGAAGATGAGCTCCTCAAACAGCTCAAGAAGACGCAAGCCAACATCTCAGTCTAGGGGTTATTAATGCAATATCCCGACCCGGGATACCGGGTCATATGGCACGCATTACGAGACAATGAAAGAAATTGTGTAAAGGTATTTACACTAAAGAGAAAAATTGATTGATTAAATAATTAATTAATTTAAAATATTAGAATATATTTAATTGTTAAAATTAAATTTAAATAAACACACATATACACACATTATGGTGTATTGTGTGTATATATTATGAAATGTGTATAAATATGTATATATATAAATACATGTACACAAGGAAGGATATATATATATAATATATGTAAAGTGTGAACAGTATGTGCAAGTGGGTGTGTGTGTGTCGGTTGTGGTGTGTGGTGTGTGTCTTCATGTGTAAGTATGTGTGTTATATTATATGTATATATATACAAAATATCTTACAAAAATTTAATATAAAGTAGAAAAGAGAAAAAGCAAAATTGATGAGAAGTGAGGGCTAGTGTAGGGCTACAATCAGAAAGAAGAGAGAGAGAACAGTAGAGAAAGATTTGGAGGAGAGAGAGAGGTCGGCTACTCTTTCTTTAAAAACCAAAACATGCAAAGCATGTTGTTCTCTCACGAAAGAAACCAAAAGAGGAAGAACTGGGGAGAAGAGAAGAAGGGTTTTAGAGCAAGAAAGAAAGAGAAATCAGTGGTGAAAGGTGAACCCATCAAAACTTTTAATATTTCTCTCTCTAGAATATTTTGTATGTGTTAAGAGATTTGGGTTATGTTATGTATGTATGATGCTTAATATATGTTTAAGACTTGATCAAGCATGAAAATTTGCTATGAAAATGACTGAAAACATGAAACCCACAAAAAATCTCCATTGAAGACCTTGCCCATGGCAGGTCTGAATCGATTTCTTTTAAGCTTGAAATGGCTTATCAAAACTTAAGGTAGATACTATGAGCATGCTAAAAACACTTATACGCGATCACAAAACTCAAAGGAAGCCCTCCAAAAATCCAATTGCAGGTACGGGTTTCAAAACCCAACCCTACAAATCTGCCTTTAAAACCATGTTTTTGAATGGAGAGTAAAACCCCATGAAGAGGGGATCACAAAGAATCAAACCCCAAGGGTTTTGGCTCAGAAATGAGCATGTATGACCGATTTACAGGTTGGATTATCATATCCAAAACCGAACACATGAACCAGTTTTAATCCTCCAAATGAATGCCAATCGAATTGTATATACCTTAGGAACATTTTGGGACAAAAACAGTAAGGATCCATGGATCCAAACTGCACGAAATAGAAAGAAAAGGAAAACTGTAACTAGGGTTTTCAGTGGGTCGTCGTGGGGAAGAAGAAGACGGGTCAACTCAGCTTTTAAAATCAGGCTGAGTCAACTCGGACAGGTGGCAGCCTCTGGGCTTGCCACCGATTAATTGGAACGACGACGTTTTGAATGTCGGTTTAAATAAATGGACGCTAGGGCTGACGTCATCATGACGTCAACCACATGTAAATAAACCGGATAAACCGGTTGGTTTATGGCTAGACCGGACCGGTTCACTTCCAATTTAATTGAACCCTCTGGTTTTCTATTTTATTTAAAATAAAATAAACCAAGACTTTTGGTTATTACGGATTGACCCCTGGGCTTCAGAAAATTATACTGAGGCCCAACTGAGGGAAAATTTATACATTTAGACCCCTGAAAAAATAATTAAATAATTAATTTAATTATTTAATAAATAAAGTTAAATTACTATTTTGCTATTGTGGCATAAATAGAGCAAACGAAGTCCAAATTAAGCATATGAATAGTGTATCCTTACTATTTTGGATATTCTGAGACTAATGGTAGGATCCGTTTTACGAGACAGAGTCCAAAAAATAAATACACGTAAAGGGGTAAATGACCAAAAATACCCTTTAACCAAAATTAATAAGTTATTAGTGTATTCTTACTATCTTGGACCTTCTGAGTCCAATGGTGAGGTCCACAACACGAAATGGGGTCCCGAAAAATAAAGACACGTAAAGGGGTAAAATGACCAAAATACCCCTGGTACCCCTAAGGCCAAAATGAAATCAGAGAAGGCCTAAATTGACTTTCTTTGACATCCTGGACTCAAAAATGGAGTCCAAATTACGAAACGAAATACAGAAAAATATGACACGTAAAACGGTAAATGACCATTTTGTCCTTTTACATGTGATAGTCCAAATTAAATGTTAGGAAAGCCTAAACTGACTTTCTTGGACACTCCGGACTCAATGGTAGAGTCTATTCGACCAAAAGAAATGTCTAAAATAAAAAGACATAAAATTTGATGAATAGCATCTGTCAGATGACTATAAATTAGAGTAGTGCCAAAGTACAAATACTAAGGCATGTACGAGAAATGAAATACGAAAAGACACGACACGTAAACATGTCAAATAAATAACTTTAAATCAAAGTTAATGGAGCTCTCAGAAGAGTATAAATTGAAATAAATTCAATTTCTAACACATTAAATTATGTCATGGGTTACAAGTACGAGTTAAATTAAGTACCTATGAAATTATGAAATCGTTTTAGGATCTAATACGATTTAAGCATAAGTTAAGGAATATCGAGATGATATTACAATGAATGTGAAGTTGATGAGATGTTTATGAATTGTTCTTAGGAACTACAAGGAAAGTGGGAAAGCGCATTATTAGCACTAACCCTAAAGAATCAAGGTGAGTAACCCTGTGTTTGAATTGGAGATTTAACTCCATGGATTTGAAAAAGTTTTAAGTTCAAAGATGTGAAGTATTTGAAGTTTCAAATTCAGTATTTACATGATTCAGCTTTTAATTGTACTGTTTTATAACTGTATCATGACATGCTCAGTGATTGGTATCTATCATAGTTTTCTTAAAACATATTTCAGCATGTCTAAAGTTTTAAATGCCAAATTGTGTTAAATATCCTGAATTTGATAGTTACAAGTATTTGAAGTTCTATTGTAGAAATTATACATTTCATGTTTTAAATATTCATGAAAGTATTTATTGAAGAAGTTATGTGATAAATGTTTTACAAGATAAACGGTACTAAGTACCACCCCCTATGAAGGTTGAAATCCTTTGGGATTCAACAGTAAATGCCCGGTAGCAGGATCTAATCCCCCAGGCAAATGAGATCGACAGTATTGGCAGTAAAATGGGAGTCTGGTTCGAAACAGATTCCACCTAATTAAAGAGAAAAGATGACAAGTGATTTTGGAAATGAAAGCAGGTTTTACCCTCATTTTCAAAATACATATTGATGTGATTTAAAGTTATATACTTTATTTGATGAAGTACGAGTTTCGCTTGGATATCTTAAATGTTTTCAAGCTATTTGAAATGCATATGTTTTGAGTTATATACTCTATTTGACGAAGTACGAGTTTAGCTTGAATACTTTAAATGTTTCAAAGCTATTTGTTTTAAGAATGCATGTACTCTGTATTCTAAATTGTATAAGCAATTGGCAGTGAATGTTTTACAACTCTTATGTACTAAAAACCACTGCTAATTGAAAACCCCATGACGAATACTGGAATTGCTCACAAGCTTAGATTAGCTTACCCGGACTTTGTTCGGACCCCCCTTTCAGGTGATGCAGCAGACAGGGTCTTAAGGACAACGACGATGAGTCTAGCTGTTTTTTTGGGAGGATATGTTTAAGTAGTTTTCTTTAAAGAACCTATGAACACTAGTAGTACATTTTGTATTAGTAGACAATGTAAGAATATGTAATAAGCCCTCAGGGTAATCGAATATGTATTGTATTAATGTATGAAGTCTTTAAGTTTAGTTATACTCTGAATGTGTAACCATGTATGTTAAGTATGGAACAGCAGTATCGGACGGATGTGCATAATTTAAAAATGAGAAAAGAAAAGAAAAAGTTTTTTTTCACGCTTCCGCAATCATGTGTAGCACATCTATTCGATACCGCTGCAGATGCGAGCCTTGTCTCGGGGCCTTCGAGTCTCGGGGCGGCGGTCGCGATCCAGTAATCCGCTGAAGGTGGGTTTCGGGTCGTGACAATTAATATGGTCCTTTCCACATAGGCAGGCTATTTTGAGGCATCTCAATGAAGCACAGGTTCCTACCACTATTACCCCCGAACAACTCACGCAAATCATTGAAAAGCTCCAATTCAACAATATTGTCACTTTCACTGATCATGACTTATCGAAAGGAGAGGCATACCACACTAAAGCTCTGCATACTACTATAGATGCTCTCGAAAAGAGGATACATATGGTGCTCATTGACAACGACTCTGCTATCAATGTTTGTCCTCTCAAGACTATAAAATGCCTTGGCTTAGAAGTAGCCGATGCTCTCCCCGTATTAGGGATCTAACACAATGCCAATGATTTACCTTTTTCAGGCTTTAACCGTATAGGAAAGCTTGAGGTGTAACATGTAATACCCCGACCTGAGAATGCCGGGTAATGAGGCACGTTTTACGAGGTTATGAAAAATCAGTGTAAATATTATGCCCTTAAGAATATGATAAATTAATTTAATGTAATTAATTTATTAATATGAGAAATTAAGTATTAGTTATAATTAATATAAAATGTGATGATTAATTTATAAAATATAATTAATTGAGTAACTAATTTGTTAATTAATTAAACATAAGAAATTAATTAAATACATATATATATATAAAGGTGTGAGTGTGTGATATGTATTATATATATATATATATATGTAATGGAGGAGACATGAAGATAAGGGAGGTAAGGTGTCTATGTACCATATATGTATATTATATATGCAAGTAGGTGAAGAATTATGGAAGAACGAATGGCCCCAAATCAGAAAGTATGGGAGGTATGGGCTGATTGTGATGGGGTATGGGAGTGAGAGAAATATACATATACACTTAAATACATTTTAGATACACACCTCATTTGCAACACACGAAAAAGAGAGAGAGAGAGAGAGAGAGAGAGAGAGAGAGAGAATTCAGAAGAAGAGAAAGGAAATCTCAGAGGAAGAAGAAAGAGGAGAAAGCCATTGTTGAAGGTAAAACATCAAAAACTATCATTTTTCTCTCTCTAGAATTTTGATGTATTAGAAACTATTTTTGAATTATGCATACACATATGATGATAGATATATGTTTATGAGTTTGTCAAGCATGATTTTAGGCTTTGAAACTGACCAAAAACAGTAAATCCATGAAAACCGCCATTAATGACCTTGCTAAAGCAGATCTGATTTTCATCACAACCAAACTAAGTCTGGCTTATCCAGACTTCAAGGAGATCTCACAAGCATCATGAAAACACGTATACGCGATCAAAAATCCAAAGAAACGAACCTTATATGGTGAGTTGCAAGTACGGTTTCTCAAAACAAACCTTACCAACTCGCTTCTAAACCCACCTTTACGAACGGAAACTGAATCCCCATAATATAAGGATCATGATAGAACAAGTCCCACGAGATTTGGTTCAAAAATAAGCAAGAACAAGCTAGTTACAGGTTCGGCTTATCAAACCCAAAGTCGAACTCATGAATCAGTTTTGAACCCCAAAACGATTGCCAAACTCTTCTACAATGTTCGAGGAGTGGATCGGGTTGAAAACAGAAAGAAAAAAGTGAACAAAAATCCACGAAATTGAAGAAATAGAAACTGAAAAAAATTTGGGTTTCTTATGAACAGTGTCGGCTTCGATGGGGAAGACGACACTGTTCGGGTCGGTTCGGGTCAAATCGGGTTCGGGTCGGAACCCGACCCATTGAATAAAACGGGTTTATTTAAACAGCAACGTTTTGTTTTAATTTATAAAAGATTAGGGCTGATGTCATCATGACGTCAGCATCATGTCAAGAACCGACCAGACCAGTTGGTTTGCAAGTGAACCGGACCGGTTCACTTGGATTTGGACCGAACCCATTGGTTTTCTAATTTATTTGAAAACTAAATAAACCAAAACTTCTTGTATTTATGGATTGACCCCAAAACTATGAGAAATTTCACTGTGGCCCAACTGATGGAGAAATTATGCAATTACACCCCTGGAAAATAATTAAATAATAAATTTAATTATTTAATAAATAAAGCAAAATTACTATTTTGCCCTTGGGTCATATATGAAGCAAATGAAGTCCAAATTAAACATATGAATAGTGTATCCTTACTATTTTGGATATTCTGAGACTAATGGTAGGGTCCGTTTTATGAGACGGAGCCCCGAAAAATAAAGACACGTAAAGGGGGTAAATGACCAAAATACCCCGTGACCAAAATTAACAAGTTATTAGTGTATTCTTACTATCTTGGACCTTCTGAGTCCAATGGTGAGGTCCAAAACACGAGACGAGACCCCAAAAAATAAAGATACGTAAGGGAGTAAAATGACCAAAATACCCCTGGTACCCCTAAAGCCAAAATGAAACCAGAGAAGGTCTACATTGACTTTCTTCGACCTCCCGGACTCAATAATGGAGTCCAAATTACGAAACAAAGTACGAAAAAATATGACACGTAAAATGGTAAATGACCATTTTGCCTTTTACACATGAAAGTCCAAATTAAATTCTTGGAAAGCCTAAACCGACTTTCTTCGACGCTCTGGACTCAATGGTAGAGTCTATTTAACCAAAAGAAATGTCTAAATAAAAAGACATAAAATTTGTTGAATAGCATCTGTCAGATGACTATAAATTAAAGTAATGCCAAAGTACTAATCTAAGGCGTATACGAGGAAATGAATTACGAAAAGACACGACACGTAAATATGTGAAGTAAATAAATTTAAATTAAAGTTAATGGAGCTACCAGAAGAGTATAAATTAAAATGAATTTAATTTCTAACACATTAAACTGTGTCATAGGTTAAGAGTACGAGTTAAGTTAAGTTCATATGAAATTATGAAATCGTTTTAGGATCTAATGCGATTTAAGCATAAGTTAAGGAATATCGAGATGATATTACAATGAATGTGAAGTTGATGAGATGTTTACGAATTGTTCTTAGGAACTATAACGGAAGTGGGAAAGTGCAATTTTAGCACTAACCCTAAAGGACCAAGGTGAGTAACCCTGTGTTTGAATTGGAGATTTAACTCCATGGATTTGAAAAGGTTTTAAGTTCAAAGATATGAAGTATTTGAAGTTTCAAATTCAGTATTTACATGATTCAGTTTTAAATTGTTCTATCTTTATAAACCCTATTATGACATGCTCAGTGAATGTTTTCTTTACAGTTTTCTTAAAAATGTGTTTTCAGCATGTCTAAGTTAAAATACAAATCTTGTTAAATATTCTGAATTTGATTGTTACAAGTATTTGAAGTTCTATTGTAGAAATTATACATTTCATGTTTTACATGAAAGTATCTATTGAAGAAGTCATGTGATAAATATTTTACAAGATAAACGGTACTAAGTACCACCCCCTATGATGGTTGAAATCCTTCGAGATTCAACAGTGAATGCCCGGTAGCAGGATCTAATCCCCTAGGCAAATGAGATCGACAGTATTGGCAGTAAAATGGGAGTCTGGTTCGAAACAAATTCCACCTAATTAAAGAGAAAAGATGACAAAGTGATTTTGAAAATGAAAGCAGGTTTTACCCTCATTTTCACAATACCTATTTATGTGTTTTAAAGTTTATATACTTTATCTGATGAAGTACGAGTCTCGCTTGAATACTTTAAATATTTTCAAGCTATTTGAAATGCATATGTTTCGAGTTATATACTCTATTTGACGAACTACGAGTTTAGCTTGAATACTTTTAATGTTTCAAAGCTATCTGTTTTATGAAATGCATATGTTTTGAGTTTTATATACTCTATTTAAGAAATACATGTTATGTTATATGTTTTGAAGTTCATAAGTATAAGTATAGCTTGAATACTATAAATGTTTCAAAGCTATCTATTTTAAAAATGCATACACTCTGTATTCTAAAATGTACGAGCAATTGGCAGTGAATGTTTTACAAACTCTTATGTACTAAAAATCACTGCTAATTGAAAACCCCATGACGAATACTGGAATTGCTCACAAGCTTAGATTAGCTTACCCGGACTTTGTTCGGATCCCCCTTTCAGGTAATTAGCAGCAGTGTTGACTTGAGGACGATAAGGATGAGCCTAGCTGTTTTTGGAAGGGATATCTAAGTAGTTCTTTTGTTAAGCATCATGAACTTAAGTTGTAACCTTTGTTTTAGTAAGATAGTGAACTGTTATGTATTAAGCCCCAAGGGGCAGCTAAACATGTATCCATTATAAAAGCTTTAAGTTTTTAGTTATGCTCTGAACGTATGATCATGTGTACCATTGTGAATAGCGGCAGTATTGGACGGATGTGCAAATTTTAAAATGAGAAAAGAAAAGAAAAAGTTTTTCATGCTTCTGCAACCACATGAAGCACATCTATTCGATACCGCTGCCTATGCAAGCCTTGTCCCGAGGCCTTCAGGTCTTGGGGCGGCGGTCGCGATTCGAGATCCGCACAGGGTGGGTTTCGGGTCGTGACATAACAAGTACTTGACAGAGGCTTGTATAAACAAGTCGTGATAAACATGATGGTCCATATGGGATATGTGTCAGGTAATGGCCTTAGATTCAATTTGCAAGGTCTACCTACACCACCCCACCAACTGGAAAGAGAATACACATTCGGGCTCGGATACTCACCTACCGAGGAAGATTTTTGTGAAAATTCTTTGGCCACACGAGCCAAGAAAATTGCTCGAGAACAGGGGCTGCCCCTTAAACTCATAGAAATAAAACCTTACTACCCCACCTTCAATGGGAGCTTTGTCAAGCAAAAAGAGGATTATTCGTACTCTAGGTTCCGTGAGCCATGGTACAATGTTAAGGCTAAGACCAAAGTTCCCGGTTGAGAAATATTCGGCAACTGCACCTATGGTTTTAACGAAGAGTTGGTGGTACTAGTCGGACAACATGATCCTCAGCAAAAGGACTGTTTTAAAGAGCTCGGGGGACTGACAGATTATTTTACCAAGATGGAACTCACTAATGATATGGTCGATATATAGTCTCTGCAGGCAACATGGGAGAAGATCCAGTCAAAGACATCACACCAATCCAAGCTCCAATCAATAATTGGCTCCTAGTAAAAAGGGTGCCAACCTCAGATGAACAACTTGAGCAGGAATTTGGTTACTCAAACTTGACTGATACAAATTCTGACAATGCTTTTAACTCCGAGTCTGAGGACTCTCTTTCTTTAGATTTCATTAAACTTAACGAACTCACTGATTTTATCTTTCCTTCTTTCGATGAAATAAATTCTTCTTCTGAGTATCCTTTAATTGCAAATAATGAACATGATGATGAATGTGAAGAATACAATAATCTTGACATAGAGGATAGAAAGTTTCTAATAGACTTGGCCAAAACAATCACCAAATCTCAATATACGGCTCAACTTGTCATAGAACAAATGGTGACCATTAACTTAGGGTTAAAAGGTAAGACTAGAGAGGTCAAGAACCATGCAACCCTTAGCCAAGGTGAATAAGAAATCATGTCTGAGCTGTTAAGAGAATTCTAAGATGTCTTCACATAGTCTTACAAAGACATGCTCAGTTTGGACATAGACATAGTCCAACACAAAATCCCGACTTACCTTGATGCCAAACTAATCAAACAGTAATTAAAGAAACTCAGGCAAGAGTGGTCCCTCAAAATCAAAGAAGAAATCGAGAAATAGTTAGTTGTAGGGTTCTTGGCCGTGTTCGAATACCCACAATGGTTAGCCAATATTGTCACTGTCCCCAAGAAAGATAGGCGAGTTCGCATGTGCGTTGACTATAGGGACCTCAACAAAGTTTATCCAAAAGATAACTTTCCCTTGCCAAATATAAACCTTTTGGTAGACAACACAGCTCAACATGCCATGATATCCTTTGTAGATGGCTTCGCAGGGTATAATCAAATGCAGATGCACCCCGATTACATGGAAAAAATCGCCTTCACAACACAATGGGGCATATACAGCTACACAGTCATACCTTTCCGCCTAAAAAATGCAGGGGCTACATATCAGAAGGTAGCCACTACCATCTTACATGACTTAATTCATAAAGAGGTTGAAGTCTATGTTGATGACATGATCATAAAATCTAAAGGCAAGGAAAGTTATTCTAACTGCCTAAGAAAGTTTTTTAAGAGAATCAAGAAATACCGAATGAGACTAAACCCCCAAAAGTGTGTGTTTGGGGTCACATTAGGAAAACTCCTAGGCTTTGTGATAAGTTAAAGAAGGATAAAGGTGGATCCCATAAAAATCAAAGCCATTATGGAAATGCCTCTACCCAAAACAGAAAAGCAAGTTAGGGGCTTCATAGGGAGACTTCAATACATCAGCAAATTTATATCACATCTGATTACTATCTATGAGCCCATTTTCAAACTCCTGAAGAAATATTCTCCTAAAAAATGGAACCCCTCATGCCAAGAGGCTTTCGAAAAGATCAAAGAATACCTAACCAATCCACCAGTCCTGGTTCCCCACAACCTGGGTTTCCTTTATTATTGTACCTCACAATAACTGACACAGCCATGAGAGCCATGTTAGCCCAAAATCAAACACATGAAAGAAAGGAGAAAGTTTTTTACTATGTGAGCCGAAAGTTGATCTCCTATGAGCAAAACTATAATGCCCTCGAAAAGATGTGCACTACTCTTGTTTGGGTTACTTAAAAGCTCCGCCATTACATGATGGCTTATACAATACACTTGGTTTCCCGCATGGAGCCTATGAAGTATCTCTTTAAGAAACCGACCCTATCAAGCCGCACTGCTCAGTGGCTACTATTGCTTTCTAAATTTGACATAGCGCACATAATTCAAAAATCCATCAAAGGGAAGGTTGTGGCTGATTACCAGCAGATTGCCTAGTTGAGGGTGAGATTGTTAAGGAAGCTGATTTCCCAGATAAAGAAATCATGTAGATTCATAAAGATTAGTGGTGTCTTTTCTTTGACGGCGGTGCCAACAAGAAGGGATATGGCATTGGCGTGCTTCTAGTAACCCCAGACGGGTCACATATGCCTCTAGCCATGAAGTTACAGTATCCCTCTACTAATAATACCACAGTGTATGAAACCTATATAGTAGGCCTGCAAGCAGCTTTAGAACTGAAAGTCAAATTCTTAGATGTATACGGGGATTTAGCCCTCGTTATTGGCCAAGTCCAAAAGAGATGGAAAATCAAAGTGGAGAAACTCTTACCTTACCACCAATACCTAGAGACAGTGATAACCAAATTCAAAGATGTACAATTCTACTACATACCTAGGGTTAAAAATAATTTCGCAGATGCACTAGCCACCCTTGACTCGATGGTGGACATCTCGAAAGAAGCCACAATCAAATGGCTTTTGGTTCAAGCTCGAGAAATTCTGATATACTGCAACAACATTGATAAAGTCATAGAGGACTTGACATCCCCACCTTAGTATAACGAGGTTTGGTCATTCATCAAACACTCAGAATACCCTGAAGGATATACCAAGGAAGGCAGAGTAGCCTTGAGACAATGGGCCACCCAATTCATCATTTGTAGGGGAAAACTTTACAAAAGATCTTTCAATGGAATACACCTATTGTGCTTACATAAACATGAAGATAAACATGTCATGACAGAAATCCATGAAGGAGTTTGTGGACCTCACATGAATGGACACATGCTAGCCAATTAGATAGTTTGACAAGGTTACTACTAGAACACCATGTATGAAGATAGTATTAATTTCATCAAAAATGCCACAAATGTCAGGTACATACCAATCTTCAATAATAACTTGACATCCCTTTGGTCATTTGCAACTTGGGGAATAGATATCATTGTCAAAGTTATACCAAAAGCCTACAACGGCCATGAATTCATTTTGGTAGCCATTGATTACTTCACCAAATGGGTAGAGGTTGTTTCTTATGTTGTCCTCAATGCAAGAAAAGTAGCTCAGTTTATTAAGACCAAGCATCATTTGCCGGTATGGAGTACCTTATGAACTGATTTTAGATAATGGCTTACATTTAAAAGAGGAATTCACTAATTGATAAAAGAGTTTAGAATCACCCATCATCATTCCTCGCCTTACCGACCACAAACAAACAAAGCGGTAGAGTCTGCAAACAAAAATCTAAAGAATATTTTGAAAAGAACAATAGAAACCTTGCAAAAACTGGTATGAGAAGCTCCCATTTTCTTTATGGGGATATTGTACATCTATCAGAACGCCTACCGGACAAACCCTATACTCGCTCACATACGGGATGGAGGCGGGTTACCTATCAAGCTAAAAATACCCTTATTCAGGGTACTTCTTGAGAATCAAGTTGCTGAAACTGATTGGTTACAAAGCAGATACAATGAGTTAGCCTTCCTGGATGAAAGACGTCTCAAAACTTTATATCAAACACAAAGGTATCACAAAAGGGTAGCCCAGGCCTTTAACAAGAAGGTGAAAAAGAGAAGCCAGAAAGTAAGAGATTTGGTCTTAAAAGAAAATTCAAGCACTAGTACTTGACTCGAGAGGTAAATTTAGGCCAAACTAGAATGGCCCATTTGTCATCAAATCTATAACCACTAGAGGAACCGTGTGGCTCAGCGATATGGATGAAGACGAGTCTTCATCACCTACCAACCTTGACCAGCTCAAGAAATATTTTGTTAAACGGCTAGCTGCCCATTGTACTAAACTACGATGACCTGACCCCTCATTACATATTCTTGCTACACATGCAATACGAGAATACGTAGGTAGTTCATGAAGTTACTGTGAGTGTGGTCTCAAAATTCTAATAAAAGTTTCATTCTTTCAAATCCAAAAGTTAAAGATTATCATTTATTCAATAAGAGGTAAAATCCCTATCAACTTGGTTTAAGTCTAATATGGAACTAACTTGCTCCAAAAAAAGAATTCCAAATCTTCACTGCTAAAGGATACTCAGATCCTTCCTTTTCCTAACTCATTCTTCTCTACCAACCTACCTTCTAACTCAAAGCTGCGACCTGTCTCTTTCTTAATGAAACCTAGGTAATTCTTTGTAGAGTCTACATGTAAAGAAAAATGCCCAAAGTCTAGCTCACTATTGTTATATTTGAATTCTGATGTCTTCTTAGGTCTTCCTCGTTTCCTTTTCAAGTTTAAAAGGGATGTTATCTTTGTTTCTGTCGCACCTCAAGGTTGGCTCACTATTTCCCAGTCCAACCTTTCTATTCATCCTCCTTCAAAATCCTCGTAAGCTTCTTTGATCGTTTTCAATTTTGAAGTTATGCCCACGTTAGTGTCTATTCCAGTCTCTTCAAAAAGGATAGAATCCCTAAGTTCTTCCCTTTCATTGATTAGGTCCAAAAGACATCATAAATGTTCTTCCGTCATATGCACTTTGTCGGAATAACCTGTATTATCCAAGTCTAAAACATAAGCACATTCCCAATAGTTGGATATCTTTGTGGCAATAGATGGAGCCAATCCTTCCATAATGAAGTTAGGACCCCAAGTCCTCAAAGCAACCTACATGCACCAAAATGATGCAATATTCAAATGGGATAATAAAATGTAGTCTTCCTTAAGCCCGCGAAGATAACACAAGAAAAAACAATAAAGCGCAAGTGAGGGGCTTTGCTTTGCCAGTGAACAGTGGACCAATCAATATCATATGGTAAAGGTTGAGTAAGGAATTCGCACCAATCTCTCTCATTATATTTAGTCACCAATAATTCGCTTGAACAATAGTGCTTTGACATATAAGGGATGGTAACTAAGGTGCCAAGAGCTTCAACTTATCAAACAACCACATTGTCAACAACAAGGGGCTATCTCTAAAAATGTTTGAGCCGTTATGAACCAAGTCCAATCCATTCAAAGTCTCGACAACAACAATACCTATCATAATATTACCTTTGCTCAGTTCAGTCACAATATCAACTAGGCGGACATCAGCCTGATCAGGCTCTTGAACAATTAAGAACCTCAGGATAATGCACAAAGCAAAAGCACACAGCTTGGTGCCGCTAACCTCTTGGTTTATGAAAATATCCAATATAGGAAGTAGGGAAAATGATTCACCTGGAACCAAATCTTTTACCTTCTCAGCATCCATGTCAAGTAAAGATGACAGAGAAGAAAATAACCACGTTGTACAAAAGAGATAATCAGTTTACCTTGAACCATGACATCAAAGAGAGGACAGAACCCTTCAAAGGTCGGGCATATTTCTACTAGATGAAAGCGAAAATAATGAATAATAGGATCCCAAAAGTGAGCACAAGCCCGCAACAAATGCCAGTGTACAATAGCTTGGGCAAGAGAGAAAATAGCTTTCAGTCTCAATGCCCCCAAGTTAATCTTCTCTGAGCTCGAGAGACAATATAGCCATGTACGAATTTGTTCATCAAAAACAGCCACATCCATAATTCCAGAAGCCATTAGAGCAGAGAGGCAGAAAATACAGCAGTAGAACTGTCAATAGGTTGAATATGATGAGTTGGGAGGTTTACGATTTGTAATATATCCTAAAAAACTAGCAAGTTCGTTTCCAAGTTGGTTTAGGAGACTAATTTTAGGAAAACACACAACAAGCCCCAAAACTGCCCTAGGACAGGACACGCAGCTAATCGGAACACAAGCCTAAGAAACCCCCATCTCTGTGTGCCAATCAGCACACGGGGAGGATTAGAGGCCACTTTGCCCGATTTCGCATGTTTTCACTATTTTTCTCCTATTTTGTCAATCCAAAACATGTCGGATACCAATTCTTGTTTCATTTTAATAATACTTCACACATTCATAAATAAAGATGCATGCATTAATCATTCATTTGTTCAAGATAAGCAAAAATAATCAAAAATAAAAAATAAAAAAATGGACAAATTGTTTGTCAAACAAAGTGTTCATCCAAAAGAAAAGTTTTCATCTAACGGTGCCCTCGTCGTCCACCCTGATGTCGTCGAGACTGATGGGGAAAAGCTTCCTCTTCCTTGGTGTCCTCACTCTCGCTATCGACCAATCGTCTCAACACTCTGCTAGATCGAGCTGGTTGAGTACGAGAGCTACTCGATTGACTTCTATTTTTATTTTTGGGCTCCACTCCTTGCCTCTCACTAGCAATCCTTCCCTCAGGACGATCCTATCCTCGATTCATGTTTTCAAAACGAGAAACTCGAGCAGCTTGAAAAGTCATGAGTTTCAAGTCAAAATCAATGCAATGTCAAAATGCAGTCAATATATGGACAATCAAAAAAGGGCAATCACGTCCTTACAATATCATAGTCTGTCCGGCAAGTGGCTTTCCACCACGACTCCATGGTGACTTGGGAAGCCTTATGCTTTAGGGTCGTGATATAGACACAAGCATCCTCGTAAATGGTCCGGGCCACCTGAATTCCCAACAGAATCTTGTCTCAATTCAAAAAAAAAAAAAAAATAGAGAAAGGTCCTTGGAAAATTTTAGGCAAAAGAAAACTCTTACCCCAATCAAGTGGTCGGGACCTAGCAGTCCTTCGATAGACCCAGTGGCCAAGATAACTTTTATAGCCTAAAATTCTCGTCATCAGCCATCACCTGATACATTAAAAGCTGGGAAAGTCGCCAGTAACTATCACGACCCGAGACCCCACCCTATGCGGATCTCGTGTCGCGCACCCGATCCGACGCTGCTTGTCGAACCAAGGGTCTCAACTTGCTACTCAATCAATGCTACTAACATGCAACAACTAAAATGCAGAATAAATAAATAAAAGTTGCATGTAATTTATATAATGTTTACAAAATGCGGAATACAAAATTTCTTAATACAACTGTTCATCCCCAAGACGTGGATAACATGGGAGAGCTATAAGACTGTCTGTACTAAGTATTACACTGCAACTTCAAAAGCAAATGTCCACCTTCTAGCTATCAGACTCTAGGGTCCATCCTCGATATTTGTACTTGCATAATGTTGTGTAGTATCTGATGAGCTATGAAAACTCAGTAAGTAATACTCTTTTACTCTGCCATGTGTACAGGTGTATATAAAGATGCTAGCCAGTCAATGAATATATACTCAATATCAAATGATAGAAGTCAAGTGATAAGGAAATGAAATATGTTCTGCTGACAATATTATACTGCTACAGTCAAGAGCTGTCTCAAGTATATATTGTCTACTCTCAATAAAAAAGCTGTGAAATCTCATGATCATTCATAATGAAATAATATGATCAAGCTATGAAAATCAATAATAGATACCGATAACAACAAATGTGGATGCACTTTAACTTGGGGCCCGGCATACCCCTTAATTCATTTTATCCTCTTTTTCCTCGATCTCTCAGCCAAGCACTAACCCGTCGATTCAGTACTCGCCTCGCAGATCCCACTGTAGCTTCCATTTTAATTGCCACTTTTGATTTCCGTTTTCTCAACCCGTAGGTCTAATAAGCATCAGATGGAGTTTGTGACTGAGCACAAATCCAACTACAATATAATATATCAAGATCATGCTAAATCCAATAAACAGTAAATGCAATAACACTATCTCAACAGCGAAAAGAAACTGTTACCTTAATAGGCCAATGTAAGCTGAATGTAATACCCCGACCCAAATTAGGGACTATTAAGCTGTTGTGTTGAAATTGGAAATCAACACCTTTAGTAACAAGGTCGGTGTCGACCCCGACGCACGAACTTTTAAGTAAATGTCCTGAAAAGTCAGGATGACTGTACATCACTTTCGTTGCAATCACCAACATGTCGATTTTGATGATAATTACATTTTCACGTCAACTACCAATTGTTGATACGAGTACGAGAATTTGGACAAATATTACGAGAATACGAAGATTAGTACAAGATAATACATTTAAGAAAATAATTAATTTTTAAAGTAATTAATTGTTTTAAGTATAAGAAATAAATTGTAACAATTAATATACGTAATTAAATATAGAAATATATATATATACTGTATAAATAATTATAACCTTAAATATATATATATATATACAATTATACATGAATATATATATATGTGTATGTGAATGCATGCATGCATGTATGCCAAAATATGTATGTATGAAATGTATGTATAATAGGGCATGCTATTGTCCAAAGTGTACAAAAGTGGGAGAGGTATGTGTATTATCCAAGGTGTATTAGGGTTGAACTATGTACATATACATATATATATATATATATGTGAGTCAAACACCACACACACACACAACCGGCCACTCATGGCCTGCCCAACAGTGGCAATTCAGGCCACTCATGAAGAAGCCTGAAATGGGTTAAACCAAAGAGAGGGGCAATCAGAAATTGCCATGATTTCTTCTCCTTATACAAAATACATGGTGCTTATACACACAAAACACAACCATCCGAGAGTGAGGGAGAGATTGAAGGAGTTTCTGGGACATTCAGAAGTAGGAAGCAAGGAGCAAGGGAGAGAGAAACAGTTTGAAACAAGGTAAACCCTCAAACACTTGAATTTCTCTCTCTAGAATTTTTATATGTATGAATCTGTTTTAAGCCTTTGATTTAGCATATATGATGGTTAGGATGAATATACATGAATTATGCATGAAAATCTAGACCTAAAACACCTAAGAAACACAGGCCGTACACAAGGCAGCCATGGATGGACCTTGCTTGGAGCAGGTCTGAACCAACTTTCCCTAAACCAAATTTGGTCTATCAAGACCTCAAGAAGACCCTAAGAGCATCCTAAAAACCTATATACGCGATCAAAAATCCCATAGAAAGACCTCCAAACATGGACTTGCAGGTTACGGGTTTACAACCCAAACCCTTAAACTCTCATTTAAACCAACATCCATGAATGGGATTTGAATCCTCATGAAGAGGGGATCAAAATAAGCCCATCCTCACTAAAAATGGTGAAGAAATGAGCATGAACGAGCCACTTACAGTCAGGATTATCGCCCCTTTAACCGAGCAAATGAGTTCGATTCGAACTCTCAAACGAATGCCAAGTTGTTTAGTGATGTTGTAGGAAGGGTTTCCCATCAAAACAGTGGGGATCGGTTGAGGGAAAATTCTCGAAATAGAAAGAATTGGAAAACTGTAACTAGGGTTACAGTGGGGTCGAATGAGGAAGACGACGGTGAGCCAACTCGTGTCTTCTAACTCGGTGTGTCGACTCAACCACGTGTCACGCTAAGGGGCAACCACCGCATTATTGAAACTATGTCGTTTCAGCTAAAGGTTTTTAAAACCTGGATACGAGCCGTTTGGTTACACGGTTAAGGCCCAATTGATTTAAACCAATACATGTTTTAAATAGCCCACACACGGTTAACACCCTTGTCCATTGTTTGGCGAGGAATTAATCAGAAAAATATACAGAACCGAAGTCCCTGGGGTTCGAACCCCTGACCCCCACGCGCCCACGCACGCCTTTTCCCACTCGGCCACGCGTATGCGTGTGTCCATTTACAAACACAATATGTATATATATTATAGTTAATTAAATCCGAAAATTAAAAGGTGCAACCGCACCTGGTGAGATTCGAATCTGCGTGGTATGGGGAGGGAGGTGACACGCTGGCCAGCGTGCCACCCTATTCAACCTGTTCTAATTATGTACAAAATAATATATGTATTATGCTTAATCAAGATTAATTTAATTAAATGAAATTAATTAAATTAAATGCTCCGAAATGGCCCGTTGTCCAAAAATTACAAGTTATATATGTAACCTTACTATCTCGGACCCTCTGAGTCCATTGGTGAGGTCTGTGACATGAGATGAGGCCCCGAAAAATTTAAGACTCCTAAAAATGTCAAAATGACCAAATTGCCCTTCCCCCTAAACAAGTCAAACGAAGTCCGGATTAAACAAATAAATAGTGTATCCTTACTATTTTGGATACTCTGAGACTGATGGTAGGGTCCATTTTAAGAGACGGGACCCGAAAAAATAAAGACACGTAAAAGGGTAAAATGACCAAATAACCCCTAATACACCAAAAGCCAAATAAAACCAAAGAAGGTCTAAACTGACTTTCTTCGACGCTCCGGACTCAATGGTAGAGTCTATTCGACCAAAAGAAATGTCTAAAATAAAAATACATAAAATTTGATGAATAGCATCAGTCAGATGACTATAATTAAAACATTGCCGAAGTATTAAACTGAGGCAAATACGGAAAAATAAAGTACGAGAAGACACGACGCGTTAACTTGAAAAGTAAATAAATATTTAAAGTTAATGAAACTACCAGAAGAGTATAAGTTGAAATAAATTAAGTTTCTAACACATTAAATTGTGTCGTAGGTTAAAAGTACGAGTTGAATTAAGTACGTGCGAAGTTATAGGATGTTAGTAAATCGACTAGGATAAAATACGAACTAAGCATAAATTAAGAAGCATCAGTAGGTGATATTGCAGTAATGTGAAGTTAATGAGATTGTTATGGATTGTTCTTAAGAATTACGGAGGAAGTGGGAAAGCGCATTTTTAGCCCTAACCCTAAAGGACCGAGGTGAGTAACCCTGTATTTGAACTGGAGATTTAACTCCATATATTTGAAGAAGTTTTAAGCTCAAGTCATTGCAGCCTTTGAATATCAAATTCAGTCTTTATATGATTCCGTTCTTTTAAAATATTCTGTTACGGCATGCTTATTAAATGTTTTAAATTCAGCTCTTTTCTTGAAAATACATCAGCATGTCTAAATCAAATGCAAACCTCTTTAATATTCTGAATTTGATTATCACGTGTATTTGAAGCTTTATTGTAGAATTTATACATTTCATGCTTTAAATGTTCATGAAAAATATCTATTGAAGAAGTCATGTGACAAATGTTTTATAAGATAAACGGTACTAAGTACCACCCCCTATTATGGTTGAAATCCTTCGGGATTCAACAGTACATGCCCGGTAGAAGGATCTAATCCCCTAGGCAAATGAGATATCTCCATCGACAGTATTGGCAGTAAAATGGGAGTCTGGTTCGAAACAGATTCCGCCTAATAAAATAGAAAAGATGATAAGTGATTTTGAAAATAGAAGTAGGTATTATCCCTATTCTATTTCACGTGTTTATATGCTTTTAAATTGCATATGCTCTAATTGAAGAAAATGTGTATTTAGCTTGAATACTTTAATTGTTCAAAGCTATTGTTTTAAGAATGCATATACTCTGTGTTCTAAAATGTACAAGCAATTGGTAGTGAGTATTTCATAAACCCTCATGTGCTAAAACCACTACCAATTGAAAACCCATGACGAATGCAGGAATTACTCACAAGCTTTGATCAGCTTACCCGGATTTTATCCGCCCCCCTTTCAGGTGACTAAGGGCAGATCGATTATTGAAGACTATAAGGAGAAACCTAGCTTTTGGGAAGATTTTCTTGAGGAGTTCTTTTGGGGAAAAATCACATGATCTCTGATTAATATGTTTTGTATTAGCTGATATTTTAAGGACGTGTATTAAGCCCTACGGGGCAGTTGAATTAAGATTTTAATTATGAAGCCTTTTAAGTTTTAGTTACGCTCTGATTTTATATGAATGTGTGAACATGTGTACCATTGAGAATAGCGGCAGTATCGGACGGATGTGCAAATTTAAAAAAAAAAAAAAAAAGATTTTCACGCTTCCGCAACCACATGAAGCACATCTATTCGATACCGCTACCTATGCGAGCCTTGTCTCGAGGCCTTCGGGTCTCGGGGCGGCGATCGCGATCCGGTAATCCGCGCAGGGTGGGTTTCGGGTCGTGACATGGGCCACTGAGATCATAGGTCTTGCCCCTTGAGGCCTATGTACAGAGCGTACAGAAGTCATGATCAAGATATATAACAGTCAATAAACACTTTCCACAAGATAGAGCAATATCAATGTGGACTCAATAAATATTCTGGCATGTATGGAGTACAATAGATAATATAAGAAAGGCTATTGACATGGTTAGGAATGTAACACATGCAGAGATCAGACATTTACTTACCTCTTAAACCGTTTCTGTTCTTTCACAATAAAACCAAGTCACTGTTCCTTCCTCTTTGAAATCCCTATTCATTAATAAATAGTATATCTCAGTTTACCTTTTCATAAGTTATGATATTCATTAAATTTTATGCCTCTTTACTATTAGTTCCTCTTTTACTAAATTAGACTCTACTATTGAATCTGGAACGTCGAACAAAGTCGATTTAGGCTTTCGCGGAATTCAATTCGGACTTCTGTACTAAAAAAGGCAAAATGGTCATTTTGCACTTTTACGGGTCTTTTATTTTTTGAGATCTCGTCTTGCTAAACGGACCTCACCATTGGTCTTAGAATGTCCGAGATAGTTAAAATACACTATTCATATGTTTAATTTGGACATCGTTACAATAAAGGGTAAAATGGTCATTTACACTTTCAGGGGTTCTTACTTCTCGAGACCTCTTTTCACAAATCAAACTCCACGATTGAGTCTAGAATGCTTGAAATAATAAAAATTTACGTATTCTTTTATTTTAATCGGAGTCCGTTTAACTACTTTTTGACTTAGTGGCATTTTCGTAATTTTTCTATTATTTTAAATTAATTAATTAAATTAATATTTTATTCTGGGGGGTCAAATCATAATAATTAAAAGTTGGGGGGTCTATTTGCAAATTCCGTAACTTCTGGGTTCAATTGCAATTTCAAAAAATCTTATCCTAACTAAAGACAGCCAAACAGTGGCTAAGCTTCAAAACTGGAATAAGATATCCCTATTCCAAAATCAATTTCAATTTTATTTTTTAAACCCGTAACCAAACACTCCAATTTCAATTTTAAAAACCTTTAAAACTTAACCTAAACTGCGTCGTTTTGGTTTGCCCCTTTTTATTTCGGTCGGGTCCCGACCCGGATCCGACCCATGACCCGAACCCGAACCTGAACCCAAGATTGAACAGTCTTCTTCCCCGTTTTTTCAATGAAACTCCGGTAGGGTTCCGATGTGAGCAGTCGTCTTCTCCAGCGACGGCGAATATTTTTCGATGGATTTTTTGACCTAGCTCAATGCAGTTTTCTATATTTTTTCATGGAGATCATGAATCTAAGTTTAGTTTTCCATTTGGATCACTAATTCTCCACGAATATGGCAAAACCCGAAGCTCCGGTGACCTAAAATTTTTACATTTCATGCTTGGTTTCTCATTGTTTTTACTCGTTTCTTTCTCTATTTGTTTTCTGCACTCTATAGGGAAATTTCTAGACCGTTTGAATAATCTTTAATGCATAAAATATTAGAAACCCGATTATTTTCTTACACCTGCAACTACTGTTTTCTCTTTCAATTTTAAACCAAATGAGCTGTTGTTTCTTTCTAATCTCACCATTTTTCATGCTTGTTCAGACCCTTTACTTTAAACTAAACAAATCATGCTAGAAATTTCAAAACAGAAACAACCACTCACCTTTCAAATTCTGATTTTCTTGGTGCAGGTTCCTCCTCCCTGAATCCTTCAGCCCTTCCTTTGAGTCCAAAACAATACTCAGTTCCCTCTTTCTCTCTTTTGTTTTCTGTTTCTATCTAAACAACTTACGCACCATATATATATATATATATATATATATATATATAAAACCTCAACCGCCCACTTTCTCTCTCTACTCTCTCTCTCTCTCTCTCTCTCTCTTCCTTCCTCAGCCCCTTTTCCTTGACTTCCTTCTTCTGTTCTATTTAATTCTCTTTTTCTCTTTTCTAAGAATGCAGCTTTGCATTCAATTTTGTAAAGATATTTGTGTATATATATATACATATATTATATGTTTACACACATAACACACACACACTTAAGCCAACCGACACACTACACACTGCACCCACAAGCTACTGTTTGGTAGCTTCCTTTCCCTTCTTTTTTTCTTTTCTTTTACATTTTAAACAGACATACATATATATATATATACTTATATATTATACTATATTATAATTATATATATATGTATAAATACATAATTTATACCCATCTTATACATATATATACACGTATATACTGATTTCTGAGCACATATACATACCCTGATATGTCATAAGCTATGCATGTGTATGTACGTATGTATGCATGGAAATACGTGTATACACGTATTACAAGGCATGGTTCTGGGTTGCTCGGGTATTGCCCTAGTTATATAACTGATACTATTTACTTCCTAAATTCGTACAGTATATTTGATATAGTGATATAAAGTTTAAACAGTTCGGGTTATAACTAATAGTACGCTACCCAACCCGGTCTACCTCGATATACGTGCAATCCTGAGTTAGGGTATTACAGCAGCCCTTGCGTCAGCGGCTATGGTGGCGGCCTTCGGAGACAACCTGTCACTCGCACTTGGCCTCCCAACCTTAGGTGGAAGAGGCGGACATCCAATTAAGAAAAGGTCAGCTCATCTAAATTGCTCGTCATGTGGCCAAACTGGTTGAAGAACCGTTGCATGGCCACCCTCTCATAAAGCTCCAAGAAGTTAGGATCGGAGTCAAACAAGTCCAAGTCTCTTATGTTGGTCGAGGGCGATATAGGCGTAGAAAACCTAGGCAAATCACTTTCTCACCCAAGTAATATACCTTCTTAAAAGGGCCTTCCAAAATCAAGCATTGGCATGCTATCCCAATACTCCACTCCACTAAAGACGAGACCACCCCCCAAGGGTTCCATCAAATCTGTCATAAATGAAAGCATGAGTTTCTCACATCATATATCAACAAAAGAAAAATTTTAAGCAAAAGAAAACTCTTACCCCAATCAAGTAATTGGGACCCGACAGTCCTTCAATAGACCCGGTTGGCCAGGATAACTCTTCTAGCCCGCGTCATCAGTCATCATTGATACATTGAAAGCTAGGAAAGCCACCGGCAGCCCTGCGTCAATCGCTGTGGTGGCGGCCTTCTAAGACAACCTGTCACTTGGCCTCCCAACCCTAAGTGGAAGAACAGGACCCCTAGTCAAGGGAGGCATAAACTCCTCCAAGTAGCTCGTCATGTGGCCAAACTGGTTGAAGAACCGTTGCATGGCCACCCCCTCATAAAGCTCCAAGAAGTTGAGGTCGGAGTCAAATGACTCCAAGTCTCTCATGTTGGTCGGGGGTGATATAGGCAAGAAGAGTTGCATGGCAGTATCTAGTTGGAAAATCATTCTCTCACCCAAGTAATATACCCTCTCAAAAGGGACTTCCAAAATTAAGCGCTGGCACGCTATCCCAATACTCCACTCCACTGAGGACGGGACCACCCTCCAAGGGTTCCATCAAATCTATCATAAATGAAAGCATGAGTCCACCTGTTTGCCTTCCGCCATCATCACATGCCGGGAAATATGTTCTCTTCTACCTCCACCAATGGGTAGGGCAACAGTTAGAGGACCTCATAGGTCCAAATTTGTCCAAAATAGGAAAGTCAATCAAAATGAGATTTTCTCAAAAAGGAAAGTGAGGAGATTCACAAATTCATACCTCCCAAATAATGTTGAAACCACCAAGTCCTTTAGTGACCGCCAAGGATAGTATGCACATCCAACGATACAAAACAGCCATTGCAGTGCCTCTCTAGTTAAAACACCCAAAGTTCTCCACATCCTCCAAAGCAAGGAGGCACCAAATATGGATAGTGTCACCGGTATTGGCCAAGAGGGTCCGGCCAAAGACAAAAACATGAAAGCTCTAGTCAACTAATCCTCCTTAATAGCATTACGGCACTCCCAAAAGTGAAAGTTCCCTAAGATATGCCTAGCACGCACAGCACTACTAGAGGCCAATATGGGCCGCCACCCTAGAACTTGGGAAATCTCATCACCCCGACTGTGCATTTCACTATCCCATGGGATTCGATCACCGCCAACTCGAAGGCCTAGTGATCGTTGAGAAGTCAAAAGGAGTCAATGTTACCTCCTTGAACCGGAAGGTGGAAAGTATTGATGATGTCCCACCATTTCTCCGTCAAAGCATAAAGAATCTTCTAGTCATTATCAACGTGGACTATCCGATCTAAATATGGCCTAAAACTGGCCGCCCCCTACTTGCCCTTGGTATCGAAGGGGCAAATCAGCCCTACCACTCCACGATGTTCGTCACCAAGCCTCGAGCTCAGATTTCCAAGTCCAACTACAAAAGATCAAAGTCAATATGTTAGAAAATCCTTTTAAATACCATAAGCATGCCAAACAAGCATCAACCAAATGAAAAAAACCAAGGCAGAGCAAAAACTAGCTCATTTAGGCATTTTCACAAACGCATGGTGTGCACCTTTTAAAAGGCACGTGGGTGAAATATCCATGCATGCATGCAATCAGTATTTTTGTGCAAAACGCTTTCAAAGCATGAAAAACAAACCAAATGCTTCAAAAATAAGCTCAAAAATCTCAAAACAATTGGAAGAAAACCTCAAGAAAATCCATACTTGGCCATTTCCGGTACTGTTACAACAAATGGTGCGCCACCGTCTTGGAATAAGCTCGTGTTGCTCCGAAAGCCCGGGGCTGGTTTATATTAGAAGATGCACTGGTCTGGACATCCCTAAATCACGGTCAATGTTGAACATTGGGTCCGAGTCACCAAGGCCTTCCTTTGACATTTTCTCTTGAAATTTTTGGATTTGTTGTTGAAAAACAAGTCGTTTAATCTTCCGAAAGGTCAAAACAAGTGTCAAATACTTCAATCTAACCTCCTTCACAACTCTACAAAATATGATCACAAGAAGGGTAGGAGAGTATTCAAGAACACAATGAGAAAAATCAAAAGTCGCAACATTTTAAAGCAAAGTTGCCCAAGCACTTGAGTGCCAATCGGCACTCACAGATAGCCGATCAGCACATAGAGTCTAGATAGACCAACTTCTAGGCTGTGGCCCATTTTACGAATCTTGGCCCATTTTGGCCCATTTTAACCCATTCTTTGTCAAAATCAAACATTTTGCCTAAAATATGTCTAAGAAATGCACCGTGATTAAACGCCGAACATCAAAAGGAAAATCAATAATTTTCTAAAATAGGCTCACTAATCTGAAACCACCACCAAGTAACTCCCGATTTCTTTCAAAAGATAGTGCGTATAGCATTTCCTTTAGTGGTCCCTCGAGACCCGAGTCACATTTTTCGAAGTAAGGCACAACTACTTATTTCTCAAAATCACAAAGTCAGCTCTGTCCATTCCCTAGTGAAGTTTGAACCATCATCGTTTTCTCAATAAAATTCATCTCTTCAGCAAAAATATATTATAGCATTCCCCATAGAGTCTTTATTCTCCATAGAAAGGGCGTCATCCATCTCGGCAAAATGTCTGAAGAGGTAATCCATCTTGGTAATCTATCCGTTAAGGATGCAATCTTATGAAAATTCTATTAGAATAGCATTATTTTTATAAGCATCTTGTTATGATAGCATTCATTTCAAGTAAGTCGTCCATCGCATCACCATCATGTTAGGATAGCGTTTCATTCAGAAAAGTTGTCTGATGACAGCATTTTATTAGCCTATTAGGATAGCATTCCTTTTAGGAAAGTCATCTGAAGACGCAAATTCATTACCTTGTTAGGATATCATTCCTTTCAGGTAAGTCATCTGAGAACGCATTTTATCAGCCTATTAGGATAGCATTCTTTTCAGGAAAGTCGTTTGAGGACGCAAATTCATTATCTTTTTAGGATAGCATTCCTTTCAGGTAAGTCATCTGAGGATGCATTTTATCATCCTATTAGGATAGCATTCCTTTCGGGTAAGTCATTTATCGTATAACCATCCTGTTAGGATATCGTTCCTTTCAAGTAAGCCATCTATCATATTCCCTCTTGTCAACCTACTAAGTTGGAACTCCCTTTTAGGTAAAACATCCAAGGACGTAAGACCATCTCATGAGAACACAACCTCATGAAAGACTTGTTAGGATTACATTTCTAATCAAGTAAGACTCTGAGGGGTCATTTTCGAGGGCATAAGCTCACAAAAATCCTATCAAGATGAATCTTTTTAAAGAAATTCAGTGAGGATAACACTCATTTTCGCTAGTCACAAACTACAAAAGGTCGGATTCACCTGAGGGTGATACATAGGAATCTCATAGAGGAATGTGTCTGACCTCATCAAACAAAAATCACAAATCAAGTTCAAAATGGTCGTCTCTTTTTTCTTACGTTGACGCTCACTTTCTTGCAAGTTCTATCAACGAGGAGCTTTTTGTAGACACCTCATCTTGTGACCCTTAATTAAGTAGTAACAATTTAGTAATTATGCCAAGAAACTTACTTCAAGTATGACTCTTTCTGATAAAATCCTATTTCCATTAGGACTCCTCCTGATAGAGTCATATTCCCGCTAGGATTCTCCTGCTAAAGTCCTAGTTCCATTAAGACTCTTCCTAACAGAGTCCTATACCCGTTAGGACTCTCCTAACAAAGTTATAGTCCAAGTAAGACTCTTCTCGATAAAGTCTCATTCTCGTTAGGACTCTCTTGATAGAGTCCTAGTCTAAGTAAAACTCTTTCCGATAGAGTTCCATTCTCGTTAGGACTCTTCTGCCCATCGGGAGACGTTTCAATAATTTTCACACATTTTTGCCCACTAAGGGCATTTTGGTAATTTTGGCATATTCTTACCCTCAGTAGGACTTCCTAATCACTTGAGGGGCATTTTTATAATTTCTGTATCATTTTACCCCTCTAGGGGTAATTTGTTAATTTTAGCCCTTTGGTGACGAATTAGGAGTAATTTGGTCTTTTCACATGTCTTGTGGCAATCTAGAGATTCTCCACTCAATTGGGGGAAATTTGGTAATCTTAAGTGATAGTAGTCTATTTAGGCTTAATTAGGACTTTTCACTTTTAGACTTTTCATAAATCTAGTTGCTTAATATTTCCTTAAATGGAGATACATTGAACCTAGACATTTTTATTTTAGAGTTTATTTTGCAATTAAGTTCTATTTCTCTTTTATCTCATTGACTCTTGCACGTAGATACCAATTTTATTGGTTCGTGTATTGTCATAATTATTTATTAATTCATTTAGTTAGGATAATCATTCTTATTTAATTTTTTATTTATTTAATTAGATAATTATCACTCAAGACATGATCCTAGCCCTCCATTTTAGGGTTCATCTTAGGCCTTTGGATCAAATCTCTATATTTCCCTGTAAATAGAATCCCCAGGCCATCAATTTTAGGGGACACAAATGGAAGACAATTTTCATAGCCTTACACTTTTAGTTTAATTCTAGAGTTCTCTCTACAAGAACTTTCCCTCTCCCGAGGCCGAAGCCTTACTGAGGTGACAGCCTCTCTTCACGAAGCAAGCTGAAGCAATACTTTCCAAACCGAAGAACAAGCTAGAGATCTGCCCGATTGAAGCCTCTAATCCAGATTTTCCTAGTCGAAGTGCTGCCTGATTACCACGATTGATAAAAGAGGGTAAACCGGAGAACTACGTGACTCTGATTCCTTTTTTTGAACAGATACGTTAGAAGTCTTCGGGCCCGAGTTAGATCTGTCTTCTGTCTTTTCTATTTTATTTTACTTTATTCATGCCATATTCTTTATTATTTATTTCTTCCAAACTCACATTTCTCTTTTTCAGTTTTCTCATAACAAAATAGCTTTGCAAGTGAATATTCGAGGCCGATCCATTTGGATCAGGTGGGTTGGGTGCTTAATACCTTCTCACTCCATACTTTAGCCCCCGAGCCCATTTCTCTGGTATTTGTATTTTTTGACGCCTTATCTTTATTGTGATCCATGTCAAGGGATCCTTTAGTATGTATTTAGGAATCAAAACAATGTTAATTATTTTTCATTCTTTTTGATTTTTTCCTTTATATGTACTACTCAATCTATAACAGGTTTGCTTGTTTCTTGTTCTAAAATAAGTTGACAATTCCTCAATCTTAATCTTTTATAATAGGCGCTCCTTCCCACCTTTAGGGAAAAGAGACAACCGGGATCCTTCTAAATCTATAAAAAAGATGACGTATGTTTTCCCCTTTTTTTTCAGTGCTAACTCCCACAGGTCGGGTTAGACCCGAACCAATAACCATTTGGGCATCCACAAGATTTGAATGAGAGTTGTGATAAGATTAAAATTCTTATCATTATTTGGTTGGTTTTGAATTTCAACCAACGCAAATATTTATCTCACGTTTTAGTTACAATATTTGTGTGGGGGGATATTTTGGTTATCCACCAACTCTTTTGCTTTCTAGTTTGGCTTCCAATTATCTCTCTTAGATTCTTCCGAGGTTACCATCGAGAGACCTCTAGATTTGGATTGTGAAAATACATAGGTGACTCAGTTTTGTAGCCATCCTATCGACGAAAAAGGTTTATACATGGACGTATATGATGGAGAAGCTAGTAACACAAGTTGGTTCATTCTGCTTTCACGAACCCGGACTGCAAGAGTTAACCGAGTTCAGACCCGATTGTTCTTTCATATATTTCCTTCAGTGGTATTAGAGCCACAGACTTGTGTTCACTAATATATGTGTTGTATGCATGTAAATTTATTAAGAGAGAAAATGATGTATTAAACACACATTCCTAATTTTCAAAAGATCATTATATGAACACTTTTCCAATAATCCGTCATGGTGGATATGTTCTTTATAGTCCCAATAGGTAGCCCTTAAAATCTCATGGCGATCCACCGTTGGATCTGTGAGAGATCTGAGTTTAAAGTTCTGATTTTCTAAGAAAACACAACTTTAATATGAATCATTGGATTTTAATACGATCTATAAAACCTCAATTATTATGCATGAAATTTATACTGATATGTTCCTTGTTCCAAGAGTTTTCATCGATATATGGTACATAGTTTTTTATCAAAAATAAGTGAGATATAAGGTCCCAAAGTTTGACTACAGCCATAACCAAATCTTGTTTTTGGAGAAAATAAATTATAGAGGAATGCAACCCCCATTCTCAGCAGGGTGCATGGAAGCGTGTGCATTATCTTTTGGAGTTTATTTTTTGACTCCTCCGGAGAGTGTCATCCTCATAAGATTTTGGACCTATATATGTATTTTTGTGATTTTTTGGCTTCAAAAAGTATTTTAAAGTAACTTTTTTTGGGTAAAAAATGTTAAACATTTGATTAAATAATTTTATAAACATTGCAGAAAGCTATATTTGTGATTAAAATTATAGATTAGTGTTTAATACATTGTTGGGGGGGGGGGGGGAGTTATTTTTTGGTGGATTTGTTTTACCTATTTTTGATATTTTTGGGGCTTTAAAAATTAATTTTTTTATCCCAAAAATTAGTTTAAAACATCAAAAAAATTATTTTAAATGTGAAAAAATCTTGGAAAGGCTCTGAAAATTAGGAACAATTACACTGTGTGGATCATATTTTTTTCTAGGTCATGTGTGGATTATTTTTATTTTAATTATCATGTGGATAATTATTTACTGTATTATTGTTACATAATATTAATCCCCATTAATTGTGATGCCCAAGTACCCACTCTCATTGTGGTGAGATATGGTAAAGTCATTCATCAAGAGCCATTATATTGTTATGTATGTGAATATATGTTATGATTGGATGAACTTATTTAATTGATATTCTAGTACACTTTTTTGTTGTGATGTATGGATTATAAGGTAAATTTCAAGATATATGAGTCATTGGCGCAGCATCCCCATTTATTTTATTGATTTTAGTAAATTGATGTAAAACGTTCATTCTATAATGTAATAAATTTTTTGAAAGGATTGTATTTATTTATGAGGCCTTATAAGGGGATGTGTTTTCGCTACAAACTCGTATGTCCATAAATTACCTTGGCATAATGTGCTAGAATGCCAATTGGACTCAAGTTGTAATACCCCGACCTGAGAATGCCGGGTATTGTGACACGTATTACGAGGATACGAAGATTAGTACAAAGATGATACATTTAAGAAAATAATTAATTTTTAAAGTAATTAATTATTTTAATATAAGAAGTAAATTGTAACATACATATATATATATATATAATTAAATGCAAAAATACATATACTATATAAATAATTATAACTTTAAATATATATATGAATATATATATATATGAGTGTATGCATGCATGCATGCATGTATGTTAAAATATGTATGAAATGTATGTATATTATATATGGAATAAGAGAGTATGCTATTGCCCAAAGTGTACAAAAGTGAGTGTATGTCAAAGAGAGGTGTGTGTATTATCCAAGGTGTATTAGGGTTGAACCATGCATATATATATATATATATATATATATATGTATATATATATATATGTAAGTAAAATACAAGTCAAACACCACACACACACACAACCGGCCACTCAATGGCCTGCCAAACAGTGGCAATTCAGACCACTCATGAAGAAGCCTGAAATTGGCTAACCCAAGTAGAGGGGCAATCAGATTTGCCATGATTCACCTCTCTTTATACAAATATGCATGGTGCTTGTACACACACACACAACCATCCGAGAGTGAGGGAGAGATTGAAGGAGATTCTAGGATGTTCAGAAGTGGGAAGCAAGAAGCAAAGGGGAGAGAAACAGTTTGGAACAAGGTAAACCCACAAAACACTTGAATTTCTCTCTTTAGAATTTCTATACGTATGAATCTGTTTTAGCCTTTGATTTAGTACATATGATGATTAAGATGAATATACATGAACTAGGCATGATTAATTGAACCTAAAACACCTTAGAAACATCAACCGTACACAAGGCAGCCATTGAAGACCTTGCTTGAAGCAGGTCTGAACCGACTTCCTCTAAACCCAATTTGGGTTATCAAGACTTCAACTAGACCTCACGAGCATCCCAAAAACCTATACCCGCGACCAAGAATCACAAGAAATGGCCCCCAACCATTGACTTGCAGGTTACGGGTTTACAACCCAAACCTTTAAACTCCCCTTTAAATCAACATCTATGAATGGAAAATGAATCCTCATGAAGAGGGGATCAAAATAAGCCCAACCTCACTAAAAATGATGAAGAAATGAGCATGAACTGACGACTTACAGGTTCGGTTATCATGGCTTAAACCAAGCTTTTGAGCTACATTCGAACCTCCAAATCAATGTAAAACTGTGCTATAAAGTATTAGGGATATTTTAGAAAAGAAAGCAGAAGAAACGGAGTTGTAAAACATCACGAAATAGGAAAAAACGAAAACCTGCAACTAGGGCAACAGGGGGGTGATCGTGGGGAAGACGACCGAGTCAACTCGCGACTCATTTGAAACTGGCAGGGGAGACTCGGACGCGTGCCGAGCTACGGACCTGCCACCGAATTAAAACGACGGCGTCGTTTTGGGCCTATTACGTATATATATATAACGGTTTAAGTTTAAAAGAAAAGAGGAGAAACTCGCGGTCAGTAGGGTTCGAACCCCTGACCTCACGTGCCCACGCGCCCGTCCTTTCCATTCGGCCACGCATGCGCGTGTGTCACATATGGGGTAATATTTATATATATAATATATATAAAATAAACTGAAAATAAAAAGGTGCATTGCACCTGGTGGGACTCGAACTCGGATATATGGGGAGGGAGGTGACACGCTGGCCAGCGTGCCACCGTATTCAACCTGTCACTAATCCCACATAAAATATATATATACTATACCTATTAATTTAATTAAATTTAATTAAATTAATTAAATTAAATACTCCAAAATGGCCCGGTGTCCAAATAAGATGAGTTATATATGTATTCCTACTGTCTCAGGCCTTCTGAGTCCATTGGTGAGGTCTGTGACATGAAATGAGGTCCCGAAAAAATTAAAGACCCCTAAAAATGTCAAAATGACCAAAATACCCCTGCCCTATAAATAAGTCAAACGAGGTCCAAATAAAATAAATAAATAGTGGATTCTAACTATTTCAAACATTCTGAATCTAATGGTGGGGTCTGTTTTACGAGGCAAGACTCTGAAAAATTTAGACACGTTAAGGTATAAATTACCAAAATACCCCTTGACCAAAATTAACAAGTTATTAGTGTAATCTTACTATCTCGGACCTTCTGAGTCCAATGGTGAGGTCCACGACACGAGATGAGGTCCGAACATAAAGACACGTAAGGGAGTAAAATGACCAAATTACCCCTAGTACACCAAAAGCCAAATTAAAACCAAGGAAGGACTACATTGACTTTCTTTGACATCCCGGACTCAATAATGGAGTCCAAATTACGAAACGAAGTACAGAAAAAAAAAATATGACACGTAAAACGATGAAAGACCTTTTTCCCTTTTTCATACCAGAGTCCGAATTAAATTCTAGGGAAGCCTAAACCGACTTTCTTCGATGCTCCGGACTCAATGGTAGAGTCTATTCGACCAAAAGAAATGTCTAAAATAAAAAGACATAAAATTTGATGAATAGCATCTGTTAGATGACTATAAATTAAAGTAATGCCAAAGTACTAATCCACGGCGTGTACGAGGACATAAATTACGAAAAGACACGACAACACATCAACCTTAAAATAAAATTTCTAACTCATAAATTGATCTTAGGTGATAATTATGGAAGAACAACGACTGAAATTCACGATCATGACCAAGGCACAAAGGGCCAAGGATCCAAAGCAACAGGCCTTCATGCAAGAACTGTTACATCGTCAGAGAGTGATTGACAGGTTCGTCAGGATAGCCAAGGCGACGGAGGTCGTCTCGGTAAGCCCCTTCATTCACAAATCACCCACCAAGGCAATGGTGGCAGAGGCTAGGAAAAAGAAGGAGGAAGAACAGAAAAGGAAAGAGGAAGAAAAAGAAAACACCGAAACCTTAAACGAGTGGGTCAAAAGGTAATACGTGTTTCTTATATACGATACCACTATAAGATAAGTTGTAGTTGACTTTTGTAGTAAAGGAAAAATTTAAGTTTTAGTTGATTAATTTCATTGTGAAATTTACAAATTGTTTTAGGATAAGAGCAGATAAAGGCAAGAAGCCTCAGTAGGGTCTGCTGTGTACGAGGTGAGTAACCCTGCATTTGAACTGGAGATTTAACTCCATATATTTGAAGAAGTTTTAAGTTCAAGTTAATTGCAGCCTTTGGATATCAAATTCAGTCTTTATATGATTCCGTTCTTTTAAAATATTCTGTTACGGCATGCTTTATAAATGTTTTAAATTCAGCTCTTTTCTTGAAAATAATTAGCATGTCTAAATCAAATGCAAATCTCTTTAATATTCTGAATTTGATTATCACATGTATTTGAAGCTTCATTGTAGAAGTTATACCTTCATGTTTTAAATACTCATGAACGTATCTATTGAAGAAGTCACGCGATAAATGTTTTACAAGATAAACGGTACTAAGTACCACCCCCTATGATGGTTGAAGTCCTTCGAGATTCAACAGTACATGCCCAGTAGAAGGATCTAATCCCCCAGGCAAATGAGATATCTCCATTGTAGCATTGCAGTAAAATGGGAGTCTGGTTCGAAACAGATTCCACCTAATAAAAGAGAAAAGATGACAAGTGATTTTGAAAATAGAAGTAGGATTTATCCCTATTCTATTTCACGTGTTTATATGCTTTTAAATTGCATATGCTCTATTTGAAAAAATGTGTATTTAGCTTGAATACTTTAATTGTTTCAAAGCTATTGTTTTAAGAATGCACATATTCTGTGTTCTAAAATGTACGAGCAATTGGTAGCGCATATTTCATAAACCCTCCTGTGCTAAACCACAACCAGTTGAAAACCCCATGACGAATGCAGGAATTACTCACAAGCTTTGATTAGCTTACCCGAATTTTATCCGCCCCCTTTCAGGTGACTTATGGCAGGTTGATTTTTGAAGACGATGAGGATGAGTCTAGCTTTTGGGGAGACTTGCCTAAGTAGTTTTTTGGGAAACCACATGAACTCTAATTAGTGTATTTTGTATTACCAGACAATTTAAGGATATGTATTAAGCCCCACGGGGCAGTTGAATTAAGATTGTAATTATGAAGTCTTTTAAGTTTTAGTTATGCTCTAATTTTATATGAATGTATAATCATGTGTACCATTGTGAATAGCGGCAGTATCGGACGGATGTGCAAATTTTAAAATAAGAAAAGAAAAGAAAAAGTTTTTCACGCTTCCGCAACCACATGAAGCACATCTATTCAATACCGCTGCAAATGCGAGCCTTGTCTCGAGACCTTCGGGTCTTGGGGCGGCGATCGCGACTCGAGATCCGCACAGGGTGGGTTTCGGGTCGTGACACAAGTGGAGTCTATGCGCTTTAGAACATGCTTATTAATTATTCTTATTATGTGGATGAATTAAATTTGTTTTAATTTAGAATCATTTTATAGATGAATTAAATTCTATTTTTAATTCAAAATTATTTTGCTCGAAATCATTTAAAAATATATTTTTGTTTACATAAATGGGAGTGATTACGAATCTAGCAAAAATTTTATCTCACAGTGTACAATAGAATAATATTTTTAATTGAATTTTTGGTAACAAAATAATATAATGAATGTATGCTTAAATGTCACCCTATGTATTATGAAAGTAGTGAAATAGACTCAATGAATGTGAATATTCGTTTGACCAACATAAATGTTTAGAATAACCACATCACACATATAGCATATGTGTAGACATTGATCGATAGGAAATATAGTCCAATACCATGAGGCATGGAAGCCTGTCATAATTAATTAAGTTGTTGAATGTGTTTTATTATATAAAGCAGCATATACATAAATCTCATTAAAATTTTGTTTGGACTTGTTCCATGACAAATATAGAATTACCTTTTATGAGAGCAAATTCTCACCAAATAGTCTCTTGGCTCGTATTTAAAAAGTTTTTTTAAACCTTACATAACGAGAAACTTATTTAAATAAAAATATTTTTCAAAATAGTGCATTATCTTAAGATAAAGGTAGAGCGCCAAGAGACGAACTCTTACACAAAGCTTGTCGCCTAGGGTGGATCAAACAAGGTTTTTTGGCCTATGTTTATAGACAAAGAAGCAGTTGCTAAGTAGGGTGGGGCTGAGAAAAATGTTGCTCAAAAGTAGGCAAGAAAGTCAAGTGTCATAAGGGCATGCATGACAGATGAAGAGATACGTTATAAAATAAGATGCTATTTGAGAATAAAATGGATCATTTTGCTCGTAAGTGTGCTGAGTCAAAGTTGACAATTTTATTCAAAATAAAGAAGAAATTGAGTAAGAGGCATAAAATAGCACGTAAAGAGCATGACTTTACTTTGCTCATAATGTTTTGTAGATTATACACAATTGATAGCATAAGAACTAATCTCTACAAATGTGATCTGATTAATTCTTTTGAGCAATATATGGCCTTCTGATAAAATAATTGGATATCGGTGTTTGACTAGTTGTTTGGTCCACATCCAGTTCAATTTATTTTTATCATTTTCTCATCTTTAATTTTCAGTCTTTGGGACTGAATGGAACTATTTATTCTCAATGAATAATCGTTCATTGTAGATTGATTAGTTTGATCTATCGTTAGAAGCAGCTTTGTTATATGAGTATGGTAGTGGCTCTATCTCATTGTATTATATGATAGTTTTGGACTTATCTCTTTATGGCTTTCCATAATGTTTTTTTTTTTAGCAATAACATAGACACATTGAACTAGATTGGATGGATATATTAGCTTGAAAAAACCTGTTGTGGTTACTCACAAAAATCATCTTATCAGTGTGTAAACCCTATTTGATTGGAAAGGCCGGTAGGAAACCTTATTTGTAAGGTAGACCGATTCTTTATCCACTAGAACCAGTCCTAATAGCATATGCGAACTCATAATGTTTTGAAAATTGGTCATAAAGCAAAACCTCTTGTTTTCTCATTTTATTACTCGCACTATGATTACTCACCTAACTCAAGCATTAGTTGTTTTGGGCATTGTGCATTAGTTGCTTTAAGCATTTTTCAAGAGGTCGTGTATCGAAAATTAAGAATTCAGAAATTCTTCTTACTAATTGTAAGCGAGAGTACTTGTTTGATTAGTTCAAGACAATTATATGAGAAAAATGAGGATATAGGATTTTGTTAAATACAGAAGGTCGATGATGGCACAAACATGTTTTAGGCGGCTTATATCCTTAACCAAGTGTCCTAATAGTCAGTTCATTTAAGATTGAGAATGGTGAAAAGCTTAATTTGGAAGGCTTATCAATTTTTGGCGCTTATGTGATTTGTTCACATTATTTATTATTTTTATGAAAACTTGGCCCTAAGTTTTAAAAAATGTTATTTTTTTTTTTAAAATATTTTTTTTTGAAAGTTTAAAAGGGTCATTGAATTCTTAATAGAACACTCCAAATTAAGGCATGACTAAATTGAGTTGCGCAATGAGAAAACTTTAAAGGATTTTTAACTTTGTGAGTTAATGGAATCTATATAAGTCACACCATCTCTCGGTGAGGGTGGGAAATTGTCATCTCATTCTGTAATCGTCGATGATGTTTTGGATAGTAGGAGTGACTTGTCGCCTAGTGGGAGTGTACCATTAGTTAGGATTGTACCACTAGAGGAAGATTCTTAAGATCCTTAATTGTGTAGAAGCAAATGTAAAATCTTATTCTCATCCTCTTTGTGAGATTAAAAAGATAAATTTTAACTATTGCTCCACATGTTTAAGTGAATATTGCTTCTTATGTAAGGTAAAAGTTTTCTATGCTAATAGTGTATGGATGGCTGCTATGAGTAATAAGTTGAGCTAAATTAGCAAATAATCAAGCTTTGAGAATGATTGATCTCCTTTTGTGAAGGATTGATTAACTAGTAATTATGCCCATCTTTTTTTGAAAATGTCTTATCCCAATGGGGGTATTAACTATGTAAAGAGATTCTCCCTAGCTGGTGAGAATTGTCTCTATCCACCTTATTCTAATGATTTTCACACATGTTGGATCTTAGAAGCTTTATAGATGGACTTAGATATTATCTCCTCTGTGGAGAATTAGATGATGATTCTACATGAATTAAGTTTTGGGCTTCAAGGTCAATGAATAAAAAGTGTCAAGTATGCTTGCTCAAGTGTTTATTTGTGACCTAAAGTAATCAGTCTATGCAATTTTAGGTTTTAAGGTTAACAAACAAATAGCACAAGTCTGCTTACTTAAAGGTTCATTTGTGACCTAAGGTCATTGCCAAGCTAGTGGAACCTTAGATTTCATCGAGCAATTGGCTTCGCAATGATCAAGAAAGCCACAAATGGTCCAAAGAAAGCATTTTGTTCTTTTGTGTGGCTGCTGACATATATGGAATTAGTTGTCACCATTTGGAGGTGGTTGTCCTATATTGAAGAGGATAGAGGTGAAGTAGACTATGTTTGGATTTGAGTTCCATGGAGATTACCTTGAGGGATTTCTCATTTTGTCTTGAGAAATCTGTAAGCTATCTTGTTAGCACAGTCCTAACCTATTGACATATTGATGCGGACATACTTTAGTTTTAATCATTGCAATTGGACTAGTAGTGAAAGAGATATTTTGTGAAGTTTCCTATTTGAGCGCAATTAAGATTCTGAAGTGCACTGGGATGTATACTTGATTGTTTTTGCAACTCTTATATATGGTCAAATTATTATAACAATTTAGTGATTTGCTTGTATAGATGGTCAAACTATAAGAGCGACTTAGTGCTTGCTCATCGGACAATAGTTAATTGGTTTCTTTGATTTCTAAGTGATGTTAAAAATACACAATTGGTCGTCGCAATTGAGGTAGTAGTTTCATTGTGAAGATCCTAGTAACGCCTCAACATAGTGTCATGTAGGTAAAATGATATGTTTATCAACTATGGTCGTATGGCAGCTCTAGTATATACAAGTATTACGTTCGATGCAACTTTATTCTACATTGTTTGTAAGATTTAAAAGCTTGAGGGATATAAGCGTAGGCGATGCCTTTCCCTTTTAGTGGTGTCTTTTGGACTTAAGATCCATAAGAATAGAACCATGGGAACTCCTCACTAAACTGGAAGCTTAGGCTCACTAATAGGCTGGCAGACCAATAGTAATGATGGGAGAACTAAACATATTGACATTACTTTTCACTACATATGTTTGAGATAAAGTTGCGCAAAGGGAAGTGGTCTTAAGCCCATACTTAGTGATATTTTATATCTTCTGTTTAATGGTTGGGTTTATTTTAGATTTGATGTATTGGACTAGCGTGTGACATTATTTAATCATTATATGATTATGTGTTCGTATTGAGATGAATGTTTAATGTTGTGAGCATAAATGAAAGATGTCAACATGTTTTGATTGGCTCTCTCACATAAGTAATCGCCTTAGCGTTTAGATAGCGAGTAAGATGAGACATCGAATTCTTAGCTGGAGGGAGAATTAATCTTTATCATATATGTCGTCTTAACAATAAGGGCCAAGATGAAATTTGTTTAAAGAATCAAGTATGAAGGTTGACCACACACCTCATGTAACCTAAAGAAAGCCGAATGCGAACTTTCAGACAGGTTCTAGGAGAGTGACTAGGTTGGAGTGTTCGGGTTAGGCGTTGAGATAATGATGATGGGCGCTGATATAGCGGCGGCGCTATATAGCGACTAGACTAAGATTCGTATGACGTATATTCTTATTTTTATGAGATTGAGATTGACGTGCCTAATTGAGTGGGAGCTCTGTCATAGCATACGTTACATACTGTATGTGCTATTGATGTGACCTTTAATAAAGAAAGTGATTGAATGTATCCCTGGTTCGTCACTATAGTGAGCTTTAAGAACCACTTTGAGTTCCATTGTGCCCTTTGTGACCTAGGACTACGTTATGAAGAGAGAGCTTGATGCTGCTACTTTAGCATGTTACTAAAGGACCATGATCGATGGGGTCCGATGGGGAATGTCTAGGAAAGCAGTTGAATTTAATTAGGATTAACGTAAGTAGCTAAGAAATATGGTTTTATAATACACTATTATGTTGTGACTCATTGCTCAGGCGATCCGTCGATTTATCGATGTGATCATGAGTACAATACAAATGAGAGGGTTTAAGCAATCACACTGAGATTAGTTCTTGTGAGGGATAAGGAATGTTGATCTGGTGTAACGAAATAGTCTAGAGCATAAACAAAATCATTTGTTTATTTGTAATGAGGTACTATGTTTGTGTGATGGTAGCTTGATACAGTACTTCCTACCCCGATCTTTCTTGTTCAGTTGCACAATCCATTTCATGTGTGTGGAAGGTGATGTGAAGAACTTAATACTCACCCTATGTGGATGAGTAGGAGATGTTGGATATTGAGTCGGGTTAAACCCGAACCCATAGCCATTTAAGCATCCACAAGATTTGAATAAGAGTTGTGATAAGATTAAAATTCTTATCATCATATGATTGGTTTTGAATTTCAACCAACGTAAATATTTATTCTGCATTTTGGTTACGGGATTTGTGTGGGAGGATATTTTGGCTAGCCGCCAACTTTTTTGGTTCTTGGTTTGCCTTCCAATTTTTTCTCTGAGATTCTTCGAAGATTACCATTGCGAAACCTCTGGACTTGGATCGTGGAAATACAAAGGCGACTCAATTTTGTAGTAATCCTATCGACTAGAAAGGTTTCTACATCGACATATATGATAGAGAAGCTCGTAACAAAAGTTGGTTCCTTCCATTTCTGCAAACCTAAACTACAAGAGGTAACCCGGATTCAAACCCCGATTGTTATTTCATAGATCTCTTTCACTCCCTATCTTAAAAAAATGTATTAGCACACCAAAGATTCAATGGTATTCCGTAACAATTGATCCATACTGTACGAGTTGGATCAACTTTTTCAATGATATCCCAAATCTTAACTTTATCAAACCAAACAGATAACCATACTGAACTATCTTTAATCATGGCTTTCATCTCATCAACTGATTGGAAGGTTAGGACACATAAAATCCGAACCAATATAGAACTTGGATCTCAAATACTCCTTCACTTTGAAAAGCCTCGATGATAGATTTTGTAGATCTTAAAGATCGTAATCTAGCAATGGCACTCCTTTAAAGCCAACCATTACCCTTCTCTTGTACTTTACACTATGTTTGGATGGAATGAATTGGAAAGAAAGGGAAGGGACGAAGAAGAAATGGGAACTTATATCATGTTTGTTTTAAAAATTAGGAAAGGAAATGGAGGGAAAGGGAGGGAGAGCTTAACACTCATTTAAGCAATTTTGTTATCCCTCCAAAAGTGGGAGGAAACGGAGGGAAAGGAAACAATAATTTAATAAATTTTTAATAATACCAATATTACCCTTAAAATTATAAGAGTCAAAATAAAAATGACACATCTATCCTAAGGCATCCAAAAGGTATACTAATAAAATACTATAAAATCATTTCCTTTCATTTCTCTCCTTTATCATTCCCAAACAAGATGAAAGGATTATATTAGTCTTTCCTCTCTTTTCATTTCATTAGTTATCCAAACATAAAGGAGGGATTACTCTCTCCTTTCTTTTCCTTTCTTTTTTCTCATAACTAATACTCTCTTTTCCTTTCCTTTCCTTTCTCTCCTACTTATCCAAACAAACTGTTAATAGTGGTTATTAACTTAGGAATACTTACGAAGCACTTCACTACTTCAGGGAAGGTGGGATTCGCTTCTGAAATGCCCCTCACACCATCGTTTCCATTCCTTGTCATTCGAGATTGGTTGTTAACCCTTCTCTTGTTCACATATGCCATATTAGCCTTGAGATGTTTATCAATGCACTATAGTCCATTCACCTTTGGAACTGCTACTCCCGTTGTTACACTACAATCATACCTAACAAAACCAAATCGCAACCCGAACCTCTCTCGTCCTCTTCTTTGGAATGAACACGTCCCTTACAACTCTAAATTTTGAGAATAATGTGAATAACTCTTTTGGTTTCATCGATTCTGATAAGTTATCTACGAACATTGAATATAATTTCTTCGATTCATCTTCAGGAAAGGAAATTGGTCTTCTTTCTTCTATACAAGACTGGCTTCCATGACCCTTAGTCTCCCGCTCTCTGCCATGGAAGCTTTGACCTTTTATCCAAGCTTCCGTTAGAACACAATTAGAAGAAAGATTAACTAAAAAAAATTCAAAAAATTTACAACTATATAAAAAGATAAATAATTTTTAAAATATTAAAAAATTCTACATAATTGCCCGCATATATTAATCTTGTATATATACATATGTTTTAAGAATCTATTGTATAAGATATAAGATCAAATACCAAAAAAGAAAAAGAAAAGAATTATAGTATGAAAGAACTTTTGCCACTGTTGAATGAAGGGAGAAAGAAGTTGCGTAAAGAAAAAGGAGAGGACAAGATTAAAACTCAGATTATAAACAAGTATTTTTATGAGAAAAAAAAATAAAATTCTCAATAATTTTTGTACCAAACGAAAAGCCACTTTGAGTGGAAAATTATGTGATTACGTATATCCGGTATTTATAAATAAATAAAAAAATTCTCTTTTTTTGCTAATCAAACTTTTAACAAATTTAGTTTTTTCTTTCTTTCTTTCACTTTCTATTATTCTCTACTTATCCAAATGAAGCCTCCCAAAAGTTTTCTGACAATGGGGCAACTTAGGCAGGTTATTCGAGCCTAATCCAAGTTCAACTGAAAATTTTGTTCTCTTGTTGGATGGTAATTTTCTAATGTGGATATTGATATGCTCGTATACATTATTCACGTTTTGTGTTGCATCATTTTTTACAATACTCTAGAAAGTATTTGAATAAAAAAATTTAAGTCCGAGCTCAATTTGTATTAGAGTTGAGTTCAGTCTTTAAAAGCCCAAGTCAAAGACCTTTATTGTGTGTGTACATATATTTATTATATTTTGATTGACAGATGTGTATTTTTGTGTATTTAAATGTATTAATTGCATGTAATTTGTGATTTTCCAAATTTATACATACTTCTCCAATTATTTTGAAGAATTTGTATTTGGTTTAAATAGTTTGGCAAAACTTCTTATTTTTATTATTATTTGGAATCGGTCATTATTGGACACCAACCTAGTGTAGCCTGACTGAACCTAATTTCTTTTGGCAATCGGAACAAATTTGATACAAATGAATTTGAATTTGGTTGCACTTGCACTGATTTGGGTTATTTGAATTCATATATTATTTTGTTAACTATTAATTTATTTATAATAGAATTATACATACAAAATATTGGTTAAATAAAATCAAACAATGTAATTTATATTCTATAATCACTTTTTGAACAATTTTTATTACCATTCAATTTTACAATTTATTAAAGCAAGTCTGAAGAGCCACTAATAATATTCTATTTCAAATGAAATTTTTTTGAATGGTTCGGTACAATAAGATGACAATGTATTCATCTAATAATATTTTATCATATATAATATGATTTTTTTTTAATAACATATAATATATATATATATATGTTAGAATATTATTAAAAAGCATGTCAGGGTATTATTAGAAAGCCGCATTGACACGTAATATATCAACCCCACCCAAAAATACCTCAATTGGGTTAGATATTTAGCAAAACCATAACTTGACTAAACTCTTGCACAAAGGTTTAGTGATCAGCTACCGGCACAAGGAAAGGAATCTGGGAGTTTAGAGACCAAAATTGGAACATAAATGGACAATGCTCTGGCCATATATGCAACAATGACAGGTAGTTTGAGTCTTGAGACCACTGGTAGGAAGAGCTTCTAAGTGACTGGACGAATCATACCCAAAACTTGATATGGCCTCGAACCCTTAACGTTGCACGAGTTCACAACTTAACCCTGCACGCATTGAAGAGTTGGTTAATGCAAGACCTACTAAAGAGAATCTCCCTTAGGGTCAAGCTTTAAGGGGGATTTAAAAAAAAAAAAACCTATGGTCTAAATGTTTAGATGATTTCTTGATCACTTTCACGACCTGTGCAGAGCTGTTAAGCCAAATCACTAACCTCGAGCAGAGACAGAGGGTTCCAGTGCTTCACAAAACTGCCAAGTCACTCTCCACCATATCCATGAGGATTAAAGTTCTGAGTCTAGCTTCAAAGGGCTTGTGGAAGGAGAACAGACTGCTCTAAACAGAAAGCTCAGAAAATTCAGTACTAGCCGAGTTAGTGTTGTACAGCATTAGTTAGAGCACTTTTCCATCAGTAAATGGAAGTTGGAAGAAAAGGCAAAGGGACTTTGGGACTGCAACTTAGCTGAAAATTACCAGAACCCACCAAAAAAGCGGAGCCAGCAATCTTTGTTGAAAGACGAGTTAGATACAAAGACTTTGCCAAATGCATCTGAAAATACTGGTCAGGCATAATCACTTTGTACCCCACAAAACAAAAGAACCCAACTTTCTACCAAAGTAGTATCCTGTAGAACTAAAGCATCTTGTTCCCCATGTCCAGTCGGCCAAAGGGATCCCAACAATTATCCATCAGAATTGGAGTGCAATTAACCGCAACAATCATTGAGCTAGATATGAAGAAATCTTCACCAACCGCATCTGAAAACCATCGGTGAGATATAACATCAATGGACTAGACAAAACAACAGAGCCTACTCTCTGGGGTGCCTAACTACTAACCTTCTAAAACAAAAGCTTGATGCCTGTTGCCCGTATCTGGTTCAGAAGAAGGTACCCAACAAACTTGGTTTAAAATGGACATTTTAGTAGAGCTCATACAACCCTCTAAGAATGCAATCTGATCCCAAAAATCACTAACTCTTAACAAAATAAAGTTCCTAGCCACATTCGCATCCTCTCCTGGGATAACTTTATGTCAAAAAAACATGCTTCAAGCACTCCCGAAGAAGAAAAAGGAACCTGGTCAGGAAGATCTTTCTTCAAGTATTACTCTTCAAATCACAGTCAGGGTCAAAGAAGCTTTTGAGCCATAATGGCACTAACTCATTTTTCCCAAAATAGTTCACTGCATCCATGGCTAATTGCTTGTCACAAATTCTGCTTGATGATATACAACTTACAAGTTACACAACCCAAGAATCTGGCTGACAAATGAGTAATACATTATTTTGTATGTCTAGGCAGGCACTGGGTTTCCAAACTAATTCATATGACTACTCTCAAAAGGACGAAATACTAGATGCTACACACAGGTGACATTCCCATGGTCATTTCTGAATGTCCTGCTATTTCTTTCTACAGTACCCGCCAAACAGAGCTTTGAATAATTTCAATAGGACATAGGATTTGTAGGGGTAAGATCTATCACAATGAAATTGCTCATATTGCATCTAGAGTTAATTATCCTGAGAGTTTAAATTTAAACACTTTTGTCATGTTTATTCACTAAAGATATATATGCTTATCTTCATGTGAATATCAATAGATTATAATTAAATGGTCATGAATGGCTGGCAATATATGTGATTCTTCTTAATCCAGGATAAATAATTTAAAACTTCAATTACAAGAGCAGACTCCCATGCAAACAAAAACCACATGAAGTTAAAAACCTTGAGCCCAACTTTAATCCATGAAAATTGTTTTACCAGATTATTAAGACCTCATAGAGGCTAATAAAGTAAATTCATCCAACCAAGATATTTCCATCAGTCTACAGATGATGATCATCTTTAAGGAAACCACCAACAATTAAACGGTTGAGATTCCTAGAGCAGAGTAACTTGTGGGACATTCAGAAAGAAATATAAAAATATTGAGTTGTGACCCTACGATTTAGCAGTTTGATGATCATCAAGAGAATAATAACAACAATAACAGAGTTAAAACTAATACTAGTATAAAATTTTGATGTATGACCATCTTCCCTTCTACAAACAGACATCGGCTCTTATATTACTATGAATTGTGCCAGTAAAAACAATTTTTGCTAACCAACACCTAGAATGTTTCAATGATATGATGGTCTGTCAAAAGACTCAAAACAATAAGAAATAAAAAATATATCATGTTTGAAGTGTCCAAAACATGAACGCAACATACACTATATAATTATTAAATCAATCAACTAAACACTACCTGTGAATAAAATTACATATGTAGCAAGCAAATGAATAACCACAAAACCAAAAATAAAAATTATAAAGAAAACCAACTATAACTACTTTCCTAATACCATGTATGCAAGCAAATATTTTCCCTTTCTATGTTCATGACTTGGATACAATCTTTAAGTCAATCAAAATCTTAATGCTAGACCAGAGGAGATTGTATTTAAGAAGCAGTTGCCACACTGGTTGAAGCTGCAAATTGCTAGCCACAAATAAAATGGCAACATTAATAATTATAAAGTCCCCCTATTCACCAAATTTATAGTTCATTCTGATTTCTGATTATGAATTGGACAAATAAATGGGACTGAATAAGGGTAGAATTACTATCAATTTATCATTTAATGAAATTTACCTCTCTCTCTCTCTCTCTCTCTCTCTCTCTCTCTCTCTCTCTCTCTCTCTATATATATATATATATATATATATGGAAAATAAATTCAAGCACAAAAAGAAAATAAATTCTAAAAACACAAACACCAAGTACATATTTGGAAGGTTTAATAGATCATAGTTTCTCATCAGGGCTTAAATATGAGAATTTGGGAAAGAGCATGACAACATAAGGATTCATAAACTTTTTTTTTTTTTTGATTGTTAACATAAGGATTCAAGAATTATAGTGCATCAACATCCAAAGCCAAACAGTGGTAGACCAATATCTGTCGAGCAATAATTTTTCTGATACTCAGACGTCTGACATTCTCTCTAATAGCAATGCAGTTCAATTTTTTTATTTTTTCAAATATCCAAATTCAGCAGCTTATTTCCACTTGTTCATTCACAAACTTCATAGTAGTCATTTCTTCAACCCAATTAAGATGAGAGCAAAGCTTGTGAGTTGTGAGGAGAGTAGTCTTGGAAGTTATAATTTTCAATCAAATTAAATTTGCACATACATTAGCATCATTTTATAAATATTGAAGAATCACTCTATATAACATATAACAGGGCATTGGGAAAATAATTTAAGTTCAGCTTCAGAAACCCTTTGCCTTTACATATTATCATTGCTTGGGAAATTTTGGAGATATCCTTTTGTTTATAAATAAAAATTCATTAAAAGCACTAACTGGGTGCAACCCAAAAAACAACAAAAAAATCCCAGCATAAAACAAAAAACTACATACATGCCCAAACCACTCCGTAAGATTTGGAGAAATCATAGAATAATTTATACGCAACATTTACGATTAAAAAAAAAACAATTATTACTGAAAATTATGCAATTAAATCATGCTAAAAGCACTTATGAGAAATTATGACATTCAAAACAAATTTAAAAAAACGAACAACAATTGAAAGTCATGAAATGTACCTTTTTTGTTGTTTTTTATATATCAAAAAATATGAAAAATCCATGACATTCAAAGAACAGATTTACATTGTTAAAGAGGATAGAATGCACAAACAAGAAACCAGATGCATGACATCCAATTCATGATTTATCATTTCAAAATATAAGTTTCATGGAAGAAAAAAATATTTGGGGGGGAAGCAGATCCTAAAAAATAACTCCAAATGTAACTACTTCAAGCCAATTTACATACAGGCTGGCATTCCAGTAGCAAATATCCCACCAAAATTTCCCATGCATTGATATGACTCACTTGCATCTGCTTGGATGTATAAATTACCAATACAAACAACAAAATCAACACACATCACAAACTGATCAGCCACTTGTTCTAGACTCTATGTACAGAAGAATCCTCTGAACTCTAATTTAAGTATCAATTACCTTTTGAAGAATATCAACTGGTATAAAATGAAGATTCAATTCTTACTTTATTGAGCCTTTACTTTCTTGAATCTGTACGTCAGGGATTCTATGGATTTTTGTATCTTGGAGCTTTCTGCTTGCCTCACTGCCTGAGAAGCCTGGTGTAGACTTTGAATCCCACGTCCCAAACTAGCAATTGAGGGAGCTGCGGGAAGAGATTCAGCGGCACATTCAATTCTATCTCCATACACCAGCAAGCCAGTGCAAGTAGCAATACTACACCCAAATGTAGCCCATGGAAGAAAACCAATTGGCCGAACCCGCCGCTTCCTCATTATTTCATAAAATGCTGTTCTCATGGTTGAAAGGCTAGTCCTCTCAGCAGATGCTATAACACTGTGAGCTACGGCCCGGATCCTCTCAGCAGAAGCAGTTGCCTTCAATGCAGATGTTGTTTTGGCTCCAGAACTAGCGAATCCCGAGGCAACCACTTTTGACGGACCAATAGTCTTGCTAAGGGCAATAGCAACTGCCTTTTGGGTCTGGGTCAAAATAAGGTTAAGTGAAACAGGAACTTTGAAGGTAAAAATCTTCATGACGGTTGAAGCTGGAACAACCTTCCAGAGGGATGAAGCTCCTAAAACAGCTGTTGCTCCTGCTCCAACTGCCACCACCGGTTTACTAGTTAATAAATTACTTTTGACACTATAGTTTGAGATTTCCCCATCATTTTCACATTTAGTGACTAGCTGTTCAACCATATCCTTGACTTCAAGAGGGACACAAGTGTTCCAATGTTTCCTAATACCAGCTAAGCTACTGGCATCAACTATAGCCACTATGGATTTGAACTTTTGAGTCTGCCCTCGGAGGGCCTGTGCAAGAAGAGCATGTGACTTGTCCTCCACAGGAAGCTCTGAAAATTCAGTTTTAGCTGAGCCTGTTTTGTTGATAGGGAGCCGACTCGCACTGTTTGAAGCAATTCTCAGTCCCTCCACAGCAATTTGGAAAATATAAACTTCTTTTAAAAGTTGGGTATCAACAATTTCTCCGTGCTTCACATCATAAAGCATCCTTTGTGCATGAGCTAAAGCCCTTCCAATTGAGGGGATATCCACAAAAATATTATGTAAATCGACAAGTAAGGGATATATGGATTGTGCAAATGACGGGGCCTCATAATTTACTGTTGGCTGAAAATCCCCTGAATTCAAAACAGAGCTTGAATAATTTAAATATGAAGATAATAACTCCACAATCTGTGAATGAATATCATTTGGAAGATAAAACCGACTTGAACTTGAGGGAACTATAGAACCCATTTTTCGTGGAACCAAACTACTGGGCTGTAAAGCTAAAGCTTGAAATTTGTTCCCAGAGTCAGCTTCAGCGGAAGGATTGTTGTTCCCACCAGCTTTCACAAATGGAGATTCAAGCAAAACAAAGGATGAACCAACCTCCTCAGCCGCCCTTTTGGCTGCCAAAAAATGCCCATGAAAACTAATCCCAAAAATCTCTCTTAATACCAAGCCCCCGGCCACATTTTCATACTTATCTTTATTTATTTTATGAACAAAACACCTTTTCAGCACCTCAAAGGATGAGGTCGGGACTGGGTCGCTTATGTTATTCCTAAATTCAATTTCCTCAGATTGAATTTCATTCACTGATGAATTATCCACTTGAGCCACAACGGCATCCGGTCTGATTTCTCTGATAAGATGCTCAGCATCCAAAGCTGATCTCTCAGATAAATTCTGAACACATAGTACATATATAACAGCCTGGGATTCGGGTTCACGAATGGCAAACACAAATTGTTTCGTATGTTCGGGTACTGAAAGTTTCCGAACTAACCTATCTGATGCTCTCAAGTCATCAAATTTGAGTCCGGAAAGAGGCCACAGAGTTTGCACATAATGCAAAATTGCCGTTGCCATCACAAAGATTAATGAAAAATGGATTTAATCGCTACATCAGGATATTGGGACAACCCAATCTGAACCCAATCCACAAATTGGCATTCAAAATTATTATTATTATTTGTTTAAAAAAAAACTCAATTAGGGCACAGCGAATAACTCAGTGAAGCTCGGTTCAGAGGTGTCACTTATTCAAGTGACTTATCAAATACTTTTCTTTTATAGTTTTCTCGAGAAAGTGAGAGGAATTTGGAATGAAGAATAAATTATAAGCGCCAGCTAAACATCAAGGATTGCTTGAAGACAGACAAGCGCCTATATATACACTACTACAATATGTGGAGAGGATTGATTGTGTTATTCAGGTACCTGGTGTGGAATGAAGAATCGAAGAAGAGTGCGACGATTTGGGAGAGGAATTCAATTCAACTGTTGATGGGTTCGTTTCCTTCTCTGGAATGCTCTCGTGCTCGGTACTCTCCAATGGTTGAATTTAAGGATTGAGGGCAGCTCAATTATTTACATGAGGTGAGGTCCTCATGTAAATAACATGAATTTATTACCTCACCTCTCACATGCAATTATATTTAAAATATTTTAAAATTCATGTAATTTCTTTTCCTGCTATTATTCAATTTTTTTGAAACGTAATTTTAAGAGACGTTTTTAATTTAAATTTTTTATTATTTTAAAAATACATCACAAAAAACATTTTTTCAAAAGATTCTTGAATATTTAAAATTTTATAATAATAAAAAGAAAAACACCTTTTCAAAAGATGTATTATGAAAAATTAATTCAAAAATATTTTTTATATTTAAAATTTGCATGGACATAAACAATAACGAAAAAAATTCAAAGAAATTTAAAAAAAAAAAAAAGGATTTGAGTTGGGGTAATACTATTATGCATCCAAATTTTTATTACTCCAATATTTTATCTTTTTACGTAATTGTGGAGAGTGAAAATTATTTCGACTGACGGTATAGTAAATAAATACTCACATTATTTGAATAAGACATTGTTCTTATCTAATTTGATTCACATGTAAATAATATTATGTGTTAACATTTTTTTTATATACAACTATGAAAAGATAAAATTAAACTCACATCAACTAAGTAATGAACAAACGTTCGTATTATTTGAATAAAACTTCAATCTTAGAGTATCTTCAGCAGTGACTCAAATTCTGACTCAAATTCTGACTCAAATTTAAATTTAAATCAAAATTCACAAAAAAAAATTCAATGATTACTCAAACTTAGAGTCAAATAAGATTTTATCCAAATTCAAACCCAAATTAGTATAAAATTATTCAAAAACTCAAATTTAAGTGATCATTAAAAATTAAATTTACATTAACGGCATGTAAACTAGGCACTCACTCCAGTCCACATTTAAATAATGTGGCTTAATTATATAATTAATAAGTCATAGGAATCTCTCTCCCAAGTGGAAGTTCTCAATTAAATTAGTAGAGATTTTTTACCATCAACCTAGCAATAGACCGTGGCATGGTTTATCGTACTGATCCGTTATTAAAATCGGACGATGACTACGAACTTCGAACTTTTATTGTATAGCATGTTATCTACATTTACTTGAAAGAAGTAAGGCTATGTTTGGTGTAAATTATGAATCGTATTAATAGATAAATTTTTTTAATTTATTAAATATTTAGTTCGGTTTATTAATAGTACATAATTCAAAACAATTTTTTTTTTTACAAAAGTAATTTTAGTATAATTTTTTTAAAATAGTAATTTAATAACACTTATTAATAGCTTATCAAAATTCTACAATATTATTTAAGCACTTATCAAATACTAAATAACTTAACTCAAATTGTTAGAAGTATATTAGGGTTACCTATATACTATTGTGATACTAGAATTAGGGTTAGCCGCCACATATATATTACCTATATACTATTGTGATACTAGAGTTAGGGTTAGCCGCCACAGTAGTATATAGGTAATATATAAGCGGCGACTAACCTTAACTCTAGTATCACAATAATTTATAGGTAACCAGTTAGATTTGGTAGAATAACATAAAAGAGACAAAAGAAAGAAAACAGAAAAACCCAAAAAACCACATCGTATTAAACTGAATTCATTACAGAAACTAAACAAGAGAGCTTCTTATATAGGAGGGTTATGAGGTTGTACATGGAAAGTACAAATAAAGGAAACAAACTATAGAGCCCTAATCTCACTAACATTACACAATAATATATATGTGACGGCTAACCATAACCTTAGTATCACAATAATATATAGGTAATATATATGTGGCGGCTAACCCTAATCCTAGTATCACAATAGTATATAGGTAACTTTAATATACTTCTAACACCCCTTTTCAAACTCAAGGTGGAATGAGATAAACCAACTTGAGTTTGCAAACAAAATCTGGAAGTGGATTGGTTAACTTGGTGGCTGACTTGGTGGCGGTGTGATTGAAATGGAGATGTAACTTAAGTGGACATGGCGGCTGAGAAAAAATCAGAGTGGCGACTGAGACAGAACTAGTGTTGCAACTTACTGAGACGGTGGAACAGACGATGATGAGAATAGCGAGGCCACATGTTGGGCAAAACGGTGATGGTGAAGTATGCTAGGGATAAACTGCTGTTGAGACGGAATCAGTATTACGGCTGTTGAAACAGTGGGACTTGATGTAGAGCTGCGGCTGTGACTGTGACTGAGACGGACCCACTGCTTGCTGAGGCAGAACGGCGTGGACCAAGAGAAGCAGAAAGTATAAAGAACCAGAAACAGAAACGACGTGGACCAAAGGGGCGACTGGGATCAGAAAGAATAAAGAAAAGGAACAGTAGAGACGCAATAGAGAAAATGAAAAATAAAGAAAGAATCAGAGATAACGGCGGAACAGAAAAATGAAACCGAACAAGCGGCGACTGAAGCAAGGGAAGAAAACAAAAAGAGAAGAAGTGGCGTAGGGGCAGAGGAGAAAATAGAAAAGAAAAGAAAGAAAATAGAGCAGAGCGATGCAGATAGAAGAAGAAAACAGACAAAAGCGGCGCTGGGCTGAACAAAAACAGGGGGAAAAAAGAAAAAGAAAAGCAAAAGAAGCTACGGTTGGGAGAGAGAAAATCAGAGGGAAAGAAGCTGTAAACTTGTTGAACCAGAACCAGGGTAAATTAAACTAGAGAAGAATTAGACCAATGAATGGGAGGCTTTAATACCAGTTAGATTTGGTGGAATAACATAAAAGAGACAAAAGAGAGAGAGAGAAGAGAGAAAACAAAAAAACTCAAAAGACTACATTGTATTAGACTGAATTCATTACAGAAACTAAACAAGAGAGCTCCTTATATAGGAGGATTATGAGGTTGTACATGAAAAATATAAATAAAGAAAATAAACTATAGAGCCCTAATCCCACTAGCATTACACAATAATAAATATGTAGCAGCTAACCCTAACCCTAGTATCACAATAGTACACAGGTAACCGTAATATACTTCTAACACAAACAACACGTTTTCACGACTACTTATTCAAATACTAACTTAACTGAAACTGCATTTTTTCATAATTTATTTAAATAAGCACTAAATTTGTGCCAGAAAGGTTCAGAATTTTTGGGTTAGGTTTTTATATTAACTATATATATATATATAATGATATATCCTCATATTATTTAAGATATAAAATTGAAAATAAAATGAGAGCTTGAGGTAAAGATGACTTTGGGAAGAAAGTAAAAATAGAGTTTACAATTAAAATTTTTTAGATTTTATTTGACAAAAATTTTCAATTGCAATTTTCTAACCCAAAACATATTGAGGTATAAAAAGAATTGAACAAAACCAAATTGAAAATAAATAAATAAATAAATCAAATTTTGGTTTTAATGGTTTCATTCTTATGAATTAATTTTTTTCAAATATTCTTTCAGTTGTGTTGCCATAATATTCATAATTATGACATCATGAAATTATAATAAGGGGTTAATTATATTTTTATACAATGTAATTTTATGAAAATTTTAAATAAGACTTTATAATTTCAATTAAAACAATTAGATTGATGGAACTTTAGGGCTCTTTAATGCGCATGGAATTTTGAATAATGATATCCCTTTTTATCGTTAGTTACATGTTATAAAACAATTTTAGACAAATATTAGTAATTAGACCGAATTGAAATGCATTTATAAATTAAGGAATTTAATTACTCCAATTAAAATTATGAGACCTTAATATTATGTAACTGGACAACTATACCCTCAACTTCATATACAAGCAAAATATTATTCAGAAATGTTAGAAATTAGGGTAAATTACACCTGCCTCCCCTAAGGTTTCTGACAATTGCATAAACCTCCTCTATAGTTTCTAAAATAACACTGTCCCCCTTTTGGTTTCAATGTTTATAACAGATTCTCCTTACCGTCAATGACCGTTAATTGACCTAACGTCATTTGATGATGTAAGCAATTTTTTTGGTTGAAATGCCAATTTTGCCCCTTACAAGTTATGTTAAATGACAAAACTATCCTCACTTTAATAATAATTTTTTTTAATTAAAAAAAGACAAAATTTCTCTTCCATCTCTTCTCTCTCTCTCTACAACCCAAATTCCTCTCTTTTCTCTATCAATGGGGGGTGGATCTCTATTACTACCAAAAAGGTCGAGTGAAAGTCCTCCCTGGCTTAGATCCAAATAGGCGATCAATAAACTGTGCAGAGATTAATTGAGAACTTGACCGTCAATGAACGTTAATTGACCTAACGCCATTTGATGATGTAAGCAATTTTTTTGGTCGAAATGCCAATTTTGCCCCTTACAAGTTATGTTAAATGACAAAACTACCCTCACTTTAATAATAATTTTTTTAATTAAAAAAAGATAAAATTTCTCTTCCATCTCCTCTCTCTCTCTACAACCCAAATTCCTCTCTTTTCTCTATCAATGGGGGGTGGATCTCTGTTACTACCAAAAAGGTCGAGTGAAAGTCCTCCCTGGCTTAGATCCAAATAGGCGATCAATAAACTGTGCAGAGATTAATTGAGAACTTGAAGTGTTCTCCCATAAAAAACTGTGCAGGCTTCCCTGAAAGTTTGTTTGGCATTTGAAGCAGCATGAATCAAGCAATTTTACCTCATTTTCTATTTTACTCTGGAATGAATCTATCAAATGTTGAACGGACTTACACAAAATTGACAGTATTAATTTTTTTTTTAAATTAATCAACATCTCTTAATATCTCTCTTATTCATCAACATCTCTTAATTCACCAAAAATAATTTCTAACAAATCCAAATTTTCATCACTTTGAGACAAAGTCAAACTTTCAACCATACAATTATTTTCATCTTCTTCAACTTTCAAAATATCTCTCTCCTCACAACTAATATTTTCTTCTTCAAAAATATTGACGAAGCAGTCAATATCATATGAATCTAAATTCAACACATTATATGAATCATCTTAAATTGGAATGAATTCTAAAAACAATTTTGAACCATTAATCTCTTTATTTTCGTCAAACTTATCTCTTTCAAAATCAACCACCCAATATCTGTCTATGGGAGATTCATAATAGTTCCGCAGTTTATTTTTATATACCGAAATAAGATAAAACCAAAACTTATGTAGTGGTGGATAGTTTTGTGTGCAAACAAAAGTATTCCAATGTGCCCAATGTATTGTATTCCTTATTATCTGGTAGACCCATTTAACTTTTTTTCTCATAAAGTTCTTTTGATAAACGCTTCAATGCAATATCTAATACATTAAAGACATTGCAAGCATTAAGATAGAGTGTAACATGATGTAACTACTCATTAATATTCTGACCACATACTCTTAAAATCTCAAACTTTTGTCCATTAACCAAAACTTTCTCCATAATTTCAAATCAACAATTTATTTAAATCACGTACCTGAGTTTGTCCAAAAATTAATCTTGACGTCCCCTTTTTTTCTTCAATCTGATCAAGCTGCCTCCTTATCGATTAAACTAGAATTTTTTTTTTTTTGTTGCTTCACAAGATATTTTTTCTGCTCCAAACAGCCGTCGAATTTCAATCGAACAGCTCTTCAACAAACCACTCAAGATCGCAATCTTAAGTAACACGAGAATTACAATTCTCTGCAATAATTCAAGAACGAGACCAAACTTTGATTTTTCCGCAGCTTCCCAAGATTGAACTTGGCTCTGATAAGTTACCCTAAGATTGTAACTGGCTCTGATAAGTTACCCCACGATCGCAACTGGCTCTAATACCACTTGTAGGACCCAAAAATTACTCTGATACCAAATTGTTAAACAAAAAAATAAGAGAAGAAGTAAAGTGAACAAACTAATACATTTTATTGAAGCAAACTCACACAATATTATTATTTTAGCAATCTCTCACGGGCCATCACACGGTCCTCTAATTCTCTTGGCTACTACTCTATTATTTTTGTATTACAAAACTCCATGTAACAGAGACCTATATATATAACATTAACTCTAAGTTCTATATTGATTAGGAGATCTAATCCTATACAAACTAGTATATCTTATTTAACTATAATCAGAAAATTAACTCTTATTAGAATATTAGTCCAACTACAATTAGGACTATCCCAAAAGACTCCAAATATTATTAAGACTCAATAAACCAAATTAAGAAATTTCCTAAAATTTATGAGCTTGGTTTAATTGGCCAATATCTTATATCACTATAAATCTCTGTGAGTCTACTTTCCAACAAAAAAAATAGTGTTCAGTTTCAATTTTTCTATAGTAAGATATGACCATTTTTCCATAACATGTTCAAGTTGTTACTCAACTGAGAATTTTTGTTAGTGTTTTTGAGCTATCTTCAAATTAAAATTGAAATATGCTCCAAATGAATTAGCCTGCAAATATTATATCACTAGAAATTTTTATGAGTCTACTTTTCAACCAAAAAAAAAAAACAAAGTTTAGTTTGAATTTTTGTAGAGTAAGATATGACTATTTTACCACAACATGTTCAATTTGTTTTAAATAATATTTTTGGATTGTTTTCAAATTAAAAATGCAATCTTCTCCCAAAAAATTAGCATGCAAATCTTATATTATTAGAAAGCTCTATTAGTCTACTTTCGAACAAAAAAAAAATGTAGCTCAATTTCATTTTTTGTAGAGCAAGATATGACTATTTTATCACAGTATGTTCAAGTTGTCACTCAACAAAGAACTTTTGTTAAATAATATTTTTGGGCTATTTTTAAATTAAAACTTCAATATGCTCCTAATGAATTAACATGCAAATCTTATATCACTATAAAGTTCTCTATGGGTCTACTTTCCAACAAAAAGAGTAGAGCTCAGTTTTGATTTTTTTAGAGCAAGATATGACCATTTACCACAGTATGTTCAAAGTGTCACTCAACAAAGAATTTTTGTTAGTTAGTATTTTTAGGCTCATTTTAAATTAAAACTGTAATCTGCTTCCAATGGGTTAGCATACAAATCTTATATCATTAGAAATCTTTATGAGTATACTTTTTAACAAAAAAGAAAACGATGCTCAGTTTCAATTTTTGTATAGCAATATGTGACTATTTTACCACTCCTTTCCAACAAAAAAAATCGGAGTTCAGTTTCAATTTTTCTAGAACAAGATATGATCATTTTACGACAACATACTATGGTGTCACTCAACAAAGAATTTTTGTTAGTTAGTATTTTTAGGTTGTCTTCAAATTAAAACTGCAATATACTTCCAAAGAATTAGCATACATATCTTATATCATTAAAAACATCTATGAGTCTATCTTTTAACAAAAAAAAATGGAGTTCAATTTCGATTTTTGTAGAGCAAAATATGACTATTTTACCATAGCATGTTCAAGCTGTTACTCAACAAAGAATTTTTGTTACTTAATATTTTTAGGTTGTTTTCAAATTAAAACTGCAATATGCCCCCAATGAATTACCATGTAAATCTTATCTAACTGGAAAGCTCTCTATGAGTCTACTTTCCAATAAAAAAAAAACGAATCTCAGTTTTGATTTTTTTAGAGCAAGATATGTCCATTTTATCACAGAATGTTCAAACTGTCACTCAATAGAGAATTTTTGTTAGTTAATATTTTTAGTTTGTATTCAAATTAAAACTGCAATCTGCTATAAATGAATTAGTATGCAAATATTATATCACTAGAAAGTTCAATGAGTCTACTTTCTAACAAAAAAAATGGAGCATAGTTTCGATTTTTGTAAAGCGAGATATGACTATTTTACCATATGTTCAAGTTGTCACTCAACAAAACTTTTTATTAAATAATATTTTTGGGTTATATTCAAATTAAAACTGCAATTTATTCCCAATGAATTCGCATGCAAATCTTATCTCACTCAAAATCTTTATGCGTATACTTTCCAACAAAAAAATGGAGCTCAGTTTTGATTTTCTAGAGTAAGATATGACCATTTTACCACAATATGTTCAAGTTGTCACTCAACAGAGAATTTTTGTTAGTTAATATTTTTGAGCTGTCTTCAAATTAAAATTGCGATTTACTCCAAATGAATCAGTTTCCAAATATTATATCACTAGAAAGGTCTATCAATCTACTTTCTAAGACAAAAAAAAGATAATGAAAAATAGAGCTCAGTTTCAATTTTTTCTAGAGCAAGATATGTTTATTTTTCCACAGCATGTTCAAGTTGTCACTTAAGAGTGAATTTTTATTAAGTAATATTTTTGGATTGTACTCAAATTAAAATTGCATCTGCTCCCAATAAATTAAAATGAAAAATTTATATCACTAGAAAGCTCTATGAGTATACTTTCCAACAAAAAAAAAAAAAAAAAAGAAGATCAGTTTCAATTTTTTTAGAGCAAGATATGACCATTTTACCGTAGCATGGTCATGTTGTCACTTAACAAAGAATTTTTTATAGTTAATGTTTTGGGTTGCCTTCAAATTAAAACTGCAATCTGTTTCAAATGAATTAGCCTGTAAATATTATATTACTAAAAAGGTTTATGAGTATACTTTCTAACAAAAAAAACAAAGCTCAATTTCAAATTTTTTAGAGCAAGATATGACTATGTACCACAACATGTTCAAGTTGTCATTCAATAGAAAATTTTTTTAAAATAATATTTTTGGGTTGTATTCAAATTAAATCTGCAATCTTCTCCCAATGAATTGGTATGCAAATCATGTATCATTAGAAATCTATATGAGTCTACTTTCTAACAAAAAAAGGGAGATCAATTTTAATTTTTTAGAGCAAGAAGTGGACATTTTATCACAACATGTTCAAATTATATTAAATAATTAGATAATTTTAGTTTTAAAATAAAACTCTCAGAGACTCATAGTTGAAAGAAAAACGTGAATAGAGTACAATTCCAAACCTTGTTCCATTCGAAAAATAAATAAATAAAAAAAACAAGAGATAAAGAAAATAGTGATACAAAAGCCTTTTTTTTGCTAGCATGCAATACTGGCGGTACCTAAAAATTTCTTCAAGTTTTTCTGTAATGTAAATTGGAAAATGTAAGCAATTGGAATTTGTAGAACTTTTAGTTTTAAAACAAAACTTTCACAGACTCACAGTTAAAAGAAGAGCGTGAATAAAACACAATTCCAACCCATGTTCCATTGGAAAAATAAATAAATAAAAGAAACAAAAGAGAAAAAATAGTGATACAAAAGCTTTTTTTTTTTGCTACCATGCAATACCGACCGTACCTAAAACTTTCTTGAAGTTTTTCTGTAATTCAAATTGGAAAATGTAAGCAAGCATAATTTTTAGAATCTTTAATCAATATAGGATTGAAAAAAATTTCCAACTTTCAACACACTTTATTGATCATTTATTTTGAACTAATTAAAGTCCAACGAGCCACCTTATTTTGCGAATTATGTATGAATTTTGTTTTCTTTACATTATACGATCTCATTTTTACACAAATTTTTATATAATATAGATATTGTTTGATAGATCTCAATTTTTAAAATCTAAATATATATTTTTTTATTAAAAACGGACTTATATAATGTAAGTTATTTAATTTTAAAATTTTAAAAACAAAAAGTAATGACATGACTGGTTCGGCGTAAGTTTGGTAGAAATAAGCTTCATATTTTTGTAAGTGAAAAAGTGGGGATAATTTTGTCATTAAGAATAAAATAATGGTACTACTTAATCACTATTGGACTTGGGACCATACAATTTAAAAATTCAAAGGACTTTTGAGATTAAAGTAATTTTTCTTAGACCTTAGTCTTTAGACATTTATTTTAAGGGATTTTTCACTAATTAACTCTAATATTAAATTACAGTGATATTATTATCTCATAACTTGTTTCTTATTTATATTATATAAAAAATATTTTATTTATCATTCTTTTACTTGCTTTTTTTATGATGAAGATTTAGATGTATGATTACTCATTAAGAATCACGTATCAGATATGACGAAGCACACCTTTAACGCCACTCAAACTGATAACCTTTTGGAAATAATCTTCTTAATAGCATTAAAAACATATTTTAGGAAAAAAAACTTAAATATTCAACATTTTTCTGGAGTTTGAAGAATTCAGTTAATTTTTCATTTGAACCAATCTCTATTTGGTGATATCAAAGCAAATAAAGCTAGGTTGAAGTGCACAAAGTGGAATTCAAATGGGCCAGATCATGCCCGAATTGATATAGTGTGCCGCTCTGTCATGATCTTGTCAATTAATTAAGACTAATGATATATTTTTCCATAATTTTTTTCTACACTCACATAACATATATGGGGTCCATCAAGTTGGACTCCAACTGAGTAGACCTCACATGTGTTATGTGAGTGATATTGTCTTCTGTCACGTTACTATCTTGCCAATTAATTGACACTAATGATATATAACTTTTTCTTACACTCACATAACATATATAGGGTCCACTAAGTTGGACTCAAACGGAGTAGACCCCACATGTTATGTGAGTGATATTGTCTTTTGTCACATTACTATCCTGTCAATTAATTAACACTAATGATACACTTATCTATAACTTTTTTTTACACTCACATAATATGTGGGATCTGTCAAATGAGATCCAAAGTGAGTGGACCCTACATGTGTTATGTGAGTGATATTCTTGTCAATTAATTAACACTAATAATACACCCCACATGTGTTATGTGAGTGATATTGTCTTCTGTCACGTTATTATTTTGCCAATTAATTAATACTAATGGTACACCTATTTATAACTTTTTCTTACACTCACATAATATATGGGGTCTGTCAGATGGGATCCAAAGTCAGTGGACCCCACATGTGTGATGTGAGTGATATTGTGTTCTGTCACGTTACTATCTTACCAATTAATTAACACTAATGATACATTTATCTGTAATTTTTCCTTGCACTCACGTAATATGTGGGGTCCATCAAATGAGATCCAAAATGAGTGGACCCCACATGTATTATGTGAGTATAATGAAGTATAGTATTACGCATTCATTAATGATCATAGTCATTAATTCATAATGTTTGATCCTACACTGAACTTATTCCAAGAATATCTCTAGAGTACATGCATTTAAAACCTTCATTCTGCTCAAAGTCGATTGAATGGTCCAAACTCCATGATGTACTATGGTTTTGCAAGGACTTGAACTCCTTAGACAAACTAGTTATATTTCAAGCACTTTACCAAATACTTAACTTCAATATAGTTTAAGCCTTATATATGCTCATTAAGCATGAATGTAATTTAGGTTAGTCAAGTCAAAGTAAGCCAAAGTTGGATCAAGCCAATGAGTTTGATTTAAAAATACCAACTACATTATAAAATATTTAGGTTATTATATTTGTATTTGTAATGCAAAGACAGTGACTAGTGGGGGAGGAAGTTAATCAAGTTCGAAAGCAAGAATGCACCAGGACTCTCTCCATTTTTTAAAAAACCAGGCAATGTTATTAAGAGAGACCGTATTCATATGTAAACGGGTCTCTTATATGTTAGATGGAGATAATTATGAATTTTTATTTATTTCAATAATTTTAATTTTTTTTATCATCTAATAAATAAGATACCCGTTTACATATGTGCATGATGTCTTAATAGCATTAGCCTTTTAATTTATTTATTTTTTGCTTTTTTCATGCAATTATCATTTACAAAAAATCTCACTTTCTAAAAAGGATAGTGGAAAATTAAATTGCATTAATAGACATTATATATTTTCTAAAATTTGATAAATCTACTTTTATTTTTTTAGATGAATTTATCTAACTACTTAATTATAAATCGTATTTGTATGATACTCTGTTAATCACATGAGCCAATAAGACCTGAGACTTGTGTTATAGATAGGTAACCTTTCGAATGAGGGTTGCATCTTGGATAAAAAAAAATTAATAACCAAGCTTCTTTCTCAATTTATTCAACTCCAATAAAATTTTCGAATTAATATAAGATGATATATATATATATATATATAAATTCTATAAATACTAAAAAGAAACATAAAATTGATTTTTAAAAATTGTCATCCTCATTAAAAACAAAATTAAGACCATCTCGAGTGGTGATTCAAATTCAAACCCAAATTTCAATTAAAATTTGAGTAAAAGTTAAATCTGAGTTTGATGTTCTCTAATGGTCACTTAAGTTTTTACTCAAATCTTTTTTAAAAATTCCTACCTTATCCCAAAAGCTACTTTATGTCATTTCTCTTCAAAAATTATTTTCCCTCTTCTTTTTCCTTCCATACCTTTTTCACTCTTAATTTTCATTCCCTCCCAAGTTTTCCCACCAATTTTTTTTTCTATTATTTGTGTTTTTTTTTTAAGATGTAACTTTTTTTGTGTGTGTTTTTTTGATTCAATGTAACTTTTTGTGTGTGTTTTTTAACGATATGTATTTTTTTGTGCGTTTTCCTTGTCTTTTCCTTTCATTTTATTAAACCAACTCTCCACTCATATTAAATACATGAGAACTCCTAAAAAACATCTCCACTCATATCCAATTCCTTCTTTCTCTTGGACAAATCCCCATCAACACCATTCCAAACCCTAGACCTCTTACTTCTAATTGCAATAACATAGTCATCGTCATTAGAGGAGGAGGAGGAGGATGAATCATTAGATTCATTGTCGCTGCTACTGAGATCAGCCTCAGATTCGTTATCCATCTTCGAAGACTTGTGTTGGATGCTTTTTTGCTTCATGACACCAAAGATACGAAGAGATTTGAATTCAGTTCTGTATTTGCGTGGAAGAAAAATACTTTGAATATCAAGAGAGCTTCAGATGGGGGAGATTAGCACAGATACAGACATCAGTGAAGGTTGGCCTCGCATTTTCCTTTTCCTGATTTTCTTTCCATTTCTTTTCCTTGTCTTTTCTTTTCATTTTTCATATGAGATGAGACTAGGCAGGGAAAAAAAAGTAGCTATTAGAAATTTGTTGTTGTAAATAGTAGTGCACTGATTTTGATTTGATATGGGTTTGAGTTTATAATTGGAGGGTAATTTTTGTAAATTTTGACTTAAATTTAAATTTGATATGAGTTTGAGTTACTACTGAAAATGTCCTAATAAATAAAAGATTGACTACTTAAGTTGTGAACATGATTCCGGAGTGATTATTATTACTATATTTGGACAATAGCATTATAATAGTATTAAATTACAGTGACATTATTATTTCTAGCTTGCTTTTGAGTGAAACAAATATGAGAGAAAGGCACAGCCAACCTAACATAAAAGAAAAAAATAATGTTTAAAAATATAATGACCAATACCATAAAGACTAAGCAAAAATTACATCACCGGAAGCGACATTTTTAACTCACCGACAAAGCGTGGTTGGTCAAAAATGTGAACTGTCCATACTGACAACAAACTTTGACTCTTATCTTGATGAATTACAAAAAAAAGTCCATATTCACTGTTACAAAATAGGACATATATATTATATTAAAATATATACTTTAATTTTTTTATAATACATTAAATATTAAACAATATAAGATTTTTTAAGTTGAATATATATTTTAAATTTTAAATAATATATACATAATATATAGTAATATTATTATTGAATTAAATTCGATCCGATCTAATAATTAACAAATCTTGATTTGTATTAAAAATTTATAGTTCTGTAAGAAAATTTGATCTAATCTAATTCAATAATTTTTTTTATTAACAAATAAAATTTAAATTACCTTCAAATTTAATTCAAATTTGATTTGTTCACGGTCGATGTTAAAATTAAACAGATGACGAAGATAAGTAGTTGATGAAAAAAAAATAATTGGGTGCTTTGGTAAAAATTATTATAAAATGTGAAAGAATAAAAATAACCCAACAATAGAAAAAGGAAAAAGAATAATTGGATAACATTATATTATTTTTTTATAAATCTAACCAAATAATTATAAAAACAATAAATTATTGAAATAAAGTAATTTCAAGAATAAACTGATTTAAATTGATTATATTAAAACGAATAATTTTAAATTACATGTTTAATTTTTTTCTCAAATACAATAACTTGAAACAAAACTAACTCTTAGTCATAATCAATTGATTCAATTCTACACACGATTTACCAACGTGAATCGACTACTAATTAATTTTTATAGACAAGTTAAAATATATTTTTGTGAAGATAAAATTCAAGTTTTTTCGAATTTGAATTTTTTTTACGTCGATTCTTGACTGTTAGAATTTAAAGTGTTGGTATGACTATTACAAAAAAAAAAAAAAAAAAACTTAATATGATGTGCGTAAATTATTCAAAATACTTCTTATTAATTCATAAAAAGAAATATATATATATTTTCTTTTTGTGTAAAAGCCAGCTTATAGAATAAAAACTCGTGGCATTATGTTAGGCGGGCGAAACATTGCCACCGCCGCGCCTAAACTAATATTCTATTGGTTGGTGACTTTCATTGTAGTAAAGCAAAGTGACTGTCCGCCAGAAAATAGAAAAGCACACGAACACGCGTGTTGTAAATATAAAGCAAAAACAAGGTTTAGTTAAGAGAGAGAGATGAAAGAGAGAGAAGAGTAATTTAAACACATCTTCTCTCTTTCTGCAGATTCTTCGCATCTCTCCATCTTATTAACTCCATTTTCGTGCCCCTTAAAATCTTATTATTGTTTTGCTCAGTTCGTGTTTCCATACAGTTACGTCTCCATAATAATTCCTTCGGTTTCGATCTTCTCTAGTTGAATTCCTGTGGCCGGAGACTCCAGATCTGGCCTGAGATTTTGAGATTTTCGGTTCTTATATCGCCCGTGAAATGCATGGTTCACAGATCATATAGTTGAGGTTTGTGTATATATTTCATTGATCTTATATTAATTTTGATGCTTAAGATCAATTTTGATTCTAAACTTCCAGGATCTAGTCTATTCAACAGTATTTATGTTAAGAGAAAGATCAATTGGATTTTTCTGATTATTGTCACAGAATATCTAATGTTTGATCCAACAAACTATCAATAATTTAATGCATTTGTTAAAAATTTCATTATTTATGTAAAAATATTGAAATTTCTCATTTTGATGGCGAGATCTTGTTGGATTACTCTTTTGTTTTATTGAATGTAAGCGAATTCTGTAATCACGGTGTCTATATATTGTATTTGTATGTAGGATGGAAGAATTAGCAATTGATGAACAATTGCGGTTTTATTTGTTGATTTGATATGAATATACATTTATTGTCATCTTTGTTTAGGGTGTGTGGGGCATGCAATTTTATTTAAGTTTTAGCCGATACATGACCTTGTTTCTTTATTTTTGATAAGTCTGATACATGTGCTTATTAAATTAGCTTGAGTTTGATGCGTGGGTAATACTTAGTATAGTAGTAAACTGTTACACGGTTTATATGTGTTACTTTCACTAACTTGTTTGATGGTGATCTTTTGTGTAGATTCAATCTCATATAGAGTGATCGTGGAGGGTGAACCGATGAAGAATGGGATGATAGAGTGCAGCGTCTGTCATTCCAAGTTGGTGTCTCCAACTACAAAAACTGTGTCTAGGGCTTATGACCGACGCAGGAGCAAGACATCATCAAATCATCGGGCCCTCAACATCCTTTTGGTCGTTGGTGACTGCATCTTAGTTGGCTTTCAGGTGGTTGTCTTTTTCTGATCATTTCTAACTGTTTGATACTTTAATCATATTTTGCATGTAGCTGAAATTTTAGGAAAACTTTGATTGGCAATGTGTCCTGAATTTCTGTTTTAAATACATCCTTTTGTTTTGCACAAACGGTGTGCTTTTAAACTCAATTGAAGGATGCAAATTACTTAGAACCAAGGGGAAATTATGCTTGTGTGACTTAAATATACTTTTGGGGGGGGCACAAGCCATGCTATTGTTTCTCTATACGTGATAAATTGACTCAACCTTTTACAACTAATGTTTAATAATTTTAAATTGTAATATATATTTTTTGATAGGTAAAGTGGGCCTTGGGGTGGGAGTTGAACTTGGGACCTTGGGAATATTACCCAAGTCTCTTTCCAACTTATCCCATCCCGAGGGTAATTTTATATTGAAATATATATATATATATATATATATAATTATTTATAAAAAAAATGACACTCACCATTTTTAGATGGGTTGGAGTTTTATGCAGTTAGTCAAGAGAAGAAAGAGTGGTTAGAGCGTCCTTTTGTGGAAGATGAGGTGGTGGATGCTTTAAAGCTGTGTAATGGGGATAAGGTTCCAGGCCTGGGTGGTTTTACCATGGTTTTCTTTTTCTTTTTCTTTTTGGATAGGTAAGCGGTCCTTGGGGTGGAAGTTGAACCTACGACTTGGTTTTACTATGACTTTCTTTTAGTCTTGTTAGTAAGTTGTTAAGGAGGATGTTATGCGAGTGATACACCTTTTTTTATGAGAATTGTTGCTTTGAAAAGTCAAAGAGTCTTAATGCATTTGCTTTGATTTCTACGAAGAGTGGAGCATAAGCATTGGATGTTGAGGAGTTCAAACCTATTAGTTTGGTGGGAGCTGTATATAAGTTATTGGCCAAGGTTTTATCTTTGCAATTGAGGAAAGTATTGGGCTACATCATTTCTCAGTCATAGAGTGCTTTTGCTGCCGGTAGGCAGATTTTAGATACAGGAGGATCCATTGTTGTCTCTACTCTTTTTGGTTGTAATGGAGGCTTTTAGTCGTTTGCTTGATTGTGCAGTGAAAAAGAGGCTGTTGTTTGCTTTCTACGTTGGTATGGATGGGGAGAATATATTGACTGTTTTGCATTTGTTATTTGCGATGATGTTATTATTTTTTGTGGAGCAGAATAAGATTAGCTTTGATATTTGCGTTGTGTTTTGAGGTTGTATTTGACTTGTGGGTTAATTTGGGAAAGAGCTCTGTCATTATTCTAGTAGGTGATGTTCCTTATGTGGATTGCTTGGCGGATGTTTTGGGTTGTGAAGTGGGTTCTTTGCTTGCGAAATATTTGGGTTTATCTTTAGGCAATGGCGGATCTAGAAATTGTAGTTAGGGGCCCAAAGTGTATATATTTAATATTTGAGGTTAATTTTGTTGAAAATTCAATAAATTTTGAGGGGGCCAATTCCTAATTATTAAATTTTTGTTAGCAAAATTACAATACAAAATTGAGTTTTTTACATGGCCCCCTCCAGCTACCCTTTGTTTCTGCGTCTGCCTTTAGCTGCTGCATATAAGGCGCTTTTGGAGTGGAATGGTGTTGTTGAGCATTTTCAGAAAAAGGTTAGCGGGATGGAAGCATCAATATTTTTTATCTTAGGGAGGGAGGCTGACTTTTATTAAGAGTACATTGGCAAGTTTGCCAACATGTTTTATGTCTTTGTTTTCTATTCCAACTTCAGTGGAACAGTAGCTCGAGAAGTTGCAATGAAATTTCTTGTGAGTTGGGATCAAGGAATGAAATGTCGATAAAAGTTATATATCGCAAGTTAAAAAATACAAATACATTGATGGATATATATAAAAAAAAATTCTTAAAAATAATGGATATTAATATCCAATCATGAAAATTTTGAATGAAATATTTTGAAGTATTAATTGGCATGCTAATGCATCATTTTTGAGTCAATATATTACAAATAAAACATACTTTTGATAAGTATGTGGAATTGAAACAAAAAAAAAGTTCACATCGATGAAAATATAACGAACACAAATCACTATAATTTAAATGAAATCTAATTACATTAATATAAATAAAGGTCAAATATTTATACATTTCAAATAAAGTTTAAATATACATAGTCTTTTACATTAATAATGTAAAACATTAAGTTTCTATTAGATTAAATTCATAAGTGCGATATTTTGCAATATAGTGTGATATATTGCGATATATAAGCAATATTATGAGAATTTTCAAATATAAAAATTAGCGATAATTATTGTGATATTTTACAATATTTTTTGATTTTTTTTTTCACATTCAAATATCATATCACAATTGCAAACATTTTGATATAACGATATTTTATTCCTTGAGTGGAATTGGAGATGAGCTAAGCTTCATTTGGTGAATTGGGATAGGGTTTATAGACCTTTATGTTTGGGGGGTCTCAAGATTAAAAAGTTTTGAGGGTTTTCAATCCAGCTTTGTTAGGAAAGTGGTTATGGAGATATTTTAGGAGAGGGATTTGTTGTGCAGGAAGGTGGTTGGCAGTAAGTATGGGTGCTAGTGGGGTGGTTAGGCTTCTAGGGAAGTGAGCTCTTCTTATAGGGTGGGTGTTTGGAAGAATATTAGGAATGGGTGGCTACCATTTGTTTTGCCATCATTTTTGGTGCGGTACTGATTCTCTTTGAGCTCGGTTTCTGGTTCCTTTTTGATTGCTAGGGATGTTGATGTTTCACTTGCAAATTATTTCTCTGTCTCTGGCACGGGTGTTGTGTGATCCTATATTTGGAAATTTTTTTATGATTTGGAGTTGGAGACAATGGGGATTTTTTACAGGTTCTATAATGTTTGTGTTGGTGAGGAGGACTTAGTGCGTTGGAGTCATTCTTCTTCGGGGTTTTTTATTGTTACAAGGTTCTTTCAAGAAGGGATGTTGATCTTTTCCCTTATAAGAGTGTTTGGAAGATTAAACTCCCTTTAAAGGTTTGTATTTTTGCGTAAGTTGCAGCTTTGGGATCTATTTTGACAATTGATAATTTGCAGCAGAGGACAGCTAACCATAAAGCCAATAAAGCAATCACTTCAGGCCCCACATTTTATCTATCTATAGTATAATCAAATTAGAAGTCTAAGGTTAATAAAATTTTAACTCTACAAAAAGGTCCCAAATCTTGATGTATTTTTAGTATAAATAAAATAGAAGTCTAAGATTAATAAAAATCCAACTTTAAAAAAAAAGGCCTAAAAAAAACTTAATTCTATTAATAGAGTTTTATTTGTATTGTACTCTAATATTTTCTTACTATCTACTTAAATAAAAAAAAATTATGTAAAAATTTTATTATTAGAGTTTCATTCAATATATACCTCTCTTTTGTTGGAAAATAATTAAATTTTATATTACAAAAGTAAATATAATATATATAGGAAACAAAATAAAAAATTATAGTAATATTAAAAAATGCCTCATTTAGAGTTGTCACTTTATCGCTTTAGGCCTCCAATTATATAGAGCCGGCCCTAAGCGGAGAGGTTTTAGTATGGTTAATCGTTGTTGCATGTGCTACTCTCACGAGGAGACAAATAGTCATCTATTGTTGCATTGCAAGGGGGCTCATGAGTTGTGAAATTTGCTTTTTATTTTGTTTCGTGTTGAATGGGTAATGTCGGATACAATTATGGATCTTTTGCTTCATTGGCGTCATTGTGGGATGATACGTAGTTGTAGGCAAGGTTGATTCATGACTCCTCTTTGTCTTATGTGGTTTTTTGTGGAATGAGCGGAATCGTCGAGTTTTTGAAGGAGTTGAGCGGCCGGTAGGAGCTCTTAAGAGTTGTTTTGTGAACTCTTTATACTTTTGGGCAGTGCGAACTCCTATTTCATTATCTTCCTTAGTTGATTTTTTGAGTGCTTTGAGATTCATGTAATTTGGGAGTGTTTTGTTATCCTTTTTTATGTACATCCTTCATGTACATGGTGCGTTTCCCTTTTGATTGCTTTTTGAATAAGGTATTATTTATAAATTTAAAGAAATTGTGAAACATTTGAGATTTTTTTTGGGTATATCAAGTGTGAGTGGCTTGAGGAAATGAAAAAAACAAGGTACAGAAAAGAAGATGAGAGATTTAAGATGTTTTTACTTCCTAATTTTATTAAATGTGAGGAAAATAATTATGGAACATAACCCCTTGATTACAATTAATTTATGATGTTAATGCAAAAAAATAAAATAAAAAATAGAACACTCCCTATGAAGGTGGTGCAGGTTTGGCCCACTTGTCCAACTTGGTTAGTAAACAATTGTAGAAGTAGCAGATTCTCTCTCTCTCTCTCTCTCTCTCTCTCTATATATATATATATATATATATATCTTTTTTTTTCATTGCATTTGCAAGCGGAACTTCTAGTTAACAGAAGATGTTTATATTAAAAAGGATGCTTTTATATGGGGGTTCTCAATCTTAGATATTCCCAAATTTTGCACCCTCGCACTCACTCCTGCTTTCGCTTTGCCTTTTGGGCAGTTAGATGTTGATTATAATGGTTTCTAGTTTCCTTATTACAAGAATTGTCATTTTTATTATCATCTCAATTTATTGCCCACTGAAAAAAGATTGAAACACTCTCACAACAAACATATTCATGTTCTATACATGTAAAGCTTGGGAAAGTGAACCACCACATAGTATTTACTTACACATCAAACAACAAATAGCAATCTTCCTTATAGGCTCAATAACCCTCCATCTATTTCTAGGTAAGATGTGCTTGGATATGAAAGGCAGGGATAATGTCCACTATAAGGACTTGCAATTTTGATATTATATTTGATATATGATAAATTGCTCCTACAACATCCTATGTGAAAAGCATTTGACAGTGAGAGGATTAGTGGGTTAAACTACCATTGATTTGGGGTAATGATATTGGGTTGACAAAATCAGTATCATTTTCCCGATCACCAAATTTAAAAAAGAAAAGAAAAGAAAAGAAAGAACATTGAAAAATTACCAAAGACTACAATAGGAATTAAGAAGCTGGATATAGTACTAGTTTTGTCCGTTGTCCCTTAGTACTGATTTTACCTTTTAGTGGGCCCTTGAGCAATTCTTTGTCTTTTATTCCAAGTCTCTAGTCCAATTTTCCTACAACAATCATGACATGATACCAAGTTTTCAAGTTTTTAATTTCCCCAATAAGATATAATTTGCAAATCTACTTATCAAAAGGAAGAATTTATATTTTGTGAATCATTACTTCCCATGGTGACGATTCATGAAGTTTTGATGAACCATTAGAATCTCATATCATCTATAGTTATATGAAACCATTATAATCTCATATCATCTATAGTTATATGAAATAGAAGGGGTCATCATGAATGGCAAGAACCAAGTCAATTGAGAATAAGGTCAATCGATTTTATATTGGCCCATTTTTTATCAAAATAATTTATTTTTGGATTAGTTAATTCTACACAAAATATAACGCAGAAAACAAGCCCTTTTCAAACCAAATCCCAACAACCCCAAATATAAATTCATGCATTAGTACTGATAAAAAAAAAATTCATGCATTAGTGGTATTTGTATGGCCAATAGTTTTGGATTCCATATTTGACATACGAATTCCAATTTTTTAAAAATTTTACCTCTAGTCAATAATTCCCCTTTAATGTGAAGAGCATTACTGCTTATTTATCCAAAAAAATAAAAGAAAGAAAAAGTGAAGGTTATGGCTGTTGCGCACGCATTGACTCAAAATGGGTTAGGGACACTTTGGTATGACCAAAAAAAGAGGACCTTAACGCACCACATTTTACTACCTTGATCACCATAGAGATAAGTGTTAACTCTTTCTCATACTAAATGTGTTATTTTATTTTTGGATTTTAGTGATCTGATATTCTACTAAAAAAAATATTAAACATTGATTTTCTTAAAAAAATTCTGGTTAAACTTACTGTGCATCTTTATGTGAAACTTGTTGCATTCTATGTGTTGTTTGGGTATTGCATAATTAATAACTATGATTTACTTTTTTCCCCCTCTTTGCCAGCCAATTTTGGTTTTTATGTCCAAGGTGGATGGAAGCTTCAAGTTTAGCCCCGTTAGTGTTAACTTTTTGACAGAGCTTGCGAAGGTTCTCTTTGCAATTGTTATGCTTTTACTCCAGGTATATTTGATTTTTCCTTCATTGTCCAACCCACACTTATATAGCTTTTCCATGTGTTCTGTTATTCATTTTTCCTTATGGAATATCTGTGAATCGAGATCTATTGGTTGAAGAAAGACACGAGCTGAGAGTTCTTGAATCAATTTAGTTAAAATTATTTTATGTGTTTCTACCATGTGTTGGAGATTCTTCTGTTTTTGTAAAGTAGGATAGAAGTTAGTTGACTAGTTTTTTGGGAGTAAATATAAGGCCAAATGAAGGTAAAGGTGGTGGTTTGAGAACTAAGTTGGCAAGGAGTGTCCTGAAGATGATATTAATATCTGCATTGTGATTAAAAATGTGAAGGTAAAGACTGAATAACAGCATGGGAAGGTTTTTAATGTACTTGTGTGGGATATATTGCAAACTTCAATAGAAGAATGCATCGAAGGATGTTTGTGGGTCATATTGTCATGAGAAAGAATAGGAAAAGATAAGTTTTACCAACAATTTCCATATCTTCAGTGTGTATAGAGATATACAATTGTATCAGTTGAAATACACAATCTATGGATATTTAGGGTTTTGTGTGATAAATAGAGACAGAAGGAAGAAGAAAGAGAATTGAGGGAATGTAGATTTTTTCTGGTAATTCTACACTATTACCAGACATTATAAATTATAAATATTGGAAGATTACAAATAAACCATAAAAAATAAGAACTCTAAAAGTATCCACACAGAACCATTGTCTTAAGATATTCTACTTTTGAAGTCTTGGTGAATTCCAAAGATTTCAATAAGCCTAAACTTGGATAAATAGTGTTAATGTTTGGGTTAATTTTGCAGGCTAGGCGCCAGAAAGTTGGAGAGAAGCCACTTCTCTCAGTTTCCACATTTGTACAGGTATGATTTCTCACTGACATGACAAATTTTATTTTTTATTTTTGTTTTGTAGAAGGTTAATACACTGTTGAGTTGAGTTGGGAACTTGAGATAAGGCTTCATTGAGTTGAGTTTGTAGAAGGTTGATACATGTTCTTGTCATGTTAATACATTGTATGATAATTGTGAAAATAAAGAAAAAATTCTGGTTGACAAGGTCATCCTAGGGAGATGGCTTCCATTTGATTGCACTGATTTACCGTTTTAGGCTTATTAGAAGATGCAAAATACCTGGTCCTTTAAAAGATAAAATCTCATGCTTTTGTCAGGTTTCTTTGAATGTTGATTTTTATGTACTGAAACAATTGGCTCTGTTAATACCACACTACTTTTTTTTTTTTGGTGGGGAGGGGGGGATAGTCATCATCTAAAATATGGGGCAAAACTACAACACTACGCAGTCTGCATAATTCTTTCAGTCTACATGATGACGATATAGACATGGCTGCTGATGTCCAGCAGTGATACATGTTACCCAGCACTGATGACCTCTAAAAAAATTGGAAATGAGTTATAATAGTGGATACATGCAGGATTTATCTGCTTTGCGTGAATATGAGGTTTCAGATATGGGGCAAAACTATTGTAAAATGTAAAGTATATCTTTTAATGTAGTCATTAACCATTTCAAATGTAGATTCTTTGGCATCATATCCATGTCTATTCTGTGCTTTAGAAGTGGGAATGGATTAGATGGAGATAGATTTTTTGTTAGACTTGGGAGCTCGTGAAAATGTTGAGTTCCTTGCCAAGGAAGATTTTTTTTTTAAATTTATTTTTCTTATACAATGGGGATATGTGTTCTATCATTTTTCTTCCTCTTCTCATGTCCCATAATGAAGGACAATGGCATCAGACTATAAAAAAAAAAGGGGACTGGCGTTGGTGTTAGTGTCTAACATGCATACAGGGTGACTGAATTTATGAACTCGAGAAATGGGATTGCCTGGTATTTTTGTTCCCCTGGTTATACCCAAATTGATAAAACCGGGCCCTATATTTGATTAGACCTATAAAACTTCTTGTTTCAGAGGTTCCTTCGCTAGGCTTCTGGCAGGCAGCTTCAGAAATGATATTTCCATAGCCCATTAAGATCTTCCTGCGGTCATAGCTTGGTATCTTTGTGAAGGCTTTAATATGGATGTTGGTTGTTTCACGAAGTTCAGGGTTTTTATCTTTGCATTTCATGATGTTTTCATTCATGAACTTGGAGTGTTTCAGTTTTGGCCCCTTGGCCAATTGATGGGAATTATGCTGCAGTAGTGGGAGCCTTGTGCACTGGGTTAGCCCTTTCTATAATTTGAGAATTCTTTTTCACCCTCAATAATCCATTTTCTTTATATTTTTTGGTTGTCACTAGTCAAGAGTTTATTTTTATGTCATTTTTTGTATTTATCTGAGTTTTCACTGTTTAGTTTGGGAGATACATTAGCTGCATGTTTATGATAAGGACTATGATTAAATGGCCTCTAGTCCTCATAATATTATTTTGCATTTCTTGCAGGCTGCTCGCAGCAATGCGCTTCTTGCCGTTCCTGCGTTTCTTTATGCTATCAATAACTATCTGAAGTTCATCATGCAGGTAAATTCTTTTGATAAGTTCTTCCATCACATGTATATGCTTCTGGAGGGCATTTTTGTCTCTCCTAACGACACAAGTAACAATGAGTTGATTTTGCCATTGGCATTGTTTTAGTTTTATGCATAAACAAGTGCTGGGGTGTTATGATGTGCGTGGTCTTTGAAGATGGTTGGTTGGGGAGGGGGAGGGGGATTAGGTGTCTGGTCATCATTCAAGTAGATGCTCAGTATTGCAGTTGCATACTTAAGCTCTCTTTACCACTCTGTTTGCATGTTTTGGTAGATAGTTATAAGGATGAACTAAACCATGCAGTGGACTTTATAGAATAATAAAGCATGCATGACAAGGAGTACCAACTACCAAGGAAGGAAGGTTGGCTTAGAGAAAAGGCTTCATTAGGAGGACAAGGGCTTTGTTAAGTTGCTAGGTTAAGTAGGTTGTGCAGTAAACTACTTCATGCTCAACTCAACAAAGCCTTTGCCCTAACTGCTTGGAGTCAACTGCTTGCATCCGTCATCCTTCTTCCCCAGTCAGCTCTATCTGGAGCCACATTTATGACTTCCAATAATTTTCTGTGCAGCTATATTTCAATCCTGCAACTGTGAAGATGCTGAGCAATCTGAAGGTATATTGTTTTTTGCATCATTATTCATGATGTCTTAGTGATTGTATGGTTTTGTTTGAATTTTGGTTTTCGTATTCCCCTCATGTGTACTGATGCTTCTAGTCCTGGTTTCTTCTTGTACCATGATTTATATGTTGCACTGTCAGGCATATTAGCTGGAATAAACTGTTTATTGCTTAATTGTACAATGTTGTGTGGAGCATCTGTAAATTTTGTATGGTTAACTTAGTGCAAGTTGCTGGCTAGTTTTAGTGGAACACACGCCTTTTGCTTTTCATTGAATTGCTTTCCTTGTAATTGGGTAAACTCTGAATGAACACTCATCATTGCCCGTAGTGCCCCACCCTAGGATGCCAGTGCGTGAAGCTAGAGCAAGAGTTTGAATTTTGAATTTATGATAATGTCTAGAATGCCCCAAAGTATCTATTTGAATGATATTTAATTTTTATCATTATATACAAAATGTAAATTATGAGCTATATGATACATCTTGTTTACTATTTATTTGTGTTGGTGACAAATAGGTTTAATATATGTAGGATAATGGAGGTCTTAGAAGTTTGATAGCGTGAAAATTGAGGTAGCCTTGGAGAGAGTGGTAGTTGAGATTGGGAGAATCTCGAGGTGACTAATATTACCCTTTCTTCCCTAAAGTCGGAAATCAGGTAGGATAGGTCCCTTATTCATAGGAGTGAGAGTGTGGAGGACAGCTAGAACATGTGTTGGACTGATATGGGTATATGGAGATGGTACCATGTCATAGGAGGATATTTGTGGGAGGGGTGGAGCATGCCGAGCACAGCATGTGGCGAACAATATCACAAAGGACATGTTTCTCTCTTTCTAAAATCAGTGAGCCCTTGATTTTAGCTGCCAAGTCACGAAGGGGATCCTTGTAAGAGGACCATCATACAACCTAGACGTCAGATAGTGGCCATGCACCGAGCTTGAGTCTCGCTCCTGATCCAGATCCGGATCCAGACATGAATAAAATTGGTTTTACCATCGTGAGAATCCTTAACATTACACAGTTATGTTTTACCATCATTAGGCATTTTAGTTTTTCATCTGTAGAGTTAATTTTTTGATTGTTAGATAATTATCTCAACAAATTCTCATTAAAGAAAGAGTACGAGATAAGGATACAAAAAAGCAACCACCCAACTTTTTTTTTGTATGAATATTCATTGGACCTAATCTACTTAAAACTGTTAGGTTAAATGGTACCTGAAGGAGAAGTGCAAGGTTCAAGTCCCACTGGAATGTGTTTGCACTTCTTACTTATAGAAAAAATTATTAATTGAACCTAATCTCTTTCGAATGTCCATTCTTTGGAAACAAGATATATGGCAACGAGGGAGCTGGGGCTAAGGCTGAGAGGTCCTTTCTAAATCTTTTCAAGGCATCTTTTTTTATTTTTTTATTTCTCTGTTACTATAAAAGTGGCAACTTTCTTGCTTTTGTGGTGTTACCCGTCAGTTCTACTAGTGTAATTGAGACTGGAGTTTATGTGGTAATATTTGTGCTTGACACAAAAATAAGTGCTGAAATAGGAGTGTTCCTGTTACGTATCTTACATATAGAATGTGCTAGAAATGATCTTTTAACATATTACGTATTTTCTTTGTTCCATATTACTGGATTTCATTTTTTCTGCGGACTGAAAATGCAGGTTTTGGTAATTGCTGTTTTATTGAAGATAATAATGAGACGTCGGTTTTCCATAATTCAGGTTAGTTCATATTCTAAGTGAGTTATTTCTACCAATTTGGCTATTTAAGTGTAAATTGGAAATGTTCTATATGAATCCTTTGGGGGATCATGCATGAACACTCACCACTTGATATCATGATTATTTTTGGATTAAGTGTAACGCATGCGTACACGCGCACTTTTCAAACAAAAACACAAATTTTAAAAATGGTTTAATTGATTTTATTATTCAAGTGTTGTAAAGATTAGTTTTAGTTGTACTTTGGGTTTGGCCCCCTTGGGCACCTTTTATATATCTCACTTATCCAAAAAAAAAAAGTATAGTTTAGAGAAATTGTTAAACTAAGTCCCAATTTTCAATTACATGTAAAATTGGGTAATATTGTGTTAAAATCCTAAGCCTCATTTTTTGGTAACCAATTATTTCACTCATAATTGTTTTTGGAAGATAGAACATTGCTTGGGGTTTTAAAATAATTTCCAAACTCCCACCTCGTTGAGTGGAGAAGAGGCTAAAAAAGGGCATTACCTAGTATTGGTCCGGGTGCTGGGAGGGGTAGATTGGAAACAGACCTAGCCTTTGCATTATTTTGCGCAAAATGGCTGCTCTCATACTTGAACCCACATTCTCGTGCTTGGTAGCTTGAGCTTTTACCATTATACCAAGCCATGGCTCTTTGAGTGGAGAAAAAGGATTACCTTTTTTTTTTTTGGGTTTGCTTTGGTGTTTTTTTTTTTTTTTTTGGTGTTTGGGGGGGGGGGGGGGGGTGGGGGAAGAGACTAAGTACCACCTGATTAAGTGTAATTTGGTGTGCTCTCCTATCTAAGGGCCAGGGGTAGGTTTTGGTATAAAAAACGTAAGCATGTTTAATCAAGTTTTTCTTGGTAAGTCGTTGTGGAGGTGTTTACTTGAGCTTTGCTTCTTGAGTGGTTGTCAAGGTTTGCTTTAGAAAGAAAGACTTTCTAGTGTAGAGCAATGGAAGATAACTATGGTAATTTTGAGGTAGATGGGTGTCAAGGAAGGTGGGGATGTCTCATGGGATGTGGAAGAGTATCGTGGAGTGGGGGGAGTTTTTGCTCTTTTATCTAGTTTGCAGTGGGGAATGGGACTAGTGTTTGATTTTGGCACGAGTTATGGTATGGGGAAGGTGGCACTGAAGCATTGATTCTAGACCTCTTGCAGATTACAATAGATAGGGATGCCCCAGTAACAATTTTTTTCTTTCTTTCTCAAACAAATGGGCAATGTGAGCCTAGGATTTAGGAGAGCCTTCCAAGACCGGGATTGGACTCAATGATAGCTTTGTTCGATTTGTTTTAGGGGTTCTTTAGATGGAAGTGGCTAACGGAAGGTCTTTAGTCTTTGATTGTTTTATAAGGCTTTATCCGCAAGAGGTAGGCTAGACTTCTTGTGGAGAACTGTATACACATGAAGGCTTAACCACTTAAGGTTGCGTTTTTTGCTTGGTCAGTGACTCAGTGGTACCCTTAATATTGGCAATCTGAAGAGGAAAAAGGAATTGATGGTGAATTGGCATTGCATGTGTAAAGAGAAAGAGGAGATTGTTAGCCATCTTTGTTACATTTTTCGTGTGGGCATGGGAGTTGTGGGCCTTTTTTCTCCCTATTTGGGGATGGAGCTGCTAGGGCTAGGGATGGACATGATGAAGAGCTAGAGAGGCGGTTGCCGACAACATAGAGTTAGGAAGGTGTGGGATTTACCCCTCTTTGCTTTATGTGGTTTCTTTGGGCATGAAAGAAATAAGAGAACTTTTGAAGGAGTGAAGCTACTTCCTCTTAGATTGAAATAGATTCTTTTGTTTTTCTTTTAAGATTTAGAGTTATATTCCATCTCGTTAGATTATTTTGTAGAGTGCTTGGGAAATATGAAGTTTTGTTCTTGATTTTTTTTGTTAAGTTATATACCTCGTGTATATATGGGATTGCCACCTCTTGGGCCCTTGTGAGTAATACGAATTACTTTTACCGATCAAAAAATATATGGGATTGCCACCTCTGTTTTGGCATCCTTAGTGGATTATAGTTGTCAAAAAAAATAATGAGGCTAGCAACACTTATGCACAGTTCAAATTTTTATTAAAAAAAATGTAAGTAAAATTTTACTTTAATACTGCTAGAATTTTTCATAAACATGTAACGATATTCAAGATTTATCAATACATAAGGAAATTTCAGGAATGTTTTTTTTTAAGCTGGCTTCCAAGCCTTTCCTTTATTATTTTATATAGATATGTGCAATCTTGATATATTGTTTGTTACTTACCAAAAATATATATATATATATATATATATGTATGTATGTATTGTTTTGTTGCAGTGGGAGGCTCTTGCTCTGTTGCTCATTGGGATTAGCATAAATCAACTCCGTTCCCTACCCGAGGGTACTACTGCTTTGGGTCTTCCAGTTACAACTGTTGCATATATTTATACCTTGATCTTCGTAAGTAGTTTGAGGCATTTGCTGTTAACATGAACTACTGAACCTGCTGGCTATGCCATTCCATTTGGTCTGAAATTAATCTTTTTGACTTCATGATTATTTTATCTTATGGGTTTGTGTCTGTATGGTTGAGGCTCACTTTAGGAGTTCAATTTATAGGTCACAGTTCCATCTTTGGCATCAGTCTACAATGAATATGCTCTCAAGAGTCAATATGAGACAAGCATCTACCTTCAGGTGATTCAGTAGCATGAGTATGATTTAGCTTTATATCATGTCATGGAATATTTGGGAGTTTTGGGTTTGGATTATTGCATTACTTTATAATTGAAGATGAAAATTCACCATGAGTTTTATACTTGTTATGTTTGGAGTTATATTTAGTATCACTTATTTTACTTATAAAAAAGAAAATTACTTCTTTTTCTTTGTTTGAGTAATTTTCATGGTAGCTTTGTTTTCATACTGTATTTAGAGGTGTTCAGTAGGCTAATAAAATTTCAAAGTTTTTCTAGTTTTGGTAATCACTTTAATGTATTAATTGGGAAGAGGTACCCTTGTTGGTCTTTATAGGTCCATAATGTGAATGCCTGGATATAACTGCTGCCTTGGGCTTGGAACTGGAATGTTGGAATACTTTTTTTTTTTAAAAAAAAAAAAATTCCTTTTTAACCTTGGTGATGTGCCATGAAGTTGAAGACCTTTTTGGTTTGAAGAAGGAAACAGGAAGACACTTTTTATTTCTGGAAATATTTCCAGTACCTATGATTCCAATTATCTGGAGGGAAAGAAACTGGAGTACACTTGACTTCTTTTTTCTTTGTCATTATTTATTGGAATTTGTCTCCTGGAGTTTCAGTTGATTGACCTCAAGGAAAACTTAGCACCCAAAAATTGATGCATGGCACAGCATCCAATTTGGAGTCGATCTGCCTTAGATTGAACATTCATTACATATAACTCTTGAAATTCCCTTGTCAAATTTATGTTTACTCATGCTTTGCTAGTGATGCAAGTTTTGAGCTTTTTATAAGAAAATGCCATCTTAAGAAATATTATGTTCTCTGTCTTTGACATATGGAGGTTTGGTTTGCAGAACTTGTTTTTGTATGGATATGGTGCCATATTTAACTTTCTGGCCATTCTTGGAATTGCCATTTTTAAAGGTATGAACATTCAGCTTTGTTGTTCAATCCTGTCAATTAGTGTCAGTAATATTGGTGGGAATTGCTTTTGAGTTATTATTATCAAGTGTTTGATAGAGGATACCTGAATTTTTCAATCTTTGGTATGTTTTATTCATCTCCAACTCCACTAAGTGCATGTTTGAGGCAGCTTTCTGTTTTACTCTGTCCATACTTGCCATTTGGGGTCCAATGGCGTTAGTTTTTCATTGTATTATTAATATTAAGTGTTTGATAGGAACTACCTGAGCTTATTTTTTTATCTTCGTTTTGTTTAAGTTGTCTCACAAGTTTGCTTTTATAGAGTTTATCTCCCACTCCATTAAGTGCATGCTTGAGGTGGCTTTCCATTGTACTTAGTACAATACTTGCAATATTCAGGATTCAGTTGTTTTAAATTTTCATTGTATGAAAACGAATGAATGTAGAAAGTGTTTCATGAGCAGACCTTTGTAGTTACTGCTGCTCAGCTTGCTGGCCCTTGGTACTTTTCTAGCAGTTATTGAGGTGGAGAACTAGTTTGACCTTGAATATCAACAAGTGACGCCCATCTTTGTGCTAAATATGCTTTATGTTTCTTAAATTTTGTGGGCTTCTGCTTACTTGAATGGCAACAAGGGTGTCAATGCTACTTCTTCTGGTAACAAATAAATGCCAGCGACATTTGTTTTTGATAAATCAGAGTTAATTGCTAGTGACACTGAATTGTAGAACATATGAAGTATCCCTGTCCCTATCAAATCAATTTCAGTTTGTTCTGTTTTTAAACCAGTTCACTTCCTGGTGTCTAGTGTATTTAAACAGAAGGATAGTAAATTGGTATAGGAGCTCATCCTTGCATTTTTTTTCCTACCTTGTCCGCTCTCCTTTCTTTTACTAACATTTATTTAAAATGAAATTGCTTTCTGAGTCTTGATTTTTTCCAGTAGTAAAAAGATACAGAGATCGTATTTTTTGAGGAACTTTTTCTCGAAAGAGAGGTAGACTAATTCACAGCATGGTTAGGATTTGTTGGATTTCCCTGGGAATTGATTTTATATTTCTCCTTATAATTTTATGAGAAAATCCATCATACTTAACAAGGCCTTTAACAGAAATGTAGTCATCATCAGAAATGATGATAGAAAATTGAAATGGCTGCATTTTATGAAATTTTAAAACTGATTTAATTCCATTACCAGTGTCGAAGGTTTGGGGTCATTCATTGAACTTAAAATAAAAGGCTTGGGGTTGTTGTTTGGTAACTATGAAGCACGGACACTCTTTTTTGGCTCACGTGTTCGTGTCGGACACTTATCGGACACCGACACTCTTGGACACTTACTGGACACGTGTCCAAACACTTAAATCATGAAGGTTGATGATAAAATAAAGAAGTTCTTTATTTTTTATTTAATGACTTCGTTATTTTAATATCTTAATAATATTTTTTAAATTTGTGTATTTTTATGTCAATTTTAATTAAAATAACATTAGGTTCTTATTATATGTTCATATAAAAATATAAAAAATTTATATATCTTCAACGTGTTCTTAACGTGTTCGTGTCCGTGTCTTACTTTTTTGAGAAATAACGTGTCTGCATGTCCGTGTCTTTTCCGTGTCCCGTGTCCGTATCCGTGCTTCTTAGTTTGGTAAAATGGTATAACTTCAAGCTGCCGAGCGTGCAAACGTGGGTTTGAGCCTTAGTGCACCCGCACCCTCTGTGCATAATAATATCAAAGGCTAGGTCTGTATTTAGATTCTCTCTCCTAGCACCTTGCATAGGTGGGGACCAAAAATGGGTGATGCCCAGGGCTTCCATTTTCTTTAGTTGGCTTATCTTGTCTGTTGGATCCATAATACAATTTCCATAGGAGACCAAAGATATGTTTAGATAATATGATTAACTCTTGGTTCATGAGATGTTTAGATTAAACTTTGATTTGTGGTCCCAATTTTGTTATTTTGAATATTTCAGGTCCCAGTAGCCTCGATATATTGCAAGGACATTCAAAAGCTACCATGCTTCTAATATTTAGCAATGCAGCACAAGGAATTCTGTCCTCCTTTTTTTTCAAATATGCTGGTTAGTTAGATTATTTTCCTTAGTACTGTAAGATTTTGTCTCTTGTACCAAGTATTATACATTGTTCCTCACATGCAAAACTTCATTAAGGATTAGAATTTGTTAGTTTGATTTTCTTAGTTTGTCTATATGAATTATTTTCATGGTTATTTATCCTTGTTGCGCCAAACTTATCTGAGGCTTTTAAACATAATCAGATACAATTTTGAAGAAGTATTCGTCAACGGTTGCCACGATCTTTACAGGCATAGCATCTGCTGTCTTGTTTGGTCACACTCTGACTATAAACTTTCTTTTAGGAATTTCTGTTGTTTTCATCTCAATGCATCAGGTACTACAATTAAGAGGCTTCTGATTGTTACCTTTATGTTTTGGTTTACCTTTTGGTTTACCTTGTGCTTCATTTTTCTCTTCAGTTCTTTTCACCTCTTTCGAAAGTCAAGGATGAACAACAAAATGGGGTGCTGGAACGAATGGATGTTCAGAATCACCACAGGTATTTGCTTGTTCTTTTTGTCTGTCGACTAGCTATGGCAAGATGCTTCTATGTGGGGATTTGTAGAATGCCTCCCTGTTTGTTTGAACTTAGGGCATAGCAGGAAATAGTATCCCTGCACATGCAACTTGGCACATATTCCAAAATGATTTGAATAATATATCTTTACTTGTTAGCTTTGTTCTTTTTAAATAGTGAAAACAGGCCTGATTTAGTGATTATAACAATGCAAAATATGGAAATTTCTTACATCTAGACTGTTAAAATACTGTAGAATCCCTGGGAAAGAATACCTTCTCAAATAAATGATTTCCTTTATATAATGACTAGTTTGGGTTTTTCTATCTTTTGAATACTCTGTCAGCAGTGTAGCAGGTGGAATGCCACTACAGAGGCAAGTCTTTTAGTTTTCATTCTCTAGCAGTTCTCTTAGGAGTTCATATTGTAACTGTCCTTCCCAAATTTAAAGTTTATTTTTGTCCTTCGCTTTCAATCACAAATGTTATTTTCCTCCTTTTCAGACCCAGAGATTCATCCTTCATAAATATGGCAGCAGGAGCAAATGAGGAGGTGCTTATCTACCTTGTCCTGTAGATGCAATGTTAATGCTGTTCTATACATTCCACTGAAACTCACTATTTCTTTCCCTCTCAATTTACAAATTTTCCAGGCTAGTCATCGTGTAGGACCTGACGAAAGACAGCCACTTCTTCCTACCTAAAGTTACTCATAAGTATGTGACTGAAACTTTCTATGTCGTTGGAATCATTTTTGTGATTGGATTTGTTATTGTACTATCTTTGAAGATAATAATTGGAAAGCTAATTCTTTGTTTTATTCTTTCTTTTTTTTTTTTAATAAAAAAAGTAAGAACTATCGTATGAAGATGCTAACTAGCTTAGTTGGTAAGGCATGTTGGTGGTAAAATCACAAGCTTAGATTCGATACTTGAGTTGCTTAAGGAATTTGAACACTGTCAGTATGAATAAAATTGCTATGGTTGTGGCGAGAACCAAACTCGCACAAGCATTGCCAGAAGACAGGAATTTCAGGTCTGGGAGAGTGCTAGTGAATTAAGAGCTTATAACATTTTTTTTCTCTTTTTTTGGGGATTGGCAAGCTGGTTAGTGGTGATCGGTGGAGATAGATGAAGAAAGTATTTGCACTCTTGAGAAGAACCAAATTTTGGGTTTTGGCATCCACCATATTTCATTTGGAGAACAGATGGCATAATTTGTAGTTCGGATATAGGAAATAGTCTCATGTGAAAACTCCCACCTTCTCATTAGGAAAAATCAAATCCCTGATTCACTATTTATATGCAAAATTCAATAAACTAGAAATTGGAAACAATGAAGTAAAAGCCATAAGTTTTGGACTGAAATTCCATGTGGATTACTATGGCTCAATAAATCTTATCGTGGTTTTATTGTTCCTTGCAGTAACGTGATGGTATTTATTCTCCTTTTGGGGTTGATCCATTCTTTTTGTTCCTATCTTTTGTATAAATAGGTTGGAATTTGTGATGGTTTTCTTGCTGCTTATGGTGAAATCCATATATGCTTGTTGTACAATGCAAAGGCAGTCCAACCTTACCCTGTCTACTTCAAAATTACAAACTGCAGTCTCATAAGAGTAATTAGTTTATTTTCTTCTCTCTTTAACTTGTATGTATGGATAAGTTGCTCAATAATCCATAGTTACGTTTAGTGAAATTGAGTGATTTGGAGTTTTGGTTTCTTGTTTGTGTTCCTGTAGGCTGTAGCTCTGTTTACATTACATATTTTTGTACAAAATTAGAAATAAGTAGCTTGGAATTTTAGGCGTGCTGCTTTTTTCTTCCCTGCCATGATGATTGAAGTGCCATTTTGTGTTAAAATGCAATGTAAAACACTGGTGTGCTTCTTAACACCAACCAAGTACAGGGGCTCTTATGGAAAACTTTCCTTACCATCATCATCATATTTCTCCCTTTCCTTCCTCATTTTATTTTCTGCTATGTTTTCCTGGTAACCAAACAAGGGAAAATGATTTCCTTGGCATTGTATTTTCTTCTCTCACTAAATCCGCAAAGCCGAAAGCTTTTGATCCAAGTTTAAACTGGCTCATGAAAGGTTGAAGAACATGTTGCACCAAAAATAGGTTTGATAGGTCTTTCTTGTGAACCTGATATTATGTATTGCATCAAAGCCTTTTTTTTAAAAAAAAAAAAGAAGAAGAAAATCTCAAATAACTACTCTTGTCCGTTATGCATCGAAAATCTCGCCATATCTGGAGTACGCAGATTTGTCTCTGCCCCCTGCCTTCCCAATTGTGTTTCTTGACATATCTACCAAGGTAAATTGTGTTCTCTGCTTTTTAGTTTGTCAAGAGTCTATTATTGGTAAAGCATTGGATTTTACATCTTTCCATACCACCATCCATATGCGGCCTTCCTCTACCTTCTTGTAGCAGCTTCAACCAGTTCACATTTTCTTTCTTTTTACATGGGAAGAGGTGATATCATCTGATAAACGAGTGAGAGAAGAAATCATCTTCCTCAATTACTGATCTCTGGATCCACGTTCTCAGAGTTTGTGGCCAAGTCCTTGGCCTGATCTAATAAGTGCCACTATCGCCAGGGACATAAGAGTTGTTAGGACCCCAATGCACACTTGAAAGTCAGCTTTTGTGGTCTCCCCTATCCCACCAAGTTAAGGAAAATAAATCTGATGTTTCCTTTAAAATCTCCACAAATACTGCAATTACTAAACTGACCAATAATTCCAGGGGAACTATTTATCAGAATTTTACTTGTATAAACTTGCTAAGTGTGCGCTAGCATGTGTGGAAGTACCTCTAACAGGGCTGAAGACGTCATTCCATTCCTGAATATTGTCACATAGGGAGATTTTTTGAGATTAGGATACACACAGACTACCTAGCTATCTTTATCCTCTCCCAACAAGTATTGGTTGTGGTACAAAAAGCCATCCTAAGTCTTTTTCTTCCCCTCCTCCCAAATTACCGGTATAATAGCTAGCATCTCAGTATCCAAATGAATCCTACCTCAACACAACTTAACACGAGCAGTAGTACCTTGAGATTGGAAATACCTTGAGGGAACCTAGCTAATTCCCACTCCCTCAGAAAGAGTTCATCTATAAAGAGGCAGTGGAAAAAGTTTGTGATCCTGGACTGGATGTAAAAGGAAGGGACAAGGCTTTTTAATCTTTTGCAAAAGATCACAAGTATCTACTTTCTTTAGATAAATGGTTCAATTTATTGCCTGCTTTATAAGTAATTGGTCGAATTAAGCACCTCCACTTAATTAACATCTGTTTGAGATGCACTGAATCTTAATTCTCTCTCTCTCTCTCTCTCTCTCTCTCTCCTGTGGTAAGACTGAATCTTAATTCTGCTTCCCTTTCTTTAAAACATTTTTTTTTTCAAATTTCCCAACATAGTATTGTCAACCATAGCTAGTGTTCTTTTTTTTTTTTGGATTCTTTTTCTTTCTATTTTGTCTTTCATGTGATAACACCTGATTTTTTTTTTCTTTTACTTTGTTAACACCTGAATAACACTCACAGCTTTTCTTTATTGTCACATCAGTAATCTCTCTCCCTCTCTCTGATCACTGCAGTATTCAAACACCTTTAGGGTTGTTACTTTGGACACTGTACTGAAAATGTGATTGAATGTGATATATGATGGGGCTGTTCTTGTATTTGCCAAAACATTAACAAGAGGGAAGAAATCTAGACAGTTTGATATAAATGCAGCATTAACCATTGAATTTCCTTTAAAATATTTGCTTTGCATTTTTCAAGTATGTTCTTCAAAAATGGCAGAACATGCCCTTCTTTGTTGTATGACAGTAGCTAGATATTTTTCAGCTCTCTCTTATCATCATCCTGTATATATATATATATATATATATATATATTCCAGCTTTCAACATCCAACTTTGTTGCAGGGTTCTTTGTAGGAATTCTTTTTGGCTGGATTTATTAGTCAACATTAGCAGATAAGCCAGTTCAGAGAATCATTCAATAAAATAAAACTGAATAACGAATTCTTTCTACTTCGCTGGAATCCACCTTCTGCAATCAAGTTTGACGTATAGACTGCTGAGCCACCTGTATTTCTGCTGGTGAAAGTTTTAGAGAGAGAAGAAACGTCGGTGTGTTAGTGCAAGTCCTCTGCCATCCTTCATGCTGTAAAACATACCAATGCTATGTTATTAGTGTTTTTTTGTATTCTTTACCTTAGACCAATTATAGAAAAATTTTCATTTTACACCACCACCCAAAAAAAAATTTCATTTTTTATATAAATAATCTATAATGAATTAGAATTTTATATTTGAGTGCAATTTGTTGGTTAGGAACTCTGTCACCCATGTTTACTTTTTCCCTTTTCCCTTTTCCATTTCTTCTCAATATTAGAATGCTTTATTATTATTATGCGAGTAATATATCCAAAGCATTTAATGGTTTCAAAGTATTCTCCCATTCTGAGCAGTGAAATTATTATTAATTTTTTGTTTCATTTTCCTTTTTCTTTTTTTGTGGCAGAATTTAGAAATTTCAATTGAGACAAAGTGAAATCAAACTTCAAGAGTATGAGAACATTGCTAGAAGGGAAAGAAAAAAAAACATCAGAATTAGGATGTGGATACCATGAGATGTTTGTTATAAATAACAGCATAGCCAAAACAAGAAGTGACTTCGGAAAGGTACATGAGAGGGAACTATATAAGAGCTTGAGTTGTGAAACTAAGACAATCCATGGCAGGGATGGTGCTATTAGAAGATTGTCTTCCCGTATATTTGTCTCACCTCAATCATTTTCTTCAAATTAGGAGGCACCAAAGCCTATAATTACCAGAAACCTTCTTATTGTTTCGTTAGCAAGAGAGAAAGTCCTTTACATAATCCTTGAATTTGGATTGCCCATAATTACAGGAACCATCCACAGACTTTCTAACAACTTCATATGGCTTCTCCACAACTCAAAACGTTGCACTACAACTTTTTATTTTTATTTATTTTTTATATTTTAGCAAACATTTAATAATCAGTCTGTGGGGTATCAGAGTTAGAACCATGGTCCTTGTATATCTTTCTTATGCTTGGCTTATTCAACAACGGAAAGAAAAAAGGAAAAAAAGGGTAAATTGGACTTCTATTTAAGTAGGAATAATGGTGCCTAAAAATGATTTTAACATTTAGGCTAATATGAAAGTACGGGTGCAAGTCGGGCGGGTAAATCCGAGCCTGATTTAAGAAATTACTAGTTTGGACAAAAATATATGATACCCGAGTCCGGCCCAAACCCAAATTTCTAAGCCCGAATTTAAATTGGGACAGTCTTGGGCAGGGACATCGAGTACTCAAGCTCGATTCGAGTTCGAATTGTTATTAATTAAAATCATATATTTTATACTTTAATTAATATGAATCGTTAAATTTTAATTATGTAAATGATCTTAACCGTTCATTCCATTAATATTTCAAACATGTAATTTATTTTATTATTTATTAATATTTCAAACATGTAATATTTATTTTATTATCTAATTGTATTGACTTTTTAAATCTATTATTTGTCTTTAGAATATGCACGACACTCGAATCTGAACCCAAACTCGAACCCTAACCGAGCCCCAAAAAAATCTGAATGTTCAGGTACTCGAAAAAAACCCGATACCAAGAATTCTTTGTCGGGTTCGGGCTCACTCTTCGGGTTATTCCCGGGCTCGGACTTGGGTTTGATGACTTGGATCTCGGGCTGAACCTGGTCAAGGCTTAAGCCCCCCGACCCATCCCGAGATAGTTACAACCCTATATGAAAGTCCTTTCCTTCATAAAATTGATTTGGAAAGACGGTAACTATAAAGGGCCATTTAGCGGAGTGGGTGAGAGCCAAAATTGAAGGTCGCACCCGTGATTTGGGAGACACTATTATTTGCTTCGTTGCCAAAATTGAACTCCTTTGTACTCTTTCTTTGATACTTCGTCAACATTCAGTTTTTGTTACAAATGGAATATATAATGAATACTACTTAACCTCGAATTAAGGTAAGAGAAACTTAGTCTTACGAAGATATGTGTCTTAATAACAATTTATCACGTATATGATGTACATGTGCATGTGGATATCCATTTTTAAATTTTTTTTTGTTAAAGTTAAATAATTATATGATATTTATTTATGTAACTGTATATGTGACAAATTAAAATTATGACATGTATCTAAATGAAAAAATATTTCTTTCACCTGATTTGGAGAAAGTATTTGTACATGTAGAATTAAATGACCCTTTTTTTTTTTCCTTTCTCCAAAATGAGATTGTGAAGGTCAGTTTAACATTTGGACGTGATTGACTGTGTAGAATTGAAATTCTAAAACTATCGAAATGATGCTGTTTGGTGCGCATTACGAGTTCATTTTGAAATTGTCTTGTCATTCCAATTTGAATTTTTGTTATAATAAACAAAAAAGACCAAGAGCTACTTATTTGGGTGATGGCTTTACTCATCTAAATCAATTATTTATGATCCAATTTTTCTCAAACAATTGTGATGAAGGATGAAAGCGTATTAGTAGGAGTAACATTGTTAAGGAGTGATGGAGAGGAATGGATGATGAGAGAGAGTTTTTTCTTTTATATTATATTTTTCTTTTCTTTTTCTCTCCAAAAATTTCAAACCAACTCATCTGCATTTGTGTTCTCAAAATGGGCTGAGCAGTGAGCAGAACTTGTTTTTCAACTTCTCCTAATCCAACCCACCTCAGCTCAGCAGCCTGCCCTGCTATTTGGACCCTTGAAAGCACTCTCTCTCTCTCTCTCACCACCAACAGCCAATAACAATTAACAAACCCTCTCTTCAGTAAACTGTGGGAGTCTACTGCCAAATGCCAATACGGGATACCTCACCTTCCAAACAAAGCAAAGCCCGTATGTGATTCTAAATTGCAATGAATTCATCACTCTGCATTTCTTCTTCTTCTCATCCAACACTTCCACACTTCAGTGCTCCAAAATGGCGAATTCACCACCACAACCCTAGAAACCATCACCGCCCCATACACCCGACAATTTCTTGTTCATTCAGTCGTCGTCGTCCTCGTTCTCGTCGCCGCCTTAATCCCAATACATTCCCCCAGTCCGAACCCTCCTCGCCCTCCAATTCGAAAGTCCAAATGGTCATCGATATCGAACAGTTATCAAATGAAGCTTCGTTATCTATTAACAGCTTCTTAACCTCATCTGAATTGAAGTTCGATCAATTTGTTAAATCAGGTAACGAAGCTTTTGAAGACTTGCAAACTTTGATCACTTTTGATCCTGATCGAAACGTTATGATCTCGTGCCGCCGGTCTACGCTTCAATTTGTGGGCAATTTGGTTCTTTGGGGCTGTGTAATTGTTTTTGCTTTTAGGGTTCTGGTTAAACTTGGATTAGGGTTTCGGGATCGGTTGGGGTTTGGGTACGGTGGTGGTGTGATTCGGAGGAGGGACCGTAGTCTAGGGGGAAGAGAAGTGGTTGTTGCGAGGAAAAAGAATAGGATGACTGATTTTAGTGTGTCAACAAATCCTCTCTCGCCTGTTAGGGGGACTCTATCGAGAGTTTCGGATGCAATGCCTAGGAGTTGGGTCCGTACAAAGGAGAAGAAGTTGCCGCATTGGTGGCCAGTTTCACTTTTGCCTCCAGTTCTGACGATTCACAAGGAGGAGTATCAGAAGGAGGCTAACCGATTAATTCGAGGTTGGTTTTTGTTTCCTTTTTCTTATTTTAATTTATTGATTACTTGTTATAATTTTTTTGTTGAAAATTTGTGATTTCTTAAATAAATTGTTTAACTTGTGGTAATGGTATGTGTTATGCAAGTAATTTTGCCCGAGCTATATCTCCATATATTTACTATTTTAATGCTTCATTTGGACACCTAAATTTACCGATTTTGGCTCATGACCATATTTTTTTTTTTTGGGGGGGGGTGTTGCGTATCCAAATGTCTAAACATGCCATCAAATATATAATACATAACTGACTTAGGCAATTTAACACAAGATATATATATATATATATATATATATATATAAAATACTAATTTAAGTAAAACAAATAGCAAGTTAAACCTATTACAATTAGTAACTAAGTGTTAAAAATGATTTGTTCTTCTACTTTCTCATTTCCACTACTTTTACTTTTACTTATCTATTATTTTTGGAAATAAATAGAGATATCTTCTTCTAATTTTGGGCCTTAATCATTTAATCTCCTCCTTCATAAATTGCTATTATCTTTTACTAACTTCTAAAATTATTGTTGATATGAAAAGAATATTTTTACTGTTTTAGTAAGTCTCGACTAGTTTCAGTATATTTCCATGATAACAAAGTATGTTTCAATAGAAACAATTTTGTTTTTATGAGAACAAGTGAATTTCGGTATTACACTTGGGTTTCGTTTCGGTTCATTGAGAAACGGAAATGTTTTGATTATTTCGATAGAAAATAAATGAAATTTTGATCATTGTAACAAACATTTTTAAAGAATCTCATATGTTTCATGCTACCTATTAAAAAAAATGCAGTAAGTTTCATGAAGTAGGACACGTAATAGGTAAAATGTTGCAAAAGTGAGCTGGTTTTGTTGAGCAAGTCAAAACAAAATTTTTGACTCAAATATGAGGTTTCTATCTATTCCATGGCTTGTTTCATGACTCTTTATTTTACACTATCTCTTCTCGCATTTTTAATACAAAAAATAATATAGTTGTGAAAAAATATGTAACAAGGGTGTTGTATACCTGTGTTAGTTGTATACATTTGAAAAATGTTTGTTCAACTTCATCTTATGAGTTATGCAATTTTTATTGTGGGAACTTTAACAATAATCAAAATTGTCAAGGCAAAAGGATCTATAGGTGTTGAAAGCCATTAGAATTGCTTAGGGGGCTCCATTGTCATGCCTCAAATTTTCGCGAACCCGGGGATGAGTTTAATGGAATTAAAAGACAATAAAATAATAAAGGAATAAAATAACAAAAGACAATCACATGCATTTCAACACTAACTCAGTCCAGATTCTGATACAAATTCATAAGCCTTATCCAGTGCTTCACAACATATAAATTAAACGTGCATAGTTCAGGGCTTATGCCCTTATACAATATCAATACATGCCCCAAGGCCAAAATACTCTAAGTTCTTTCTCCCACTAAAACATCACCAAATCTCATGTAGCCAGAGCGTCATCTGAAATGGTATCCCACGAATGGGTCAGCTCAACTGCTGGTATAATATAATGTTAATGCAAGAAACAAAATTAAGACGTGGCATGTGCAAGTGTACATTTATATCTATATGTCATACAATATCATCAATGTAGTACATGAACAGTATGCGTGACACACCCATGCAACTGTATGCCACACCCATGTCTCGTTTTACGGACCTTCCCCGCAGGTCTGCAAGTACCTCAATATGTCTCGCTTCACGGTCCGGACCCCGTTTGGCATGCGAGTACCAATGGCCGATTTTGGGTTTTTCACCACAGGATCTACACCCTCATAATGCATAGCACCACGTGCTTAACTCACACCATGTTCCAAGGAATCACACTATGCCAATATGCTCTGATTCCACTATGCCATGATGTAATTTCAACAAAGCATCTTATCCATACATGAAGCATGCTTTAAATAATGTATTATACAATAACATTCCAATCACAAAATCCCTTCATCAAGAGTACATGCCATACATAGTCCATTTAAACACATGCTTTAGGTTACATATTTCATAATCTCAACAATTCTCGAAAATATAATTCACATATTATGCTAACACATGGAATGTACATATAGTCATGATCTACATCCATCACTTAACCAAACTTTCAAAAAAAATAACAAGAAACACATAAGCATATAAACAATCAAACAAATATGTAAATCATCAAATCAACATGGCAATTTTGCTAACTTAATCCCATTTCTTACTTAGCACAATATATCATACCTGATGGGTTTGTCTTAACCCAAGAAGTCGTACTCGTAGCATAGCGGAACTAACAGTAAGAATGCAAAAGGTCAGACCACCTTCTCTTTGCCCTTCAGTGTTCCTAAAATCATGAAATATAACTCAGTTCATTTGCTACTTGAATTATGCTATTCATCAAATTTTATGTCTTTATTTCATGAGTTTCTATTTTGCTAACCTAAACTCTACTATTGGGTCCGGAACGTCGAACAAAGTTGGTTTAGGCTTTCGCGGAATTCAATTTGGACTTCTGTACTAAAAATGGCAAAACAGTTATTTTGTACTTTTACGGGCTCTTACATCCCGAGACCTCTTTTCGCAAATCGGACTCCACGGTTGAGTCTGGAATGTTCGAAATAATAAAAATTCACTATTTGTTTACTTAAATCGGAATTCGTTTGATTGTTTTTTAACTCAGGAGCATTTTGGTAATTTTTAATCTTATTACGGGTCTTTTATTTTTCGGAACTCCGTTTCGTAAAACGAACCTCACCATTGGTCTCAAAATAGTCAGGATAGTCAAAATACACTAATGACTTGTCTTATTTGGAGTCCGGACGATTTTGTGATATTTAAAATAATTAATTAAATTAATATTTTATTAATATTTTATTCAGGTGGGTAAAAACATAATTAGTTAAAAGTTCTGGGGTCAAATTGGGATTTCAAGAAGTTCTGGGGTCAAATCAGAAATTCAAAATCTCCTATTCCTAATCCGAATAGCCAAACAATGGCTAGGCCCCAAAACAGGGATATGATATCCCTATCCTTAATTTAATTCCAATTTTAATTTACTAACCCTGTAGCCAAACACCCCAATTTCTCTTTTAAATTTAAAACATGCATCTGACATGTGTAGGGTGGGTCGGTCTTAACCCGACCCAAACCCAGACCCGATCCAGAACAGTACTCCTTCCCCAATTTTTCGGTAGGGTTCCGGCGCCGGCAACTATTTTTCGGCCATTTCTCACCCATTTTTCAATGCGATTCTCTTTTGTTTTTCGAGGGGATTTCATTCCTAGGGTTGTTTTTCAATTTGATCCATTGGATCATCACAAATAGGGGGTCAAAGAGCCACGGCCGACTCTCCGGCCAGCCATTGACTTCCATTTTTGTGACTTTTCAGTCACTGTTTTTGCCTAATTTCTCACCCTGAGTGTTTCTGCACCTTAGGGAAACATTTCCCCATCATTTAAAATCAGTTTGAAGCTAAGGTTTCAAAAAAATAAGATTATCACCCCCCACTTGCAACCCGATTTTTCTCCCTCATTTCTTGATTATTTTCATTCATTCTTTTTGCAAAAATTTCCTTATATTTTACTCTACAAGACCCTACAATTTAAATCAACCATCATGCTTCAAAACAGGTTGTACTTATAGAAAATATTTAGAGAGAGAAAGTATACGGGTTGTGATTCTTACCTCTGTAATGGCACCTTTCCCTCCTCGTCTTGCCTCTAACCTTCTCCCTTTTTGCTTCCCTGGTTTCCTCCCTCTCTGATCTTCCCTTTTTCTCAAACACACAAGTGTATGGATACCCTCACACACACTGCCCCATTTCTCTCTCTCTCTCTCTCTCTCCCTACGGTTTGGTCTGCACCCACTCAACCCTTCTGACATACACATACACACAGAACACACTTACACACACTACCAACCACCCACTCCCTTACACACACAGCCCCCCCTCCAGGCTTTCTTGAGTGCTGCACACTCAACCCACACACACACACAACTGCACACAGCACACACACCCACGTGCATACGCGTCTGATATATTTATATATAAATATATATATATTTAAATACCTGTACACACATATATACACACAACATATAATTACATATACATGCATACATGCACCATTCAATATTCACACACATCACATACACAACAAAAAAATAATAATAATAATAATAAATAATAAAAAAAAAAATTTCCTTCCAAAAAAAAAAAATTCCGAGTCTTTGCATCCATTGTGCATTGGTATTTCTACATGATTAGATTTTCTTGGGAGAGATTGGGTCATACGGGAATCTCTTTATCTATGAGAGAGTGTGGATTTCATTGGTTTGTAGGAGTTGATGGATAATCCTCTAAAGGGTGGAAGATTTACTTGGGAAAAGAACTAAGACGCTCCATTAAAGTTCCGCATTGATAGATTTCTTGTCTCATTAGATCGGGAGGAGCATTTTTCCATAATGATTCCAACCACCTTATCTTGTACAATTTCTGATAACGTTTCAATCATGCTGGATTGTGGGCGGATGTGGATAGGCAAACGACCATTTATATTTGAAAACACATGGAGGAAAATTGAAGGATTTTTTGATTTGGTGAAAGGGTGGTGGCAAGGCTATGAAGTGATGGGACTTCCAAGTTTTTGTTTTGGTGAAGAAGTTGCATCTCTTGAAGGCTGTTTTGAAAATGTGGAATAAGGAAGTGTGGCGACACTGACGAGTGGAAGTGAAAAAGGCTGAGATCTTGCAAGAAATAAAAGACTTGGATACCAAGGGAGGGGAGAGTGGTCTTAGTCTTACCCTTGAGGAGGGAGGAGAGGAAGGCAGATTTGGAGTCGCTTACTTTGATGGAGAAAGTTAGTTGGAGGAAAAAATCAAGATTATTATTGTAACTCCCCCCCAAACAACCTGAAGAAAGAGGCCAACCACATGGCCTAAAATGGCCAAGACCTAGTTATTAGTAACAAGGATTGTAATGTCTTATACACCAAACTCTTCTCACCCAACCGACGTAGAATACCATAACAACACCAACCCCCCCCCCCCCCCCCAAAAAAAAAAAAAAAAAAGAAAGAAAGAAAGAAAGAAAGGAAAAAAGGATCACACCTGCTCATGGGGTCAATTTAATTCTCTCTCAGCTGCCCATAAGCTGACACTTTAGGGGCCTTTTCCCTTTCTAAGCTACCTTTGATATCAATTTGTAATGTCCAAACTTACTGACCCAATAACTTGAAGAAAGAGCTCAAACACGTGGCCAAAAATGTTTAGGTCCAAGTTATTAGTAGTAAGACATGGTGTTTTATAAACCAACCAAACTCTTCTCACCTAATTGATGTGGGATACCACAATTATGGTTGAAGGAAGGGTATATAAATACAATATTTATTCACCATATGGCGAATGTTCATAAGACACTCAAACGATATTGGGAGGTTATGGATTGAGGGGGAAGTGTAAAGATGAAAGGGGTATAAAGAGGAGCATTTACTTTAATGAAGAGTTATACCACTGTCGCAAGAGAATAGGCCCCTTGATGAAGCATTAAAAATGGCTTTATTTCTGAAGAGGATTGGGAGTGGTTGGAAAGGCCTTTCAAGGAGGAGAGGTGGCGACAACTCTTAGAAGTTGCGAGGGGGATAAAGCTTCAGGTCTGGATGGCATGTCCACGGCATTTCTTCATCATGTGATGCATGATTTCTATGTGCACGGGGTTTTTGAAAGGAGTTTAAATGCTTCTTTTATTGCTTTAATTCCTAACAGTGAAGGAGCTTTGAAATTGAAGGACTTTCGTCTCATTAGGTTGGTAGGGAGCATTTACAAGATTTTGGCAAAAACTTTGGCTATCTAGTTGAAAAGGTGATATTTCCTTCTCAAAATGATTTTGTGGGTGTGAGACAATTTTTTGATGCGGCTTTAACAACTAATGAATGTATTGACATGAGATTGAGATATGGAGATTCTAGTATTATTTGGAAATTGGATGTGGAGAAAGTCTATGGCCATATGAATTAGAACTTCCTGATTCATGTGTAGTAGTGTATAGGTTTTGGCGAGAGATGAAGGCATTTGATTGCTAGATGCATCGCTTCTTAATTCTAATGAATGAAGTGCTACAAGGTTTTTTTACCACTGCTAGGGGATTGCATCAAGGGGTTCCCTTCTCTCTGCTGCTATTACAGTTGTGATGGAAGTCTTAAGTCGAATGATAAGTGCAAGAGACTCCTGCCACTGCATGGTCTGGGGAGGGTTAGATGTATGCAACCTTACTCCAGAAAGCGGAGGGGCTGTTTCCATTACTCTTATTAAAATCACCCTCTCCAGTTGGCCTACATTCTTTATGAATTTGTTCACCATTTAGCAAATGGAAAAGCTTCGGAGAGACTTTTTGGTGGGGAGCTGGGAGAGGAGTTGAAATACCACCTAGTGTCTTGGAGAAAGGTGTGTTCTCCAATTCAGTATGGGAGTTAAATCACTTAGGAGGTTTATACGCTTTGTTAGGGAAGTGGAGGAGTCGTAATACCACCCAATGTTTTGGAGACAGTTGTGTTCCTCCAATTTAGTATGGGAGTTAAATCACTTAAGGGGGTTTAATAAAGCTTTGATAGGGAAGTAACTATGGAGATTTGTGGTAAAGCCTAATAGTCTTTGGCCCATGGTGGTGGAACAAAAGTGTGGGATGGATGTCTTTGGAGGATGGAGAAGCTTGTAGGGTCAACTTTGGAAATGTATTCGGAACGGATGGGAGGAGTTTTCTACTCACCTAGATTTTGTGGTTGGTAATGGTGCGAGGATCAATTTTGGCATGATACTTGGTGTGGCACTGTGGTAACACTTAGGTCAAAATAAAAATTTTCAGCCTTGTTTCACATTGCTGTGAAGAAAGAAGCTAGAGTTGTGTTTTTTTGTGTTCGGAGCAAGGAGTGGTGAGGAATCTCCTTTTTGTAAGGGCTCTTCAAGATAATCGTCATTCAAAACAATCGATTAGATTTGGGACGCCATTCCTTGGTTCTTTATGAACATGCTGTATTTGATTTTGGCCCTCTTGAATTCATTGGTCATTGTTTAATAAGTTTAAAATTAATAGTTCCCTTTTCTTCATTAGCTATTAGAGGTACCTTGACATTATGATAGACAGGTAACATATTTAAAATGATACTTTGCATATATTAATTATTGTTAATTTATAGAATTTTCTTTGTTATTTCTAGCTTAGTTTTTGAATAAAATTGGAAAGTAATAGGAAAAAGAGGGGGCTAGGTTGATCAGGTTTGTTGGGCCTTCTAATATGTTAGTCATTTAAGCATTGTTCAAAAAAAAAATGTTAGTCATTTAAGCGCAGTTTGTCCAGTCTCTGCTGTTTACAAATGGATTAAGTTGGGGTTGATGCCTGATGGTGTTGCTATTACCACAGGCGCATAAACTGATCCCACCCAATCTTGTTGACACTGCCCTTTCATGAATCAAGTATTACATTATATTTTTTGCCAACAGAACAGGTGTTATTGTCTTCAATAGTAAGCATCATGTTTGACTTTCAAAAAAAAAAAGAAAAAGAAATAGCAAGTGTTGTATTTTTATTAGTAAAAATTATGTGTGTCTATCTTGAGCGTCGCTATCCAAAAACTTAAATTTCTGTACGCGTGTTTATCTGTGAGCATTGCTATCCAAAAATTCAAAATTATATATGTGTGTCTATCTGTGAGAATTGGTAGTTTTTTTTTTTTTGAGAGGTTATCTGTGAGCATTGCTATTAAAATTTTGGCAATATCTTTGTATACGTGTAGTAAAAAAGATACCATGGGGGTGCCCTGTTTTGCTATTCAAGTCCCCTACACATTCCGTATATTTTGGCACAAATCCCAAGACACGTTGACACTTGGTCCTACTGACAAGATCTGATGTTCAAGTTGTTTAAGAATTGCCTATATATACTTCTCAAAAGGAAATGAGGTTATGTTGGTTGGAAGAGATAGAGAGGTTCCTTTCCCGGCTGGTGCAATTGTTTGTTCCTAATTTAGTTATCACAAAAAAAAAAAAAAGAGAGAGAAGTTGTCTTTCAACTAGCATATTTACCTCTAAGTTGGGCTGTCGGTCCCTCCTTGATTGTGAGATGTTTCTTGAGATACTAGCCATAGATGTGTTAAGGGGACCTCATGGAAAGTAGAAGATGGCACAACCATGGTAGCTTTCATTCCTGCTTATCTGGTATGCGTTGTTTGTGTTAGATGTGGTTCTATGGTTGGACTTTGTGTTTAATGTAGGTAACAATATAAATTTCTCAAGTTCCATAAGTGTTATGGTCATGCTTTTCTTCATCAAATCACAGCTTATCGACTTGATTTCCAGCAATCATGGACAATAGAATGAGTGGACAAGACATTTTGGAGGATGATATAATTCAAGTCAGTGCCTCTTTTATCTATTTAATTTTATTATATTTATGCATGTATGATTTTGTTTTGATATGTAAGGTAGCTGTATATATAAAAGGTGCCCAAGGGGGACACACCCGAAGAGAACAAACTAAACTAAACATTTACAAAGGTCTTAGTGACCCCAAAAAATCAACTAAAGAAGAGCATTTAGAAGGAACGCCTCTTTGGCCCAAAAAAATAAAAGATGCAAAAAATTATCTTTAACGGACATGATATTCTGCTCCTTTCCATAAAAACACGCTTGTTCCTTTCTTTCCAAATGCACCACATGAGACAAATAGGAACTAAACTCCAAACCTTCTTAGCCTCTTTCCTCATATTACAGCCATCCCAGACTAATAAAAGATGTCTTACTGTATCCGGCATTACCCAAAATAACCCCAAAATAACCATCCTTAAATCCCAACAATCCAGACTCAATGAACAGTGAATAAGCACATGAGCAACACTTTCTTCCTCTTGCTTGCATAAGTAGCACCTGCTTGCCATATAGAATCCCCTTATCTTCAAATTGTTTGTCGTCAATATAGCTTTCCAAGAAGCCTCCCAGGCAAAGAAAGCTGCCTTGGGAGGAGCCCGAGAAAGTCAAACCGCAGTCCAAGGGAATTGTGCAACTCCTAAAAGTAACATGGATCTATAGCAAGAGTGTACTGAAAAGCTCCCTTTAGACGGAGCCCAAACCATGTTGTTTTCCCTGCCCTCTCTCACACAGTAAATCTGAATTATGACATAACCAACCCACCTCCTCCAATTCCTAGTCAAAGAAATCTCTCCTATACCTAGGACACCGCACCACACCATTCTCGATAGACTCATAACACTCCTTAACCCAATTTCCTTTAATACAAGCTAGAGCATACGAGGATGGGAACTTCTCCTGCAAGGGCACTGCACCACACTACACATCCTCCCAAAATCTAACCCCCGACCCTGAACCCACTTCAAATCTAACATGCTCCCAAAACTCTCTCCCCACCCCTTGAATGGGCCTCCACAACCCACAACCCCAAGGACCCTCCACCCTTCCTGAAGCCCAGCCCCCCTCCTCCCTCCCATACTTAGGAAGAATCACCTCTCTCCACAACTCCCTCTCTTCCACCCCAAACCTCCAAAGCCACTTTCCAAGAAGTGCTTTATTGAACACCCTCAAATCTTTAATCCCTAACCGGCCTGAAGAAATAGGATTCTTCACCTTATCCCAACTCACCAAATGCATCTTCCTAATATCCCCCTCATGACCCCAAAGAAATCCCTCTAATTTTTTTCTAGCCTTTTACTAATTGACACTGGAATGGAAAATAAAGACATGAAATACTTTGGGAGATTTCCCAAAGTGCTTTTCACAAGCGTGAGTCTCCCCTTCCTTAGACAAGAGCTGACTTTGCCACCCCGCCAACCTTTTTTGGAACATTTCCATCACCCGGTCCCAAACTCCACTAGACCTCGTAGCAGCCTCAAGCGGAAGTCCCAGGTAAGTAGTGGGAAAAGATCCCACTTGGCAACCCAAAGTACTGGCCAACACCTCCATTCCCTGCACCTCTTCTACAGGGGTTAAGCTACTCTTGGCAAGGTTGATTCGAAGGCCCGACACAACTTCAAAGCTCACTAAGATGCATCGAATAAACCGCAGTTGACGAACAGATGGATCACAAAAAATAATAGTATCATCCGCAAACAGAAGATGTGAAATATCAAACCCGTCCTCCTTTCCCATTCGACACAGAGAAACCCTTCAACAAATCCCCCTCCACCGCTCTAAGTATGAAGCGACTGAAAACATCCATAACGATAACAAAAAGTAAGGGGTATAACAAATCCCCTTGTCTCAGACCTCTTGAGGATCTAAAAAAGCTTGCCGAGGCCCTCTTAATCAAAACTAAGAAAGACACTGCAGAAATACAAGACTCCATCCAACTTCTCCATTTCTCCCCAAAACCCATCTTTCTCAACAAACTCAACAAGCAGTTCCAATTTACATGATCATAAGTTTTCTCAATATTTAACATACAAACCAGACCTACCTTCTTCTGCTTCCTCCTAGCATCCACACATTCATTAGCAATGAGAGCCGCTTCAAGAATCTGTCTTTCCTCCACAAAAGCGTTCTAACTCCGACAAATAATGTGACCCATAGCCTTTCGAAGTCTCAAAGATAACACTTTGACAAGTAATTTGTAGACACAACCCACCAAACTGATTGGCCTAAAGTCCTTAATATTTCCCACGCCCTCTTTCTTAGGAATAAGGGCAATGAAAGTTGCGTTAAGACTACGTTCAAAAACCCCATCCCTATAGAAACTATCAAACACTGCCATCACATCCTCTCTCACTACCCCCCAACATTTCTTGAAAAAATCCATGGTGAAACCGTCAGGTCCTGGGGCTTTATTCCCATCACAAGACTCTAAAGCTCTCAACACTTCATTCTCAGAGAAAGAAAGTTCTAATGAATTAACCTCATCACCATTCAACCTACCCATAATCAAATCATCCACCCCTGGTCTCCACTAACAAGACTCCTTATACAAGTCTGAATAGTAACCAACAATGCCATCCCTAATGGCCTCCTTTTCCTTCAAAGTTTGATCATTAATCTCAATAGAAGAGATCCTATTTCTCCTGTGATGAGCTGAAGCAATTCTATGAAAAAACTGTGTTGTGGTCCCCCTCCTTCAGCCAAAGGGCACCAGATTTCTGTCTCCCCGAGATCTCTTCTGCTTTTGAAATCAGCCCATAAGAGGCTTTCAGCCCCTCCCTTTCGTCTCTCTTCTCGGAAGACAACGGCCCCAACTGCTCTTCCCTATCCAGCCCCATAATATGAGAAAGGATCTCATGCTTCCAAACCTGAACTTTACCAAACACCTCACGGTTCCATCTTTTCAACTCTTCCTTCAGAAGTTTCAACTTCCTGCCCACACAGAAATTGGAGAACCCTCCACAACAAAGGCCTACCACCACCCAGCCCCCAACTCTTTGAAACCCTCAACCTCATGCAACATATTTTCAAACCTAAACGGGCTTCTACCTGCATTAAAGCCACCACAAGATAACAACACCGGGTGATGATCAGAACAAGGTCTGGGAAGGCATTGTTGAAATCTTTCATTGCTGCAGTGAATCTGCCTCCCCCTAACCTTTCATCAGTGGATCTGACTACATTAAAGTCCCCTGCGACACACCAATGACCCTGCCACAAAGAGTAAGTGTCCTGCAACTCTTCCCACATCCTGAACCTATCCCCATCCAGCACAGGACCATATACCCCCAAAAACAGCCACTGGAAGGAGTTTGAAATCAAACAAAACCTGCAAGAGACTGAGAAAATCCCCACTATCTAATCACTACAACTGACCTTTCTAGAATCCCAAGCCACCAGAACCCCCCTTGCAGTACCTTGGGCCTCCAGGGAACCCACCTAACCCATCTGGAACTCCACGTTGAGCGGACCAAGCCCCTCTCCATAACCTCCACTTTTGTCTCCTGTAAGCAAACAACATCAGACTGCCACTCCTTGATCATATTTTTAATCAGACTTATTTTATCCAGGTCATTTACCCCTCACATTCCATGATAGCATTTTAAGATTCATAAGACAATCTTGCTTGACCCCTGTTTTGACCCTGCTCCTCCACCTCCATCTGTTTCCTCCCCTCATAGTTTACAGAGCACGCCAGTTCCTTTAGCATCCTTTTCATCTTCCTTGCTGACTTCTCCTCCTTTTCTTCCTCCGTTTCCTTGCTTTCACCGAGCCTCAGATGGCCATTCCTCAAAACTGTCTCCCTGAACAGATCCATCAAACACTCCTTGAGGCCACAAAATGAAATACCCAACATCCTGCATACCTTTCTAATTCTTCTCAAAACCCATCCTGTTGTCACTTCTTGGTGTTGCCGCAGGTAACTTGCTGAATATGTGGATTCCCCACTCGAATTTCTTTGGTTATTCTCTGGCCAGACCACTGCAAGAGGATCGCAATCCGTGGGTCTTTCTGCCGACCACTGCTCTCTGACCACCTCCTTATCCGTGCCTGATTCAACTCTGTCATAGCCATTTCCATCTCTGTTCCATAATCTACCCTTAGATTCTTCCTCTGCACTGAAGGAATTTGCTGCTTCCATGCATTCCTCATGTTGAAGAATCTCGTTATGAATATTGTTCTCCAGATGTCGCGAAAAAGTCTTGTTCATCTGGGATGCTGCTAACCTCTGAATCCAACCATTCCGATTATTGATCCTCTCCATCTTCCACCTCCAACGACTTCGTCATCTGCATCCCTATTTCCACTGCCCTATCTTCAGCCTCTCTGATTCTGGTTTCCACTATCAGAGCGTCGGGAACTTCACAACCCTGAGGATTGATCCTTTCGCCCCTTTCCTTTTGGCCTTCCCTTACTCCATGGGTCTCTGGCACATTATGCGTTAGGCATCTTGCAATTGAATCCTTTTCAAGTATCACTTCCGAGAGTTGCGAGCTGGGCTCAGCTTCCCCACCTTGGACCTCAATTTGTTTGCCCTTATAGTTCTGTTTGACTGCATCGGCCCTTGTGTTCTGTGGCCCACTTCCTCTGCCCTCTCCGCACCTGCCCCTGGGCCCAAGCCCAAGTCCACCTAAACCCCATTTGGGCGTCCATCTCCTCACCATTCGAGAACCCTCTCCTGACCATGTGTCGGTCCCCCCTGCCTCTCATTTTTGAATTTTGAATGCTCTGTTTCTTGCCCTGCAGAAGGCCACCGCCTGTTGCCACCTGTCCATCCCCTGTCCACATTATGTTGGTTTACCTCACTCACCCTCAGCGTGTGAACTTCACTAACTTCTGTTCTACTCCTGTACCACAGCATCGCTGCTGCAACTCCAGTCCGATCGAAGCCCTCGCCCAGACATAGAGTACCTGCCTCCGACCAGATTGGAACCGCATAAAGCCACTTTCCACATCTAATACGAATGACGGCTAGAATTTTGTCCGACCTTGCTTGAACCAACAACCTCACCCCCTGCAACTGCCTTCGCTTAGCCGTCGATCCGTCACAAAGCCTCCACAGTGATCCCCAGTGGCTCAGAAGACATCCTGGCTCCATAGAAAGGCTGGTAACCCCACCACCTTTACCTGGATTAACTCATTCTCCTCCGATTCCGAACAACAGCTTGTTGGAGACCATTGCTGAAGAGTCACCGACATTCCTTCATATTTCCAATCCTTCTTGCTGAGAATCCTATAGACCTTCGTAGCTGAAGGAAGCTCGAATAGGAACCAAGCTCCACTGAGATCCAGGACATTTAGTCCCACTTGAATCCCCCAATGCCTTTGAGCCCAGAAGAGTCACCAACTGTTTTTCCGGCACTGGGGAGTTCAGTTCCCCAAACCTTCCAACAATACTCTTCAGAAGGAACTCCATACGAGTATACCACATGAGCCCAGATGCACCTGCAGGTCATCCTCTGCTCTTCCTCGACACAACTCCACCATGACTGGGTTGGTTAGCTGCTTTCCCACTTTCGAAACTTCCAGAAACGAACGCTTAGTCGTTCCACTCCTTCTAGGTTTGGACAGCCCCAAAGTTCTGAAAGCTTGAGCCACCATAAGCCACCCCCCATTGTAGCTTATTCCTGCAATACAATGTGACGAAGCCCTTTATCTGATCTTCCCTCAACCTTCAGAAAATTTCCCCTTCTGTTTGATCCTTTCCAGATCCATAGGCTTCTATTTTTCCCATGAAGGCCAATCGGAAAAATGTATCTCCTTGTCCCTTTCGACACTGCCTCCAGAGTATTGCACAACCATTCCAATTCCCACCTCAAAACCCACCATCTTCTAACTACATTAAACCCTCTCTCAGTAATCTGAAACAGTTCACCACCATCGCTTTCTTCTTCCTCCACATCAAATGACTTACACCAACTTGAGCAAACATGCCTGGTGCTGATACAGATCTACCCCGAAGCTGCGGATTTTACTTCCACCAACGGTTGTCCATCGATAGCGATCTTCAGTTGGAGATGAACTGGTGAAGAATACCAGTCACCACTCACCAGTGAAGGCGGCGATCTTACCATCGTCGATTGTCGCCGTCAGTCGGAAAAGCATAGTGATTGCCTAGATGATAAGCATTGAAACAAGCTGTTGACAAACGTATTTGAGCGCTTGCCATGAAAGCCCCATGTACTGTTACCACCTAGTATACTAGACCAGTGGTGTGCAACATGCATGTATCTTTTTGGGAAAATTTGTGATAGCTACGTACGTCGTTATCTCTCCCTCTCCCTCTCTCTAACTCTCTCTCTCTCTCTCTCTCTCTCAATTAAACTCATCACAACTCATCAGGAAAAGAAGTATTACATTCTTTCATTAACACACCAACACACACATATATGTTGCAATAGTAATGATTATTATTAAGAGGGGTCGAGGTGGCTTATGCTTAGTGGTTCTTCAGTGTTAATCAATTTGTGTTGCATGCTGGGGTCATCATGGCACTGATACTTGTGACTGCTGGTTCTACCATAAGAGGTGGAAGAGATAGTCTCTTACATATGTTTGAAGACACTGAAAAGGAGAAAAATGACAATTTTGGTGGCAAATCTGAAATTATGCACTTGAAGAATTTTATTCCTTAACAACAATTTAATGTTGCTGGGGTATATTGTGGTGAACTTGTGAACCAATGGTGAAATTTGCTCCAGTCCACATGACACACTATTATTTTCTTGAGTACTCATTTGTCATAGTGGGTTTGTTTGACTTTTTTTTTTTTTTTGGTTGAAGAATTCAATGGTGAAAAGTGATATGATGTTGTACAAATATGGTATCTCAAAAATAAGGATATTGGTTTTAGAATTATTGTAGGATTTTTAGTTTTTCAAATTTGAGCCTGAGTCTTTTTTCTATTAGGATTAGGATAAGAATAGGAGTTATGGTTTTTTAGTCAAAATAGTAGTATTCTAGCCCTACAAATATGATGTAATAGGTCTTTATTATTAAGTTTTTTTTTTATCAATATTAATATGATTTCGAATTTTAGAGACTTACTTGGGTTGATTGTTCTCCGTTGTAGATATTGACGTTGGTCATAATCATTCTTTCACGTTTTCGTGTTGTGTTAGTTGGTAATAGAGCAAGGATTTGCCTGATTGGATGGCAATTGGTCGAGACAGAATTACATTTTCTTACGGCGACGTTCGTAGGAGGCAATGCATTACTTGTTTGGAGCCTTAATCGTGAAGACAATAGGTATATTACTGATGATGGAGTTCGCTGTTAACCTGTTCGCGGTCATGTTTCCATTCGAAGAGCTTTGTGCAATTACAAAAGACTTTCAGATTTTGACGGTATGTTTTATTCTAAAGACTTTCTTGATATGATATGCAATATATATGGAACTTCAAGAGGAAAAGAAATATTTTTGGGGCTGAAAATAAACTTATTGGATTGGTGAAAAAGTGGTGGTTTGATTTATAGAGGCATAGACAATTACAGAGAAAGAGATGCATTCGTTCATAGCCAAGAATGATGAGGCTAATGATGGATAGATTTTTGCCAAGAAACTATTTGTTAGAAGATGATTACATGCTAACATCGGATTATGTTAAGAGTACTAGAATATATTGTTAGGAACAAAGAAGAAACTCCAAAACTAATTCATAGCATCAAGTGTAACGTACAAGAAAAATCTGAATTTTCCAGGGTGACTTCAACTAATAAGGTTGTTGATATTGAACCATTGAAAGAAGTCCACATCCTTGTAGAAGACTCTCTTATCATTGAAAGTGTAGATCAAGTTATTTCATTCATTGAAGACGATCACAAGGAGTTGGAAGAAAATAAAGTTGAATTTATTTCTATTGATGTTGTCGAAATAATTGGTGCAGATGATAAAGCAGATGAATTGATTGAAAATCCTATTGTGCAGGAAGAAGAAAAAGAAAGTTCAGAATTAATAGATCAAAGTGTGGATCTAGTGGCAGTAATCAATAATACAAGCTCTTTTCTAAGAGAATGGGCACAAAATTCCCATGAAAGTAATCAATGCTAAAGATGAGAATGAACTTGAATTCGCCAATGATGATTCTGATGCTTACAAGAAGATTGAAATTGTAGTGTTAGATCCAGAAGCTAATTTTTGTTTTATTACAGGAGCGTTATTGTTATCAAAGTAAGGGTCGAAAATTATAGACTCCATGAAAGATGCAAAGGTGAAATCCTTGAATATTCAGTTGTTCTTCAAAAGATTGAACTATTATTGTTGGGTTATGGACGAGTTCGAGGTCGAGTACATCCAGTCAACTCGAGGACGAATTGTTTTCAAGTGGGGGAGTCTGTTATTTTGCCTCTATATATTTGGTTAGTTTGTGAGGTGCATATTACCATGAAAGTTATATATAACTTGAGCTTTTGAAGCATTTGATTGCTAACATGGTTATAGAGCAAGAAGCGGATGTCGAACAACTTTAAGGAGGTTATTAGGGTCTGATTAACATTATTTGTATTTCACTAAATGTTGGAGAAGGTATGGAGCTTAAGGCTTTATAAAGTTGTATGGAGGGGGGTGATGTATCATGTAGGACATCAATGGTGGGGATTTCTAGGTCTAGTTAAAATCAATTTAATGGGTAGAGTTATAAAGTTTTAGGGTTTGTACATGTGCAACAAAAGCATAGAAAGGGGGAAAGGATCAAAATTTTGTTTCGTGGTGTTGTTTCGGTCACCTAGAAAATAGGAAACATTTCGGAAACGTTCAAAAACATAATGGAAACGATGAAAAAAATTAAAATGTATAGAAACACTTGGAAACATAAAGTAAAATATATAAATGTGTAAAGATAAATATTATAATTAATTGAAAATATTTTAGGACACATGTCCATCTACACAAGAAGTTACTAGGATGAAATTAAAAAAAAAAAAAAGTAAATGTAAACTAGTCATTAGTACCAAATAACTTTTTACTTATTAAAAACTAATATAAAAGATTTATAGCTAATTTGTTTATGTAATATGAATTTATTATATATTTGCTATAAAATATGTAAAATTATTATAAACCATAAAATAATAAATTTATATTGTATAATATTCATGAATTAGACAATTTGATACAAATTACATATAATATAATAAGTAAAAATATAGTAATTTAAACCTATTATAATTAATAACTAAGTATTAAAATAAATTATTTATCTACATTTTATTTCCACCACTATTACTTTGCATTGTCTATTGTTTTTTAGGAAAAATAGAAATGTCTTCCTATAATTTTGGATTTTAATATTTCAATCTCATCTATTTAAAAAACAAATAGATATTCTCTTTTCCCAACTTCTAGAAGTATTGCTCATACCAAAAAAATGTTTCCACTGTTTCGGTCTGTTTCTACGAAAACAACTTTGTTTCCATAGAAACATGTGAATTTCAGTGTTCCACTAGTGTTTCGTTTCGGTTCACTAGGAAACAGAAACGTTTCGGTTGTTTCGAAACGAAATTTTGATCCCTGAAAAGGGGTCTAATCTGGTTGTGGAGGTTTTAAAGCTTAGAAGAGTAGAAAGTTTGAGAAAGAGGGAAAAAGGGGAGGGGGGGGGGGGGATGACACCTTTTGTTGGCATTCTAGGAATGGAACTTTTGGGGGTGAAGTCCTTCTACATGGTTCTGAAGGGCAGAGGAAGCAGGAATTCCCATGAAGGTGGTTTGGAGATTGAAAGCTCTATTAAAGGTGGCATTTTTTGCATGGACCATGGTTTAAGGAAGATTCTAACTTTATATAAGTTATGGAGAAGAGGTCAGATTATTCTGAATCAGTGTTGTCTTTGCAATGCATACGGGGAAATAGTCAACTGTCTTTTGATTTATTGCCTGCTCACTAGAGCTACATGGAATATCAGAATTGGACTGTTTGGTGTGCACTCGGTTATGCCTCAGTGTATGTTGGAGGTTTTTGCCACATGGAGAGGAAGCCTGGTTAAAAGGAGGGCCAGGGAGGCTTGGAAAATGGCTCCACTTTTCACTTGGTGTATCATTTGGCGTGAGAGGAACCAAAGATTATTTGAGTGGGTGGAATCTCCCTTTGGAATGTAAAGGAAGTGGTGTTGGGCTCACTTTATTTTTGGTTGTCAAGGGGATCAACCTTGTCCAAAGATAATTTTGATATTTTTTGAACACTGAAATTATAGCCTTATAGGTATACTGTTGTATGTAATGCTTAAGTTTTGTATATGTATGTAACCCCCTGGGTGCCTTGTTTTTTCAAAATCATTTTACTTGTCAAAAATGGAAAAAAATTGAAAAGAAGAACAAGAGTTTGAGAAGAAAGTAGGACTTAGTCATAGGATCCCTCAGGCATCACATCTCGTGTTAGAATTGAATCATACAACCCTGCATAATTGCTGCAAAAATACTCTAAAGCAAGTTTTCCATTGAAATGAAATTATTATTATATATATATATATAGACCTTTTAGGAAACCTAACTTTATATTAACAGAGGGGTGGGTGGTGAAAAATTAAAGAGGGCTTGGGTGGGGGAACAAGTCAGAGGAGGTTAAAAGCTGGGGGTAGGGGGGAATGTAGGGGAGTGGAGAAGAATAAGCCGCATAGAGAAGGTGAGTAGGGGAGGGAGAGAGAGAGAGAGAGAGAGAGCCAGCGAGACCGACGGAAGATCCGATGGCGAGAGAAGAAAAAGAAAGGAGGAGGAGGAACCTGGCTGTCGGTGATTGAGGGGAGGGTGGAACATAGGGGAGTGGAGAAGAATAAGCTGCGTAGAGAAGATAGTAGGGGAGAGAGAGAGAGAGAGCCAGTGAGACCAACGGAAGATCCGATGGCAAGAGAAGAAAAAGAAGGGAGGAGGAACCTGGCTGTCGGTGATCGGCAAAAGCATGGGTAGCATTGCCCTTTTCTCTTCTCTCTTTCCTTCTTAATAGGAGTTGATGACTCTCCACTGTCTATCAATTTTTTGTGAATATTCTTCTCTTCGATCATGTCCATCCGTGTCCCATTGTGTCCCGCCATGTTGGGAGCGTGTCCGAAGTTCTAAAAAAAAAATTTGGACACTCAATTTTAACGTGGCGGACACCTGTTCGAGTGTGTCCGTGTCTCAGATGTATCGGACACCGACACTCCGACCTCCAGGACGTGTCGGTGCTTCTTAGCATATAACTAAGGAAAGACATGGGCCTGTGAACAGTACCTATTGAACAATACATGTAAACAATACCCATGAATTTAAATTAGGCCCTTTTTAAAAAAAAAAAATTGGGAGGCAATTAATGTTGGTTTATGTTATTTTGGGGTGCCCGGTATGAGTGCTTAGAGGAGGAAAGGGGTGGGCTACTCAAAAGAACATTACAAGGACTGAAGAGGGGCAAATTTGGAGATCGAACCGACATCATGCAATGAGAGAATCGAGTTCCTGAAAAGATATCTTGTAGGAAGAGTTGGAGGTGATGCCGATCCAGTTTCGGAAACTGGGTGAATCGAAGATGGGGGGTACCTGTCGGAGTGAGGGCTCTTGAGATGCATGGGGCGTTATTCATGTTCGAGTTCCCTTCGGTAGAGGAAGCAGAAAGGACCCTGGCAACTAGGGATTGGTCCATGGACGGTCTCACTGTCATCTTGGATAGGTGGGTGGCAGCAGGTTGTTGTCACAGAGAGGGCTGGGAACCGAAGACGACATGGGTGCGATTTATGGGATTGCCGGCAGTTACTTGGAGCTGGGAAGTGTTCTGGAAGCTGGGGGATTTATGTGGAGGATTTGTTGATGTAGATGAAGATACCCGCCTAAGAACACATCTCCGATGAGCTCGTGTCTTATTGTTGCTCCTGGCATTTAAAGTAGCTAGGACCATTATTCAAGTTATTCAAGGAGGAATCATGGATGGGTAAGTGGAATACACTAAATGTGGATGAATAGGGTTGTTATTACCTTTCTCTCTCATTTGAATGTGTGTTTAAATGTCTTTATTTTTTATTTTTTGGATAAATAGTAATTTCTTTAGCATATTACGAAGCAAAAGGAAAGGATAAACCCCAAAATCCCATTCAGCTCTGTAAAGGGAAAAGCTTTCTTGCCAATATGTGCTTCCAACTTTTCCAATGGGAGCTTTGAAAAGGCAACCTAGAGGGGAGGGGTGAATAGGTTGTATAAATTTCTTGACTTTTCTTACTTACTTTCACCCGTTGAAGAGATTGTACACCATAATGATCAAGAAATTGCACTTATCTCTTATTGTAAATTTGTAGTCTTTCATAATTCACGGTTGACCGGTACTATGACTGCTTGGACCGGCTCTCTGGCATTGAAACTTATACCTTGGATTAAAACTTCATATAGCCTATGCGGTTGTCCGGTTGGTCATGCATATTTGGCCTTGTATAAGCTCACTGTTTTCACTTTTCATTTGATCTTGAAACTTTACACTTGCTTGAAGGAGGTGTGTTAGCACACACAAAATGCTTTTGATCATTTTAACATTATCAAAAACTCTTGTCACTAATATGCTTGGTATCATTAACAATCCTTCAATTTTCCCCTGTTAATGCACCAAATAAGGCATGAGGAGCTTCCCTGTAAGTATCTCTAATGTTCCTCCTTTCCATGTTGATTTGTGTACCCAAAAACCAATTAAAAAATTGAATAAGGCAACACCTATCCCCACTAGGAATTTTTACCTAGTTAACATTTTTTTTCTCTATATATTCTTTTCTTATTTATTCTTCTAAAATTCCAGTAGAAAAATAATTCTATTGCTAGATTTATTTTATAGCATATTAATCCTTCTATTACTTTCTTGGAAAACTAGTAAACTGCAGTTGTAATGTGTTGTGCTTTAGCTGACTCTTTGATAATGTACTGAATTTTTCTTTGCCCGTATGGGTGGGAAGTTGCGTCAAATATGCAGGACATCTGGAGTTAGGGTGTTCATTGACACAACCAATGCTCGGGATTCATTTTACCGTGCATCAGTTGACTTTGTTCTGAACAAATGTAGCAGGTATTTAGTTTTCAGTTGGCATAACATATGCATCTTTGTGATTGCTCATTACCAGTCTATCTAAGTACTTTCTCATGGTTGCAACTATTTCTTACCTTTTGCAGTGCGGCAAGTCATTCTATCATTTTTCAGATTGATGGTGAGGATGCACGACAGTTTATTGCTGGGCTTGCTGATAATCTTGGGCTTGAGAGCATTCGTGCTGCTAGAATTGTGTCTGCAGCTGTTGCTGCACGCACACGGTCATACTTTTTACAGGCTTGGGTAATTGATTCCATTCTTGTACCTCATATTTGATTATTTTTTGTGCCAGCATTTTTGTTATAAACAACACATCTGTTTGTGCAAAGATATGTCTCTCTCTCTATCTCTCTCTCTCCTGATGAATTTTCTAAGCATGGATTTTTTTCTTTTCATAACCTGATATTGTTTGCAATTTTAAGCAACATGGAAGAGGAAACCATGTTGATATTAAAACATTTAAAATTCATGCACTTCGGAAATTCTTCAAATCTTATTCTTGATAATCTTGGTCACAACCCACCAAGTGGTCCCCATTTTTTATTTTTTGGACAAATATGGTCTGGTACTTCTGATGTATTTTGGCTTCTTCCACTTGATTTCAGGCTTTGGAAATGCAAGATAAACATTCTGAAGCAGTGGCGGAACTGTCAAAAATATGTTTAATTCACCATACTTTTCCTCCAGAAGAGGGCTCGGTATGTGCTGTGGTTAATCATGACTTACTCACAAAAGTTCAGTTGGTTGCTTTCTCCTTTTCAAATATGTTAAAGTATTCTTCTGTTCAGGTTCTAGAAGTTTTTTATGTCCTTTCCAAATCCATTGATAATTAACATGCATGCCTTCAACCACTGCCCCATTTTATATCACTTTTCACTTCCCTCGAGTTTGCAGTTTAAATGACCCTCACGACTTCCCCCCTTCTTTTCATGGGAACCTATTTGATATCCTTCTGCAGATCTCAGTTTCTCTCTCTCTCTCTCTCTCTCTCTCTCTCTCTCTCTCTCTCTCTCTCTCTCTCTCTCGGATTAATTATATTGACCTCCCTTGAGGTATCTTAGAATTATAGAGATCTCCCTTCGTATTTTTAGCAATAACACTGACCTGCCTTGAGGTTTATTTTTCAGTAATAGATTGTTCCTTCCGTCAGTCAACCATGACAGTCAACGAACAGAATTTGCTAACATCATCATACTTTTTTTTTCTTTTCAAATGCTTATTTTACCCTTAATAATGTGAGCTACCATTTCCTCTTAATAAAGAGAGATAATAAATGTTGAGCCATCTCCCCCCTCTCGAATGTGGTCAAGTCACTACACCAAAACCCAACACCACTGTGGTTGCAAGTAAAGGAGATTGCTGCCGTCATGCCACCACTGCCACTGTTGGACATCACAAGCAAACTTAATTCTCTAAACCTCATATTCTCTCTCTAAAATCAATCTAAACCGCTGTATTTTTTCCTCTCTATTAGACTATTTCATTCATAATGTTTCACTCTCTCTCTCTTTCTTTTTCTCTATAAAATCAATTTAACATTTTTTTCCCTCTGTGGACATTGTAGTTCCTTCAATCACACACACACCCTCTCTCTCTCTCTAGCCAAATAAATACAGCTTCCTCACAACACACCATAATCATTACCATCACGTACCCAATGCCATCACCATCGCCATCGCCATCATCCATCTCTCATTTGACCAGTCCCTTCTCTATGTTCTTTGCCCCCCCCCCCCCCCCCCCTTCTCTCTCTCTCTCTCTCAAGTTACCAAAGTCACAACTCTAAAATCCCACCATGATCCATCTCTCATACAATGGACAAACCTTGGCCTAGATCACCTGGCTTCATTGACAGCCGTATGCACCAGGAGCCATCCTGTTAGTCTGCTATCCTATGGGTCATAGCCATCACCTAGTGCAAGTTGGAAAGCTAATTATTACAATCACTCTGTATGGATATGTTGCTTGGGTGTTGTCTAAACAGCCACTTTTTTTTTTTGGGTGGGAAAATTATGTAGACCTTACTTGTCTTGTTTTTCAGTGTTGAGATTATTTGTATTTTACCTTTTTTATTTTTGGTTTGATCATTTAGCATGGCATGCCATTTTGTCCACTTTTCTGATATTCTTAAAAATTGCCATGTCTTCTTTTAACCGTCACTTCTGATAGCTTTTTCATTACAATTATCTTACTCAGGTTTTTGACTAGTTTTTTTTTTTAATACATGAAGATTCTATTTGAAGCTATATTCCAGTCCATATGAACCTGGTTTAGGGTTCAATTAACTTAGGATGCAGCTTTTGTTAGAGAGCTTATAATCTGTTGTATTTTGCAACGGTTTTATCTCTGCAGCCTGAGATGGAGATGGTGGCCCGAGGCCTTGAGAAGCATTTAAAAGTAGAACAAAGGGAATTTTTGATGAACATGCTTATTAGAATTTGTGATGAAGAGAATCATAGAAGTTTGGCAGAGGCTATGGGACTGGTAAGTCCACATGCTTCTTTCTGAAATTATTCCTGCAAAATCTAGATACAGGGAACCTTCATCATGTTCTACTCTCTTTTTTTAATTTATATGATAAATTTTCATCAGCTAATTTAAAATTTCTAATTCTGGTTTAACTAAATGTAGGCAAAACGAAACAAATGTCCCATGATTCTAGACACACAAGCACGCAAATGCTGAGGGTCCTCTGTCCTCTGTCTAAATGTCTTAAGCCTGTTGTTTTTACCATGGTGGTCTTTTCCATGTCTTGCTTTTGAATTCACCCCAATTTTCACGTCTGTAAGCTTATTATTTGCACCCATTCAAATTAATGAATTTGAGAACAAACTGGCGCAAGTTACAGCCAGAAACTGTCAGTTTCAGGGGTCAATTAATTGTAGACCTTTCTATATTGGCATCTTTGTTATTATTATTTTTTAGATGTTAACAATAAAAAAAAAAAATTAATTTAAATATTTTTGAAGGTATACTATCATCTGACATATACCATTGGACAAGATCTGTGGACGACATGTTTAGTTTATATATTTCACATGTTAATTTTTTTCTGCAATTTTATCTACTCACCACCTGTTTTTTCTCCCATGTAGATGAAACTTGAGGGTGTTGGCAATCAGCTAGAGGACAAGTATACATAAAATATTAGTAATATGTAACAGTACATTTTATTTTACTGTCTCATCCAAACTTTAAGCAATTGAAATACAAAAAATTATACATACTGATTATTCATTTGTGTGGATATCTTGTTCGCTAGTGAATTTAATGCACAATAATCGTCAAGTAATTAAAGTCGAATTCTTCTTTTTATTATTTTTTTTTGTATTGAGTTGTCTTGTTTGGATAGCTTCATTGGTATGCTGTTGTGTTAGATTTCACAAGCTTTAGTAAATATAGAATATGGTACAAATCTGCACCACATTTTTATTTTTATTTTTATTTTTGGAGTGGTTGCATCACATTGTTAGATAAAATTTTCCATGCCACGTGACTAGGGCAAAACATTTATCAGTTAGAATAATGCGTGATAGCTCTACTATAACTGAACATTGCTGAGACATTGGTGCAGGAAAAAAAGTAGATAAACGAAAAAAGGCACCCTATAACAGACAATTGGCATCAATTCCTTTTGGTTGTGTCTAACAAAACAGAAAAAGAAAACATGTCTAGTACAGCTAAGAAATCAGCTGCATAATTGCAATTCTGGAACACAAGGTATGTGTGTGTGTGTGTGTGTGTGTGTATATATATATATATATGCATTTAAATAATAACGTGAGGGATGGTAACAATAACAAAATCAAAATCAAATGATCTAACCTATATTATTTCTAGTGCCTCCCACCTCTGAAACCCGGATTTATCCATCACAAAAATCACATTTTTAATGAATGCACTCTCAAAAGATTTCTCATTTTGTTAATCTAAGGCCAATAAGGAGTTACTGAAGGAACTGCCTTTAGCAGCTGGTTGGAGGCTCCAATCTGAGCAGAAAGAATCCAATCATATACTTCAAATAATGTTATAAAACCTAGTAGTATTAGATGAAGCCACTATGTTTTCTGCCACAATATTTTAGAAGAAGAAAGAAAGATTTGGTCCAGTAAGAATTGAAAGAAAAATAGACACATTCAAATCCAAATTGCTGTCTGAGAACAACATACAAAAACATATATTGCTTTTTCTTTTATCATAAATGGATGGACAGCTGCAGATTGGATAGAACAGGAACTAGGGTAGATGAGAAATCATTGACATTATTCAACAAGATAAGCGTACGAATATCACAAACTCAAATGCAGGGGAGAGGTCTTCCATCTCCAGCCAAAAAAAAAAACAAAAACTAAATTGACAGCAGCATATTGGAACAATGCCAGGTTAAACAACAAAATGTTTAGTTTATGAGTAATGGTTCATAGCCCATCCAAATTTGCCCTTATACTCACAAAGAGTGGGACCCACATATGGAACCCATAAATAATGAATCTCACTCCTTGTGAGAATATGGACACAATATGGGCCAATCTTGATGGACATTAAAATATTACTCTATAAGTTTATTCCATAAATTTTGCATGTAGGCTGATTACCCCAACTCAACTCAGGTAAGACACCAAGACTTCAATCTACACCATAGCCAATAAATTCAGCAACCTTGTTAATCAAAGTCCTTGACATAACAGAAGTTATATGAACAATAAGAGTGAATGATGAAGTTTCAAGGTTGCTCAAGCTCAAGATATGTATGTATAGAAAGATAGATTGGGCTTCAAGTTTTTTCTATTCTAAGGCTAATGAAATGGAATGATGCAGTAGTTTTTGTCTAAGAGGTTAAAATTTTATGTAAAAAAAAGCTATAGCAACAAAACAGATAAAGGACAAGGCATTATAAAACAGCAAAAAACATACAGCAGGTCATCTTTCTGACAAGTATTCTGACACGACCACAATTTAACTCCAACCCCAGAGGAACTAAAACAATGTAGTTCATATACATGATGTTTGCAGCAATCTTTGCAGGATCAACACCAGTTAAACCTATTCCTTTTCAGTTGCTGTTGGCCATCTGGGCCCAATAAACATTATTTCTTTAGATTCCTCAGTCTTTCAGATCTTCTGACTGCAGTTCTTTTAGGGGATTCCTTGACTCCCACCTCCTTCTCAGAGAATATGTTTTCATGGCAAACATTTGAACCACTTCTTCTAGTAAACAACACGCTACATTCATCAGAGTTACCTGATGTTAAAAGTGAATTGTTTAGAGTCTTCACCCTACTAGATCTTCTGCCTGTAGATTTATCAAGGGTTTCCTTAGCTTCTGTCTCCTCCCCAGATACCCTAGTTGCATGACTTACATTTGAAGCATTTCGTCTAGTAACCATCTCTCCAAATTCGTTTACAGAGGCCTCTGATGGAGAAATTGGCTCACTACGTCCCACACTTTACATAAGTATTGGATGGAAGATTATCTTCCTGCTTGTTACTTGTATTTTTCAATCTATGCATGCTTCTTGTCGCAATGCCTTTACCTGAGCTAATCACACCCATCTTACATCGATCAATACTTTTTTGAAATTCCTCCGCTCCCATATCTGTTGCATGTGGTGTGTCATTGTCACCTCTGGACTTCTGCTCAACCTTAGTTTTCTTACGAGTACTTGGAGTTTCATCTGGTACAGAATCCTCAGTCATTACTGGACAATTGCTATCCTTGTTTGAATGAATTGATGCCCCATCATGTTTTAAAGCACTGCCACTGTATGTTTGCAGCATATCATTGAAAATATTTTTTGTTAGCGCACAATGTTCAGAATCTCCGAGACTGTACATTAAGAGATCTCGTATCCGAGTCACCGGGAGATCATCCAAAGAAACTGGCAGGAAACTGTTTGCATCATCATTAGTAGACATGTTGAACCATTGCAAACTAGAAATCCTTGATGGAACAGCTTTGTTGGTATATTCTTCACTAAAATATCGAGCAGCATACTCTTCCCAATAATATGGAAATCCAAAAAGGAAATGATTGCAAACCTGTTTAAAATAAAAATTAGTTTGGATTTTATTTTATTTTTTAAGGGGGAGGAAGGAAGAAGAAGAAGTAAGCAACTTTTAGCTATAGAACTCAAAGAAGGAATGTCACTTAGTCATATAGGAATTTACTGCTCCATTTTTGTATTATTTTCTTGTTATTAGATCAGAACTACTATTATTCAATGTTGGCATCTCACATTGGATGCAAACAATATCCATGATGGATTTATAAAATGGCACAGGACATTTCTAACTTGGAGGCACCTTGGCTTAGTTATTAGAGGGACAAACCCGTAAGGGCTCGCCACTGGATTGAAAGTTTAGGCTACCCAGTGGATTGGCAGACCAAAACGAAAAATACTACTCAAGTCAGGGTCGGACCATGCGTCTTAAATGATAATAGAGCCAAAGTCATGCCTGCACCGAGATGGGGATATTGGCATCCTACATCAAATAAGAACAATGTCCATGATGGACTTATAAGATGGCACAAAACAATCTTACTTGGAAGCACTCTTTGGGCTTAGGGCCTTGAGGTATGAAACTGTGAGGGCTCGCCGCTAAGCTAGAAGCTTAGTCTCGCTAATAGGTTGACAGACTAAAACAGATAATACTTTTAGGTAAGAGCTAGGTCACATATCTGACTCTGACATTAAAAAAATAGTGCGGGTGATCAAGCCAAAAGCACCTAAAAATTGATTATTGGATACAAGAGGAGAAGGAAAATACATTTTAACATCACTAATCCTCAAAAAGTGACCATCAATGTAGGATATAGGTATCACATTTAGTGTTAAAGGACGAGGACAGAGAAACCAAAAGGATTTCTTTCCAATGTCCCCCCCACCCCCAAAAAAAAAAAAAAAATGAAACCAGAATGCTTGACTTACCTCAGGTAGAAAGTCATTTTCATGTGAGAGACCTATTTATGAAACCGCTAAGTGTAATTTTAATGCCATCAAATGAAACCAGAAGAATTGACTTACCTCAGGTGGAAAACCAGTTTGTGTGAGGGACCTATTTATGAAACCGCTAAGTGTAACTGTAATGCCATCGACTGTCTCAAGAGTTACAGTATCATGCCTCTTGATAATTGCTGCAGACTGAAAAGCTCTTATACCTTGTCCCCTGTGGTATGAACTCCAATAAGCACTCATAAGAACAAATAATGTATCTCTCAGCTATCAATCTTGATAATCAATAACATCTCAATTACAACAAACTCACATTCATAAAAGAATTAAAGAAACAGCAGCTCAGTGAGCTTCGAACAGAATGTAAATTGCTGTATATCAGGGACATATAAATTAAACTAAAATAAAGTTAGAATATGACTAAAGCAATTTACATCATTATAAATCATCTGATCAGGATCTAAGGTGCAGACTACAAAGTAGAAGCAACCATTAAGGTGCCATTAGAAAGGCACGATCAACTTAACATGGTTATATCGATCGAAATGAGCATAGCTGCCAACAAACTAATATATATAAAGATAAACACTGTAGCAATATCTTTTGAAAAAAAAATGTAGCAATATGATGATTACATTGATTAGCCATTTTTCCCAGGTAAACTACTGAATTTAGATATATTGTTTTGTAGACCAAAACATCAGTAATATTAGTTTTAAATTCACATTTCAGTATTAACATTTAGTGTATGGTAGGTAATCTTTCCATCTGCTCATTCTTTGAATTACTAATCCTTTTTTATAGGTATATAAAGAAAGCCGCCAAGGGTGCGAACGAACCCATATACAAGAAAAGGGGAAAGGACACAAAAATTATCATCTCAATACCCACTAATGGTATGATTCTTGTACTCAAAAGTATTAAATTTTAACATAACTATCCTTAAACCTACTAGGGGGCAACTCCTCCCTTAATAAAATTATCTTTATTCCTTTCCTTTCATAAACACCAAAAAAGACATAACCGAGCAAGTCGCTGGACATTCTTCACATTACACCCAACTTGACTATCTTGCCACCTGCTTAATAAGCCTTTTGCCGAAGCAGGCATCACCCAAAACACCGAAAGATAGAAATGAGACAGCACCACTTCTCCATATTCACGGTCTCTTCCCCATCTTTGCACATAGCAAATCTATTTGCCATATAGTAACCCCTTCAAACTGCCTCCCATTCTTTGCAAATCGCCATTAACCCTGACCTCCAAGTCACAATGAAGCAATTTTACCATTGTACCAAGGTCCACCCTCAAAATATACATATGAATCCCATCCAAAAGGAAAGGAAAGAAAATAAAAGATATAAAATTTAGCAATGAGAAGAAAGCAACCAAAAAAGAATAAATTACTAAAAAAAAAAGTGTTCTCTTTGTGAATCCTAGTAAATATTACAATCAAAACTATAGAGTAGTATAAAAGATGAAACCTGCGCTTCATTTTATTTTGGGAAAAAAGAGAGGAAGACCTAACTTTTAAATGGAACAGATTATTGCATATGAATCCAGAATAAAATAAAGTAAAATCAAATCAAATCAAAAAATAAAGGTAAGAGAATGCAGAAAGAGAAAAGGAATGAGTCAGATTTATGTCTCAGTTACAGGTATACAATTCATGTACAATTTCATCCCACATCAGCATGAAGACTGATGACAGCAACACTATTTGATTGGGTGCACTGTTTTTGAGTATTGGATGATCAAAGGACTATTATCTAAGTCGTGCCCAAAGAGGGAAAAAAATGAAGGATCATCTTTCTTGAATGGTACACGCTCATCAAAAAATCATTTTTGAACAGTGAACCATCTACACTGTAATCAAACACCCTAAGCATATCTGAGAATGGACTGCTCGTGAAAAATTACAAAACAAGTGTAGAAAAAAAAAATAGCATGCTGCAAATGCTCAATGTTAACCACATAATCAAGGTACAAAATGCGTCTGTCAGTCAAGGAACAAAACTAAAATTACAATATTATAGAAAGACGACCAAAGCATCTTATACTTGATGATACACGCACTAAAGTAGAAAACTTAATAGAAAACCCCACATTTTCAGTTCAAGCTCTAAACAGTTGACCCCCCCCCCCCCCCAAAAAAAAAAAAAAAATTGTTGCTGTGTTCTCTTGACTAGCCTCAATTGATCAAAACATTTCTCTAAGGAATTGAAATCTACTCATAAATGATAGCAATTGCGAGAGAATAAAAGCAATAATGGAGAAAGAAAGCAATTTTTACTCTCTAGATGCAAACCCTCCAACACCTAATCGCCTGCTTTTGGAGTCCATTTCAGCCTTAATCAGCCACCAATCATGCAAATACACCTGTAGAAGGATAAGATGAATAAGAGACATGCAAGCGTACATACATATATACACACATACATTGTATAAAGAGATCAATGACAATATTGTGGATTTAAAAGTTTTGGGTGAAAAGGGGAAGGGGAGAGAAGATGTGAAACATACAGTTCTGAGGATCGAAGAACAGATGGTCCCGGTGGTGTTCCGGCTCTGATTAGTAACAGCTCTGGCTGGGTTCGCCATGGAAGTTGCAGAGACCCTACTGCCTCTTTTCCCAGTGGCGGGAGTTTCTTTTTATTTACCATTTTCAAATATTGAAATTCATTTACATTTTGTCCGTACATCGACAGGGTTTCCTCAGCCGGGGTACTATTGTCATTGTGTGTTGCTAACGGGAATAAAAATTTATTAATTGTTAGGGTACATTTGATAACACTTCTTGTTTTTAGTTTATAATTTTCTAAAAATAAAAATTAATTTTCATTTATTTTTTATAAAAATAAAAATAGAAAACATGTTTGGTACAATAATATTAATTTTCAAAAAAATAAAAACAATAATTTAATGTAACATCAAATTTAAATTCTTTAATATATATTTTTAAATTTTTAGATAAATTATAATGACTTTATTTAAAAAAATTTATTAATATTATACACATATTTCTGTAGTTTAAGAAATTACAATAACTTTGTTTATCAAGTTTATCCCTTGACAATATTAATCAATAAAGCAAAATTATTCTTATATTTTAAATTATTTTTTATTATTAAAATTTTAAAAATTATTAATTTCTTCCCTCAACAATTAAACATTAAGGTTGTCCTTCACTGTTACAAATAGATATAAGTCATATATAGATATATGCCGGCTCTAAATACATTATCACAATTTTGATTATAATAAAGCATTGATGACGTGGACTAATGATTTATGTTAAGTGACAGTGCAAATAGGTCAATAAGCAAAAAGAATGGTTGACTAAGTTTTGACTAAAGATGAAAATTAACAACATCATTAAAATATTTTTATAAGATCAAACATTAAGTCAAACACAAGACAAATGGAAACACTTAAGTCTAAAAAATCAAATGAATACTTTATTTTTATTTTTTTGTGTTTGTGTGAATTACGATTGATTGATCAAAATATAATATTTAAAGTACTTAAGTGGTCAACTAAATCAATTAACAAAATAATTTTTCAAAGGCATAACATTGTTAAAACCTAAGTTTTGAAATATCAATGTATTTGAAACAGAGAACACTTGACAAAATAGGCAATGATACCAAACTATCAAATTCAGTCGACCAAATTGCCAATTTAGTCGACTGAATCATATTCATAAAACATGTCTATTTTGTCTCTGTTATATTCAGTCAAATAAATCCAAAACTCAGTCGACTGAATGAGTATTTGTTCACAAGGCTTTAACCCTTTGTACAATTCAGTTGACCAAATTAAACATTCAGTTGACTAAATTACATAAGCCATTTTTGTGTACAAATCTACACTAGAAGATTCAGTTGAATGGACTCAAGATTCAGTTGATTGAATAACTTTGAACATAGATCAACATCTACCCTATAGACAAATCAGTCAAGTTTTTCAGTCAACTGAATCATAATTCAATTGAATTATGATTCAATTGACTGAAAGATGAACTCAATCGACTAATTTTGTCGATTTGACACTTTCAAATTCAAAATTTAAACAGATAAAAAATGGGGGAGAATGTATAGTTTTTGAATCAAATGATTATATTCTTTAAAGACATATAAATAGAGGTTGTTGGAAGCATTTATTGCTATCTCTACATTCACAAACTTGCTCTTACATTAAAATCCTTCAAAGTGACTTAAGATCTTTTAATTTTAAATCTAGATCTCAAACTTATCTCGGCTCTTAAATACTCAATAATTAGAATGTGAACTGTTATTTTACCATTTAACTCTAAAATAAAGCATTATTTGGTAAACTTTTTGTATCTTTTTATTGCGGTGAGATTTTTCAGGTAGTGTTAACCCTTGTGAGGCAAAATGTGATATTTTGTTGGGCAAAGAGTTAGGAGTTGTCACATCCCAAACCCCACCCTATGCGGATTAGGGATAATGACTGACCAGGTAGGCACTTTGCCAATATATTAACCATTTTATAGCACATTGATGATGTGTCCAACCAACCTAGCTGACTGAAGATCCCAAGATCTAGGTTTAAAGGGACAACCGAATTATATGTGACTCATTAAGATCACTATAGAGATAATATCTCTTGCTCATTCTTGTGATAAGAAGAGTGATGCCTGCAGCGTTGAACATGATAAGCTAAACTTTTAATTATTCCTATACCTTATTAACACAAGTGGAGTGTCACGACCCGAGACCTACCCTATGCGGATCTCGAGTCGCGCACCCAATCCAACACTGTTGTCAACCAAGGGTCTCAACTTACTACACAATCAGTGCTACTAACATGCAACAACTAGATAGCGAAAGACTTAAACAAATAAATAAATAAAAGCTGCATGTGATACATGTAAGGTTCTCAAAATGCGGAATACAAAATTTTTAAACAACTGTTCATCTCCAAAACGTGGATGACATGAAAGAGCTACAGACTGTACTATGTATTACACTGCAACTTTAAAAGTAATGTCCACCTCTAGCTATCAGGCTCTAGGGTCTGTTCTCGAGATCTGTGCTATAAATAAGTGTAGTATTTGTATGAGCTATGACAACTTAGTAAGTAGTCATTTGCTTTACCATGTGTACAGGTGTATATAAAAGTGCTAGCCAGTCAATGAATATATAGCTCAATATCAAATGATGGAAGTCAAATGATAAGGAAATGAATATGCTCTGCTAACAATGTCATACTACTACTACAGTCATGAGCTATATCAAGTATGAAATGTAAGCACTCAAATGAAAGTTGTAAAATCTCATGATCATTCATAACAATATAACATGACCAAGCTATGAATATCAACAATAAATGATAGTGATATCAACAAAAAAGAGATGCACTCGTGGGGCCTGGTAATCCCCTTGAGCTCGTATTCAGTTCCACTCGGGCTCTCTGAAATACTGCTTTGTGTACATCGTAACTCTACGTCCAATGCCTCACATAACAACGTAGCAAATGTTCCACTCGAAACCTGAACCCGAAGATCATAAATAGCATCAGTTAGAGATGTGACTGAGCACAAATCTAACACTAATAATATATCAGGATCATGCTATCTTCCACGAAGAGTATAGTAGAATCATAACTGGTTCTAGGCAAATTTTACGTAACGATAGTTTTCGAGGCTATGGTTACTAGACTGCTTCGAATAAAACTGTCTGGCCCTCACGACCCTAGGCACAAGTGTACAAAAAGAACTATATGCATAAGTGTACAATCATGATCGAGATATGTATAGAAATCAATAAATGCTTTCCACATGATAGGGCAATATCAGTGTGGCTCAATAACACTGGTATGTATGTATAAAGTACAATAGGCAATATATACAAGAATGATGACATGGCTTGGAATGTAACACATGTAGAGATCAGATTTTACTTACCTTTTATTGTCTCTCAAATAGAAGGTCTAGACTGTCTTCTCCTTGCCTTTCGATGTTCTTAAGATTCATAAAATAAGTCTCAGTTATCACTACATGAATTATGCTATTCATCAAATTTTATGCTTTTATGCTATAAGTTCTTCTTTTACTAAAATAAACTCTACTATTGAATCCGAAACGTTGAAGAAAGTCAGTTTAGGCTTTCGAGGAACTCAATTCGGACATCTGTACTAAAAAAAGGCAAAATGGTCATTTTGTACTTTTACATGTCTTTATTTTTTGGAGTCTCGTCTCACAAAACGGACCTCACCATTGGGTCTAGAATGCCCGAGATAGTCAAAATATACTATTTATTCATTTTATTTGGACTTCGTATTATTTTACTATTATTAAATTAGTTAAACAATTTTAATTAATTTAATATCATTTTTATAATATATATATATATATATATATATATATATATATATATTTAGGCACCAAAGTTCACATAGACTTACCTGTCAAAATGATTTGGGTTAGGCTTCCCTTATATGCGGTCTTAGGTTCGAATTACGGGGGCTGCACCCCCACATATTTTTTTCTTAAATTCCTAGGGCCAAACAATGGATAGTCCTTAACTAAGGATAGGATATCCTCGTCCCTAATCAATCCCCAATCTAATTCCTTAACTCTGTCACCAAATAGACCATATTCAACATATATAATTTCAAAACAAAATAACCAAACAGCGTAGTTTCATTACATTTCAAGCCTAAACGATGTCGCACCAGAACCTACTATTCACCCTCTTCCTCGATTTTTCGGTAGGGTTCCAGTGGGTCTTCGGCGTCTTCTCTGGTGCCGGCAACCCTGTTCCGACCAGATTTCACTTTTTTTAAAATGTAGTCTTCTTTTATTTTTTATAAAGATTTCATTTTCCACTTCTATTTTTCCATTTAGACTAACAGAAACCCCCAAATAGAGGATTTTTAGTGGGGATCGGTTTTCCGGTGAGCCCAATTTCTCCATGATTCTTCACTGTTTTAGGTTATTTCTTTTACAATTTTCTTTTTGTACTATATAGGATCAATTCCTCATAATTTAAATCGAGTTGTAAGTACAAAAACATATAAACCCGAATTATTTCCTTAGACCTGTAATCGCTTATTTCTCCCTTGTTTTTACACCATTTAAACTGATTCTTTTTGCTATGTAACCCTCATTTCATGCTTAATAGGGTCCTATAATTTAAACTATATATCATGCTTTAAAACTAAAAAAATAGAAAACAACTCTACATACCTATTTTTGATTTTTGCAATATCTCCCTTTTCCTTCTTCTTCCTCCTTCTTGGTTTCAAGTTTCTGAATTACTTTTGAATCTCTTCCAACACTCACAGCTTCTCACTTAGCCTTTCTTTGCTGTTTTTCTAACCAACGCACACATACATATATATATATATACATACATCACAACCGCCTTGGCCCTCACTTTTTCCCCTCGGTTTCTCCCCTTCTCAAGACCTCTTTGTTGACTGTTTCCTTGATTTTTTTTTTCTACTTTTCTGATTTCTTTTTCTTCTTCAGCTTTTGCATTTAATGTTTATATGATATTTGTGTTAATATTTGTGTTATATATGTATATTATATTAACACACACTAACACACACTCATAACACACACACAAGTTCCCAACACTACAAACACACACTCACAAGCATGCATGCTGCTTATGGAGCCTTTTTTTCTTGTAAATACATATATATATATATATATATATTTACAATATTGTATATATATACATGTAAATCTATATCTTAACCGTACATATACATATATATATATATATATATTCATATATACACATGTATGCCAATTTCTACACTCACGTACATACGCTTATATTAAATGGGCTACGTATATATGTATACGTACGCATGCATAAGTTTGCGTGCATGCACGCATTACGAGGCCCAGTCCTGGGTTGCTCAGGTATTGCCTGACACTAACTGTACAAAGTAAGTTGTTCACATTTTAAAATTATTTAGTCTATATGATATCATAATACAGAGCTTTCACAGCTCGGGTTACAACTAATAGTACACTACTTGATCCAGTCTATCTCGATTTACATGCTAATCCGGGTTAGGGTATTACATGGGGTCTAATAGAATACTCTTAATAAGAAATCACCTATGTGAGTGTGAACTGGGCCAGTTCTATGAGAATGATAAAGGCTAAATTCTCTACTAGCACTCATGAAACCAGGAATTGTTCAGGGTCAAAATGAACACAATCATGAGAACCAACTTTGTAAGGAAAAATTCTGTGTGAATACTATTGTCTTAGTTTACACAAACGGTTGAATAGTTTAAGACATCATGTTCACTGATCAACCAGTAACCCTGATAGTATTTTACAAGGCAAGGTTCAAGGCTACAAACTATCTTTTTCTATACAAGAGATTTCCAAATGAACTCTCTTAGTGTTAGCAAATCATTTGCATTGATTTCAGTCAATTTCATTCTTATGGGGGATTGTTGAAAAAATGGATTATTAAGCAATAATTTTTGGCCATCTTTGAGCCAAAATTAAAATGGGCCTCGCACATTATTTTAGATGGGTCTACATAGAAATATGTTATCATCCATGAGGAGATTAAGAACATATATATTGAGTTGCTCAAAACCATCAAGGAGTAAATGAGAAATTGACTCCAAATATCACCACTTAGAAGCAGTAACAAAGCTTGAAGCTTGTGTCTCACATAGGTTGGGAACAAAGTTTTTAAAGAGTATATATACAACTACCTTGGGTTGGACTTGGGCCTTGACCCGTTGTATATATATCTTTTTTGGAGAAAAATTATTTAAATTATATTTTTAAAATGTTATATTTTTGAATTTTGATTGAACAGTCACCATGAATAAGTGTGTCCCTTTGAATTCAAATAATAGTTACATCCCTTCAGATTGGTGCGTCTGTTCACCAATGAATGCATCTAATCAAATTGAAGTATTATATCTGTTTGCGTGAAGATATGCACCCTTTAGGTTCGTGTCTGTTTGAACAGCCACAAAGTCACCTATATAAGCCCAGTTTTCCCTCATCATCATTCATTTAATTTCATGAGTTTTAGAATTAAGTTCATGCATATTGTGAGTCTGCAAATTAAGAGAGTTTAATGACAAGTTTTGGTTCGTTGTGCACGTAAGATTGGAGTGCTTCCATCTATTGTACATGACCATTGTATTTTGAGAGACAACTGCCATTAAAAACTCGAAAGCACCAGTGCGAGGGCGATATTGTCTTAAGGACATAGTGTAAAATACTAGCCTTGGTCAATCACCATTACTTTACTTTTGGTATTTTTGAAGAAAACTGTAAGTTCTAATTTCTGTTTATTTTCATTTAATTTCTATTTCTGTATTTACAATTATTTTGAGAATTATATTTCTGTTCTATATGATTCCGAAATTGTTTCTGATGCTGCACTTTTCAGCTTGCAATAAATCTGGGCTCTACGACCTGTAGAACACTCAAAAAGGGGGATCAGAGGACCACCGGATTGGCTCCGGCGGTAGCCGCTCTGATGCTTAAGTAAGTAAACTGAATTGAAAGACTGTATTGAAAGCCAAAGAATGAGCATGAAAATAAAGCGTACCTTTAGGGTTTAATTTATAGGTCGTGGCTTTCCTATGTTGATTAGGATTTGGAGCCATGAAAGTAGGGATTTGATCATCAGAGATAGTAGTTTCCTTGTTGGACATTGCACCGTAGATAGAGATGAACATGTATAGCAGTTTCCTTGTCGAAGACTATTTCCTTATTCCCTACTCGGCAGCCGCTAAGGCGGTGACGAGCTCTGGAGTGTTGGTCTGGAGTCCTGTAATTAACTCCATGATCCTTATCCGGATATGTATGTGCTCTAGAGGCGTATGCTCAGCCACTTCCGATCTTTCAGCATGTCCTGAATGTCCGAGCGCTAGCCACTGGTTGAGTGCAAGCTGAGTTAGCCGAGCATGAGCTGGACTATGGACATACGTGTCGAGTGATGATTGGTCTTGCTCTTTTGTGGTATATCAGTTACTCCCCCCCCCCAAGTCCTAGTTTGATGTTAACAATCAACTAGGGATAGGTCTTTTCAGAGAGTCATGTATCCTGTCTGTTCGCTTTTCAAGGCGACTGTTGGTGCGTCATTTATTGCGCAGTCGGAGATTAGGTTTTTTCAAGGCCATCATTGTACTGAACCGATGGTTGGGTTTCTCAAAGCCATCATTGTACTGAACCGTCATGGCGTTTAGGCTTGGTCGGTCCCTTCTGATATTGCGCTTATAAATACATGGAGAGATTTGAAATGACCTTTTCCCCGTCATTTTCACTGTGCCAGAAGATCTTGTCCGCCATTGTTGGTTTGTGCGATTTCAAAGAACACTGGTTGTCTAAGGCTTTGGTCTAGAATAGGTTCGGCCGATCTTCCTCTTCTTTTGCTTTTTCCTCTTTAAGTTTGAGAGTAATGTCTACTCCTTCTGAACCTTCTAACGCTAGTGAGGGGGTAGGAAATCCCTCAAAGATGGCTATGCCGTCTCATGTAGAGAATGTAGGTGGTCTTGCCACCGAAGATGTTAGGGAGAGGTTTGTTGAGCCTTCCCACAGTCCTGAGACTAGGATAGTGGACGCCTTTATAGAGCCCCGAGACAGGGCTGGGGAGACCTTTGGCAGGTCTTCCCATAGGGAAGAGGGCGAAAGTGCTGTCACCCAAAGCTTGTTGGACGAGTGGAGGGTGAAGTATAATTTTTCCCCAAATGTTACCTGTAGGGTTCTGGGCCTAATGGATCGCCCCTATGATGTGAGAGCTGGGGAGATCTGTGTTTATCTTGCCTGGTTTGATATGGGTTTAAGGCTTCCATTGCCTGATTTGGTTAGGCAGTTCTTCTGTTGGTACAAGATCCATCTTGCCGACCTTAATCTTAATAGTTGGTGGCACCTTTTAGGGTTTGTAGTGTTAGGGCACAAAAATAGTGTAGATGTGTCCGTAGATTTGATCCGTAGCAATATGGATCTGAAGTATATGAAGGCAGAGGGCCTTTTTTACATGTATTTTGAGAAGGGGTTCCGACCTCTGTCCTCTGTACCCACTTCTAATAAAACATGGAAGAAGTGGTACTTCTTTGTTGGAGGAGGATGGGAGCGTGAAGACTTCCAAGATCATGTCTCAATATTCCCTCATACCACGGGTCATCAGGGTGAGGCTTATTTCCTTAGGCTTGTTTTAGCTTTGTTACGTCTCCCGAGCTGATGGTCTGATATGCAATTTCTTGTTTATGTGCTGTCAGGAGCGCTTGAAGGAGGTTTGAGTTTACTGATGAGCTCCAAGATCAGTATCGCGAGCTTCTTTCGACCCCCAACCGAGCTCACACTGTCATCGTCACTCCTCAGAATCTGATGGCCGCTCGTACTGATGAGCTCAAGAAAAGGCTGACATCGAGGTGGGCAGAGGCGGAGGCCCAAGTGGCGGGAGAGGCTTCCTCCCAAGTTGAGCCTGAGCCTCTTCTTCAAGTAAAAATGAGGAAGTTGATTTCTGGCTCTCTCGAGCCACCTCCTACCGAGGCTGAGAAGGAGGCCGAACCTGTTGTTCCGGTCTCGGCCGTTCCTCCTGCCCCTTCCGTCCCGAGCAAACTGGCTGGGAAGGGGAAGGCGTCTGCCGCACCGTCCAAGCTGTTTGATGAGCCAGACTATCAGATTGCCAGGAAGGCCTTTGACCAAATATGGTCTAAGGGCCCTCATCGGTATATGAGGGATAACCCTGCGAAACTGACGAACGAGATGATGAATCTCCAAATGAAGGTAACTTTTGTAGCCTCTTCTTGTCTTTTCTTGCTTGTTTACTCGTTCAGCCTAACTTACTTGCCTTATGTTGTGCAGAGCATGCATAGTTTGGCTGCTCTGATGGTGACTCCTCTGAGCTTTGAGGAGGCTGATAAGCTGAAAGCCGAACTGGATGAAGTGAGGCTGGAGCTTGGAATGGCTCAATCCAAGGTTCATGCTGCCGAGGAGAATTTGAAGGAGGCTGGTACTAACCTTGCCGTGGTGGAATCCGAAAGGGACCTCTATGTTCGGCAGGTTGGAGGGCTTTAGAGGGAGTTGGTCGACCTTCGAAGCACCTTTGATCAGAAGCTTCAGGAGGCAGTTGATCATGCCAGGACTGAGACTAAGACAGAAATGAGAGAGGAAGTTGATAAGATGGGGGACGAATTGATCCGGTTCGGCTTTGAGAGCTTCCGATCTAGATTTCTTGCTAAGTTTCCAGATTTTGACGTGTCGTCAATTGTTGCTCCTGGAGCCGCTTCATCTGGTGCTGGCCCGAGTAAAGAGGCCGTGATTACCGACCTTCCTTCGGCAAAGGACCCTGGCCCCTCCGATAAGGCTTGAGGCTTTATCAGCTTTACTCTTTTGTTTAGCCAGCTTTTTGATGTAATAAATTTCCTTTGATCAATAAAATTGAATTTTCTTCAGATCTTTCTTGTATTCTTGCTTTTTGTGAAATTCGTTGTGAGTATAGCTGCTCTGAGCCCATTGCACGTCAGATCAGCTTTCCAACAGTTAATAGTTGCCTCCCGAGCTTTAGCACTTGTAATAGAACAGTGAATGTAGATTAATTTCGACTGTCTCATCATAATAAGATAAGAAAGCAAACATAATCAGATGAGTAGGAATCCGATATTGATCTTGTATCACATAGAGTGGAAACAAACTCTGCAGAATTCTGAAGCGGATTGTTCTGAACCAAAGACTTGTGAAAATAACTAGGCAGCTTGTGCCTCATCATTATGATGATTGAAACTTCTGTTTCTGAGCCCCTAGGATCGGGATATATCAGAGCTGTTGGCTTTTGTTATATGTGTGGCCTGTCAAGGAATAGATAAGACTGGGAGCTCTGTATATCGGATAAGAGGCCTGTATATTAGACTTTTCTTATTTTATCATTTCAGAAGCTTCAGTACCGAATTGCGGTTGTTAGTACAGGAAAACCCCACACTCTGTCTTTTGATATTCCGAGAGGGTGGTTTAATGCGTCATTCATTTATACAGTTATCGTTTGGGTTTTCAAGGTCAACCCTTCCTTTAACCGTCGTGACGGTCAGGATAGTTGGCTTTTGGGCTTCATGGGTCTATATATACGAGAGAGGGGCATACGGTTGCGCCAAATCTCTTTACCTTTTTGCCTTCAAACTGTTCCCCCGTCGGAGAGAATCTGGATGTCTTTTTAGAAGCTTGCCGTTTGCCCGGAGATGATTGACGATTCTCAGTTCGAGTTGGGAATGATTAAACTGTGGCCGAGAGTTAACCTTCCCTTTGATTCAGTCTCCAAGGAAGGATTAGAGGAGGCGAAGATCTTCTTGTCTATCTTGGCATCCGGTCAAGATTTCTCCGATTGGAGGTGGACGCTCCTTGATTCAACCGAGGCTTGGGGCATTAGTGATGAAGACGAAGGTGGGATGCCTCTTTTCCTATGTGTCTTGGCAGAGACCCTTGCTCAAGCCGGCTGGGGTGTCATGTCGAATTTGAGGGAAACGAAGGTGGAGAATGGAGGTCTCCTGAGACCCAGAGCCCTCATCATCCGTTGGTATTGAGATCAGTGACAGTGATGATGAAATGGCTTGGGTGCTTCTTAAAGCAAATTGGGGTTCAGGGTTCCTTCCTTTCAAATGGAAGCCAGCGGCAGCGGTAATGGAAGTTTGGAACTTGGAACCCCTTTCCCATCCGAGGAAGAAAGCCATGATGTAGCAAAGCGTAGTGATGTCTTTATTATAGCTTCTGTAAAACGTAGTGATGTCTTTATTGTAGCTTTTCTATACTTGTTTCATTTCCAGTCTTCTTGTACTGATATAAATTTTATGAATCATCAATAAAATTGAGTTCCTTTTCCTCAAATCTGATGTACTTTGTGTTTGGATGTGCTCTTTCGGAGTTAAGACACCTTCTCGTGCACTTCTGATTAATAACTCTTCTGTATGTTCTAAGAGTAGATCAAAGAAACTTACATAAAACTTGAAGCCTTGAACCAATGTACTTTAAGCCTGCTCGGTACTGTAGTATTCATTGCTTGTTGGTACATAAGCCAAATAACCTAAGTATCAGCTCTGAAGTGTGCCGATCTAGGAAACTTATGTAAATAGTAGTCGGACTTTAGTTGAAGATGTTTACAACTTCTGTCTTTGGATGGACTGGATCATGGGATCTGTATATTAAGGATGGACCAGGCTCTGAAAGCCTGTGCATTAAGGATGGACCAGGCTCTGAAGGCCTGTGCATTAAAAGATGGACCAGGTATTAAAGACCTGTACATTAAAGATGGATCAAGCTCTGAAGACCTGTGCATTTAAGGATGGACTAGGCTCTGAAAGCCTGTGCATTAAGGATGGACCAAGCTCTGAAGGCCTGTGCATTAAAAGATGGACCAGGTATTAAAGACCTGTACATTAGAGATGGACCAAGCTCTGAAGGCCTGTGCATTTAAAGATGGACCAGGTACTAAAGACCTGTGCATTAGAGATGGACCAGGCTCTGAAGGCCTGTGCATTTAAAGATGGACCAGGTATTAAAGACCTGTACATTAGAGATGAACCAGGCTCTGAAGGCCTGTGCATTTAAAGATGGACCAGGTACTAAAAACCTGTACATTAGAGATGGGCCAGGCTCTGAAGGCCTGTGCATTTAAAGATGGACCAGCTACTAAAGACCTGTGCATTAGAGATGGACCAGGCTCTCAAGGCCTATGCATTAGTGATGGACCAGACTCTGAAGGCCTGTACATTAGAGATGGACCAGGCTCTGAAGGCCTGTGCATTTAAAGATGGACCAAGTACTAAAGACCTGTGCATTAGAGATGGACCAGGCTCTGAAGGCCTGTGCATTAGTGTTGGACCAGGCTCTGAAGACCTGTACATTAGAGATGGACCAGGCTCTGAAGGCCTGTGCATTTAGAGATGAATATTTTATGGAGGTATTAAAAAGAAAGACAAATCTTTATTGGTAATACTTCCGTAAATGTTCTATATTCCAAGGTCTAGGAATAGGTTTCCCAGCCATGTCCTCTAGCCAGTAGGTGGTAGGCCTAACAACCTTTGTCACTCTGTAGGGGCCTTCCCAGTTGGGTGACAGCTTTCCCATAGTGAGATCCTTGGTGTTTGGAAAAGCTCTTCTTAAGACAAAGTCTCCAACTTGAAAGCTGACCGTCTTGAGCCCTACCTTGGATTTGTTGACCATTCTCTGCTGATAGGCTTCCATCCTGATGCTGGTTTGATCCCTTTTTTCTTCAAGCAAATCCAAATTTTTTGTCAGCTGCTGATCATTAGACTCTTGCTTGAAGGCTTCAGTTCTTAAAGTTGGCATACCGATCTCAACCGGGATTACTATTTCTGTACCATAGGCCAGTGAGAAAGGAGTTTCAGAGGTGGGAGTTCTTCTGGTTGTTCTGTAGGCCAAAAGAACCCCAGGGAGTTCCTCCGCCCATTTTCCTTTGGCCTGCTACAACCTTTTCTTTAATCCATCAAGGATCGTTCAGTTGGTGACTTCTGCTTGCCCGTTTGCTTATGGGTGGCCTGGAGAGGCAAAGTGTTGTCTAATGTTGAGATTTTCACAAAATTTCTTGAAGCCTTTACCAGTGAACTGCGTCCCATTGTCAGAGATGATCACTCGTGGAATACCGAACCTGCAGACAATGTTTTTCCAGGTGAAGTTTTCAACTTCCTTCTTTGTGATGTGTGTTAGAGGTTCAGCTTCGGCCCATTTAGAGAAGTAGTCAATGGCTACCAAAAGATACTTCCTGTTTGGAGGGGTTTTGGGTAATGGACCCACGATGTCTATCCCCCACTGAGCAAAGGGCCAAAGACTAGTAATCGGGATGAGCTTATAATGAGGCTGGTGTTGATATAGGGCAAACCTTTGGCATTTGTCGCACTTCTAGACATACTCCTTATCCTGCCTTACCATGCTAGGCCAGTAATAACCCTGAGTTAGAGCTCGGTGAGCTATTGTTCTGCCCCCATTATGGTTCCCGCAAATACCCTCGTGTATTTCAGCCAAGACATATTGTGATTCTTCTAGAGTCAAGCATTTTAACAGGGGTTGAGAATAAGACCTTCTGTAAAGCTTGTTGTTCAGGATCAGGTATCGAGCCGCTCTGATTCAGATTCTCCTTGCTTTGTTTTTGTCTTCTGGGAGGAGTCTGGATTCTAGATACTGGAGGATTGGGGTCATCCAGTTCTGGGGCTGTTCAGCAATTTGGGCAACTTAGGCTTCTTCTATGCTGGGTCTTGGCTGGTAGGAAATTTTTACTGTGGAGTTCCCTTCTGACTTTAGGCGGGACGCCATGTTTGCCAAAGCATCTGCTCTACACTTCTGGCTTCTTTCTATTTTCTGGATAGTGAACATCTAGAAGGAGTGCTTCAAGTAGTTCACCAGTTCGGAGTACCGAAGCATCCTGTCATCTTTAATGGAAAATTCTCCCATGACTTGGCTTACCACCAGTTGGCAATCTGAGAAGTCTTTAAGGTTTTGGATTTCGCATTCCAAAGCCAACTTCATGCCTAGGATTAGGGCTTCATATTCTGCTTCATTGTTGGAAGCTCTGAATCCTAGGCTGACTGTTTTTTTTTACGAGAGCCCATCTGGGGATTGTAATACCAGGCCTACTCCTAAGCCCTGATCGGTTGACGACCCATCGATATAGAGCAGCCAGGTTCCTGAAGTTTCGATGAGCTGTGCTTTGTCTTGAAGTGCCGAGGTGAACTCGGCAACGAAATCAGCCAAGCCTGCCCTTTGATGGAGTTCCGTGGTATATATGATATGTCAAATTCCCCTAACTCCACAGACCACTTCACTAATCTTCCTGAAACCTCAGGCTTCCTCAATATTGACTTCAAAGGATAGGCGGTTGGGATTTCAATTGGATGAGCTTGGAAATAAGGTCGGAGCTTCCGAGCTGATATTACCAAAGCAAAGGCTAGCCTCTCAACCTCTGGGTATCTCTTTTCTGTGTCAAGTAGTGCCCTACTAACGTACAATATGGGCCTCTGTACTGCCTTGTCCTGCCTGACTAATGCGGAGCTGACCGCGTTTTCAGAGACTGCAAGGTACAGGAGTAGCTTTTCCCCTTGCACTGGTTTTGACAAAAGCTCTGGAGAGGCAAGATACTCCTTCAATTCTTGAAAATCTTTCTCACATTCTTCCGTCCATTGTAAAGCTTTGTTCCCCTTTAAGAAAAAGGGTAGGCAGCGATCAGTGGATTTGGAGATAAACCTGCTTAGTGCTGCGATTCTGCCATTCAGCGCCTGGATGTCTTTTCTAGTTTTCGGTGACTTCAGTCCAATCACAGCTTGGATCTGAGTGAGGTCTGCTTCGATACCCCTCTGAAAGACAATGTATCCCAAGAATTTTTCCTTCGTCACCTCGAAGGTACATTTCGAGGGATTGAGCTTCATCTTGTGCTGTCTTAAGATATCGAAGGTCTGGGTTAAGTGCTGGAGGTGATTACCTTTCTACAGACTTTTGACCAGCATATCATCAATGTATACCTCTATGGTGTTGCTGAGCAGCGGGCTGAACATCTTGTTAACCAAACGCTGGTATGTGGCTCTTAGCATTCTTCAAACCGAAAGGCATTACTCTGTAGCAGTAGAGACCTCGTTCGGTTATGAAGTCTATCTTCTCCTGATCTGGAGGGTACATCTGAATTTGGTTATACCCAGAATAGGCATCCATAAAACTCATGAGTTCGTGCCCTGCAGTAGCGTCAACCAGTTGGTCTATCCTTGGTAGTGGAAAGCTGTCTTTGGGGCACGCCTTATTGAGGTCTGTATAATCAATGCAGACCCTCCACTTGCCATTTTTCTTCTTGATCAAGACGGTGTTGGCTAGCCACTCGGGGTAGAACACTTTACGTATCATCTTGGCTTCAAGTAGTCTCTGGACTTCCTTGTTTATTATCTGATGCCGCTCTGGGGCTAGCGGCCTTCTTTTCTATCTCACCGGTGGGTGATCTGGATCCACCATTAGTTTGTGAGTTATCAGGTTTGGATCTATACCCTCCATGTCTTTGGTCTCCCACGCAAACATAGAGAGGTTTTCTTTCAGAAATTTGAGTATTTTCTCTTGCTCAACGCGTGTCGGGTCTGAACCAATGTACAAATAGCGCCTTTCTGATTCTGAACTGACCAATACTTTGATAGGCTCACCAACGGGTTTGGCCCTGCTGTCCCGTCCCCTTGGGCTTAGGGGTTCTTTGATTCTGGAAGGGTAACTTTCCTCTTCGGGAGTGTGGGAGAGAATTTGATCTGCACAGTCCCGGGTGTACTGTAATTGCTATTTGACAGTCTTTTCCTTGAGTGCAATGGCATGACATTCTCGAGAAGTTGGCTGACAGCCTCTGACAGAATAAACATTCTGATTGTGAACATACTTCAGACATTGATGGAAGGTCGAGGTAACCGCCCCTATTTGGTGCAACCATGGTCTCCCAATTATTAAATTGTAGGGAGATTTCATATTCAACACCATGTATTCTGAGATGGTGGTTTCTGCCCTTCACTTTCCCCTACAGTAGTAGGTAGGTCGATCCTTCCCAATGGGGTACTGAGATTACCGTCAAACGCTGCCATTACGGCAATGGTAGGCTTGATGCTGTTGTGGTCCATCCCCATCTGTTTGAGTGGCTCATGGAATAGTATATTGACAGAGCTGCCAGTGTCAACCAGAACTCTTCTAATCTCGAAGTTGGCAATCTTGAAAGTGATGACGAGGGCATCACTATGAGGGCAGTGCACCCCTGCTAGATCCTGTTCTGTGAATTGGATCTCCGGTGCTAGTTTGAGCCTTTTTTCGACGTTGGAGACCTGCAATACGTCTGGGGCAGCCCTGGCCTCCCGAGCGTACCTCTTCATTGCCCTGTTGGACATTCCTGTAGTAGGGGAGTCTGCATGGAGGACATAAATGACATGGTTGTTCTACCTTTGAGGCTCATTTCGAACTTCCCTCTGCTCTTGTCTTTGCTTAGGCCTCTGCTCTATCCATTGCTAAGGCTTGTTTTCGTGGGGATTTTGCCTCCCATCCTGCTTAAGGAACTCCTAAAGACGTCCTTTCTTTATGAGTTGCTCAATCTCCTATCTAAGGGACCTACATGAGTTAGTCGTATGCCCATGATCTTTGTGGAAATTACAATATTTACCTGTGTCCCGAAGGCTGGGATCTCCTTTGATGGGTTCTGGCCATCTCAGGTTTTCCCGATCTTGGATCTGTCGAAGTACCTGATTCGGTGTAGTATTCAGAGGGGTAAAATTAGTGAACTCCCTTGGTCCGGAATTATAAACAGCCTTGGGTGCCGTTCTCTTTTATGGACTCCTGGCTCTCTTCTTGCTAGGGTCTCTTCTGTGGTCCTCCTTCTTATGATCCTCCCTCTTCGGATTATCCTTCTAGTTCTGTTCTTTGCCCTTCTGGGATGTGCGATTGGCTTCTTCCAAGTTGATGTACTTCCTGGCCCGGTCCATTAATGCTACCATGTCGGCAGGAGGGCTTTTGGTCAAGGAGTCTCTGAAGCCACCGTGAGTGAGACCTGCAGTTAGGGCGGCTACAAGAAAACCTGGGCTGCAGTCGGTGATCTCTGTGAGTTCGGCATTAAAGCGCGCAATGTAAGCTCTGAGGGACTCTTCTTTGGTCTGTTTGACATTTAGTAGGAACTCTGGTCCCTTTCTGAGCCTTCTGCTTGTCATGAACCTGTCTAGGAATTGCCTACCGAGCTCATAGAAGCCGGTAATTGAGTTCGGAGGGAGGTGGTGGAACCATTTTAGAGCAGTACCTTTCAAGCTGGTAATGAAAGCTCGGCACATAAAAGCATCAGAGGCTCCGTGGAGGGCCATCGTATGTTGATAGTGCGATAGATGATCTCCTGGGTCTCCAGTCCCATCGTACAGGGTGAATTTTGGCACCATGAACTTCCTAGGGCCTTTCCTCTGACATGATGGCGAGAGTGAATGGGGTGGCAAGTCTTCCGAGCAGCCTGGCAACTTATCCTGCTCTGGAGGGTTCTGGGCACCTCTCAAAGCTACTGTTCGGTCCATAGATTCGGCAATTTCTTCGACCCTCTGTGAGTCTCTGAACCGGACCTCTTGTGAACCTTGCCTTACAACCTCGGCTTTAGGGTAGTCGGGCTAAGTACGACCCTCGGACGGAAGAGGGTTCCGAGCTGGCGGGATTGGTGCTGCTTGGGGATGAAGCTCCTGTGGTGCCGGATGTGCTCCTGAAGCCCTTGGGGTCGGGGTTCTAGTAGTGCTTCGGTAGTGGATGTCAAGGATGAAGGCTGATGTTCCCCAGCCTAGGGCTGCCGACAGCTGTGGATCTCTACCAACGTGAGCAACACCCTGGGGGTGCCCAGGCTGGTTGTTTGGAGCCTGCTCATGGGGCTCTTCATTCTCAGTGGTTATATGGGGTTGCGTTCTTCCAGCAACATTGACTGGCGGGTTAGGTGGACTTGTCCCTTGATTCTGTGTGAGCATTGCCAGAGTTCTAGATATAGCAAGTAGCTGTTCCTGTACCAGTTCGTTGTGCCGTTTGATTGATTCAATCTCTTGTCGCATGGGATCAACCGTCGGCCTTCTTGCTCATGGAACAGGCGGCCGACGTTGAGAGCTTTGTGGGTTTTGATCGTTCTGTCTCGGTCGGAGATTCGGGGCCATGGTTTTCCGGTGAGAAAAAGATAAGTCTGTGAATAGAAGAGCACTTGGAGATTAGTCGATTCCCACAGACGGCGCCAAACTGATGCTGCACTTTTCAGCTTGCAATAAATCTGGGCTCTGCGACCTGTAGAACACTCAAAAAGGGGGATCAGAGGACCACCGGATTGGCTCCGGCGGTAGCCGCTCCGATGCTTAAGTAAGTAAACTGAATTGAAAGATTGTATTGAAAGCCAAAGAATGAGCATGAAAATAAAGCATACCTTTAGGGTTTAATTTATAGGCCGTGACTTTCCTAAGTTAATTAGGATTTGGAGCCATGAAAGTAGGGATTTGATCACCGGAGATAGTAGTTTCCTTGTTGGACATTGCACCGTAGATAGAGATGAACATGTATAGCAGTTTCCTTGTCGAAGACTATTTCCTTATTCCCTGCTCGGCAGCCGCTAAGGCGGTGATGAGCTCTGGAGTGTTGGTCTGGAGTCCTGTAATTAACTCCGTGATCCTTATCCGGATATGTATGTGCTCTGGAGGCGTATGCTCAGCCACTTCCGATCTTTCAGCCTGTCCTGAATGTCCGAGCGCTAGCCACTGGTTGAGCGCGAGCTGAGTTAGCCGAGCGTGAGCTGGACTGTAGACATACGTGTCGAGTGACGATTGGTCTTGCTCTTTTGTGGTATATCAGTTTCAAACTATTTTTATAATATAATATTTATTAGATTACTGTAAATTTTTTTCAAGTAAATATTCTAATAAAATATAATTTTTTCTAACAATATTAAATCACATGTGTCACAAAACAGTACTGGTTGAGATATTAAACAATCTTTACAGTTCCAAGTGCCCTTAAATGTGGTCAGAAGACAGCAACCCAATTAAAGACTATCCCTCTCAAAAACTAAACACTAACGACTACAACTTGTTTCTCTAATTTATGGACCACCCCATTTAGCCCATTGATGGGAAGTTTGGTGCATGAGCTCTCAAATCATTTCTTAATATCATGGTAATAATTTACAAATCACTTTCAACCATCCAATTGACATGTTAATCAAGGTGCAACATTCTACCTTATTTAGTGTATATATATAAGATCCTACAATTATTGTATATCATACAAGTAAAACAGAGCAATCTTCTTCATTGAAGGTAGCTAACAATTAGTAGACTCATCATGTTTTAGGGGACAATATTAGATGTGTTGAAAAAAAATTTCATTAAATGAGCAAGTAAATATAAAATGCTAAAATGAATATATGATAAAACCAAAAAAAATTTATATGTAAAATGTTAAAATAAGCATCAATTAGAGATAAAAGAAGAAAGGATTGACTAAGATTTATTTATTTATTTTTTAAAAAGCTTCATATTATTAAGAATTTATTATTGAGGAATCGATTGTCAACTAGTTTGTTATTTGGGTATTTGAAAAAAATTATTTAAAAATAATTTTGCACTATAATTTGTTTCTTTCACCTTTTAATTAATTAATATTTTATATACTGACTAGAATGTTCACCATTATTTGAAAGAAGCAACATTTTGTTTTTGTTGCAATTGCAAGATGAAAGGACTCAACCCCTTAACGTATCAAAACACCCATGATATCATTATGCATCTTCTTACTGCTAAAAATAAACAAAAAAGAGGATTATGTATCCACCAACCTACGTTTGCCTATCGCAAAAAAGTGGTAAAAGTGCACTAAAATGTTTTAGTTAGGTGTAACAAAAATTGCTAATTACAACAATGAAAAGAAGTGATATAATTTAGGATCAAATATTAAAAAGAAGTGCTTAAAATAAAATTTTCAAATTTTAAAAATTTTATGATACATTTTTTCTATTAAAATATCTCAAAAAAAAAAATTTAATATAAAAAAAGGTCTAATTGTTAACTTTTATCTTAACACCGTTTTAAAATATTACTAATTAGATTAAAATAACTTTCAAGATACATTTTTAAAAAAAATACTAAAAATATATAAAATGACTTCTTCAATTAAAATATATATAACATTTTATAAAGTGAAAATCTCAATTTTAGACCTTCTAAAAAAATAAAAAATGTTATGTTTTTTTTTTAGTTGAAGAAGTTATTTTATTAACTATTTTGTATTTTTTAAAATGCATCTTGAGTAGACTATTTTGTATTAAAACTTTTTTTTTTTTAAATTTTTTAGATAGAAAAAATGTATCACGAATTTTTTAAATTAAAAAATTTATTTTCAGAATTTTTAAATATTTTTGCCAATAATTTATATAGAGTATAATGTGACAAAAGCAAGAGCAAGCTTATTATGAGTTAAGATAGTAACAAAAAACATATTAACATGTGGTTTAATTAAAAATATGATTTTAAACAAAATAAAATGAAATGCTATCCAAGAGTGTAAAAATAAAAAATATTAGTAATGCAAAATAACGGACAAAATAGTAAATAATAAAAATATTAATGGTGATCAAAATATCGTCAATGGTATTGTATTATTCATATGAGGGAGTCGCGAGCGAGAGTGACGCTTTCTCTTGAGAAATGAGAATATAGTTGTCGGTGGAGATGAGTTTGTTGGTGGGTCAGCGCTTTCAAGTTCAGTGGTTGCTTGATTCTAAATCCAGCCTGTAATCGCTTAAACATCGAACACTTTACCCCCAACCAAACATCATATGGACCGTTGATTTCTGTCAAAACTATAAGGCAAGTTAACTCATCTGAAAGTGATACTCGATCTAACGCTCTCTTTCATTTGTGCTCTTTCGCTTGTTTGATCCATCTCTCTTCCCTTGCAGCCAAAGGCAAATTATAAGAAAAATCAGGGGGCTAGAAATCATCTCATCACCATCATTCTCAACACCCACCTCAGATCTGAGCAAGCAAAGGTCTCTACTCTCTACTCTCTACTCCCCAGTGAGTTAAACCTTCACTTTCTCTCTCTCTCTCTCTCTCTCTCTCTCTCTCTCTCCATTGGTTTTCTCTCTTTAAATCACCAGATTTCCATCCTATCCTTTGCAGATTTGCAGCTTTTCTTTGTTGGGTTCATCTCATTTTTTTACAATAAGCAAAAGAATTACCTTGGAACTTGTTCTTTTTTGCAGAGAAGAATGGAGGCAAAATGGGGGATTTTGGTGATGATGGCAATCGTAATGTTAATGGTGGACACATCAAATGGGGATTCTTCGACGCCAACATTGGTGAAGACAGTGAAGGGTAAAAAGGTCTGTGACAAAGGTTGGGAGTGCAAGGGCTGGTCCCAGTACTGCTGCAACCTCACCATCTCTGACTACTTCCAAACCTACCAGTTTGAGAACCTCTTCTCCAAGAGGAATACCCCGGTGGCCCACGCCGTTGGTTTCTGGGATTACCGCTCCTTCATCACCGCTGCCGCAGTTTATCAGCCCCACGGCTTCGGCACCACCGGCAACAAAACCTCGCAGATGAAGGAGGTCGCAGCCTTCCTCGGCCATGTCGGCAGCAAAACCTCCTGTAAGCTTTTTGATTATTATAATTTAAGTTCTGTTTGGTTACTGAGAAAATGCTGGGGAAAGAATCAACCATAGAAATGGTGCCAAAGTTTAATTGTCTTTTGATTGTTTGGTCAACAGATATATGTATAAAAATTCAAAACGTTATTTGCTTTTCTTTTCCTGCCCTTTTCTTTTTAGTCAAACGGAGTTTGAGGGGCTTATTGATTGATTGAATATATTTTATATGGATTTCAGGCTTTATGTTTCTAATTAGATTTGAAAGAAATGATTCAAAAATGGATTTGACAATTTATTCTGCAGGGATTTAGATTGAATTGGTTTATATGATGTATTTGAGGACTTGATAATTATCTTCTAGGGAATAATTGAATTGGTTCTGAATGGAGCAAAAAATAAAATTGGTTTTCAATTGAATCGATATGTTTTAATTTTATTCTTAATCTTATTGGACTGAATAATTTGGTAGACATTAGGAAGAACTTTCATTCTAAATGTTCATTTCAATTGAATGAGTTTGAAATAGCTTTTGGGGGATTTTTTTTTTATTTATAAATCCCATCCAGTACTTGATATTAAGTTTTTGTGAGATGAATTTGAGGATTTGATTTCATTTTGAGTTGATTTAGTTTATAACAGATTGAATTACTTAATTTTCATCTAAGGTGTGTTCAAATCAGTTTTTAGTGGCTGTTAGAGACATATTTTATCTAGTATTAAATTGGATCATGGTACAATGGATTTTGAGAATTTCATTTCATCCGGTTGTTTCATTTAATGGTGCTTAGTATTGGATCGAATCATCTTTCACTCCCTTGCTTGCTTAAGTAAGAAAATGATAATGGTAGTGGGTAAATGATGCAGGTGGTTATGGAGTGGCCACAGGGGGACCATTGGCCTGGGGTCTGTGCTACAACAAAGAAATGAGCCCCAGCCAATCATACTGTGATGACTCCTACAAATACACCTACCCCTGCTCTCCTGGAGCTGAATACTATGGTCGTGGTGCTCTACCCATCTACTGGTAAGTATTCGCCCCATCCTCTTTAGTGATCAAACCATCCTTTCATTTCCACATATGAGTTGCCTTTACCTGATAAACTTTATAGACTATTTACAATGAATTAGGAAGCAATGCTAATGGCCATATAGTTTGTATTAATTGTATGTATGTGTGTATTGGATGAGTTGGGAAGAGGCATGGGTAATATCCCCAATTTCCCAGGTTAATCTCTCACCCCAAGGGCCACTTACCTATAAAAAAAAAATTGTTTAGATTATCTACTTTAATGTAACATATTTTCAATTACAAGTTCATGAATTGTCTTTGTAATTTCATGTTCAATTTTTTTTTCTTCGTTTTTTGGATAAAAACTTATCTTGTAGCTTATAGCTGTTTGTAAATGGAATTTGAAGGACAATTTTGTCTGTTATGTTGTAACAGGAACTACAACTATGGAGCTGCTGGGGAAGCCCTCAAGGTAGACCTATTGAATCATCCAGAATACATTGAACAGAATGCTACCCTGGCCTTCCAGGCTGCAATTTGGAGATGGATGACCCCAATCAAGAAGTCACAGCCTTCAGCCCATGATATCTTCGTCGGCAACTGGAAGCCCACTAAGAATGACACTTTGGCCAATCGGACTCCTGGTTTTGGTACCACCATGAATGTCCTGTATGGGGATGGTGTTTGCGGCCAGGGTGATGTTGACTCCATGAACAATATCGTCTCCCATTACCAAAATTACCTTGACTTGCTGGGTGTCGGCCGAGAGGAGGCAGGACCCCATGAAGTACTCACCTGTGCTGAACAGAAAGCTTTCAACCCATCCTCTCCCACAGCATCTTCTTGAGCTTTGCATTATGTTGTCAATTACAACACCTCATTGTTGTGGATTGATCCTCACCACAGAAGAACCATAAATAAGATTGGCAAGTAAGATGTTCCTACGAGATCGTATTCAATTTGTGTGAAGCTCAGTTAGTCTTGGGACAGTCATAAGTTGTGGATTGATTTGTTGCTGCCTTTGTTATCGTTTTTGGTAGATTTTGGAATTCATTTTGTTCCTGTAATGTGTATTATGAAGTTGTGAGATCTGCAATATTGTATGAATACATGTATGTGTCTGTACTGCGAAGACAAAAGTTTCAATTGTATTAGCTCTTTGGTTGGCTGGCTGTCTCGTTCTGCTTTTGATGATGATGATGATGATGATGTTTATAATTTTAGTATTTTATGAAATTTGGAAAACTCATTATATTATTAAAATTATAGAAGTTACACACGTATTGGGGGATATAGAATAACTTTGGCAGAACAATTGAGCAGGACACCAGCGAGATAAAAATTTCCCAAACTTCCCGATAGCCTCTTCTCTCTCTCCCTTCTGAAATCAGTCTTCTTTTTCTTTTAATTTTTTTTTTAATTTTTATCAATGCATCAAATTATAGATTCCCGATTAAATGTCTTTTTAGTTCTCCGGTGTTTGCCAAGTAAGTACCTGATGATAAAGCGCTATATTTATCAATAATGCTCTACTTTGCTAATTTTTAAAATTCATATTTCAAATGAAATAATTACATTAATTATATAATTTAAAATAAAAATAAATATGTGAGAGATATGAATGTGACGGAAAGTATAAATTTATTTCGTTACTCTGATAAATAATTATACTAACTTTTTTTTTATGATATTTAGTAATTATAGATACTTTCTTTATGATTTTTGCAAAAATAAAGAAGGTTTTTTATGTTTATAATGGGATGGCTGGATCAGTTTGTGCGTACTTCAACTAATTTCGTAATTTTGAAGTTAATGACTGAATAAATCTCCAATAACTTTGAAATTGAAAACGTTTTGACTTTTATAAAAATCGAACTTGTGATTTTAAGAGGACAAACCCTTTAGTTTAGATAAAAAAAAATTAGTATAATAGACAATACTATTTTAGTATATAAATTTTTTTTATTAAAATCTTAATAGGTCGATCATGAATTTTAATTTGTTTTCTATTTTATATTATTAGGGTAAAAAAGAGGAGATTAGTCTAACTTAAGAAAAAACACAATAAAAAGTCACTTTAAAATATTATCGGTAAATGTAGTATTGCTCCCCAGTTTAAACTATGCCAGAGGCGTGACACGTGTTGATAGGCACATTTCAACTACTTAAAAAATAAAAATAAAATTCATGTGACCAACCAATACTGTCGGTGTCCACATGTCGGTGCGGGTATTGTGAATCTGTGATGGCTCCTTGTAGAATCATTATTTCCTTCCTTTGCCCCCAGGTTAGTATAATATAAAGTGGGATAATTGGTCCCTTAATCAAATATGTCTCTTCTTTTTGTTCTTATTTCTCCTTTTTTTTCTTTTTTTTTTTGGGTTGAATATTATAGACATCAATTTCTTAGTTAACATATGTACATCCCATTCTTTAATGTGGTAAACATGTATTTTGTATCTGTTAATTTAATTTAATTTTTACATTTAAAACAGTAGCTTTGTTGTAAATTTAAATTATAGAGACTAAGTCAAATCATGTGTCTGTAAATTACTTTTTCTTTTTTTTTTTTGAACAAAGTACAAAGCTATTTTCTAAAGAGGTTCTGAAAAAAAGATTTGAATAGTAATTTTTTTCATTTATTTTTTGTGTTATCGTCGTTAAAATCTCTTAGTGGAATACTTTTTTATGACATATATTAGTAGTCTACAATATCACCAATAATAATTTGATACTATGGCCGTCCTGAAAATTTGTTTTAAAATAGAGTTAATTGACCTCTAATTTTTGAATTAGTAACTTTATTATTAGTTAATCCAAATTAGTTTCAGTTTTATTGTAAATGATAGTTTTTTTTACCTTTATATAGTGTTAAGCATATTAGTTATTACGAGTATCTTTTTATATATTTTTCAATCACTAATTTACCATTTTTATTGATTATCCGTTACGTTACTGCATTGACATGTTTTTTTGTTTGTTTCTTTTTCCGAATTTTTTTTTGGTTAGTTTTGTTTCCTTTTTTTTTTAGTTTGACTTCATTCCTTATCTATTTTCGGTATCATTGGTTGTGATTTTTTTTTTCTTTCATCTTCTCTACTCCTCATCACAGTTCGTTCATGTGAAAGAATTGTTAATCAATTTTGATTTTACAGTGATTCATCTTCTACAACAGTTCACAACTAGGTATACATTTACAACCTTTTTTTTTTTTATAGGATGTGTATTTTTTACATAGTATATTGAGCAGCTAAAGCTCAGCTATTCAGAGCAGGGTTAAATACTTAGCCTCCAGAGCTCATAGATCGGAAGCACACGCTCATCTCAAGCTCGGAAGGTGTTGCACAATGTTTCCAAAGAGGGTTCCGAGCTTGTCACCGCCTTGAACATCCTATCGAGCTAAGGATAAGGAAACAGAATTCAACAAGGAAACTGCCACTCTCAGATATCTCTCAAAGCGTAGTGTCCAACTTGGTCACTGTCATTCTCTGATGATCAAATCTCTACTTTTATGACTCCAAATCCTAATCAACTTAGGAAATTAATAGCCTATAAATAAGACCCTAAGGTACGTTGTTACATTCATGCTCATTCAATTGTTTACAATTACAGTCTTTCAATTCAGTTTTATTGACTTAAGCATCGGAGTGGCTATAGCAGGAGCCAACCCGGTGGTCCTCTAATCCTTTTCTTTGAGTGTCCCTCAGGCAACGGAGTTCGGAGCCCCCACTGACCAAAAAAGTGCAGCATCAGTTTGGCACCGTCTGTGGGAACGACAATCGTTCTTTCAACAAAAGTTCTCTTCTCTACGAACAACCTTACTCTCCTTCTCATCGGGGAATCGTGGCTCCCAATCTTCGCCCAATAAGGAATGCTCAAAACCCTCAACCCCGGCAGCCTGTTGGGAGAGGAAGGGGACAAACTTCTGATCCTATGCATTAACAACTTGATCGAGTGCAGCGACAGACTAACATGATGAAGGAACAACTCCTTGCCATTTCTAGAACTCTGGCGCAACTCACCCAGAATCCTAGGGGCAACCCCCTTCATCCATCTGCCGGCATGACAGATACTGGGGCACAACCTTCTGCCACTACCTTAAGTGGATTGCCCAACGAGGAGGTCCCCGTCGAGCAACCAATACATCCCTATGATACCACGCATGTGGGAGGAGACCCCCAGCCATCGACTGCTGCTGGCAGAGGGGCACCAGCCTTCAACCTGGCTGTTCACTACCAGAGTACTACAAGGATCCCAACTCCAATGGCTTCTGGGGAAAACATAGCACCCCCCGAGTTTCGGCCACAAGCAATGCTAGTTCCCCTAGTTCAGGAGCACCAAAATCCTCCTCTAGCCATGGGACATGTCCATCCCATTAATATGGCACTACAAAAATATGGAGTTTTAGCGACGCACAAAATGCGTCGCTAATACTAATTATTTGCGACGCACAAGATGCATGTCACTAAAAGTGATGTAAAAATCATTTCCCACGTAAAAAAATGGGGCACATAGTTTAGCGAGGAAAAATCAGTTATTAGCGACACACATGTACGTCGCTGAAAGTTAAAAAGTATTAGCGCTAATAGTATGGTAAGTAAAACGACACCGTTTGTTATACATTTGGCAGAGGGGCACCAGCCTTCAACCCGGCTGTTCACTACTAGAGTACTACAACCCGGCGATATATTTTTTTTGTCATAAGTTACAAATAAACCAACAATTACAAAAATGGCCAAAGGTTGTGTACACAATAGACTGGTGTGTGTAATTTATCTATCAAAAATAAATAAAAATTCAATTCTAATCACTAATCCTTGGGGTTAGTTTGGGACAACTCTTTCATAGCTATTTTAGTTTTGTGGTTAAAAAAGGTATTTAGTAAAATGGGTAAAATTGATGTAGTCGCTTCCTTGTTTTTAGCTTTTAGTTTTCATCGTTGTCACTCGGCAGTATTATAGTGGCCATTCAATCACATCAATGTGATTGAATACTGTCAAACCTGCCGACTCAACAGTGTACGTTATTAGTAATTTTGTTTTGATATTGGAATATAATTACCCCTTTCTCTAAGAAAGTACAAGCATAAATTAGTGTTAATTCCATGAATCAACCCGAAAATAATTAAACAATTAAGCTGTTGTTGTGAACAATTGGATGTTTGTCCCCTTCCTCTTCTAGCAGGAGGCTGATTCTGAAGGTTTTGGGAGTTATTTCTTAGATAAAGGTTGGGAGCCATTGTCTTTTTGAAGAAAAAGATAATAGATTTGTTGTTTTGAAGAAAAGATAATAAGAACTATTGTCGTTCCCACAAATGGCATCAAACTGATGTTGCTTCTTTTTTATCAGAAGGGCCTCCCATCTTTCGTTACTTGTCAAGGACTTGAGATCAGAGAGTTACCAAGAAGGCTCCAGTGGTAGTTGCTCCGATGATAAAGTCAGTAAATAGAAAGAAACTGTAATTTAAAAGAAGAATTGAACATAAATTGAAAGCGTATCTTATGATCTTATTTATAAGTCAGTAGATCTCCTAAGTTGAGTAGGAATAAGAGCCATAAAAGTAGAGATTTGAAGATATCCGAAGATAGTAGTTGTCATATAGAACTATGTTTCCTTATTCTGAGGTTGGTAAGCCATGGAAGGCAGTGCTATATTCTGAACCATATACCTTTGAACCCCCCTCCCTCCGTGCTTGTGTGATCTGGATAAAGTAATCTTTATTGATTTGTACCGACACGTGTCATGTCTTAAATATGTTTGTCACTTTATGATATATCATTTACCAATTAGTCTAGTTGATGCATGTCTATGACAATTTGAGTCCAATATTAGGCCCACATTCATCCCTCAGCTCTGGGACTGTTTGGAAAAGGAGAAAATTGGTTCAATTGAGCATTACCAACTAGTTTACAATTTTGTCAACTCGGCTGGTAACTATTGGTGTGGGCATTTTCATGTAATAATTGTAACATCTTCGGATAGGGGGAAAAACCAAATAAACAATGGTTTACAGTTTTGAGTGTCTGGAGAAAGCCTTTTCATTTTAGAGAAAGTAACCTCTTATTATAAAGAAAATTGCTTAAAATGTGCTAAAAGTCAAGCCAACATCAATGGTCAATGGTGGTTTCATCAAAAACTAAATACTGAAAATGGGATATGAAAATTCCAGACAATCCTTAATTTTATGAAAGAACAAGACTTGGATACCATTTTCTGCCTATTCACCACTCTGTCTAATTCCCTGTTACCTTTTTCCCTTTTAAGTAACAATTTTCATTTTATATATAATACAGGTATCAAGCCACCTTACAGTATCTTGGTATTTTGATCTTCTTAACAACAATATGGTTTGCTTTTATTGAACAATGAACATTTATGGTCCATGATTACATTTAGTAATCCTGTTAGCCTTTGAAGCCAAAAATTAGAAGTTTCAAAGTCATATGCTTTTCCCCTATAAAAAAAAAAAAAAAAAGGAATTTGTCATTACGATTGCATTTGCAAATTTTCATTTGATCAGATAATTTCTCCAAGAAATCTCATCCCATATTGTTTAGAATCTAATTTGCTGTCATGAATTCACACCTTTAAATTGAAGGGACTAATATGGTCTTTTGTTCCAATTTCAAAGCCTTACAATTCCACGAGGCAGGACTCATATTAGATCAATGATGGTTTCATCATAGCAAAATTGAGAATTCATATTAACTGGTAAAACAGGCCCTGTAACCAGGATGAACTGCAAGAATTAAATCCATTTTAATAGGCCTGTGAACAGATATGAGATCAGTGTTTAATATGGCCAAACTGACAAAAACCCAAGTCTTAGAAAAAGAATTGAACTTGAAACAAGCCTGTTCTTCAACAAACAGCAACCCAAAAAGACTCATTTGCACCCTGAAGATAAAAACACCCATACAAGGAAGGAAGGTCCATCATTTTAGTTAAGAAAAACCGGATACACAAAGCAAACAGATACTCTCTTTAAAAATACATCCGACGGATTCCCCCTTGTCTGCTTATGACTAGGCACAAGTCACAACATCAGTAAAAGACTTAAAACAAACCAAGATATTTGAAACAGGCCACTTTGGTCCTACACATCAAATCTCACATGCTCAAAAAAAAAATTTAAAAAAAAAAACAAATATGTATGTATATAGAGTGACCGACTGACAAATGAAACCGAACCGTCTAGAAGATGTGGAAATTGCAACATGAGGTGCGAACTGAATTTATTTGCATTATATCTCAGGGGCCGGGGCCGGGGGTGGAGACTTCAGAAGTGGTTGGAGAGCCTTAACAACAATGCTCATGTTTGGCCGGAACTCGGCCTCATACTGCACACATAATGCTGCCACAGCCGCCAGCTACACCAACCAAAATATCACTGCATCATTAGTTGCTACTTCTGTTTGTGTGCTTGCGTTTGTGGCTCAACAAAATGAATTTTGTGTGTGTGTGTGTGTGTGTGTGAAAGATAGAGCGAGAGAGAGACCTTGGCAACCGCCTTCGGAGGGAACTCTCCCTTGAGCTTTGGATCTACACATTGTTTAACTTTGTCTTCACTCAGTCTTGGAGTGGCCTGGGGGGAAGATGCATTTATTTCAGAATATAATCTAACATTAAAAATTAACACTTGGAATTAAGAGAAACATAAACAAATAGGGCAAAAAATAATAATAAAAGAAAATCAGGCTTGAGAAAGTAGGCACAATAAAAGGCTCACCCAAGTAACAAGACTCTGCTGTCCACGAGGCATAGTATGATCAACAGGTTTCCTCCCAGTGAGAAGCTCCAGAAGAACAACCCCGAAGCTATACACATCACTCTTCTGTGTCAGTTGTCCAGTCATTGCATATCTGCATGCGGTTTTCACACACCCAATTAGTTATAGGATACATCTCTAATAACAGAAAGAAAACTCTATGCGGAAATTCTTCAGATGTATATGGTAATAAGGTGGTTTGGATGGAAAAGATGACTTCAAACAGGCACAAAGACCAAATATACACTTTGCTTGGGGACTAATTTAATGTATAACTCGCTTCAACCTTCAATTGCAGTGATTCCTTGTAAAAAAACACAAAAAAAAATATATATATATATTTCTTTTTCAGATTAAGCTAAAAAAGCCCACCACAAATTTTGAAATAAAACCATTTTCCATAATTAGGTTCCTCAAGTTAGTTTTCAAAAATAAAAAATAAAAAAATTAGGTTCCTCAAGCACTACATCTACCTCAGTTCTTTGAATAATAAAAATTATGTAACAAATAGTTAGGTAAGTTATTCTATAATCAGTTGTTCACAGAACCTAAACACAATTTGGGTACTAACATGTACTTCACTTAAAAAGAATACTAAAAGAAGAAGAGGTATAGTGCTATTCTTATTGACACGTTTTAAAAACAAAACCCACAAACACAGAAAATGTAATTCTCAGAATAACCAAGGACATATCTATTCAAAAAATCCCGGTTTTGTGTCGGTTAGTAAAAGCTTTTTTTGTAAAACCTATCAGTGATGGTAGAATTCTTAGAGAAGTAAACAGGCAAAAATAATCTGGCATCCTGGAATCAGTGATTGCAAAAATCACAAATGAATTCAAATGATGTGTACAACAAACACCAAAACAATAGAGCTCTTCAAGAAGTAAACAGGCAACAATAATCTGGCACACAGGAATGAACAATTGCAAAAGTCTAATGAATTTCTAATGAGACGTGCAACTAACAATAAAAAAATTAGTCCTATAGTTCTCAAAGCCCCACCAAATAATCAGGTTCTGGAGAGAACATCACAAGATTATACATGGAAACTAAGAAGTATGAGATATTCAAATTTGTACAAATTATCGTGGAATTAAATTAATGAATCGAACTATAAAACTCTAGAAGAGAGTGATCAAGCACCAATTAAGACATGAGACAACTATATAAGATAATTAATTTGGCTTTATGGCTAGGAAAGTCAACAATGAAAGCTATTTAACTATTAAGAAGACTTATGAAACAATATAGAGAAAAGAATAAAGATCTTCATATGATAATTATCAATCTAGATAAAGCCTATGATAAAGTTTCACGAAATCTAATATAGTGGGTTTTAAAAAGGAAAAAACAAATAGTTTCAAAACGATAATAACAAAACGATAAAAAAATATATATAATGAGATTGTAACTATCATGAGAACAACTGTTGGAAAAACAAATGAATATCCGATTACGGTAGGCTAACATTAGGGGTAAGCGTTAAGTCCTTAACTTTTTGCTTTATTAATGGATGAACTAACTAAGCACATTCAGGATGAAATTACATGGTGTATGCTATTTATTGACAACATTGTTTTAATCGATGGAAACTAGAAGTGGGATAAATGTTAAATTAGAGGTTTCGAGATAGGCTCTAGAATCAAGGGTTCAAGATAAGTGGGACAAAAATTAAATATCTTGAGTGTGACTTTAATAAAACTAGGAGTATTAACAAGGATATAGCAAGGATTGAGAATCAGAAGTTAATAAAAAAGTACTGATCCCAAAAAAAAAGTTAATAAAAAGTGAAAAAAAATTGTTATCTATGTTCACATATTTATCAAGGCAGAGAAATTGAGGATGAAGTTGCTCATAAATTAGAGCAGCATATGTTAAATGGAGAAATACGTGAGGTGTATTGTGTGATCTACATATATTTTTAAAATTGAGAGGTAAATTTTATTGATCAACTATCAGACTAGCAAAACTATATGGAATAGAATGTTGAGCGGTTAAGAAACAATAATGCTAATAAATTGAGTGCAGCCAAAATGAGAATATTAAGATGGATGGACAATAAGACATGAAAAGATAAAATTAAAAAATGAACACATTCATGAGATGGTAGGAGTAGCACCTATAGGAGATAAAATGAGAAAAAATTAATTAAGGTGGTATGGCCATGTTCAACAAAATAAATGTGTCAGTAAGCAAGAGCGACATGGTCCATATCGAAGGTTGTGTTAAGTGGTAGGGGCAACCAAAATTAACTTCAATAGATATAGTAAAAAAATACACGAAAATATATGGTTTAACAGATGAAATAATCTTAAATAGAGCAAAATAGCACGATAGGATTCACGTAGCCGACCCGAAATAGTCGAAACAAGGCTATGTTGAGTTGAGTTGTACTTAGCTGAGATATGTTAAAGCAGGCAGGTGCCAGAGAAAGGGGCTGAAACAGGAGGCCATTAATGAAAAAATAAAATTGTGAAAATTAATGAAATTTTAACTACTTATAAAACTCTCACCCTCTTCTAGTAACCATTTTTTGTACTAAAAAACTTTTAGATTAAAATTGGAAATCTCTTGTTGCTCATAAAAACTAATCCACATAACTTGGCTCATAAAAACTAATCCACATAATATTAATCCCTTTAAAGACCATAATCCATTAGAAACACTACCAATTTTATTTGCCCTATTTAAATGATCCAATTACAGTTGTTCCATCCATAACAGTAGAGAGTGGCATCCGTAGTAGCTATTCTAGTTTGGCAAACCATAGCAACCCCAGCTCCATGTAATACTGCTCAAACATCCAACCACATGATGATGAAGTCAACTGTATGCTTAAATTAAATAAATAAAAAACGAATCATTCTGGATTGATGCCATTGGGTGTGAAGAACTTATTATCAATATGAGAGTATAATGTTTCTTGATCAAGAATTGAAAGTCAATTGCTATTCTAAGAATTCAGGTGGTTAAAAAAATGGCATTCTGAGATGTCATTTATACCAACAAACTGATTGCCAGTAACAAAATTGGGCTTGTATCAGTTCATGACATGAACATAAAACCACACAAGCACAGAAACACAATAAAAAGCCATGTAAATAATTCAAACTTAAACAATAAGAATCATCACAAGTGATATGGGTTTCAGAGGTTACTCTGGTGCATGATAACCAAAGGTTCCCAAAACTCGAGTTGAATGAAGGCGAGCAGCCATGTCAGGAGCCTGATTTGATAGGTTAAAATCTGCAACCTTGGCCTTAAAGTCCTCAAATAGAAGCACATTGCTAGATCTAATATCTCTATGAATTATAGAAGGTTGAACCTTCTCATGCAAATATTCCAGTCCCCTTGCGGCATCAACAGCAATTCTCACCCGTTGCATCCAGTCGAGCACAGGACCTGGTTGAGCCCCTTGGACACCCTTTCTACCTGTAAGTGTAAATATAATTCAAGACTTCTCACTTAACATAAGAAAACTTTTAAGTCAAGTATTCACTCCATTTCGGAAGAAAGGTTGGTTATGCATACCATGCAAAATGTCATGTAGAGATCCCATGGTAGCGAACTCGTACGCCAACACACGGAAATTTCCCTCTACACAGTAACCAAGCAACTCAACAAGATTATCATGCTTCAATCTTGAAACCATGGAAACCTAAAGTGAGTAGAACCAGTGTAATCAGATATAATGATAGACAGAACAAAATCATTTATAAAGAAAGTGAGAATTTCACACTCAAGGAACCAAGGAAACGGTAAATTTATTTCATAAAACTTGGAGGACACACCTGAGTCAAAAACTCAACATTTGACTCAGGCTCAGCTGCAACATCGAGTTTTTTTACAGCCACAGCCTTTTCATTATCTAAGTTTGCATAATATACTCTTCCATACGATCCTTCACCAATCAATGCCTTCGATCCAAAATTATCAGTTTTTTCTTTTAGCTCATCCAAGGATAATGCAGGCACTTCAATAGGTAGTACTGGCTTTTGCACTTCAGATTTGACAGGGGCTGACACCTTCGACCCTTTTTGGTGCCCTAATATGTACATACAGGTAAAAAGCCTTAGAAAAAAAAATTAACAGTAATCTGAGTTAACTGTCACAAATACGCATAGCAGGAACAGATACCCCAGAAGAGAAAATAAGAAAATCATTGAAGAACTTGTTACAAATGCATATTCCTCTTTACTATTTAACAAGAATGCTTCTCTAATAAGGGATAAACAAGATGATGTATGAAAAAATATATTAGTTTCTCATACAACTGCACTTGCTGAACGAGAACTCAGATTTCCTCACCAAAATTACCATCAGAAGCTCAAGTGAAAAATTATAGATTGAAAAAAAAATGTTTATAATTTCATGAGTTAACTATTTATTTAACAAAAAATCATAATGAAATAGAGGAGCCTGCTGCCTAATAAACCATTTTTTAAACATCTCACACAAAAATGAAATTCAAAATTACCAAAAAATCAGACTAGCAAATGTATTTAAGGAGATTATGCAGGGAAAAACTAAACCTACATTTCTCTTAATATCATATTACGAGATCTCTTGGAAATTGGAATTATTCAAATCAGTAAATTGACTATGATGGTCAAATCACTAAAATCAACAAGCGAATAAGATCACATCTTCGCTTAATATCATATTAGGAGATCTCTTGGAATTATTCAAATCAGTAAATTGGCTATGTTGGTCAAATCAGTAAATTGACTATGTTAGAAACTTACAGCTGGAAGGTAAAGTATGAGATATGTCATCATTTCTTAGGCAACGCGAAGATACAAACTCAGAGAACATGAGCACATGCATGCATGTGGAAACACACGCGCATGCAAAAACACATGCACATGGGAAAAGAGACAGACAGACAATATCTCAGGGACCTCAGTACACCCAAGCTCCCAATAAATGTCCTCCAACATCGGTTACACATTCAATCAAGAGACAGTAGGAACCAACAAATTTTAGATAAGTAAGAGTATTTCATAAAAGGCAAAAAAAAAGGGGGGGGGGGGGGGGGGGGGGATGTTAACCCATGTACAAAGGACATTCACTAAAACTAGAGCCTCATATTCTCCAAAATAATTTACAAAGGTATGAAGTATGAACATATGCATCATTAATCCAGAAGTATAAAATCTTCAAAAACTATTTTTAAATCTACAAATAGACATAAACTCTCGTACAAAAAATATGTGGTTCCTTTCCTCCAAAGACACTAAAATAAACACATAGGAACCATCTGCAACGGACTTTCTATTGAAAAGTGGCTTATTAGACTGTGACAAGATTCATTTAGAGACAGAATTTTTGCTGTTTATTTAGAAAAAAGGTTTGTCTAAGATACAATTTGATATGATACTTTGTCTTGTGCGGTCTAATCAAATTAACACAGGCCTCAGCTTCACTAAGCTGGAATCCCCCCCAAAAAAATGATATCAATAACTTATGGAGTTAATAAGCTAACTGGATAAATAATACAGTTAAGTCATAAAATGTGTTCTATTCTTCCTGCATTTTTGCTTTCGTCGTCACTGTTTGCTTTGTACCTTCTAATTTTCTTCAATATATTCATTCATGTAATATCAAAGAAAAATAAAATAAAATAAAGGCACTCCATCAACAATTCACAGCCAATTTCTTATTTACATTACTATTTTTTTATAATTTAGGATTAATACTACACTAGGAGCAATAATAATAAATTAAATAAAAAAATAAAAATTCTGAAAATGTAAGAATTTGTCTCTATCATTTAGCCAACATCTATTCATGGCTCACTTCACTCAGCTCACTTGGCATATCAAATTGAACTGGTTTAAATTGACGAGAACATTTGAATTTAGATTTTCACATTACTATTTTATTATAATTTAGGATTAATACTACACCAAGAGCAATAATAATAAATTAAGTAAAAAAATAAAAATTCTGACAATGTAGGAATTTGTCTCTATCATTTGGCCAACATCTATTCATGGCTCACTTCACTCAGCTCAGTTGGCCTATCAAATTGAACTGGTTTAAATTGACGAGAACATTCGAATTTAGATTTTCAAACATTGGTTGAATCTCAATATTAGACATGGAATCAATAGCTAGTGATACAGTATCTATTTCTGATACAAGATAGATAATATGCAGTTATTTCCTATAAAATAATAAAAGCAACCAAGTCCCACCTTGAATGGAAAACTGACAAGCATAACAAAAACAACAATAAGCCAACTTCACTTTGCAAATATTGAAGCCAAGAAATCTACTCTTGAACACCATAATAATAACCCTAGGGTGTATTTTAAAAATCCTCGAATTTTGGGGTTGAAATAACTATTTTGAAATCATCAAGGTTTCTTGGTAAAACCCATACCCAAAATGTTATCTAGAATCTAAACATTGGTTGTCAATTAGGGGTACTTACTTTAGAGAGATCATGTTCCTATATTTTATAGAATGACTCTCCTGTTGACTATTTCTCCCATCACATATTGCATTATATATTTCTGTCATGCCAATCTTGACATCCAATTCTTCAAAAACTTAATTTTCAGTTGCAACAGGGAACACCATTACAAATTATCACATCAATAGGGAACATCAAGAGGTCTCAAATGAACCAAACCACTATTGCCAACAACCAGTTGAGCTTTTTCCATCATCATTTCCTCCATGAAGTCATGTTAAATGTAAAAAGTAGCAATTAACAAGGACTAATTTTTTTTTCTTTCACTGGCAAAATTGGATATAAATAGCGGTCAAGGAAAGATACCGTCTGCATGATTCCTCGGGCTTTTGATGAGCTCATTGTCGTTTGATGGGTAGGACTCTTCTACTTGACAAGTACAACAAAGCCACCTACGCATCCTTGTTTTCTTTCTCAAATAAAGATCGTCTTCAGAACTACGCTCCAGATGTCTGTAATAACCAGGAGGAGGCGCATGTGCCTGTGTAATTACAATCAAATATAAAGAACAAGTCAAGATGGTGTTGAAAAGTATTTAAGGTGCACATACCATCATAACCTCATAAATCCGGTCCTAGTAAAATTCAACAATCACGTCAGTTTGAAGAACAACAAAATTGTCAAAGCTAGAGGTCCACTAATCAAATAACTTTATTCTAAGGGAAATATTTAAAAATCCAGGTTAAAAAATAGTGGCTCGTGAATGAGCAATGAAAGAAGCAAGACGGAAATTTGAAAGAGGTATTTGTGCTGGCTTTTAAAATCCAGAGGTCCAGCTTACATAGCCTATATCCAGGATTGACTCCTCCCACTTTAGAATCATAAGTTTTAGAACTCAAGTGCAGACAAAAGGCACACCTTTTAAACGTAAAGACTGACTGAGATATATTAACATGTGAAAAGCCAGTGGCTAAAATTGCTGTTAAGAAAAATGATAAAAGCAAAATTAAATGCAACACAAAAATTCATTATGTTATAATATACATATAACTAACGTATTCATATATATAAACATATACTTTTTTTTTTTCAATCAACAAAAGGAGTATAAAATATTTATTTCATATCGATAATTGAATAAAATGTGATGTTGCCAAGGCAATCGTTGCCAGGTAAAGGCGAGCCAACAAAGTAACTGCAAATATTCAAAATCACACGTTTTCATTGCTTTACATAAAATTCACCTTGGAGTTACAAACCTCTCGTTGCAAATTTCTCGAAAGCACACAACAATTAAATTAGATAATAAAAAATACGAAATAAATAATGGAGACTCGTTAATTCTCACCAATAAACCACGATTAAGTCTGTTGTCATCCATTGACAACAAAGATTTGAAGTTTTCACGTCGTCACAGAAACAAATAATCACAGATTTAAGGCACAACGCATCAACAAAGCATACCCTTTATCTCTCCACACAATTTGATCAACGAAATCAACAACAAAATGGCCAAAAACAATAATCGAACTGTGCAATAAGCCCTAAAAATTTCATGAAAATGAAAGGACCCAAAATAGCAAAGAGCGCAACGGAACAATATGCAAATAAAAAGAAATGTGTGAAATGAATGGGTCAAATGATTAGACCCTAAGAATTGACAGATAGGCATATCAAGAATAGAGCTAGATCACCAAACGAAATTGAAGGATTACCTGCTATATCTCTGTTCCTTCACTCTTTAGGGTTTACGTCTTTTTGTATATGTATGGGATCGAAAAATGGGGAGATACAGGTAGGCGGACAGGCAGGCAACCACCGAGAGAGGGAAATTCTGAAAAATCTCTCTCTAAGAAGTTTCTCTCTCTTCTTTTTCCTTATATATGTAATGGTTATATGTATATATAGGAGTATATATTTTAGTCTCTCTCTCTCTAAAAAGGACAATTGAAAAGAGGACCGGGGGCGGTGGAGGAGTCGGAGGTGGAGAGGACAAGTTAATTTCGGAATTTCATCGCTGTCAAAAAAGCGGGGTGGTGCCCAACTATGTTTTTTTTTGTTTTTTGGCAATAAAAAACTGCTATTGTCGCTTTCTCCAGGTTTTCATTATTGTGAGTTTACATCATAGTTTATACTAACACTGGGTTTGGATAGATAAGAAAAAAAAAAAAAGTACTAATTACGAAGAAAAGGGAGGAAGAGAAGAGGAGAGGAGAGAGTAATATTTTTTTTTGTTTGAATAATTAATGAAAGAAAATGAAAGATTAATGTAATTTTTTCATCTTGTTTGGGAATGATAAAGGAGAGAAAGGAAAGAAAATAATTTTATATTATTTTACTATTATATCTTTTGAAATTAAACATACTAATAATTAGTATTCTGAGTATTATAATATATTACAATTTAATATATTTATATATATATATATGTGTGTGTGTTGTACAAGGATTGAATAAGAGAGAAATTGAACTGAAAGAAAAGTGAGAATCTACGCAGCAGCAGCAGCAGCAGCAACAGTAACGAGTAAAGTTGTGTATAGAAAAAAAAAAAAAAGAAACAATGTGTATTTGAATGTCTTGGGATAGAGGTGTTATTTTTATTTTGACTTTTATAATTTTAAGGATAATATTAGTATGATTAAAAATTCATTAAATCATTGTTTCCTTTCTCTCCATTTCCTTCCATTTTTGAAATAATAACAAAATTACTCAAATAAGGGTTAAGCTCTCCCTCCCTCTCCCTCCTCTTGTTTCCTAACTTTTAAAACAAACATGATATAAGTTTCCTTCTCCTTCTCCTTCCCTTTTATTTCATTTCAATTCTTTCCATTCAACCATAGTGTAAGTGCCCTTGTACTTTTATTTTTCTTATGATATTATTTAGTTGGGCTAAATTAATTTTCTAACAATTACAAACATAATTTTTTATATTTTTAAAATTATATTATTCTTTTTTTTTATTTTTATTAAAAAACTATGCATACCTACTTTCCTATCTATTTTTTTTTTCAAATAACAAAAGTACCCATTTTATATTTTTCTTTTACATTTTTTTAATTTTGACTAAAATTTTTTTTTAACTTTTTTAAATATTTTTTCCATTTTGTATAAAAATAAATTTAAAATAAATAACTCATATTTTTTTATCAAGAATTTTTTAATCAAAATTTATTTGAAAAATTAAAAAAAAAAGTTTAAAACAAAATTTGTCAAAATTGGAAATATACAAAAAAAAAAAAGAATAAAATAAAATAGACGCTTTTGTTATTTTAAAGAACAAAAATTTACGGGAAGGAATTATTTGTAATTTCAGAAATCTCAAGAAATAGTTTTACAATTGTCAGAAATTTTATGGGAGGTCGGTGTAATTTACTCATGTAATTATTTACTTGATGAAGATATAGTGAAAATACACATCTTATCAATTTTTATTAAATTACACATACATCTCCTTTAGGTTTTAATGTAGTAACAAAAATCTCACCTTCCTTAATCAATCATTAGTAGGGGGAATCATTTTACAATGCTGATATCATTTTACAAATTTTTAAAACATTAACTTGGTAAAAATGACTTTTTAAAATTAATTTTGATACTGGTTTTTTCTTGAGAAGATGTGTTCTTATTCCCGAAAGAAATTCAAGTTTAAAGAGTAGTAGGGGGGCAGTAGCTGAAATCACTAGCAATAACATGATTTTCTCAACTAATGGCCTTTCCTCATTGATGATAGTGGATTGGGAATCAAATTTTGAAGAAACCCAAATGAAGCCCTGAATTTAATTTGGTTTATGTGAATTGTAAGAGGCTAGGGTTTTGTTTTGGAGTCTTGAAAATAAAAAGGGGGAGGTTTTCTTTTTTTTTTTTAGGACACTGAATTGTTAACCAAGGTTTTTTGGGCACACCATTGTTAAAGTAAATTCTAAATATGCAATCTTGAATTTGACTTTAAGAATGACATATCAGGTAATAACAAAAGGTGTGGCTTGAACTTCAAAAATAAAAAATAAAAAATTACGCAGTTCAACCGAGAACTAAGTGTTAAACCAGTTCGATTAGGTTAATTTTTGCACCGGACGATTTTTTAGAAAATCAATTGAAGCATATGATTTTTTTAAAAAAATAAATAAAAAAACGGTTAAACCTTTTGTCTTTTTCTCTACAAAATTTTTTTATAAAACTTCTTATATTTGATGATTAAATTATGAAATTTAGAAGAAAATAAGATATTGTTTATATACAAATATATATATATATATATATAACTTGTACATTAAAATAATCTCAATAATTATACTTATATTTTTTTATCACTGGATAATAAATATATATATATATATATATTTCTTGTTAATTTTTTTAATTTTTAAATATTTTCTAAATACATTACTTATGAAACTAGTTTTATTATTAGTTGAATCAGTGAAGCTTGAATTGGATTCTTCATCAGTTCATTGACGGATCCGGTTATGATAAGTATGATTTGAAAGAATTAACATTAGAAGTATATCCGGACAAAGACCAAGGACAGGACACTATGAGGAAAATCAAATACCACATGTGAAAATGTGGACCGGAGAGAAAAGTGGCAGAGATGGTGACTTTTGGTGGTGGCTGTATTTGGAAATGGCAATTGTGGTGGCTGTCGCCAACGTGAAGATCTCTTTATCAAGGTGTATTAAAATCTTAGACACTTTTGAAATAAAAAATAATTTTAGTCAATGAGAGCAATTAAGTAATTTTACAATTTATATTGATACCGTAGTGAAGTGACATCTCGTGTTTAATGATTTCAAAACTTTTCGGATATTAGTATGTGATAGTATATTTATTTTTTAATTAAAATTGGGCTTGTAAATGTATAGGTATATTCATTTTAACTATGGGTTAAACTTGTTTGTAAAAATTATATTTGTAAACACGCATTTCTTTTGTTGGTAAAAAAAATTAACCTTATTAGATTTGATAATTACTCTTTTCATATATTGAGAATTTAAAATAAAAATATATATATTCGAAGTTGTCAAATTACGGGTGAATTTATTTGATAAAGTTTTTAAATAGTTATATCAAGAAATTGAAATTCATTTTTGTATTTAGTTGAATTTGGAGTGTCTATAAGTTGGGAGAAAGCCCCAATGTACCCATCCCCAGAACCATTCCAAGCAAATATTTTTCAAATTGGAATATTTTCATCCAAAGCAAATAATGGGAGATTCAAATATATCATTAGGGGCATTACTTATTCATCACAAGTTTTTCATTTAATAAAGTTTGAGTTAAGTTGGTAAGTTTAATTTTTTTTTTCTTAAGTTTATTATAGAAGTCTTTATTCGATAGTTGTTAATCACTTTTTAATAGTTCATCTAAACATTCAACTATTTAATTCAAGCAGTATTTTTTTTATAATTACTTACCATTCACAGCTCAACCAAACGAGTACTTAACCACTTATCCTTAACTATTCAATGTTGCTTGTTTAATCCTTCTTAAAGAAACCTCACTGCAGTTTCCCACCCATGTGGTCTCCAAGCCCACCACCTCTAGCTAATCCAGCATTGCCTATATAAGAACCATATATTCCTTCAACAAATCATTACTTTAAAGATATAACCCCACACCATCTTTTTCCAAATAACTCTCTCCCTCAACCCCCCCCCCCCCCCTTCTCTCTCTCTATATATATAATATGTATGTATGTAACAAAATTTTGAAAACACTTCATTTTTTATCATGTACTCTTTTGACCAAAAAACAAAAGATAAAGGTTTTTTCTTTTGAAAAAAAAAAAAGAAAATAAAACTTTCAAAGATAATTTTTGAATATAGACTTCTAACAAATGATTTGCACCAGTCATTTTATTTGTTTTCCAAGGTCTACAAAATAGGTTTCGAAAGAAAAAACTAAGGGTTAATTGGTCTCAAGTCCTAAAAGATGCTTACTTATTGTAGAGTTCAAGAATTTTTTATGTTTGAGGTGAAAGACAATTAGTTTTTGGTTTTTAAGTTGAGATCCATTTTTTATGAGCTAGCATTAAATAATTTGTACATATGAAAATAATACCCTTAATATAATTTAACCCTACACGCACAATTTTTCCCCCAATTTTTTTTTTTTTTTTTGAAACCAATTTCATTTTTGCAACCCTCCTCTTCCTCTCTCAATCTCTTTCTTCTCCCCCTCCACCACCAACCATTGACCACCATTGCCTAACCCCGCAAGCTTCTGCACCCACTACCGCTAGAGGTGCAACAATCTTCACCACGTAACAACAGCTCCTCCATCAGCCGCAACCCATGACGACCAAAATTTGCAAAAGATTAAAACAAGGGGAGCCACACATGCGTTATACTTCAATGATCTTCAGTTTGATCTCCATCAGCCCCCACCCACCATGCAAGAACCTTGGATCTTTAGTGAATGTTGTGGCATTTTTTTTTTAATTTGCGTGGCCTTTTTTTATCTTCAGTGAATGTTCTTGCATCTCAAGAACATTTTTCATTTTGTGATCTAAAAGGAACTTGATGTGTGAGTATATATGTATATTATATATGAGTGGAGGTGACTATGTGAGATAGAAAGTAATAGCAAAAATGGAAGTTGAGATAGAAAGTAATATGAAAGATAAAAAGTTCAGATTTCATTTTCTAATCTTTTTAAGGGTTTGTTTTTGTAGTTTTATTGGGTAGGGGCGTGTTTGTCTTATCTTTGATTCATGGTAGGGGTTACTACTGAGAAAGTGACAATGTTCTAAAATCAGAATTGGGAAGAAAGAGTTACAAATCGTTGTATTCAAGCAAATTTAAAAACCATGAATTTCAACCAAAACAAAGCATAAGCTTTCTTTTTATTTTTTCCAAGTATGTATAAAATGGAGAAGTTTTTTTTCTTCTCAGTCTTAATTATTACACAACAGTTTCCCTACTTTCACTTTAGGGGTGGGCAATTGGCAAATGCAGTTAATATATTTGACTTGCTCCAATTATTACACTTTTGTGAAAGTATAAAATTTTACACTTTTGGGATAATGTGAAATGTTACACTTACACAACTAGTGGGTTTTTAATCTTTCATACTTTATATACTGATTATTTTTTATATAAAATTTCACAACATTAAAAGTCAGTTTTGAGAATCCAGTATGTGGCTAAAAGCTCAATAAAACTAATAATAATTGAAAATTTTCTCAATTTTTACGAATTAGTAGAATTTTACAGTTTCAAGAAATGTGTAAATATTTACACTTTCTGGAATGAAGTTTTGTTACTGAAAAGTGTAAAATTTTGCACTTTTACTGAGTCAGAATTTTACAATTTTGGATCGATTTTTTTTCTTTCAAAATTTCATATGTAATATGAATTTTGTTTGATAGATCTCGATTTTTAGAGTCCAAATATATAAATTTTATTAAAAACGGGTATATAATTTATAAATTATTGAATCTTAAAATCTTGAAAAACTTTTTGAACAATGTGGCACTATTCACACGCCTAATATTCGAAAATGATAAACTAACTAGGAATGCAGGGGTATTTTAGTCCTTTAAGGTTTGAAGGTATTTTAGTCCTTTAAGGTTACTAATTTTAAGTTGGGTCTTGATGATAATTTTTATACTTTTAGTGGGCTTCTAACTAAATAACCCAAAAACTAAACTCTCACTCTTGAGTCTTGACTCAATTCTCGAGAAATGACAATATAGATTTCACATACAACTCTATCCAAATTTAATTGTAATCCTTAGCAAAGTGCATTTTTGTTAGTATAAATTATGTTGGTATTCTGAATTTTTTAACCGAGGCACATTATTTTCAAACTTATAAATTTGACTCAAACTATTTTAAACTTATTTCTCGAACCCATACATTTTTTAAACTCGCATCTTCAACAGAATCACATCTTGAAGATGATTTCAAACACGTATTTTCAAAATATAATTTTTTTATTAATATTTACACGTAAATTAAGTAATTAATCAAGACAATGTATACATGAGAATCGCATTTTGAAAATGTGAGTTTATCAGTAACTATGATTCCATCAACACATTTCCTTCAGTCACATTAACTTGCAAGGTACTCCTTCAAACTCATATTTTTTCATCTGATCATTTCATACAACTGTATTTGTGTGTGAATGAGTGGTAGGCCCAATCCGGAGTCAATTTGAATATTTTTACATTTTTAACCCCCAAACTTTAAGAATCAATAAATTGAAAGTTTTAAGTTAGTTCGTCCAGATAACTTGCAAAATATCCCTTTGAGATCATATTTTTTTTATCCAATCACTTCACACAACTGTATTTATGTGTGAAGGTGTGGTAGATCCCGGTTCAGAGTTAGTTTGAATTTTATTTTTTTTTTTACATTCTCCCCCCTACCCCCCAAAAAAATCTTAGAAAACAACAATTTTAAAATTTTAAGTTAGTTTAATAGCGTTAACTTGCAAAGTACCCCTCAAGGCTCATATTTTTTCATCTACTCACATCACACAACTGTTTCATAATAACTTGCTAAGTATCCATTTGATCACTTCAGGCATCAAAACATATATATATATGTATTATTTGTTAAAAAGATGTGAAGAGATATATAAATACATTATATATAATAAAATTTGTATTATAAATATATTTGGTTTACATATACAAAAAAGGCTTATACACGCGAGTCCTCTACCAAAAAAAAAAAGGAAACTAAGTGCCACATGTTGGTTTCTTCGTGTTCCATACAAGTCGTCGGTCCTGCTCGACTGGCTATTGTGTGTCATGTGTAAGTTGTGATGGACCAACGTCAATGTCTGTGGATTGACGGCCTCTTCCACGTGCTTTGCCACTCGTGTATATTATGAGTGGTTGTGACTCTGCTTGTGTCACTTCTTCTCCAGGTTCCTCCTCTAAAACATCATGCCCTGAATAAATAGGAGATTCTCAAATGAGAAAATGAGTCCAAAGGGATACTTTGCAAGTTAACATAGTCGAAGGAAGTGTGCTGATTGGATCACAATTACTAATAAACTCACATATTGAAGATGTGAGTTTAAAATGACATATTCAAAATGTGATTCTCATGTGTAAATTGCATAAATTAATTACTTAATTTACATGTAAGTATTAATACAATATCGCATCTTAAAAATGTGAGTTTGAAATCGCATCTTCAAGATGCGATTCTATTAAAACTGTGAGTTTGAAATCGCATTTTGAAAAGTGCATGGATTCGAGAAATAAGTTTAAAACTGTTCGGGTCGAGATTATAAATTTTGTTGCCTAGATATTTACCCTAGAAGAGGGTGAATAGGGTATTTGCAAATATTGACAACTTTTGTAAACTTTAAAAATAATGCAAGATATGCACAAGTATGTAAAAGAGTAAAAAGAGAAAAAGAGTAAACACAACAATTTTTACGAGGTTCAAAAAACTTCCAACTTCCTTGAATTAAGCATTCCCATTTGATTTTTTCTACTATCTTGATCGCCTTCGCAGGTAGATGTCAAATCTTTACAACAAGAGCTCCTAACTCTTTGCCCCAACAAAATATCCCATTTTTACCTCACAAGGGTAACACCTACCCACAAATCTCACCTCAACAAGAAGATACAAAATTTGTTAACCAACAAACACTCTTTTCAAGAGCAAATTGGTGCAATAAATGCTCATTTTTTATAAATTGATCGAATATAAGTTCATAATATTTTAGATGAGTAAAACTTTTAGATCTAAGTTTCTAATGGTCAGATATAAAGTATAAAAGTGTAAACTTGTAAAGATATAGCAATAAATGTTTTAGGGAATCTTTATTTATAGTCATCAAATCAATATGGTCATTGGATTTCAAAATAAGGTCGTCCAAAATTTAAATTTTCGATTGCTAGATTGGCAAAACTAGTTGACTGAATTCACCAATTAGTCTACTGGATCAAGATCTAGTTGACTAATCAGCTTAACTGATTTGTTTAGAGGAATTGAGGTTCATGTGTTCAAGAACAATCAATCGACTGGTTCTTAGAGTTAGTCAACTAGTTCTAATATACATTATTTTTACTTTTAAAATTCAGTCGATTGAATCTTCAGTTAAGTTGAGTAGTTTGGACAGTAAGTTCAAGTTGTGTATTTGAAATGGTCACTCAGTTGATTAATTTTAGGAACTGATCGACTGGTTTTGTTAGTGTAAAAATAACGTTTAACAATCATTCGACTAGTTCTTGGAACTAGTCGAATGGTTTTGACAGAATTGGCCTTCTAGCTTATGTTCACAATATTCCATTTTCAAAACCTTGTGATCTTTCAAAACTTGAAGTATAACAAAGTGTTGTTTTGAAAAATCATTTTAAGATTAGTTCTCGTTGATCATTTTAAATAGTAAGAGCTTACGCTTAATAATCAATATAATTCTAAATCACTCAAAACCCAAAATAAGAAAAATAAAAAGTCTTCTCTTAACTTATCTTGATTCCTTGGACTTGAGTGTGTCCATTTACTTGGATCATAATGAGAGTATTCCACTTGATTGGATTTGACTTTGAAACTTGTGCTTTTAGTAGAGTTCTTACGCTTGATGGACTTTGTCATTTCTTAGTCAACAATCTTCTTTGTCCTAAATGACTTATTTGCATTGTCACTCGATAAAATATTAGTCCACATGGACAATGCCTTATCATTAGCAAAATTATTGAGATACTTTTAGTTGAAAGTCTTTATGGCTAACAAATTTGAAAATAATGTGCAGTGGGTCAAAATTCGAAATAAATATTAGCTACTAGGTCAAAGCTACACACACACACACACACACACACACATATATATATATATAAAGAGACATAATATACACACACACACACTTCTCTCTCTTTCTATGAATAAATGAATGTGTGAATGCAAATGAATAGTGGATAAATTTATAAAGTTCATCATATTTATTCGGAACAATCATAGACTCGATTAGATGTGACTATTAATGGTGAGTATGTGCACCAATACGAATAGATGTAGTTGTTTGTTTGAAAGAGATGATTGTTCAGTCAAATTCGAAATGACTATGTTTTGATTAGTTTAAAGGTAACAGTAACAAAAACGTTTTGGAAAAAAAATTAAAATAAATTTTCTATATATATACACAACGGGTCAAGGCCCAAGCCCAATTCGACCCAAATCGGGGCGGGGCATGTGTGGTAACACAATCTTAAAAACCCTACTTCAAGGTAGTTGTATATATACTCACGTAAAATTTGTGCCTAACTAATGTAGGACACAAGTTTTTCACAAACTTGTGTTACCATGTTCAAGTAATAACAAATGTTTGAAGTCAATTTCACATTCACTTCTTAATAATTTTGAACAATCGAATATATATTCTTAATCTACTCGTGAAAGAAAACATATTTTCATGTGAATTCACTTTAATATCCCACTTTTATTTTAGCTTAAAGTTGGCCACTTAACTATGCTCAAAACCCATTAACATAGTAGGTTTTGAAGCTAAATTAAACGGACTCTTGGCTCTTTCTAATTCTTAAGCAACGATAATACATATTTCACATACAACTCTATCCAACATATAATTTTAATCCACACCAAGGTGCATTTTTGTTAGTATAAATTATGTTGATATCCAACATATATTCTTTTTCGGTTATGCTCCGCTAACCAAGTAACATGGTGGGCAAGGAAATAAATACTAACTAGTAGGTCAAAGCTACACACACACACACACACATATATATATATATATGTAAGTACGTACTCCATAGAGAAAAAAATATATAAATATAAATATGAGTAAAGTTAATGTTAATGATCAAAAAATAATTATAAAAATATAAAGTGAACTATGGTGAGTACATAGGAAAACGAGTATAAATCAGAGACAAGAAGTGGGATGCCCATCATTTTTTATTTTCTTTTCCTTGCTTTGATTGGGGATCATTATATCTATTGTAATTACTTTTTATAATAAAGTTACAACGGTCTGATCAAATTTTAAATCATAATTACTTTCTCTAATATAGTTGCAGAGGTGTGATTAGATTCTTAAGTACAAGACATTAAATCTTAAGTAGTTTGAGTATTTTTTTTTTGTTTTTTTCCAAAGGTGAACTAAATGTTTCGCGTAGAAGGTAAAAACATAAATCACTGTAACTCTTTTCACAACTATTTTCACAAGCTTACATGCTTGTGAAGAGGTGGCCCCGTCCACTAGATCTCGTAGCTCTTGAGGAGTACTATTTCACTCAAGAGAAACAAAGTGATTTTGGAAGAATTCTTAACTCCTTCTAGATCGGCTGTTCTTTTTATGTTTTTCTTCTATTTTTTTCTTTCACAGCAAAGATACAAGAATTCTTAATTCCTTGGTTGCATATAAACAGAGGACAAACATCCACATACTTCAATGACATGTCAAGAAGTGTGGCTAATTTTTTTTTTCTTTTTTAAAGTTACAACTCTGATACATACATACATATATATATATATATATGTATATATTTGTGTGTGTGTATTGTCTGTATTTTTTTCACAATCTCATTCCTTGGAATGAAATTTATTTCTTAGATTGTGGGAATAAATGGTATTTTCATATTTTGTGCGACTAGCCATTACACAAGTAGGGACGAAGCCCCCAGGAGTTAATTGTCTCCCCCTCCCAATTTTTTTTTATTTAAATTTTTTTTATATTTTTTAAAAAGAAATTTAAATATATCCCTTTAATTTTTATTTTTGTCCCTCCTGAGTTCAAACTTTTTCATAATTACCCTTATCCAAAGTTTAATATTACTACTCTTTATTTATTGTTTTCATAAAACGGTTGTGGTGTGCAATTAAAAAGTGTCTTACCTGTAATTATTTGACCCAAATATGGAACACTTAAAAGACTAAAACAACCTTCAACATATTCTAGTAAAAATAAAAAGGCATTTACCTCACGATTCACATCCAATGTTCACAACGTTTTTTCAAATATGAAAACTTTTAAAGCTTACTTGAACATCTATACTAAGTCTAATAAAAACACACCCACCAGTCTAATAAGTCTAATTCTAAGTCATGATATCACTTTTACTCAAAATTGTAACATGTTTGTATACAAAATTGAAATATAATTTTGCTTTTAGGACTTTTTCTTTTTAGTGTGAATTTATTCAAGAATTTCTTTCGATTAGATTGCATCTATATTTTTCTCTAAATCCATTGAACAATAAGGGTACAACATTTGTTTTTCGATCATTTTATTTGATATTATGATGTAGTATATATGAGATTGTTGGGTATTGGTAGGTTTTTTTTTTTTTGAGCTTCTTGTGTATATATTTTTAGGAAAATAATTTATAACATATAATAATTGATCTATTTTTGTTGCTAAATGAGATTTTATGGCCATTTACATTGTTAGATTTGGTGGAATAACATAAAAGACAAAACAAATAGTGAAGAGAGAGAGAGAGAAGGGAAAAAATTCAAAATGACTACATTGTATTATATTAATTATGTGAAATTAAATAAGAGAGTTCCTTATATAAGAGGATCATGAGGTTGTACATGGAAAGTATTATTAAAGGAAGGTTGTACATAGAAAATATTAATAAAGGAAACAAGGGTTATGAGGTTGTACATGAAAAGTTTTAATAAAAGAAACAAACTATGAAATCCTAATCCATTATACAATAATATGTGTGGCGACTAACCCTAGTATCATAATAATATATGGGTAACCCTATTATACTTCTAACGACCCCCCTTCAAATTTAAGGTGGGAGGTAGACCAACTTGAGTTTGAAAATAAAATTTATAAGTAGACAGTTGACTTGTTGGCGTTGTAGTTGAAATGTAAATGTAACCCAAGCTGACATGCCAGTGGAGCTAAACTCTTAATAGAGTCAATGATGGCGCATGAAAGTGCGGAGCTGGTATTGAAGGCAATGCATGGAAGCGTGTATCCGATTCTGATTGAGCTGACCACGTGACGAAACACGTGTAACGGTTTACGTGACGACACACGTAGCTGGTGGGGTTGGAACACATGTTGAACACGTGACGGAACACTTGCAAGAGCTTACGTGGCATAACACGTAAGTGAAGATACTAGACATGTAGCGTAACACGTGTGAGGGCTTACGTGGCATAACACATAATTGAATATACTGGACACGTGGCGTAACACGTGTGAGGGCTAACATGGCGTAACACGTAATTGAAGATATTGAACATGTGGCATAACATGTGTGAGGGCTTATGTGGTGTAACACATAACTGAAGATATTAAACATGAGGCATAACACGTGCAAGAGCTTACGTGACGTAACACGTAACTAAAGATATTGAACACGTGACGTAACACGTGTAAAGATTTTTGTGGCAACACACGTAGTTGGTGATGCTAGTGCCCGTCAGTGATGATAATGACAGTGTATTTGTGGCACCGAGCAACAGTGGTGATAGTAGTCACCATAGTAAGTTGGTGATGATAAGAGTCACCACCTGGGTTTGGTAAAAGAAGGGCCGCCAGAAAGGCAGTGGTGATAGTAATCACCACTTTAGGGTTGGAACTAAGAATACCAAAAGGTTATACCTCTAATACCATGTTAGATTTGATGGAATAACATAAAAGAGAAAACAAATAGTGAAGAAAGAGAGAAGAGAGAGAGAAAGAAAAAAATCCAAAAGGACTACATTGTATTATATTATTGATTATGTGAAACTAAACAAGAGAGTTCCTCATATAAGAGGGTCATGAGATTATACATGGAAACTATTAATAAAGGAAACAAGGGTCATGAGGTTGTACATAGAAAGTATTAATAAAAGAAACAAATTATGAAATCCTAATCCATTACACAATAATATGTGGGGCGGCTAATCCTAGCCCTAGTATCACAATAATATATGGGTAACCCTATTATACTTCTAACACACTTATTTATATGATTTTATAATTTTTCCTATCATAGTCTCTTTTGTCTATCATTAATCTAATAAGGAAATTAATGATGAAAAGGATTTCTCCACAAAATTTAATTACTTAGTAAAAATATCATCAATCAATATTAATGTTGAAATTTATTTCTTAGATTGTGGGAATGAATAGTATTTTCATATTTTGTGAGATTAGCCATTATATACACACACATATATATACATATACATGATATCCATTCTTAATTTAGTAGTGTTGCTTCATCAATTGTTTAATGGGCAATGTGGCATGTCCATTTTATAAGGGCATATGATTGACCATTTTCTCTTTAAAAAAAATACAAAAGTAACACTATGCATATGATTGACCTTCCTTAGGGGCAGGCAAAGCATCATTACTAACAACAAAGTGGGTCCTTTGGGCCACCAGCTTGTAGATGAAATAGTGTTTCAGATAGCTGGCTCTCCTCCTATCCCTCATCATACCTCTGTTACCTCTTGGTTTCTTCATCATCTAGGATGGGTCTACTAGTGTGCGCGTGTGTGTATTTATATTTATTGAAAGTGATTGATAATCATATGTTGTTGTGAAATCTAATATTACATCTCTAACTCCATTTCTATCTCTGGATTAATATACCATTCTATGCCCTCCACAATCTTTTCATATGTAACCATTAAAGTCCCCTCCTATAAATATTTTTTTCTCCTACAATACGCCCAGAATTTAATTTATTCATATGCTCCCAAAATTATGCTTTAATATATTCGTCTAGTCTTATGAAATCTAATATTGCATCTCTTAACATTATTTCTATCTCCAAATCCATATGCCATTTCATACTCTAAAGTCCTCTCTATAAAAAAAACAATTTCTCTTACAATATGTCCTAAACTTAATTCATTCATATATTCCCATAATTATGTTTTAATATATTCATCTAGTCTTATTTAAGATGCATTACCCTAATAATATCAATTATATTATCTCTAATACAAGTTTTATTAGTATTACCCTATATCAATTTTAATTTTAATTTTTTCAGTATAATAAAGCTCACATCTAATCTTTCCAATTTTCTTAGCTTTCTTTAGCTCTTACCCAATTATTTTGTTGTGAAAGCATCTCCAATGCAAAAATGTGTTTTCTTCTTTTTAAAGTTATATTTTGGTACTATTACAGTATTAAAATGCTATATTAGTGTGTTTCAAAAAATTGTTATTCTTGTGATACAAATACACTATTTTTCTTAACTAACTACCATTCATCATCTGTCATTCTAATTCTAATAAGTTGTTACATGGCCTGCCAAATATGTCAAAATATATAACATTACATTGCTATTTTTTAACATGCTATATAACTTGCCATTGGAGCACCTATTTTGATGATTGTGCCATTACTTGACATTAGCCGCATGAATAGAACGACCATTTGAGATGCTCCAAGTATGTTATATTAACTCTCCTAATCATAATATTTACTTTATCTATCAATGTTTCTATATTCCAAAAGAGAGAGAGAGAGCAACATAAAAATTTCCCTTGGATATGATCCTTTTCCAACACTCTCTAGGAATGGCAACGAGATGGGGTTGGGACAGAGTATTCTTTTCTTAATTTCACCTCACGAAAAAAAGTTTATCCACAAACCCGTTTAAACTCCATGATAGGCTGGAACAGGTCCCATCAGAGTCTCTCATTTATTTTAAACTTTTATTTATTTATTTATTTTATTAAATTAATTATAATTAACACATTTCAAAGAAAATATTATGTATTAAAATAAGAAATATGCATGTTAAAAGAAAAATTAGAATAATATATTTTTTTTGAATATATAACTCTTATCAAGTTTGCCTAAATTTTTAGTGGGTAACTAATAAATATCATTATAAACATTGACTATATAGCACAAAATACTTTTATTATTTTACTTTATATAATCGGAGTGAAGCAAGAAGTGATGCCTTCTTTCCAAACTCACCCCAAACCCAAACGGAATATAAAACATTTTCCCAAAACTTGTTTCACTAGGGACAGGATTAGCGAATTCTCAACGAGACAGATTAAATTGCCATCCTACTCTCCACTTTTCATTCAAGATCATCAGAAAAACTACTACTGGTATCAGGTGACAATCTACTGAAATTTTGCTGCCCTTCGAAGTTGGCCAACTGAAAAGAACCCTTGTTTTGTCATGGGACAGGATTGTTTTGGCTCAGTATTCTGGCTACTGATTGTAGGGAGAAAATCTTACCGCGTCAAAACTCGCCCTCTAAAGAGAAGAGAAGATAAGAGCAGACAAGTAGACTATTTCCATGGTATTCTCTCTGCTGCCTAAAAAATATAAGAGATCATAATTCTCTTTAAAAATAATCAAAAGTAAAGAAGAATGACATGAATTTATCCCTTATTTTCACTTATATTTCCTTATCCACCAAATGGCGGCAGTGCATGAAATTGGTCAAAAGGCCAACAATTCTACTCCAGTAGTTCACACAAGAAGAAATAAAGGTCGTCTAAACCAGGAGATCTAACCCTAGTTTGCAGCCCACAAGGCAATCTCTGCTCAGTGGTGTCAACTGTCAAGACTCAAGACCAGCCATCCTTCAAGTATATTCAACTCTCCTGAAATGCTTTCAACCATGTTTTGAGCTACTCACTGAAACGTAATTTTGATTTACAGTTGAATCATCTACAACGATGATCATTTCAAAACACGAGCAGATCAATCAATTGTCAGAAATCATCATATCCAATCAATACGTCTTTAAAATGGTTCAGGGAAATTATATATGCAATCAATATGCAACCTCAACTTCTACGAGTATATTTACGGACATGAACTGAGAGGCCTGACATGCCAACACATTATAAGGCCCAACTATAAAACCTTATCCTATGTCAAGCACTACAGATTTATTAACTTAACGGTAAGATATTCTTGTGTTATTACTATTATTATTTTCAAAATCAAAGTCAGTTATCATCAGAAAGCAAGTGAACTGCTATTAAACCTCAAAGATCTACATCTTGTTGGAAGGTGATTTCCCGCAATCTTATTTGCCATCATTATTGCCACCATACTGTGTGGAATTCCCATTCCAAAAGGCGTTTCGGTTATTGAACTTGCTATCGCCTTCGTCACGTTTCAGTGTGTGGATATTGCCTCCAAAACGAGATGGGGTTTGTTGCCTGCTCTTGCTGTAATTTCCACTGGCCGTACCAGTGCCTTGGTTTGATGAGCCTGTCGAATGGGGTCTTCCTGTGCCCCTCAGGTTATTCTGCAGTGCAGGATTTGGACCTGTAATTTCAGAAGCAGTACAGCAGAATGCAAAATTAGAGAGAAATTAGTAAAACATGGGCCATGAAAGCAGTTTAAAACATCACTTTCCTGAAAGCAGAAAACATACCCCTCTATTACTTCTTGTATTTGACAAAATCTCCAATGCTCATTGAATAAGGAAAATATTAAAAGGGGGGAAAAAAGAGGGGAAATGATTCTAAGAAATATCAACATTCAAACAGCACCTTTATCATGACATAAAAAAAATATTAAAATACCAGTGGTCAGGAAGATTATCTGACACTGAAGGAAACAAAATGACACCAAAAAAGGGAACACTGACAAACCTATGCAACTTTAGTCTTGAAAGTAAAAGTTCTTTTATTTACATTTTCCAATAAGCAGAGTAATATTACTAAGTGCAGAGTTGACCCGACATTGCATTTCAAGAACAAGACACTAACCACATATGTTCATTATAAAATTACATAACAAATTTTGCACAATGCATGCAAGTTTTTAGCATGACAATACTCCAACACCCTCAACCTCTCACCCCCAATAAAGGGTAGAGAAGAGAATTCAAACCTTACACACAGAAGCAAGCAGAGGTGCGCAGCATAAACTTTAAAAAACAAAGCACATCAGAATATTGAGAAAATATGTGAAAGACCATGGATTCTATAGCAAGGATTACACATTTACACCAACGTATTTATAAGCAAATGCAGAGTTGAAGGGGGAAAAAAAAGAACTAACTCATTTTGGATGCCAAATAAATCACTGATGCAATAAATGAAGTTCACAAGTCAAAAAATCTAAGGGACCATGTCAGCATAGACTTGGGCCCGGATTTAAGCTGGTGGTTCACCAATCGTTGATGGTTCTTTCTTACTAAAAAATCTATTAAATGTGAAAAGAACAAATCTAAGGAAAAAAAATCACATTAGGTACAGAAACTCACTATATTGCCACGTGCTGCTCTGAGATTCTGCTGCAGAATTTGATGAGCTGGCACCACCACCAAGATAAGAGAGAGGATTCATGTAAGATAAAATATTTTTCATGAATGCCAATTATCCCTCGTTGCTTCCAGTTGAAGAATCAACAGCAGTGGTGGAAATTGTTTGATTACGGGATGAAGACCCTCCTCTGTGGTGACCAATAGCTCCGTGATGTGGAATCACTATCAATGCTTGTCTGTTGAACAAACCCAACTCTGATAATGTTTTGCTCAAATCTGTACCCATATTGAAAGTAAAGAAAACAAAATAACAAACATTAAAAAATGTATTTTTTCCTATCAAAATATGGACCAACAGGAATAATCATCCCCAATATAAAATTAAAGTTGTCCTTCGAAACAAAGTACTTCGCTCTGAAGATTCAGATGGCATTCCTGAGTGGAACAAATTGAAATTATTTCATTCCATCAATACAATGATTCTGAATCACTTATCTATCATTTCCATTAAATGTGTGTGTGTGTATGGAAGGAGAGCAAAAAAAGCAATGAAATCAATAAAGCACATCACGTTATCATAACAATAACCTTCAGGATGTAAGATACAACCACTGGTTCGACACAAATATAGGAAAACCAATGAAACATAATCATCAGAATCAATTTTATTCATGTACCAGTATCTAAGGCTTGGAGAAACACTTAGTAGCTGAACATAATTCCTGATGAAAAAAAGGGCTGTCTAAACCACTCACTATGTGATTGTGGAAGGTTATCTCTTAGTTGCTTGTGTCCTAAGAAGCATGAACATTTACAAGGAAGAGAGAAGAGTAACAGATGCTTGGCCAACACTATCTTGGATACTCTCAATGCTTAACTTCTTAATGTTGGGTTTCCTCAAAAGAAGACAGAATTAATCCTGAGATAGGCATTTTCACTGTTGTTTTTACTTTTTGCTTTCTTTTGCTTCCTCGTTTTTCTCTCACACCAAAACCATAAGTTGAAGCAGAAAAACTAAAAGATCAAAACTTACGAAGAGACTAGAGAGGGAAATTTCGGCCCAAATCACTTCTATTTATTTGAAGAAAGTGGCATCCTAGTGCTTTTACATCTTCACTTCTGCACAACCACCATTTCCAGCACCAGTTCATTTAAATGGCCGTTGGAGCAGTTACAGAACTCAAGGGCAGTTCTCCAACAGTGGCAGGCTGGCAGCATCCACAGGTAAACATCTGAAACCCTAGCATCAGCCTTGGAAGGAATTGGTGGTGATTGTGTTGGTAACAAGAAGTTGAGACAGTTTCAGAGAGAGAGAGAGAGAGAGGTATTACTTGTGGACATACATGGAAGAAAATATGTAATTTCTTTACTTTTCTGCCCTCATTTGTACATGTCTGAAGGAAAAAGTATTGAGGGCTCAAAATAAAGTGTGTGCCCAGATATATAAAAGCATAGCTACATACATAGAAACACACACACATATACCTTGTCCTGGCTGTGTATATTCATATTTTCACTGTGTCAACATCCCTGCAACATGTATTATTTTCCTGTGTGTCCACGCAGAGGGGATGATTCCGTAAACTGACAGGTTAGTTCCCCTTTCCTGCCAAATGGTCAAGGGCGAAGGTTCATGCCTGGCCCCTCTCCTGCCAATTATTGGCTTCCCAAGAATTTGGAATCATTTCTTGGAGGGTAAACATTTGGTCGGGAGAAGGCTTGCTAATTTTAGTTCTGGTCTGGTTCTAATACTAGTTACTACCATGCAAGGAACTCGAGCAACATCCTACAGCCAAAAAATTTCTGAAGGAGGTCATAAATTGTACACATTGAAAAAGGATACCAATATGATGACATGAATGTTGTCACCATTCAAATCATTTCAGATAAAAGACGATAGAATGGCAGACAACACTCATTTAATGATCCAGATGCCAGAGACAAGGATAAAATGACAAGCCTGCCAACCGTTTGTGTCACTAATAAGTTTGTCTAGTGCAACAATGTGATGGCCTCTCAACTGGATGCATCATTTGTCATGTTTGTATATGGCGTAACTACGGCAATTTAGCTTAGTCAAAAAAACCATTACATCTCTCTATGTAGTTTAAAACTAAGAAATTACTAACAGCACAGTCATGCTTTCACACTACATGGCACGGTGTTAAATCGTGGTATCGGGATGCGAAATGGTTACGATCATGATGTAACACTATATTAGGAGTATCGATTGATACAAAATGGGAATAAAAAACCCTTATCGTGAATATTTTTCAATCATTAACAAGCATTTTAAAAATCACTAATATGCATTGTTTGATTCTTTCTTACCGCATTGAGCATTTTTTATTTTTTGACATTTAGAAAGTTGTATTACTAAATATTTTAGATTTTATATTATTTTTTTAAGTCAAATCCATAAGAGAATATCATTTATTATCTATAAACTTGCATTCACCCACTAACTAATATAAATAATAAGTAAAAATACAATTACAAGTCTACAACTAATAATTCATAAAAGTAAACAATTGTTGGTAAGACAATTTCTTTCACAATTTATTTATGAGTAGAAAAAGTAAACATTTTTTGATAAAACGATTATGATTTCTAGAACACTACAATTAAAACAAAAATACTACTAGATATTAATTTAGTCCATTCAATGTGATTAAATGCGAAAGGCACCGTCTCACATTGCCCGAAAAAGTGCTAGCTTGAGTGAAGCAAGGTGCTAGCTTATAAAAATAATTTTAAAAAAATATATTACGCATTAAAAACTTAATTCATTCTAAGTTAAGTAATATCTTATCATTATAATAATTAACATGTAACACTAAAAAGTTCAATCTAAAAGTGACATGACGTATTTAAGTGATATGATCATTTTAATCATAGTTTTGTTATCTATCCAAGCCTCATGTGGATGAAATTTTTGTGAACTTTCTAGTCCTAATAATATTGATGACATGATAGGGCCAATCTCGTAAACGTCTAAACTAATTCTAAAAAATCAGGCCTATGTTGGGAAGACTTCCCATATAGGTGATCAATTTTGTTGATGGAGGAAAGATTTTTTATCGTGAGCAGGCCCAAATTTAGTGAAGAATGATGATAGGTGATCAATTTGGTAATAGAAGATGAAATGCCAATCCCTATTTATAATTTTTTACATGTAGAAAGTGCAACTCTCCCCAAAGCTTTGATTTTTTTGCAACATCTCAAATAATTTAAATGTTTGTTAGGCAAGTTTTGTGCTAATGTTTGATAATAATACTTGTATAAATATAATATATTGGATAATAATACTTCAAGACTACAATTATGTTTTTTTATATTGATATGCCTCTTATAAAAGTATTAAATAAGTGCATAAAGCACTATAAACATAAGGGACATATGAGTAAAATAAGTTACAATTAAAAAGGCTATTGGCTGATCGCATTTTGCCTTGCTTAAGGCAATCGCCTAGCCATCAACTCTATGAAGACGCCTACCTTGAACATATAAGTCCGCCAAGACTAAAAATCTCCTCAAGAGATCGCTTAGGCAACGACCCTTTGACAACACTAAGTACATTACTTCATGATCTATAATTTATACCTTATTAATTCATGAAATCACTACCAAAATGTCCAAAAAGCTCTAAACATAAACTTGAAGTTGTGAACCACCACCCATAAGCCTAATCTTCAAAAATCAAAATCTACTCGCTGATCACAATACCCAATCTCCAATCAAAAGATCCAAACTCCAAATAAGTAGACTGAGTAGATATAAAGGATATGAACAAATCATAACATTACATTTGAAAATCCAACCTTGAAAGATTTTCTACAAGTCTAAATCATGATTAATTAGCTCAAAACTAACATATCTAGACTTCAAAATCAGTTTTGGAGGCTTGAAAATAAGAATGAGTTGGACAAAAGCTTAAAAAATGAGGTCAAAATCTTGCTTTATAGCCAAGCTGCCAACCAAGGCTGTAATGATCCTGAAACTGTCATAACGGCCTGTAACGGCCCATAATGGAAACGTAACAGCCATTATAACAAATTTTTTCTCCAACTGATAAATCAATGCATATCAGAACCGGCACCTCCAAAATCCACTATGTAACGGCTAATATTTTGCGTATAACAACCAATATTTTATTCCATGCTACACGGTGATGGACCATTAAAAATTGTCTATGTTAGAGTTCTTAAGTCCTTGATTTTGTAATAAGCTAGTACTTAAGCTAGGGTGATATTGTAATCTTCATTTCTTCTTTCGCACAATATAAATAGTTGGTGATGTGTATACACAACCAACACTTACAATATTCTCTTCTCTCTTCCTTTTCTTTATTCAAGCCCTAAATACATATCAATTTGACTTGGTATAAGAGCAAAATCGAAGGCTAAAAATCACTAGAAGATAGTCAAAGGCCACAGGAAACTATTACTATGTAGTCCAGGGCTAATGTCAGCGTTCGTAGTGATGACATTAGCACATTCCGGTTGCTGAAATTTGTTGGTTGGGTTGTCAGATGCTTTTGATTATTATGGATATTTTTTTGAAATTTTTTGAGGTTGTTTAGAGGGAGTTTCCTATTTTTGGATTTTTTTTGGAAAATAGTGGTCAGATTTGTGATATGTGTTTTCAGACGGATTGACTAGTTTTTGGTGCTTTGATCTGGTCTATGGGGTGCATCTAGATGATCTAGAACCATTTGCAATCAGTTCATGTCCTTTTTGTTGATGTTTGGATGAGAAGAAGCTTCTCTGGTGGTCGGCAGAAGCTACCGGATACAACTGGTGGTTCGTTCGTTTGGTTTCTTGACTTGTTCAAATCGTTTTGGGGTTCTCTATGTTCTAGATACATACGCAGCTGATTGGGTCAGTTGTTTTGGTGTGTTCTTCAACTACTGTGTTGTGTTCTTTGGTTTTTTGGCTTAGTACAAAAATCTGTGGTTGTGATGATTGTTTTTTTTTGTTGAAGTACTATTGTTGATTCCTCCCTATGGCTTCATCCGATGATGCCAAACATTCTATTGTAGATGAGCCGATGAGATTGGTTACCTTTGTGAAGTTAAATGGCAATAATTATCATTCATGGTCTTATTGTTTTAAAGTTTTTCTACATGCAAAGAAAAAAATCAAATATCTTACTACAAACCCACCTTCAGATGCAAAAGATTTAGAAGATTAGTGGGGTGAGAATTCCTTAGTCATGACATGGTTGTGGCTTAGCATGGCACCTTGTGGTCGCAAATGTTCAACTTCTTGACACGGGCAAAAAGATATGGGTAGCACTTGAATAGATGTATTCTTAGGAGCATAATGTCTCTCGAGTTTATGATATTTTTGAACGTATGTTTAACACTAAACAAGGTGACAAGTCTCTTGCAAAACACTATGGTATTTTGAAGGGGTTATGGGAGGAGCTTATGCTTTATCAACCATTGAATACCGATTTAGAGGTTTAGCGACGTTAGCGTGAGGAATTTCAAGTTGCTTTATTTTTGTATGACCTCAATTCCGCGTATAGTGTCTTTAAAGATCAGATTTTGGCTAGTGAGAAGCTTCCAACTGCAGCCAATGCTTACTCTCGCCTTTAGCGCGCCTTTCTCACTTGTGGGTCTGCTTTCTTCTCTAGAGAGTCCTCTACTTTAATCTCTAGTGATGGTAGTCGTGGTGGTTTCTGTGGTGGCTGTAGTAGTGGTCGTGGTGGTGGCCAACGTTCTCATCCAAGTGGTAATCGTGATGGTGGTGGCCAAGGTTCTAGACGTGGTGGACGGATTGGTCATGGTAATCACTCTGAGTGGAAATGTACTTATTGTAGTAGTACAAGGCTCACTGAAGATTACTGTTGGGATAAATGGGGGCGACCAACCAACGCTAATCAGACATTGGATGATACTTTTGTTCCTCCCTGTGCCACTGGCACCTTCAAAGGATCCGAGTTTTGTTCCTTCTGATTCTTATGACGCTATCACTTCTCAACTTAGTCAGCTTCTACAACAGTTGTCTTCTCTTTCCCCTCATTTATCTACCTCATATGTTTGGTATTTCTTCTTTGTTCTCTAATCTTCACCCATTAAAAACTCGTATTGTGTTAGCTAATGGTTTCTTTCGACCAGTGCTTGGAACGGGCGATCTTCATCCTACTGAATCTCTTTCCATGTCTTCTGGTTTATACCTCATTTTCCTTTCAATTTGTTATCTGTGAGCCAATTGACCAAGTCTTTACAGTGTTCAGTAACTTTTTTCCCCTCTTCTTATGTGTTTAAGGATCTCAAGATAAAAAAGGTGATTCGTTCGAGGTATAAGCGCAATGGTCTTTATTATTTGGATCTTGGAGAGTCTATTACTACTTTGTGTACCACAGTTTATCCTTTGCAATGGCATTATCGTTTGCGTCATCCATCATTGTAGAAATTACGTCAAATTGTTCCTAATTTGAGTCCCATATCTGTTTTCGAATGTGAGACTTGCCAATTAGGCAACCATCACCATAGTTCTTTCCCTAGTAGTTTAAGGAGTCGTCAATCTAGTCTTTTTAATATTGTAAATTCAGATAATTGTGGTCCTGCAAGAATAAAAATTACTTTTAGGTTTCACTATTATGTAATCTTTGTGGATGATTTCTCTTGTATGACTTGATTGATGATTTTTAATGAAATCTTGGATCAATTTGACAAATGCATCAAGATTTTATGGTTTGACAATGCATGTGAATATACTCAAATCTTTTATGGATTTTTTAGCATTGAACATGGCATTAATCGTCAGACTACTTATCCCTATGCATCTCAACAGAATGACGTTGTTGAATGTAAGTATTGTCATTTATTGAATGTTGCTCATACTTTATTATTTAATATGCACGTGCCAAATTCTTATTGGGCTAATGTTGTCTTGACTACTACTATCTTAGACCCTTGTTTATAATATAGTTACACTTCTACGGTTCTACCTATAAAATTTCTGAACTTTTATTCTTTTTTATAGTTTTACATCTAATATTTTAATATGCTATCTTAGTTTAATGTCATATAAATAAAAAAAATTGTTATGATAATGTATTAAAAATAGAAAAATTTACACTTTAACATTAACTTCAGATGGCAAATTATAAGTGGGTTGAATAGTTTTAGGATACACACTTAGCCTGATGCAAAAAAAATAAAAAATTGCACTTAGGCATACAAGAAGTTCACTAAGAATATACAGAATGAAGATCCATGGTGTATTCTCTTTGTTGATGATATTGTTTTAATTCATGAAACTAAAAAAGGGATAAATGATAAAATTAGAAATTAGAAATTTGGAGAGAGGCTTTTAATTAAAAAAGATTCAAGATAAGTAGGACAAAAACTGAATATCTCTAGTGTAAGTTTAGTAAAACTAGTAATACAAACAGGGATGGAGTGAAAATAAAAAATCAAGAGTTAATAAAAAGTAAAAATTTTCATTATCTAGGTTCACTTATTCATCAAGAGTGATAAATTGGAGATGATGTTACTCATAGAATTAAAGCAACATGGGCTAAGTGGAGGAGTACTTCTGGCGTATTATGCGATCGACATATACCATTAAAATTGAAAGGTAAATTTTATAAAACAACTATTAGACTAGCTATGTTGTAACAGAAATGAATGTTGGAAAATTAAGAAACAACATGTTAATAAGATTAGTGTAACCGAAATGAAAAGGAAAAACAAACACTAATAGCATACAAAAAGCAAAGCATGACCTAACACATCAAGAATGAATTGGCTTCCAATAAATTTGAAAATCAAAAGATGATCCAGAAGACTCTTTAGCCTAATAGCACAAGATATTAGCAAACCCAAAATCAAGGGAACATAGGCATACCCACTGCGCATCATCTCTAGGCATGCAAATGAACCAAGTTGTTAAGGAACAACTTGGCTCAGTTCACCTAAAGGCTCATTCAAGCCATTTCATTTAAATAGATGAGCCAAGTTTGAGCCTGGCTTTCGAGCTCATATATTAAACCAGCGAGTTTGAACAAGACTAAACTAGGCTTGGTTAGCTCTACTTGTTGCCTAAGATTTACATATATATCCCTTGTTTTCCTGATTCTAATATATATCAAAATCTATTATAATATACACCTTGGTAACTGTGTCAAAAGGAAGGAATCATAACCTTCTCTTTCCACCTTTGCTATTCAACTAAAATATTGATCTTGGACAATGAAAAGAGATGAAATATCTGGACAATATTGCTTTACTGAGAGAGATAAAAGCAGAAAGCTTGAAGGGCTTCTACTCTTTAGAGTTCTTTTCCGCCGTTCAAATCTGGTGCCACCACTTCACTTGACATTTTCAAATCCTGGTAAATTTGCACCTAATTGCTGTTTTTTTCGATGTTCTCTTTTCCTTAAATTTTGTCCCTTCTCATATGGAAACTTCTTTATATAAGTTTACTGCAAGCCACTTGCCACAAATCTACAGACAAGTTCTCAATTTTTATATTCCAGAGCTATGTTTTGGAATTGAAGTGTTTAAAATCCTATCGTTGACTATGTTACATGGATTCAGGTAGAAGGTAGATATGTCGAGTGTAGGTACATGTTGATTATCTTTCCACCTTTAATATTCAACTAAAATATTGATCTTGGACAATGAAAAGAGATGAAATATCTGGACAATATTGCTTTGGTGAGAGACATAAAAGCAGAAAGATTGAAGGGCTTCTATTCTTTAGAGTTCTTTTCCGCCGTTCAAATCTGGTGCCACCACTTCACTTGACAGCTTCGAATCCTGGTTAATTTGCACCTAATTAAAATTTTTTCCCTTCTAATATGGAAACTTCTTTATATAAGCAAACCAATTACCACAAATCTATGGACAAGTTCTCAATTTTTATATTCTAGAGCTATGTTTTGGATTTGAAGTGTGTTTCTCCAAAATTTTCTGAAATTAAAATCTTATCGTGGACTGTGTTACATGGATTCAGGAAGATATGTCGAGTGCAGGTACATGTCGAAGTGTTGGACATAGCAAATCTCCAAAAACAAGGGACACAAGAACATGGCAAAATGTATGTAATTTTTAATATTCTTCTCATATTTAAAGTGAAACAGTATTTTTATATAACATAGTGTGTATCTATTTTGAAGCAACCATGTAACCAAAGGAACATTAGTAAGAGCTATTGTAAACTTGAACAAGTGAGAATGTCATTGGGTAAATGTCCAACTAGACATGTCAGACACATATGTAAGTGCTAGGATAGCATATGTTGGAGAATTTCATGAGAATTATATGTAACACTAGAATTAAAGTGTATTCAGACTATAGAGCACATATATTAAGGTTTGGAGGCACCAAAGAGCTATGAAGACAAAGAGAAGTCAAGAACTCAAGAAGAGACAAGCTTCATCAACAAACTGTGCGCAAGTATCAACAAGGACAAGAAGCCAATTTGAAGGACCAAGAAATCTTAGGCCCTAGGAGCCAATTAGATGAGTCAATTAGGTCATATTAGAACTGAGTCGAGTTGGCCAACCAACCAAGTGAGTTGGATGACCAAACTTAAAGAGTGACCAAACTAGCACTCCCATTAATGACCAAAGGGGACCAGAAGCTATAGATACAATTGATCAAACTGGCACTCCCTATATCTAGCTAACTCTGCCCCCATAAGCTTTGTTTCTCCCCACAATCTCTACAACTATTCTCCCGACAATGGTTCATTCTTTTAAGTTAGTGGCCAAGCTTCGAAACCCAATATTCTGTATTGTATCTCTCTTTCACATAATTTCATTCTCCTCATTCTACTTGAAGCTATCATTATGGAAAAAAGTAGTGAGTTCTCGCAATGTTGTCAAAGGCTATCGCCTTGTCGCCTAGGCGGATTTCAATCTTATCGCCCTAACACGTTCCAGGCCTAGCATCGATCACCTATATGAGAAGTCTTCCCAACAAAGGCTTGATTTTTTAGAATTAGTTTAGAGTCTTTTGATGTCTACAAGATTGTCCCTATCACGTCTTCCATACTATTAGGACTAGCAAGTTTATATAATAATTAGATAACAAAACTTTGAATATTAATTTTAAAAAAAGGCACTAAAGCTTAAAATGGTTATATCACTTAAATACATCATATGTAACTTTTAAATTAAACTTTTTAGTGTTACATAATAATTATTTTAATGATAAGATAAAAGAGTGAATAAATTTTTAATGTGTAATATAATTATTTTATTAGTTAGTGCCTTGTTTCACTCAGGCTAACGTTTTTTTGTCGCCTCGCTTTTCGAGTAATGTGAGACCTCAGCACCTTAAGGTCGCCTTTCTCCTTTAACTACACTGAGTTCTCATTATCAAATGAACATTTGTAATGAGCTTCTAGAAAACTTAACATCCAACATGAAAGCATATTGCACATTTAAAAGATCACAAAAACTCAAAAACACCAAAAATTCTTCATAATTGTTGAAATCAAATGGCATTATTATATATTTAAAACCTTAAAGAAGAAAAAAAAAATCCAACATGAAGAATGAAAATGAAGAAATTATTCATTGATGGAAACATTTGCTCCCAAGAAACTATAAAGTTAGGGTGATGATGTAGTGGGCAAAATGTGGATAAAGGATATAAATAAAAACTTACGTGTACTTTCGACATCCTTTATAAAACTTTAAACTTTTCTCCCTTATTATCTCGGCATTTTCTTCCATGCACTGGATCTGCTTCATCAAACAATACAACTCTAAGCACATCTTAGCAAAATTTCAACTGACAAACTGTATATACTCCATATTTACTAAGCATTTAGATCACATATTTTATGAGTCACAAAAATGTGCATTTCTACCAGTTAAATATCAGCATGCAACCTAGCAGAGAATTGAAAACAAGTAGTTTACACATGTATTTCAGGGAATCAAGCCCTCTTATCATCTACGAAGCACACAAGTATGCAGCTATTCATGAGAAAAGAACCCCTAACATTGGCTTTCCATCATGTTGCACAAAACAGACACCTAAGAGGTTGAGATTTTCCAACCAAGTTTCGCCATCCATGATGAGAGGTTGAGATTCATTGTGTTCAGCCACGGGGTGCAAATAGACAAACAAAGAGAAACTTAAAAGAAGGGAGAGAATGGGACAGTATGTCCAGGTAACAAAGATCCATAATGCATTTTTAATTATTTATTCAGCTTCGTTTTAACGTTTTCTTTCAACTATATTTGATGACCAGATTTCCAGTTGTCATTTGCTTTTATTTCAATGGATCACATGGAGGCTATTGAGGACAAAGGTTGAAAGGAAAATGTTAAAGAGATTGGCCACAGCATTCCTCATAGGTTGTTTTTAATACGTTCCTCATAGATATTTTGTAATTTCAATTAATGACTATCTCCAGTATGCAGGGCTCTATTTCATGTGCGGTAGGTTTTTAATTGAAATACTGAGATTGCATTAAGATGGTCCACACTCAATTCATTAAAACTATTAGGGGTTTTTTTTAGCCCAATTGCAGAGGTGGGTAGCTAACATATGAGTTTCATGCTAGTCTCATGACAAAGCACATTGCCTCAACTTCCATGTCTTGCCATACATCAACTAGATGGTATTGCAGTCTGTGAGCATTGTCATGATCTCAAGATTACCCGTTCACTTCTTTTCGCCTATTGCCCACTCAATAATTGGGTAAATTTTTCATTATTCCAACTTATCTTATTAACTAGATGTCGTCTTCAATTCTTGTGGGCATTTCCCCTTTCCAACAACCTTATTCCAAACTGCCTTCTTATTCTCATTTATGTGTATTCGGTTGTACTTGCTTTCTTCTTCTTAATGAGCATAATAGGCTTTCCTCTCATTCTGCTATGATTGTTGTCTTGGGATATAATCTCGAGCATAGAGGTTATTGATGTTATGATCCAATTTGGAAGTGCCTATATATATATATATATATATATGTTGTTGTGTCACATTATTTGAGCACTATCCTTACTATGTTCTAGCTTCATCTCCAACTCCTTTCTTCCTTCCACTGTTGATAAACGCACTTTTCTTGACATTGTTTCTCTTCTAACTTCTGAGATTCCTCTATCTATCTTAGCTTTCTAACCTCCTTTAGGGGACATCCTTACTTTCATGGCCTCCCATTATTTAAATTTACCATCACTGAGAACTAGTTGATGTGTCTCCATAAGTGCCCAATTTAAGTCCTAGCCTGCTAACTGATTCCCTAGTAAACAATTTAGCCATCTAACCAACTCCTCTTAAGTGTTCTTATCCTCTTTGTGATAGGTGCAAAGGCTAACTATGAAACACTTGCACTCTATTTTGGTTCACATACTAGTGTCGAAAACATCTGGGGCACGGAAAAACGTTTGGGACACAGAAAAACATTCAAACACCTCTTGGACACATGTTCGACACGTAAAAAAAAAGTGTCTATTTTTTTATTTTTTTTCTGAATTTTGGACATGTTCAAAACATGTCCTGTTAGGAACACGTTTTTTGTCATATTCTTCTTCGCTTTTTTGGGTTATGTATATGTAAGAGTCCGAGGTGGACCATACCAAGGAATCCAACATTACCACTTTAACAAGGGGCTTTCTAAAACTGCCTTCACCATCGAGCAACTACCATGATCCCCGGATGAGGAAATATCTCCAAACAAGGATCTATGATATCATCGGGGAAGTCAATTGCCCAACGAGGATCTCCATGATGTTGTCGGGGAAGTTAATTGCCCCACAAGGATTTCTATCGGTATTAGTCTAAGATGGCAGCCAAGCGACAAGGTTGTAGCTCTAGTGTGCTCCTAGGATTGTGACATGTTGTAACCCCCCACGATTACGGTGATCCCCTTCTTGTGGGATAAGTAATAGCCCCCTGGGTCAAGATATACTGTGTGGTATACCTCGGATCCCCGAGATTATGATTATACTCCTACGTGTGACTAGCTCATGAGCCCCACAGTACAATTTGGTGAAAATAGTAATATTCTACCCCCAAAAAAAAAAATGTGATACACCGGCTTATATTCCTCTTCTCGAGAACAAGGAATTAAGTGGATCGGAGGCTGATAGTAAGGGGCATGGTACAAACCGGGGGAATATTCCTCTCAGATACTCGGATTAATTGGATGAGGGCACGTGTCATGTCAAGTGCGAAATAAGGGAACCTTAATATTCGTGCACACCAAGGTCTATAAATAGCACCCCTTAACCAAAGGGGAAGGCATAAAGCTCAAGGTCAAAAGACCCTTACTATTTTGCCCTAATTGGTGACTATCGCCATCATCATCCTATTATTTTGCCCTTTCATCTCCCGTTTTATCCACCTACTCTCCTTCCCTCTTCTTCAATTAAAGTCATTCTAGGAGGAAGGCTCCTAGAACCCCACTCTTATATCACACACGCATATATATGCTTCTTTAAGTTTCATACAGTAGTAAGCAAATTTATTTTGGAACTTAGATCATGGATATTGATGATTAAATGAATAAGTTCTTAAATTTTTATTTAATGCCTTTGTTATTTTGATATCCTAAGAATATCGTTGTAATTTGTATGTTTTTATACCAATTTTGATTGAAATAATGTTAGGTTTTTAACGCCTGCGGTTGGATGAGTTAGGGAGAGGCTTGGGTAGTATCTCCAAGGTTCAGGTTCAACTCCACCCCAAGGACCATTTACCTATGATAAAAAAAGAAGAAATAATTTTAGGTTTTTATTATATGATTATATAAAAAAATAATTTATACATATATATATATATATTCAACATGTTCTTGACATATCCGTGTTTTACTTTTTTGAAAAATGCCAATTCGCGTGTCCATGTTGTATTATATATGTGTCATGTGTCCTATGTCCATGCTTCTTAGTTTGCTAACTCAGTCAAAGTTTTCTATTCTTACCCTCGCCAGGATAGGTGTAATGGCATATTGTTGCTAACTCAGTCACATTTTTCTTCTTCTCTCTCCCTCTCTTTACTTGCAGCTATTGTCACATTGGGGGGCCCCAAATTATTATGTGGCATCTAGGATTTCTTTGGTGGGAACCTATGAATGAGAAGCTAACTGCACTTCAAGTGAACTTATATTTGGGATTTCATTCTTCTTCTTTTTTTCCTCTTTTTTTTTTTTATAGGTAAATCACACACACACACATACACATTCTTTGCCCCCCAAGTAAATAAATAAAATGAGTATACTTTTGTAATCCCAACTTGGATGTTAGGGATTCAAGCTTCAAAATGTATTTTCTTAAAATAATTTATGATGATTTTCTTGTAAGTACAATAAGAATAAAAATTAATAAATAAATCAAGTTTTAAGCCAATAAATTTCACTTGAATGGCATTTCTCACATTCTTGCAATTATATTAAAAAATTAAAATAGAGACTCCACCAGATAAACGGATTGAGTATCTACTCGTTGAGTTTTCTTACTTTTTATTAACATATATATATATATATATATATATATGAGGATGACCAATCCTTTGTAGATTATTTAATTTTGTTAAAGTTATTTTTATAAAAAAAAAAGTGCTCCTCTGCCGGCGGAATAGGTTCACTCCATTAAATGGTACGAGCTGCTACAGTACTATTAGATGAGTCTTTCTAATTATATTAGTACTTAATTATGTGGGTCGGAAAATTTCTTATTGATTTTTTTTATTAGTCTATTGATTATTAAAATAGTCTTCTATAGTTGGAAGATTTTAGGTTATGATAATAAATTAGTCGTATCACATTTATGATATGAAATACGTTTATAGCTTAGATTACACAATTAATGGTAAGTTGCATGTCAATCTCACAAATACTGCAATTAACCTGATAAATGTATAATTCTTTATGCATATGATAAACAAAGATTGGAAATAAAGGTGAGAAGATTGCTCTATTCTAAACACTTACACCTTGAACAAATAAATTAATAATGAAGATGGTAAATTGTGAAGACCCCGCAGTGGCGGGAGCCTCATGCTCTCAGTTTGCATACCCTTTGTGCCTTAGTGTTGAAATTTTAAGGTAAAAAAATGAACTCACTTAGTTTATATTGTTGTGGAATTAAGGTATTGCTCACAACACCCACTACTCCAACAAAAAGAATGAAAGCCATTGTTGAAGCTTCTAAAGGATTTGTATATCTTGTAAGATCCTCTCTCTTTAGCTTTGCTTTTCTCACCCTTATGGCTAACATGCACAATTGGTTTACTATATTTTTATAGATTTTCGTAATATCTATGTTTATATTGGTATTATTAGTTATAAATTCTCAAGGATGAATTCACACTTCATAGTATGACAATTTTGAGTGATTTTAGGAACCAATTTTATGGCATCTATAGAGTTAGTTTAATTAATCGATTTTTGTGTCTTTCTGTAATATCTCAATTTGTTGTTGATATCTTCTTTTGTTATGCATTAAAATATAAAGCTATTAGGTTCAGTCTTTTTGGTAAGAAATAATTGTTATTGGGGGTATCTAGATAAGTTAATTTATTTAAAATAGAGAACACCATGTTGAATGACAGCCCACTATATATAAAAACTTAGTTTTCACCATGCCTATGCAAAACCTCATAAGATGAGATATTTTATTTTTGAAAACATATATATGATATTAAATAGCATCTGTATTGTTTTTATATAATACAAATACAAGGGAGAGGTTCTCTTTGCATGAGGAAAAGAAGAGGAAACGTCTCCTGCATGTGCTACAAGCTAATGCCACATGCAGCTTTTGAAGCCTAATGGCCTTGGATTGCTGGCTGGTCTCTTACCACATCCTTCAACAGTTCAATTGACAATTTAAAGAGAAAGAAAAATCAAAGTGAATAGGTGTTACAAGTACAAGCAAGCAGCTGAATTTGCTAACCATCTTCTATTGCATTGCTCAATGGCTAGGAAGTTGTCTGGTTTAGTGTGTTCAGTTTTTTGGTGTATATTGGATTATGTCAAGATCGGTTAAGGATCTTCGGACATGTTGGAATGTAGCATGCCCCTCAAAGAGTCGATGGAAAGTGTAAAATGTGGTTCACCTTCGTGTTTTATGGCGCATTTGGTTAGAACGGAACAGCCGAACTTTTGAGTGGGTGGAAAAATTCATTTTTATAAAAATTTGTAACTGCTTATAAGGTTCTGCTAATAATTTTCCAACAAGATGACTGTCATTTTGTTATTTCTCATTTCGTTTGTGCATTGAGTTGATCCAGCATTAGTCATTTTTGTTGAATGTTTATATATTATTTTGCTTACCGTAAAATGCTTTTAATTACAACCTAAATTGCAAAATTTAATGCATCATTTGGGTACACGACCTATGAAGTAGGATCCTTTAGATACTTTTAGTCGAGGTGCATGCAAGCTGGTCCGGAAAACCAGTTATCAAAAAAAAGGGATCCTTTGGATAATTTTTTTGTTGGAAAAATACACTTACTTGAGATGAAGACAAAATTACACGTGCTATTTATGTGTTTTTTGAAAATTTATTCTTCAATTATCTTATTTCAATGTTTAAATTGCTATGAAAACATTTCTACAAGTAGAAACAAATGTCTATCACTTGCGGGTGTATGCAGAAGTACACAAATTAGTAACTGCCGCATGTTGATTACCACATATACATCTAAATTCTAAAGTTCTATAATAAGCTACGCATAAAAAGCTCTCATAATAATCCGATGCAATACTGAAAACACATTGAACAACACAAGGATCGCATTGAGCATAATTCATTCAAACGAATAAAATTTTGCAAAAACAATGAGAATTAAAAAAATTTAAACAAAAAAGGAAAGAAAGAAAGAAAATTACTTGCTGCCGAAACATAGGCGAATCATCAAGTTTGGCGAAATGCATCTTTCCATCTTGCACGGGAGCCCGATCAATACTACAACTAGGCGAATCCAAACTCATCTTTCTCGTACACGAATCATAAATAAATCTCTCATGGAATACACTCAAAATCAAAACAAAAAGCCCTAAAAGATCATCAAAAATGTTGAAAACACAATTATGATTCTATACTTTCTGTAGTATTTTTCTCGCGTAGATCAAATATGAGCGATGCATTCAGAAGTGTTTGAAACCGGGCACAGCGTGACGCGAGAGAAAGGGAGAGAGAGAAAGAGATGTTTTGGCTTTGTAATTGACCGGAATGGGAGGAAAAAATCGTTTTCCGGAACCTCTTGTTGCGATATTTCATGGCTGTCACTAATAAAACCTGCTGTTTGCCCCCCTCTCTCTCTCTAGAGGGCGTCGAGTTTATTTTCTCTCTCTATATAATTTAATTCAGGGTTGGGACCAGTGACTTAACTGCCCATAACTTCCGGTCCGCGCCAAGCCTCCCCTTTTGCCCTTGACGGCTTTACCCCTTCTTGCCCCTGCAAAATGTAATTAAATTTGTTATTAATTTTAGGGTTAAATGCATTTTAATATTATATAATTTTTCATGAAAATTTTAAATAAGATTACATAATTTTAATTTAAACATTTGAGCTTGTCGATTTATTAATGCATTTCAATGTAAGCCAAATATAAACAGTTATTTAATTATATTTTAATACTTTCATACCCTGTAATTTTATACAGGTTTCAAATGAGATGTTAAATGTATAATGTGTGAACAATTATTATTAATAATTTAGAACGATCGTTTGTAATTGTTTTACATTGAAATATATTTATAATTCGATACATCAAATGTTTAATTTTTGTAAAATAGTAAGAGAAATATCTTCTCGAGCGATATTTTTGGAACAAATGTTTAATTTTTGTAAAATAGTAAGAGAAATATCTTCTCGAGCGATATTTTTGGAACCGGGAGTTTCTCCATTTCTATTAAAATGAAGGAGCTCCATTTCTTCATGAGAACAATCTTCCTGGCATCTGATCCCCCCTCTCCCCCAGCATAGCAACTTAAGCTGAAACAAAAGGATAATGAACCACAAAAAATCATTAAAGAAAACAGATTGAAAATTCATTAATTGTTCAGAGAAAGATAGCCTTGCTTAACGATCGAGAATTCCAGGAAAATTTCAGAGAGTACTACTTCTGTGGTGTTGGACCCTGAGTAATTTTGAAATTTGCTTTCAATACTGAATTGAACTTATATTACAGGTGCTAATTTTTTATTATTTTTAAATCAAGCTAATGAAGCAATGCAAAGAAAACAGAACAAGTTGAACAATATCAACCAGTGGTTGGTGTGCATTTGATTCAATTCTCCTTCTTTCTAGAGCAGAAGTAGCCATCAAACAACAGTCGCTATGGTAGTGAAACGACAGTCGATACATAATCAGAGTCCAGAACCACACTTAATAAATAAAACTGTAAGTAACTCTTATTTTTCCTATCAAAGTAAGATTCATTCATTTCTAAACGACACCTACATAACTTGTTCATGCAATTGTAACGCCTACATAACTTGTTCATGCAATTGTAACAGCCGTTACGTATCAATATCAGTCCTTACACTTGTAAATATTTTACTAACTAATATATCAGTGTGTAACGAAATTGGAGTGCTCAAAACCCATTACGTAATAACTGATATTTAATACTGATGAAGTAGCTTCAAAGCTCTGCTGTTTGACCTTTCAGAGGCAAAGATATGATAACTCCACCTGCATTTAACCCAACTCAGATACAATATACATTGTATTTTCGGTTTAGGTTCTACTATTTGGCCTGCATTTTTTAAACTACTTTGCTTATGAAAGCAACAATCAAAGAAATTTTAGCCGTAAAATGCGAGACAGGTAATTCAAAATCACTAACAAAACAATGCCTCAAGTTGTGACATTTGAACCAAATGCTTTGCTTTTCTTTGGTGGCTTTGCCTTCAAAAGACGTCAATTAATACTGATGAAATCTTTGATCTGTCATCATGAGCAGTCTACAGAAACGTAATATTTTTTCATACATTATAAATTTTCATTCATCCCACGGTTTCTCAAAGCACACATCCCAAAATTTGCTCCGAGGGTTCTAAAAATAAATTAGAGCTACAAAAATTGCTTAAATCCAGAGTATGAAAGTGAAAACTGTAAATTCAAGCCCAACCAGAAAGGCACTCATCGCCAAAGCCTACTTATGAAGCCCTTCTTGTCCTTCTTCATCCTGTTCTCCAGTGATGGAAATTCAATCGAATTATAAGCAAGGTCCAGTACGATTGGATTGCGAGGGATTGTTTGGAAGGGTGGTGGGAATTGCTCAATATGTGGAACTCCTTTTGTGTTGGAATCACCAACCGCAGATTCGTAGATATCCAATTTCTCCATAAGGAATTTCTCCGGCTGAAACAAGTTCAAATCAGCATAGAATCAATAACATTTGAATATATGACCACAAACAAATATTAGTACTATTCAAAACATACTTAGAATACAGTAATTTTTCAGTTACAATACAAGGATGCTGAGTTTAGTACCCTCCAAGAACACGTTCCCTCCTAAACACATTGAAATTTTAACTTTCCTTATATTGGTTAATTAGAAAATGTTTCAGTAATTTAAAAATTCTGACATTTTAAATTATGCGATTTTCAATTCAGCATTTTACACGATCTCCTATCACAAGGTCAAAGAAAAGAAACAAACATAATGGAAAACCATAGGTGTCCACACAAGAAGCAACAATATATCAAAAGATGGAAAGAAAGAGTATACACAAAATCCTAAAAACACTGGATGTAGGGCTGAATGATTAAAAAAAAAACAAGTCATGCAGTCAACCACTTATATTTGAAACCAAGGCTTTATGTGTTTAAGTCAGATTGAGTATGCACCAATAAAAAAGTCAATAGCCATGAAGGTCCCTATTTGGTTGTGTGAATCATTTAAGAAGTAACGATAATAAATAACATTCAACGCTGGAAGAAAATGTTTCAGTACCAAATGCTGTTCAATCAGTCCATATAATTCACAGCCCGTACACTAAAAGCCCTTCGTATGACATCTGGATACTCAACCTTAAAAACCCCCCTTCTTTTTTTCATCAGTAAAGAGGTATATTCATTAAGACTCCAAGGGAGTGAACCATTATTACAACAAAAAAAAAAGAGTACTAGACCACAAAAATTAAGGCCTCAAATCCCCCAAAAAATCTTTAAGTGTCTAAATACATAGGATTTCCTTCTTTTAACAAAAAAAAAAAAAACCCTCCATTCCTATTCTTCAAAGGCACCACACAAGACACAAAAGGCACAATTCTCCATGCTATCCATGCTTCCTTTCTCACCCGGCTACACGTCCAACTCAAAAAAAATACCTCTCAAATAGTGGCCGGCATGACTCATGAGCACCCAAAAAGACCTCCGTTCATATGACATCCAGATATTCAACCTAATAGCTTGCTTCCAGCAAATCATTAAAGCTTATAGGTACCAGTAGTTCACAATTGTCCTCAAGCACTAGGACCACCCAAAAGGCCATTTATGATGTTACCATGCCAAGGTAGAACCACATTGACAAGTTTTGATGGACCAGCATGTACACTGCCTAAATTGTTTTGTTTTGTTTTGTTTTGTTTCATTTCTGATTAGTACGTGGACAGACTAAATCATAGGAGTGATTAATTCTCTACAAAGAAATCAAGGATACAAGTATTGGTCAGAATCACTCCCAAAAAATGTATGCAAGCTGAATGAATGTTTATCATTTGGGTACTTAGAAAGTGGCCCACCTAGTTTAAACTGATCGAAATTTTTTGGGTTTAAACTTTAAAAGCAAATTAACAAGCAGGAAGGCAGAATTATACTAAAGTATTTTGAATATTAACTGCTTGCATTGTACACAGCTAGCCAGTTGTTGAATTTCCCATCCTTTCGTTCCCACACAAACACAGATAGAATACACACTCTTGGGATGAGCTTCGCCGGGAGTCATACTTATCGAAGTTACATTATAAATAGATGCTGTTAAATTGGGATAGAATGTTCAGGTCATACAAGTTAGCATTAATTTATTTTTATACTAAATTTTTTAGAGCTTTTATTTTGTATTTATTTATTTTCTGAATTGATGCAAGTAGAAAATCATAAATCTAGGGTAAATAGTACCTTCTTCTCAGTTCCAGCTAATGATATACTCGAGATTTTATTCGAAAGATTCTCTGGAGCTTTCTCTTCCTCCATAATCCCCGTTGCATGCTCTATACAACTGTTAGATCTACAATCATCATATAACATCTTCAACTCCTTCATCATAACCTGTTAAGGGAGGAAAAAGAGTTAAAAAAACAGCTGAAACTGAGTATTTGTTGTTTCAATACATGTGTTTTTTGGGTAAACATCTTAAACCACAATCTTTAAGAATCAGTGCATTGATAAATCCTTTCAAAATAATTTATCGAATAGTTGAAGGATCCCCAACATTGTTTTACTGACTAAATATTTATTTCCTAAGTGATATTGAGCCAACAGGAAATGTTTTTCTGATATGGACCCTAGCAAGATTGCCAATGTCAATCACAAGCATGTCGCTAACTTCATCAATATATGCAGGCATAAAGCAGTATTGGGGTTGCACTGTACAAATTGTGTAGAGCAATTTTATGATCTATGTTAATGAAAAACAGTCAACAAAAGCAAAATGCATACATGAATGTACACACCTGATCAATGGTAGTCAGACTTTGAAGTTCTTTAAGGGCAGTATCAGCTAGAGATTGAGCACGGCAGTATAATGCATATGCTTCTGTTCTCTTTCCAGCCGAACTGTAGGATTTAGCCAAGTAAAAGCACCTGACAACAAATTGAGAGACCTTTCAATTGATATAAGCTGAAAAGACTTTACCTGACATACATGGCAATTGGAAAGAGAATCACCCTAGCAGTATGTTTAAACTAGTTATAAAAAGAGAACGATAATAAACCAGAATTAGATCTGTCAATTCGCAAAGCAGCAACGCTATGAGCCACAAGAGCAACCCCAGAGAGAGAGAGAGAGAGAGAGCATTACATAATGAAATATCTTTCAAGTGGAGACAGAAAACGGGGCCAATCAGATAAAGAAATTCAGATATAATAAAAAATACAAACATAATTCAAAGTGCAACTGAATTGCAGGTTTTTGCTTTATCTTCATATGCAATTAACCACATTATGATTTGGTCTTCAAATAGTTATTTCAGGCATGAAGCTCCACCTGAAGGCAGGAACGTGAACACAGAGCACAAAATTGATACTAGTTTTAAAAAAGAATTCAGAATAATTTGACAAGAGCGAAATAACATTCTTCGAAGGGGCCAAACCTGATCTATACCAATCAAATAAAAAATTCCAAAACCACCACTGTTTTCAAGTGCTTCTACTGATAGAATCAGAAGATAAATACTAGCTTAAAGATCTCTCATGACACATACCAACAACTTATGAAGCACGGACGCTCTATTTTGGCTCACGTGTCCATGTTGGACACCGACACTTTCGAACACTTCCCAGACACGTGTTGGATACTTGAATCATGGATGTGATGATTAAATGAAGAAATTCTTTAATTTTTATTTAATGGTTTTGTAATTTTAATATGTTAATAATATTTTTATTATTTATGTGTATTTATACCAAATTTTAATTAAAACATGTAACACGTGCACCAAAATCACATTCATGATAATAATGTAAATGTTCTAAAGTAAGACTTCATGATACAAAATGGTTTTAGGGTGGGTTATTGTACAAAATGATAGGAAAAGTTAAGAAACAAGTAGATAAGAAAAGCAAAGTCAAAATGAGGATATTGAGAAAGATAAGTGGAAATATGAAGACACAATTACAAATGAACCCATTAGTATGAAATTAGAGGCAGCATCAAACTGTGGACAAGACAAGAGGATGTCAACCAAAATTATTAAGACATACACAACAAAGATCAATTGTCACACCAGTGATATTCAAATTAAAGGTAAAAGAATGACGCAAAAGAAGATGTGGCCTGACATATTTAGAGATGATGTGATGGTCTATGAGTTAGCACAAAAATATGGCCCAATATAATGGAACTGTGAAACAGGATATGAGAATCAAAACCCAGATGGTATACATCCTTTCCAAGATTGGCCAAAATAAATGTTTTGATTTCTTCCTTTTTTCAATCAGTAAAAAGTGAAATTTATTAAAAACACCTAGAGGTTGCAAGTCATGTACAAAAGAGTTTTGATTTCTTACAATTGTTTTAATGTCTTCTCTAGACTGAAACATATGACCTGTTTGGGTCACCACATCGTGGACCCTATTGGTCAACCAAACAAATCTTTTGGAAAGTTCTAGATTACGTACTTCAGTTCAGTAAAATGGGAACCATGCCAAACCACACTGACTGGCTGGGTCAACCAACATTTCAAAAATAACTTCTGTATGTTTGGGGGATGGACTCCATAAAGATTGATGTGGGTGAAGCAACATTTCAAATCATTTAGTAAGTGTTCTACAAACAAATGTAAATGAGTCCATATGAAACAAACCTTTCTGCTCGCAAAACCAAACTTCTGAAGGCACATTCTTCAGCAAATGCCACTTCTTCTGGTTTTCTATCTCTTCCAGAACTAACTAAATCAGAAAGATCAGCTGTATTCTGTCAACAGCCAAAAAAAAAAAAATACTCTAGTTTTTCCGTTATACTGATGTATGTAACAGGCTCTAGAAAGATTGCTACAGAGGTCTAAAGCAACTCTAGGTGCAGATAGGAATGTTAAAAGCACAAAGAACATAATTAATGTGGTTGTTCACCTGTAATAACAGATCATATAACCGGACAAGTTCTTCTGGCTTGGTGACTTTCTCATTTTTGTCATCCCGAGACTTACTTAGTTTGCTTTTGGCTATGCTCACCAACAACTGGTTCCGTTCAATGGTCCGCTGTCCTAAGACGGCACCAATAGCTTTATCAAGGCCACTTAGATCATCTTTCATGCTTTCAGAATTACCTGTAGTGACCTAAAATAAAAGGAAAAGATGTCAGAGTCAACAATACGAAAGATAAGAATGAAATTGAGTTGCGCATTAATGTATCAAACAAAACATCTACTTCACAAAATCCTTCACAACAAATAGGAATGTTATGGCATTAAATATTTTTTGATAATTAAAATATATCACTGGTTGTGGGCCTTGTGGCATTAATCATTAACAGTCCATACCAAGTCATTACGGATGCAGCTCCTGGCTTCATGATATGCGGCAAAGATTTTGTCAAAAATGGCAAGTCTTTTCTCTACTGGAAGGGATTCTGCTGTTGGACCATGTAGATCTTTCTCCAATTCCTGAGCTGATTAAATTTTTCATGTAATAAACAAAGTTTGAGATTGGTTTATACTGGAAGTATAATAGATTGAGAAAGGACCCATTACATAATGAAGCCTGTAACTATATTTCAACAGAATATTGCACAATGCACATCCCATTAAGGAAGAGAAAAAGTACGTGGTGCTTCAGGCTCAACCTTTCCTCAAAATAAATCCAACATCAATACTGTGTTCGTGTCTCCAAACTATATTGGTAGATTCTACTTCATAAAATTTTAACAATGTTCCTAAATGAAACCACTTGAAAAAAAGATTTACATGGTACAAGATTGCCAAATAAACTCATAAGTTAAATCAAAGAACTACAAAAATTTCCATAGCTAGAAGTCATCGGGGATATAACCTGCAAGATTGTGGTTGTGGTGCATTAACTAATCAAAGGTATGTTGCTAATTGCTCAACTAGTTGCCAACAAAAAAAAAAAAAACTAGTTAAGACAAATTTAGGGAAAGCTTTGTTCTTTTTTTTGTTGGGGTTGGGGTGGGGTGGAGGGGGGGGGGGGGGGGGGTGGTTTACTTTCACATATCACACATCAACAACCCATCAGATAATGAAAACTAGTGTTATGAACAATAAGTAACACAGGATATAACAAAGTTAAAAGCAACATTTACACATACTTGGCAAATCTGTTGACTCTGAAACTATGGTGCCCTTTTGTTTTATTGTAAGAAGAGACTGATTACAGACCTTTCAATATGGCAACCCGTGTCTTTGCATTGGAAATAGGAAATCTATGACCAAGCCAATTAAATTCTGTCATAGATGCAGCCTGCTGAGACCTTGCCTCAGCCATAACAGCCTGCAAATCAAGGCAATGTGAGACAAGTATTAATGGGAAAGTAGCACATGCTGGGGCATTCTTTTTGAAATTTTCAGATGGGAAGCAACAACCTCAAATATCATCAAAGCAATCCTATGAAGGTAATAAATCAATAATGTATACAGCATTTGTGGCTTAGTCCTTGAAATAATTGGACCCACCTCCAGTTTAGCTTTGAAAAGGTCCAGTGCAGGTCCTTCCATTTCACCGATGTGCATAAGCTCAGAAGCTTGTAAATTTGACTCACCAATTTTGTGTAGGCAGTACCTTATACTTGGTTCTAATTCCTCAACACGCTCACGACACAAAACTTGATTCTCTAGGTCTCCATATTTCCCAAGTTCCTCATAAACAGCCCTATTAGATAAATGAAATTAGCCAGTAACTATCTCCTAAAAGGAAAGAAGGAAAAATATATGAGAAAATCGCCTGATAGCGGCAATATCCTAGATTGCCACCTGAGAAGGGGAACAAACACGTTTTGGAGGAGCCAGACATAGAAACATGCATAAGGATTTGCAGGAAAACTCAACTCAACAAAAGTTTATCTCAAATTTCAAGGAGCAAATAGAGGTTTTTATTCTCTTTGTTTTTCAATAAAATCTGGGATCATTTATACATCAGGAAGACACACTGGCATTTTTTTAAGTGTGAAGCAGCAATGAACAATTTTTGAGATATTAAGGAGACACGTATGTACCTGGCACTCTTAAAACTCTTCAACGCAATGTCCCAATTATGATCTTGTTCAAACAATAAACTCCCTTTCATGTAAGAGGCATAGGCCTGTGAATTGAACATCAAACCTTGGTCAATAAATAATGGAAAATGTCACACTTCATATACTAAAAAATAAGAGTGGTACTCAAAGGTAAAAGTCAAGATGAAGCTCTTAAAGCATTCAAAATCATAACATCACATAAAGATGATGACTAATGAAAACAATAATTTAGGTCTATAGTTGAAGGCCACTCTACCTAGTGTCGATCCCATCCAGGCAGGCTACTGGGAGAGGTGACTTAAATAAAACCTAAAATTTTACATTATTTTGTACAAAGTGACTGCTCTCAAACTTAAACCTACATTCTCACGCTTGCCAAACATTTATCATTGCACCAAGCAATGGCCCCTTACAATTTAAATGTGTAATGAGATTTAAAAAATGTTCAAAACATCTACAAAATCACTAGTTCGAGAAGTGCATGAATTGCACATGGATCAACTTGGACATGCTACAATCAATTTTGATTGAACTGGGTCTTATTTTATGCTTATTTTAGATAAGTACACTACTAATATGCTTTTCTTATGTTTTTTAATGTTTTAGGGGTCGAAGTATTTTTTATAATTTTAAATTTGCTGGATATTAGCTGTAAGTACGAACTGGGACGAGGCCAACAGGGGCCTAGGAGGGGCAATTGCCCCCTCTCAATTTTTTTTATTTGTACTTTTTTTTTATAATTTTCAAAAAATAAAATTAAGTAAACTCCTTTAATTTAAGTTTTTGCCCCTCCTAGTTTTAAAAATTCTCACACTTTATCCTTATCTTAATTTTAGTTTGACTTCTCAACTAGACTTCTATCAATTATTTAGAATTTTATTTTATAGTCTAAAGTTTTTTTGAGTTTTTTTTTTCTTTAGTTAGACTTCTTGTCTAATTTATAGGTTCCTTTCTATCAATAAATTTAGTTAGTAATCAAAAATATTACCAATCAATATTGAATTTTTATACTTCTTTAATTTTTAAATTTGCGATCAAACATTAAGCTAAAATTTTGCCCCTCCTAATCTAAATTTCTGGCCTCGTCCCTGAATATGGACCATGGAACTTATTATGGGCTATGTTAGTTTCTACATGGATTCTTAGTAGGTATAAAATAGAGTTCGTAGTCAAAGTTAATAACTCCTCGTTTGGATAAGATGATCTAGAGAGAGAAGAAAGAATTCAAGTGGAGTGATAACACTTCCTCTTGTTTGGAATTTTATGATGGAAAGAAAAGAGAAGATTAGAAGAAAAAGTTTAAGTGATTAAGCCCGCTTCTCCAATCTATCCAAAAGTGGAGAAATTTAGAGAAAAAATAAAATTCATTTAATAAAATTTTTTAAAATATCAAAAATTCCCTTAAGTGCATGAATTAAAATTTTGGCCAATTGTAAAAAGAAAAGGTATAATTGTCAAATAGTTTATATATAGAAGATGGTCAACTTTGGTAATCATAGTTTATATATAGAAGATGATCAACTTTGGTAATCCATGACCATCAAACTTCACTATTCTCTCCTTTCTACTCATAGAGTTGTCAACATAAAAACTCTAAATATTCGGTGTAACCACCACTTATCCTTAAACCTCATCATTTGAAAATTCTAACTATTTACTTATTCATATACTAATCTTGTCAACTAAACAATATCTTTATGAAAAAGAGAGAGCGAACTAAACTTGACAAAACCTTTTTCCAACTATATGTAATCAGCTAAAGGAATCTTATTTCACCATTTTCCTTTAAGGTCATGACCTCTGTCAAACTATCTGTCATATCTTTCATACTATCTCAATCCATGTTAATTTTACTCTCTTCTCGCAAACTCACATTTTATATCAATTGATGTCAATCTTCCTCAACAGTATAGTTATTCACCTACACTACGCATGGTCAAACCATCTTAGTCAATATTTCTGAAAATAAAAAAGAGGAGAAAATATTTTACAGAAATGTGTAAAAAACAAATCATTTTGAATATATTTAGACAAATCATCTATAACTAAAATAAAAAATATATATGGACTTAATGTTGATCCGTAGTGCAAACCTACAATTATTGAAAATTCACTTGTTTATTTTACATTTTTTCTTATTATAGCCACAACTCCAAAATGCTTGCTCTTTTCTCTTTTTTCTTTTTTCTTTTCTTTTTTGTTTTGTTTGGGGGGCATCCAATGGTTGAGCTACATAACAAAGGATAGCCCTCACCCCCCCCCTACCCATAGACTCGCTAGCCCAATGGAACTAAGATTCAATCTTAGGTCTCTGGTATGACCTAAGAAGCATGGATATGGATGCGACACAACACGGACACGAGATTTTTCAACATAATAAGACATGGACACATTGGGGACACGCTAAATAATATATTTATTTTTATATATATGATCACGTAATCTAATTCTAACATTATTTTAATTGATTTCAAGATTACCTGTCAAAAATTAATACTAATAATAAAAATCTATTTGATGAAAGAAGTACACAAATAAAAAAAATTAAACATATAAATTATTATTATTATTATTTGATCCAAAATAATACAAATTAAATCAATTTATAGATTTATTATAAAAGGAAGACTTAATAAATAAAAGTAAAGAGAGGGAAATTTACAAATTTATTATAAAAGGAGTTAAAAATTAAATTAAAGAGGAGGGGAACAAGTTTGTCAGTGCTAGAGTTTCTAGCGGTCAAAATAAAAAATAAAAAATACCTGAAAGGCATTTTTTGTTGTCAAAATAAAAGGGAACCATCGTTGTGAAAGAGGGGATGGGGATTGGGAACCATCTAGAGGGTACAAAGAGAACAGAGAGAGAGAGATCGCACCCGAGTGCCTGATGGAAGAAGAAGGAGGAAGTAACTAATGGTGTTTGTGGCCACGATCTCCAGGTAGGTCTTGACTACCCCTCTTCTCTTCTCTCTCTCTTTGTTCCACTCTCAATCACTTTTTTCCTTTTTTTTCTTTTTTAATACCCATCTTCTATTCAAACGTGTCCAGGCCGTGTCCCACCGTGTCGAGAGCGTGTCCGGTCATGTCGGGAGTGTGAAAATTTTGGGATACTCAATTTTAACGTGTCGGGCACCAAAATAACAGGATGAACTAAAAGGAAATAATCACAACAAATACAGAAAATTATTTATGAAAAAAAAAAAAAACAAGTGTTAGCTTGAAAGGTTTCTCCTCCACCACCCAAAGAGGAGGTTGAAAGTTCAAGGCCCAAATGGAACAAAATAAGCGTGTGTGTGTGTGTGTGTCTTATCCAAAAAATGGCAACTATAAAAAAAGAAAAGAGAGGAACACAACAAATATAGCACAAGATAACTTAATTAAGAAGACACACCTCAGCTTCTAAAGAAGTTCTAGAATCTCCCTTGATGGCGCACAACTCTGCAAAAAGGGAAGCCCATTTCACTGCCTTCCTTAGCCTACCAATGAGGTAGCTGCGTTGGCGTGCATTTGGACCATCTGGCAGCTGTCTTTTTTCCATTGCATGGCTCCAAGCTCTTTCTGCTGTATAAAGAACCAAATGGAGAAACCTGCATTGGGTCCAAATCATGTAGACTGTTAACCAACAACTTTGACATGTTACCCTATTTAATACACGATAACTATGAAAACATGACAGTTCTATTATTTCTAAATCTGATTATCTATGTAGTTAATTGGGCTGTAAAAACACAGCCTTCCAAAGAGAATATACTTTTGATTGTTGGTAATTCCCTTAACCCCGCCCGGGCGCCCCTACCTTTTTAGATGACATGCCAAGACTTTCCAATGTGTGATAACAGCTTTGGCCTCCCACAAAGAATACATGTGCATGTGTATGTGTAATATGATCGTCAAAATATATAATTTTTTCCTTGTCGGGTACAGGAAAACATTACTGTGATAGCATATGGATGAAAGAATATCACAAGAGAGCAGCTGACACAAGGAACTTAAGCTGAAGAAAGTAAACAACACAGGTATAAAAAAATTCCAGGGCGGAGTAGTTGATTTTAATTCAAAAGCGCTAAGTTTGAACCGATGTTAAGAATGTGCACACATACTTATAGTGGCAAGCTATATATATCAAACAAAGAAATGTGCTATTTATATCACCAAAAAAAATTTAAAAAAATGCTTATATCCTAACAACAACAACAATAATAATAATAAGTTATTATGAAATTCGTGAAAATGATGATGAAGTATAATGACATGCAGTACAAAATGATTACAGCATCAGTGTCATACAATTATGGAAGTAAAAATAAGTTTTCATTTGGCAGAGGAATTTTGAGTAGATGAGACAATTTTTGACACCTTTGAAAGATTTTAGACTTACTAAATTGTGTTGTGAAAAATACAATTGCGACAAACATGCATGCATGGGAAGAGAAAGAGAGAGAAGGAGGTGAATCACTCAAAAAATTCTAATAGAACTGTTACGAAATGATAGAAGCAAAAATCCTTCATTGGATCATCCAGATTCATTATTTCTTGAGGCAATCATGCTTCATTGTCAGGCAAATATGACTTTCGGTAACTCTACATTGCTTTTAAGCCAACTAAATGGGAAGAACTATCTCAATCGTGTCATTCCAGTAGTTCAGCTAACTTAGAGCAACTTTGCGTTTTTGAAGGAAATGATGAGAATCTCATGGTAACCAAGGAGACAAGCATGTTTATTTCTATACTAGCATATCACATGCAGCAATAAGTTTAAATTTAAAAAAAAAAAAAAAAAAACTTTATACAAATTACAATAGAGATACAAAATCAATTTTATCAATTTGAGCCATCTGAAATGAACGCCAAACAGTACTACGAGCACACACCTCACTTCAGTGACAGTAGTTGCTGTTATGGCCTTTTTGGTGTATTTACCACGGCCATGGGTAAACTTCAATGATTTATACAACCTCCGCAATCGAGCAGTACAATACCTCCTGCAATTCCAATAAATTCATATCAAGACTAAACAAAATCAATTTTATACCACAAATGCCAGCAAATTAAATCCAAGATATAAACTTCTAGCACAAAAAGCCTGAGATGCAATATATCAAAGAAAAATACGTATATATATATATATATATACATATATCAGTTTATACCGGTAGCGAGTGTAATCCCCAAAGCGTAATCCATGCTGCATCTGAGAAGATTTCAATAGCTGCAACACTGAAAGACCGAAGCAAATCAACTCAATTAGGTATGAAGATTCATATACAACATAACGTGCATATATATATATATATATATAGAGAGAGAGAGAGAGAGAAAGGGAGATCAAAAGTGAACCATTGATAGAGAATTTGGGGTTGTTGATCTGTTCAGTAGCGGTTGATTTTTGACTGTCGATTTCCATAGCGGACACTTCGCTTTCCTTACCCATCAATCCTTCACGATGAGAGAGAGAGAGAGAGTGATTATTTAATGGCGTCAGTCGATTGGCAAATTACAATGGTTAACCTAGGTCAGGGCATCTCCAGTAGTGAACCAAACCCATATCAAAATTAAATTTGAGTCAAAATCCGCAAAAATCACTCTCCAACCCTAGACTCAAACCCATACCAAATCAAGTTTTACTCAAATCCAAACCCAAATCAGCGCGTTACTGTTCACAACATCAAATTTCTAACGGCTATTTTTTTTTTCCTACCTAGTCTCACTTCAGATGGAAAATGAAAGGAAAAGGCAAGGAAAAGAAATGGAAAGAAAATCAGGAAAACAGACCTGGCGGGAATCGGTGATGGCGGGAACGATCGCGCAGAGACGGTTGAAAAAGATCCGCTTGAAAAAGATACAGTTTCGATCAGAGGAAAGAAAACAAACAGATCTGCTGGAAAAAAGAAAATACAGAAATTCAAAAACAAAAAAGTATTTCATTTAAAATTTCAGAAAATCAAAAAAAAAAAAAAAATCAATACTCACCTATTGTTGCTTGCGGTCTCCTCTCCGATGATCGAAGAAAACAACGGACGAAGCTAAGGCTCTCCCGTGATCGGAGCTCAATAGAGATGGAATAATACACGCGCGCAGACGGAGAGGGAAGGAGCAACGCAGATGCCTAGGGTTTGAAGAATGAGCATTGAGCAATGCCGAAGACGGCTCCCTTTTTTATTTGTTGGTGGGGGAAGCGGGGCGGCGGCCAGTGAAGGACCGAGGTTGCTCGTTCCCAACCGGGGTTGTTCCTCCAGATTGTCTTCTTGATTTCTACAGCTAAACATAACTGTCAGCAGTAATATAGTAAAAGCCAAACGGCGTCGTTGATACACTAACGTTAGTGGTTAACCGCAATTACAATGGTTAACACTGATGTAAATAGCATCAGTGCGCTTGGATTTGCGTTAAATATAAAGCCAAACGTGTTAGGATAATCCTGTTAATTCTTTTCAAGTTCACGTGATAAGATAGGGATCAGTTATAATGGGATATGGATACAAATATAAGCGGAGATTTGTTACGATATATGTCTTCACATGTAAGATGTTTTATTATTATTTAATAAATTTAATTTATTACTTTTACGTTTTATATTATTATACATGTAAATATTATTTTATATCATAATATTGTTAGTTCTTGAATTGTTATTGAAAATAATTTATGTATATAAATGAGATTTATGTGTAAGAAATATAAACTTATTATCAAACAGTTCTAGAGTTGTTCGTCGTTAATGAAACTAGATATCTTGTCTCTAAAATTGTAATATATTTGATCTCTATATGATAGGGTAATTTATTTAGAGTAGTAGAATCTGAATTATTGTATTAGTGTATTTGGAATATACTGAACTGAATCACTATAAAAAAACATGTTATATGGTCTTTGATGTAATTCTTATATTCACTATCTGCATTAAGTTTTTAATTATAAAATAATAGTGGACTCAAATTTTTAATATGATAATTTTGAGTTACGAGGTCTCTCAAATCAACACTTCAATATTTTAAGAAATCATTGTTTAGACTTGTGAGAATACATATTCTTAATATGTAATCTATCAAGATGTAATCTACACTCAAAATTAGAGAGAATGATATAAATAATATATTAATTCAATTGATTAATCACTAAAATCTCAATCCGGTATTTTTAATAAACTATTTATTGAGATGTTAACCATTTTATAATTAATAATTGGTGAATTAAGTTGTAAAAATAATGAGGAATTAGTTTGATGGTGTATAAACTCAAATCCTAATTATTAATATCCAAGTACATATGTTGAGTGATTTTGGAGTTTTTACCAAATTAGAATGCAATTCTAATTATTTAATAAAATTAATTAGAATTAATTAAGAGTTAATTATAAATTATTTGACTAATTGAAACTAAATTGGTAAATACGACTATTTCAGAAAGAGTCCTAGTGGAAGTGGGACTCTATCGGGATAGGAATAGGACTCGGCATGTGCATGTCTATTCTTAGAATGACCTTTTATGCGCATGACTTTGATGTACCTGATCGAGTCTAAAGTGACTTTTTTGATTGCCTATGTATCTACATTCTTTATTTTTTCTTAATTTTACAAATTCTTATAAATATGTGATATAAGAGATAGGCGTATACAACAAATATATATATATATATATATATATATTTTCCTGCAAGCGCAAAAGAGTGTCAAAGTACTAGGAAAACCAAAAAATACCAAGAAAGCTTTGGAAAAACTTGTTCTTCTCATTCACGTCCACCCCTGCTCTATATAAGAAAAGTCGATCATATATGTACACAGGAATCCTAACTAATCCTTAATATTCAGCCTATATACATGGTAATATATCTGTACAGCTAACATACATGGTAACATATAAATTGTATAACTTCCTAAATAGTATACGTTAACAAATGTATGTCTAAATAGCCAAACATGCCTAAAGTGTATACGTTAACATCCCTCCTTAAATTGATGTTGGTAAGTCAACCAACAACAATTTGCCAACAAGAAATTGATGCCGTTGTCGAGTCATTGCTTTAGTGAAGACATTAACCACTTGGAGATCAAAGAAATGTAAGGAAGAGATATCACCTGATTTGCCAAGGTATCACGAATAGAATGACAATCAACCTCAATGTGCTTGGTGCGTTCATGAAAAATGGGATTGGTTGCAATATAAATAGCATTAGTGTTATCAGCATGAAGAGGCGTAGAAGTAGTCTGAGGAAACTCAAGCTCCTCAAGAAGACCACGTAGCCATACAATTTCAAAACAAGCAGTAGACATGGCACGATACTCTACCTCAGTAGAGGATTTAGAAATACGATCTTGTTTCTTACATTTCCAAGAAATTAAGGCATCACCTAAAAACATACACCAACCCTAGTAGAGCAACGTGTATCCGGACACCCAACCCAATCAACATCACTATAGGCAACAAGTTGAAGAGATGAGCCGATAGGAAAGAACAACCCATGAGTAGGTGAACCGCGAAGATAGCGGATGATGCATCGAACTGTAGCAAGATGGATATGCCGAAAGGAAGACATAAACTGACTAACCTGATGAACATCATAGGAGATATTAGGTCGAGTAGTGGTCAAGTAGATAAAACTCCCAACCTAGCTGCCAATAGAGAGTAGGATTATCCAGAAGGTCCCCTTCATCTTTCTTGTATTTGACATTGACCTCCATAGGAGTATCAATAGAAGAAGTGTCCTCCAAACCAGCCAAGGTGATAAGATCTTGAATATACTTATGCTGATTCAAAAAAATACCATTGGCCTGATGATGAACTTCCAAGCCTAAGAAGTATATGAGCTGGCCAAGATCTTTCATATGGAAAGTGGCATGCAACGGCTGCTGAAGCTTAGTAATCAAACCATAGTCAGTGCCAGTAATGATAATATCATCCACATAAACCAAAAAAATGATTATACCCGACGCAGACTTGTGGAAGAAGAGAGAAGAATTATACTGACTTTGTGTAAACTAAAGGAAAAAAGTGTACTACGAAACTTCTCAAACCAAGCCCAAGGCGCCTGTTTGAGCCCATACAGAGAACGCATTAGCTTACAGACATCATGAGGAGAAGAAGTAATCATGCTAGAGGGAAGCTTCATGTAAATCTCCTCCTAGAGATCACCATGAAGAAAGGCGTTCTTCACATCCATCTGATGCAGTTGCCACGACTGTGAAGCAGTAATAGCTAAGATGGTTCGAACCTGTGGTCATTTTGGCAACAGGAGCAAATGTTCTCCTCATAATCAACCTCATATTCCTACTTGTTACCTAGAGCTACGAGGCGAGCTTTGTACCGATCCAAGGAGCCATCAGAACGAAGTTTTACAGAGAAAACCTATTTACTTCGAATAGGTTTGACTGTAGGAAGACAAGGAACAATATCCCAAGTGTGATTCTCCTCAAGTGCCTAAAGTTTTGTTTGCATTGCATTTTGCCAACACTCATGTTCCATGGCCTGTTTGTAGCAAGAGGGAATGGAAATAGAGGATAAAGTAGCGACAAGAGAGACAGGAGAATAAAACCCATACCAATCAAAGGGTCGAGAAGGACAAATAGACCGTCGAAGAGTGGTGGAAGCAGGAGTAGGATCAGGATCAGGCGCCGGGTCAAGATCGGTGGGGGGCATAGAGGAAGTGGAACTAGACTCATGGCGACGACGTCTTTCATACACAAAACCAAGTTTGAACCTTTCCATAATTGTCGGGGAATCAGAAAAACTAGGCAGAAGAGATAAAGATGCAGATGGCAGCTCAACATGAGATGGAAAGAAATATAGATTTTCAAAGAAAACCACATTCTTAGAAACCCGTGTACGACGAGCATGAGGATCACAACAAACATAACCCTTTTGAGAGGTAGTATAACCAAGAAAAACACACTTAACAGACTGAGCAATAAGTTTATGTCGTTACATGAGCAGGGAGATGCACAAAACAAACACAACCAAATGTACGAAGATCAGAGTATAAAGCAGAATGACCAAACAACTTAAAGAAATAAGAAACATGTTTTAACATAGGAGAGGGTAAGCGATTGATCAAATGAACTGAAGTAGAAAGCGCCTCACACCAAAAACGAGGAGGAACAGATGATTCAAGTAAAAGAGTTCTTACCACATCAAGAAGGTGACGATTTTTCCTCTCAGCAACACCGTTTTGTTGCAGTGTCGAAGGACAAGAACGCTGAGAGATGATCCCTTTACTTTGGAGAAAGGCTTGAAACTCATTAGACATGTATTCGCCTCCAGAATCAGATTGCAAGATCTTGATGCTGGCAGAGAATTGAGTCTTAAGAAGGGCAAAGAAGCGCTGAAAGACTGAAAAACTTCTGCCTTAGCCCGTAGGAAGTAAACCCAAGTAAAACGACTAAAATCATCAATGAAAGTAACAAAGTACTTATAATGCGCATGAGAAACAACAAGTGTAATCCCCCAAACATCACTATGAATAATATCGAAATAGTGCGAGGCATGAGATGCATGAGAAGGAAAAGGTAGAACTTTACTTTTGCCAAGTTTGCATGTTGTACAATCAAAAGAAAGATCAAAAGAAGAACATGTTTTATTGCCCAATAAACCAGAATTAAACAAATTACATAGTACACTGAGTTTGGGTGGCCTAGACGTCTATGCCACATCTTATTACCAGGACTAACAGCATTACATGCAAAAGAAAGTAAAGGAAAACTAGGGATAAATGGGGAAGGAGAAATATGGAGAGGAAAGAGTCGTCCTACTTTAGGCCCTTTCGCGATCATCTTCCCGGACACTTGATCCTGCACAACACAACCAAAATGAGAGAAATGGACATTACAGTTATTATCAACCAATTGACCAACAGAAAGAAGATTTGTGGAGAGGGCAGGAGACACAAAAACATCAGTTAAGGACGAGGAAAGATCACCAACAGCACTGATAGGCAGAGAGCTGCCATCAACGGTGTTAATTTTAAGATTTCTATCATAATTTCTGACATTGGAAAGGGGAACAATAGTATTGGTCATATGATTAGAAGCTCTGGAGTCAAAATACCATGGCTTAGAAGAAACTTGATGATTACTTGAGAGCCCAAAAGTAGAAAAAGCAGAAATGATCATTTGTTGAACCATTTCAGGAGTGAGTGTGTTAGGGTTTGCTAAGGCTGTAGGAGCAGGAATAAGAACAACCGGCGAGGCAACAGGCAATGCAGCAGAACTAGAGGCACCAGTGGAGGCATGATAAGCAGTACCCTGCTTCCTTTCAGGTCAAATGGGACAAGCAGAGAGGATATGACCCTGTTTCTTGCAGTAGTTATAAAACTTCGTGGGGCAATCTCGAGCAATATGGCCAAAAGCTTTACAACTAAAACACTGGACAACACGCATGTCTCTAACCTTATGCCTCCCTTGTGTTGCATAAGCCACAGGAATAGGTACACTAGCAGAAGCCTGACGGGCCATGGAAGCTTAAGTGAGTAGACGTTGCTCCTCACGAAGAAGTTCACTCAAACAAGCATCCAGAGATGGGACAAAAGCACGATTTATCAGATTAGACCATGCAATTTCAAAGTCTCGCTTGCTGGTTGCATGCACTGCTTGGACAGCAGAGAGAGCTGCAATGGGAACATTAGCATAAACAATGTCGGAATAGTCAGCCCAAAGAGTTTGAAAACCAGAAAAATATTCCTCAATTGAGAGACTTCCTTGTGTGAAATTAGCCATCTCATACTCCAATTGAAAACGCCTAGCAGAGTTGTCTTGATTGTAAACTGTATTGAGATAATTCCACATATCAGCAGCAGTTGTATAAGGCCTCAAATTGAGAACAAGATGAGGCTCAACCGAGCTAAGGATCCAAGTCATGATCCAAGCATCCTTAATTTTCCACTTAGACAAAGCTTCGACATCTTGAAGTGCGGGATCACTCCCATCTATATGACCCCATAACTCTTTTCCCATAACAAATAAAAGAAATTGAAATTCCCAGGCAGAGTAGTTCTTACTCATGAATTTCACAGCAAATGATTCAGAAGTCATGATGCCCATACACACCAAATGCCGACAACCCAAATGTTGCACAAACCTTACCGATAAGCACCAAACAACCTCAGATAATGCCGATAGTTCTGAGAAACTACCACGCATAAGCAATTCAATGTATTGCAGCCCACAAATCACTCATAGAATGTGCCGAGAACCTCAGAAATCCACCATCTCTTAAAATATAGTGCCGATAATCACCTCAGAAACCAGCAACAGATGGTGACGAAATCCCCAAAGATAGAAAATCTTGAAACAGGCAAGAGTCACGAACCTTGCTCTGATACCATGTCAAATTACTAGGAAAACCAGAAAATCCCAAGAAAGCTTTGGAAAAACTTGTTCCTCTCATTCACGTCCACCCCTGCTCTATATAAGAAAAGTCAATCATATCTGTACACAGGAATCCGAACTGATCCTAATATTTAGCCTATATACATGGTAATATATCTGTACAGCTAACATACATGGTAACGTATAAATTATATAACTTCCTAAAGTGAATACGTTAACAAAGAGAAGCTCACTCTTCTCTCTAGCGTACGGCTTGCACAGAGAAAAAAGAGAAGAAAGTCTAAAGAAGTAAAAGAAGAAAGTAAATCTAACCACTCAGATTATATAATTCATGTAGAAAAAAATATCCAATAAATTTATGAAATCACTTCCGCTTTGCTTACAGATCCAACACTAACCACAAACAAATTATAAGGTATTTGATTTCTTTAACATAACTAGCATTTTGCTTCATTTTCATCTGATAAAACAAATAAAAAGAAGAAGAAGATGATGATAGGTTTTGGGGTTAAAAAGAAAAAGAAAAAAAACAAAACACCTTTAAACTGATGACTGGCCAGAAAAAGTGCAGTAACACTGGCCAAAGACAGGCTTCACTTCATGCATATTTGAAGAGAAGCTCATGAGCATTTAGTGTCAGGGAAAATAGTCTTTTAGTGCCAACAGATGGGTTAAAATTTTGACTGGCCGACTTTCAAGCAACTTTCCTGAACAACATAACAAATAAATAAATCAAAAGCTATGCTTTCTGAAATTTGTCAGGAACTTATGGATCATGTCTTACCTTTCAGTTGTGGACCACTTGTAACTGAAGTCAATAATGAAGGTGCGTATTTCCATTGGGGCAAGTTCAACCACCAGCATGGCAGGATCAACAGGTCTTCCCTTCAATGCCTTGGGTTCTTCATCCTAAGAGGATTCTACTTTCCAGGCCAATCTTTTCTTCTTCATTTCTTCTCTTTCTTGATTAGTAGATAAACTCATCTCTGTAATTTTCTTTATCTAAAAGATAAACAATTTAAGAATGATTTAGTTAGTTACAAAGGAGACTGAGACTTGGCCAAGCACATTGCTTCTACCTTGTTAGTTGGGAACACTTTCTTCAACTCCACACTCGCCACAACTGAGAGATCCTTGTCCTCTGTAATCTAGAATCAGGCATGAACCAAAAAGTTAGATTTTTAGAACACATTACTACATTGAAAAATCAAAGGTATTATTATTTTTTATAACTTTATTGGGTGAACCTTAGTCACCTCGATGTACAGGGTTTACAAACAATTTGTTATGAATGACCATCACTTTGATGCCTTGTAAACATTTAGTTTGAAATGCTTCACAGTTCACCTAACACCGCCCAGGTTTTCATCTAGATTATAATACATTAGCACCATATAAGATTGTCTAGTTCCATTGGATTTGGAATCAGAATATAGGAATAAACCCAACCCATACATGTTAACATAATCCTTTCTTCAAAGTGAGTCCTTTCTTATTATAGTTGTCCATAGAACCAAAGGTAAGCTATATTATATCCATTCAGATCTTTGCGGTTCTGCTTGTGTTCCTTCGAAATGAGGGATTCATTATCTCTTGAAATTCATTGATGACTATTTGAGGAAGTTTTGGGTGTACACTTTGAAACACAAGAGTGATATGTTTCTTAAGTTCAAACAGTGGAAGGTTATTTTTAAAAAGCAAACGGGGAAGAAGATCGAGCACTTCAGAATGGATAGCGACATAGAGTTTTATGAAGGTGAATTTGATAAGTTCTACAAGAATGAGGGTATAATTGATTAGATTTTATACTGTCAGAGGAACTCCATAAGAGATTGGTGTTGCAAAATAGATGAACAAAACTCTTTTGGAGAGAGCAAGTTGAACGCTTTTCAATAATGGGTTGTCTTGGGCTGAGTCTGTTACAACAGCTGCTTACTTGGTGAATAGGTCACCATCACCTGCAAGATTCCTAAAGAGGTATGGTTTGATTCTCCTACTAATTACTCTTGTTTAAGAGTTTTTGGTTATCCTGTTTACAGTAACTTTACACGAATGTTAATGATGGTACGCTTGAGCCTAGGAAAAAGAAATATATGTTTTTGGAATATGCTTCTAGCGTGAAGTGCTAGTCATTGATACTTGGTCACCCAAGTTTATTATTAACATATATGTGACTTTTGATGAGTCTTCCATACTTTCACAGAGAAAAGAGCCTAATGATGCAGGAAAGAAGCAGCAAATTGGTGAACAGATGGAGCTTGAGGTTGATTCGCTAGAAGAAGTGCAAGAAAAAGTCCATTGAAGAAGAGATGCAATAACCCAGTGTAGAGAATATTGCACCAAGTGGAGCAACAGTATAGCATTGGTCCTAGGACACAAATGGGGCCTATTAGGTCACCTTAGAGATCTGCTTATGCAAATTTAGTTTCTTATATGCTGTCCGCGGTAAAAGATATTGAAGAACAAGTTCCTTCTGCATACCTTGAAGCTGTCACTTGCAGTGAATCCTTCCCATATGGGGGTTTGAAGTCTTGTTTATGGGTTCATGAGTCCAGATTGGGAACTGAACCATTAAATCTACTGAAGTTTCCTGTTTGGTTAAGATTTCGCATGGGACACAGATATAAAGGCGTGTTTGGGGTTTTTAGGGATTTTAACTCATTATATTGCTGTGAAAGGGTAAGGTTAAGACCTTCGGGAACCATTTTTTGTATTTCTCTTCATCTTTTAATGGAATTTTTTGTTAGCTTATCTTCCCCCATATTTGTCAAGCCATGTACATCTTTGTATGCTTTATGTGTGTGATTGCTCTTGACATTATTCTATATTTGCACAGCCTTTAATCATTGGTTTGTTGTAACTAACAGGTACCAAGTCTTTGCTTTCAGTTTCAGCTTGTCACAATAGGAAGAAACAAAACAAACCTCATACAAGTGTGCCAACCGAATAAGAACTTTTCCATCTTCAAGTTCCTGCAATATTCAGAAAAGATGCATAAATAGGAAAAAGTCCCAAAAATTTTTTTGTTCATTAACAATATCACAGCTATGATTTACGAGTACAGTAATACCTGAAGTGTTATCATTGCAACATTATCAGGTAGACTGTAAGAGGGATCCATCCCTGAAAAGGTTGATACTTTAAAATTACTCCATTTATCTCCATCCTGCAAAAATATTAACGAATATTTAAGATTTCACGGATTCAACGCACCAGCAACATAGCCATTTCAAGGTTTTTTTGTCACTTGCTCACTGAAGGCTAAGAGGAATGGAGAATATCTCTCCTGACCAAATGATCGACGCCACTTAGCTCCCTCTCCTAGGGGATCAATTCTAAGATAATACTTTCCTTGGATTTGTATAAAGTATGTTATTTAAGCAAATCAGATGTGTCCGTTGCACTTGACTTAAATTCAATATAAGGTTGGTAAAGCAAAAGTATTTCACATCAACAAACATGTAACAATGAGAATATAAAGATTAAAAGTTGGTGGTATAATGTGCTTACTCTTAATCCTATGCATTCATCAAGAATACAAACTATTTCATTCAGTGCCTCTGTAACACCTCTAGAATCATCATGAAGCAATCTCTTATAAAGGGAAAAGTTATCTACCCAAAGAAAGTTATTTGGAGTGCTAATGACCATAACCTCCATTTTTACAATAATTTGATATTTAGGAAAAATATGGAAACACCAGTAATAGGAAGGGAGGAATAAACCAATGGAGCATCAGCTCCAATTGCCCATCCACAATGCTGGATCCCCCCACAGATCTATCTACCAAGATTGAGAGTTCTGTGTTGTGACTGTTGTCATCTTTCATGTAAATTCCAAGATTAATCTAGAAGTTAAAAGAAAAAAAAAAGATTAATCAAATTGCATAGTGAAGTTCTATACAATTCTTCCATATCTATGATGAATCTTTTTGAACAACGGAAAGTTTATGATGAACAAGCAACAATTAACTACATGAACCAGCTAAACAGCTATTTTGTACATGAAACACTATCTCAACTTGAATAAGTACAACATCCAAGATTTAGTGATTAAATTTTTATGTAAATTTTGTTAAAAGTTTTTCTATATATTTTTAAAATCAATTTTATTTTGTTGATGCATGGATAAAAAATAGAATTAAAGACATGAAGCAGGCTTGGAATATAGTATCCATCATTAAGGGTATGGTTTAAAATGATAGTAACATTGAAATGTTATAAATTTTCGAATGGGGAAAATTCCAAGGTTTTAAAAATGTGTTCATTGTTATTATTTCGAAATTCAGAACTTAAAAAGTGAATTTTGTATAATTATTTATAGATGAAAAATGTACAGAAAAGTAGGGGTGTCAATTTTTAACACGACACGACAACACGACTCGAACACGACACGAAGTTAATGAGCTTGGGTTTAGCATAAATGGGTTTGGGTCATAAACGGGTTGACACGTATAACACGATTAATAAACAAGTCGTGTTTGGGTTTTATTAGTGTCAACCCGTTTAACACGACTTAACATGTTTAATTATAAAATATATTATGAGTTAAAGTAATTCGTCTCACATCAAATATTTGTCAAGGTTTTGAGATTTTTCTATTTATAAATGAGGTTTCTACTTTGATTTGGCTTATATCTAAAGTTACTAAACTTGAAAATTATCTATACATATTAAAAGATAGGTAAATTTTTTTATTTAAAAGATTAAAAAATTAAAATAAACGAATTAAGTGTGTCGACATGTGTAACCTGTTTAATAAATGGGTTGGATTTGGGTTTTGAAACTTGACATGATTAGTTAATAGTGTCGGGTTAGGGTTCACACATATTTTCAAATGTGTATGCCTTGACACTAACCAAACACGACACGATAACACGAATTGACACCCCTACAGAAAAGCTATGGAATGCAAGCGAGATACCCCAAACCTCGAAAACAATGAAGTTTGTGGGCAACTAAAAGCAAAGATAAAACACCTTGGCGTTAGCTTAGCAAGTAAGGCCTTAAGGATAAAGGACTATGTCCCCAAGAAGTCCCCAGTTGGAACCATGCCAAAGGCGTGACTCATCTTACCCGATATGCGGTTCTTGGTCTGACAGCCATGTGCACAAAACGAAGCAATGGTTGCTAGGTCTTTGTCATAAAAAAAAAAAAAAAAAAACAAGCAAGAAGAGAGCAAGAAAAAAGAATCACTGAATAAATATTTACATCTTCCCATTTATTATAAAAGGATCTCCCACAAACTCCTCTAGAATTCAGAACAAACATTCCAAAAACTACGAGGCATTGACTACAACCAGCTTCAAGAATTTCTAGTCAGAGATTCAAGTATCCTCCTTCCAAAAACTCTTAAGTGGCATAAAGAGATACCTTTAACAGGACTAATACTTCATAAGAGGGGGGGTGTTATAGAACTTTATAATACTAGCTAGCAAGAAAATTACTAAAAGATCCAAGGAAGACCCAAAACAGCCCAAACTGAGAGCTTATGGTTTTATTTTTTTTTATAAGGGAATGATTATTAATTTTGATCAAGAGAAGAAAAATGACACTAAATTGAGAGGTGGTCCACGGATTCTTCATGAATTCTTTACAACATATCTAATGGACAACTGTTAAACCTTCAATTGATTATGTCAACTGTAAGAATCGTGTCCAAGAAGATTGTCTATATGATTAAACAGCTGTTAAGAGGGACAGAAGCAAGCCAAATAAGAAGGCTTTCAGTTCTATTACTTGTATGACTATCAATTGTTAAACTACCAATTGCTCCTAACCTACAAAGTGTTGAGAGCTTGATATACATTGTTGGCCCATTCTCTAACAGCTTAAGCTTTTAGAGCAATTGGTGATCTAACAAAGAATGAACTAACAATGTATATTAAGCTCTCAACACTGCTTGTAGCGTGTGACTCTGGACTAGCACATGGAGAGATAAAGAAATAGTAGACAAACACAAAGTAGAATAGAGCGAAACTCTTCACAAACAAACCAAACAGAGAATAAATACAAATGGAGAGACTAGAACCCAAGACTTCTTATTACCAAGGCTCTAATACCATGTTAAATTACCCATTGCTCCAAAAGCTTAAGCTACTAAAGAATGGGCTAACAATGCATATCAAGCTCTCAACATCAATGTCTCAAATTGTGTATCAAGCATAACATTCACACGAAAGTATCATGAATGCACATGTGCATAAAACCAAAGGAGTTTTTCCTGACGTCTTGTCTTTTCCATGTGATAGATTATGTTAGTATAGTGGGAAAGCGGATCACTATGCTTCTTGCATCACCTTTTGGAATCCCAAGTCAATTCTCACACTGTGAATTAACAACACTGCAAAATATTATGTGAAATCAATTTTTTTTTTCTTTTTTGAAAGAACCATCTCATTTTTTCATAGTCAAAAGGTCTCAGATTCTTACCACAAAACCAAAATTTGATTCTACTCATAAATCTCTTTCTTTATATATATAAGTAATTCTACTCAATAACATTTTTACCATGATAAAAAGAAAGTTTAAACATATAAATTCGAAACATAATTTGTCGAGGACACAACACAAAAACTAAATATTACCAAATATGATATAAACATGCAGGATAATAATTTCCCGCAACAGGTTGGCTCACTTCAAGGTCCCAGTCAGCTCGATAATCTCGAATCTGAGAAATGAATAATTTATTTGTCACTACACATTTGTTAATGCCAAAATTTTTTAGTGACACAAAGAAATTGTGCAAGCTATTCAAAAACATGCTGGCCACAGTGTCAACTGATGAATAAGGCATTTATCAGAATCAGTAAACAATAATACAATAACACTCTTAAGTATGCAACATACCCGTATGATGAAATCACGTCCATTAGAATCTGTATAAAATGTTTTATTGCTTTTCATAGCTGTTGTAATCTGGGTTACAATCTCTTTCCCAATTCTGTCAGCAATAGGTATAGGGCCAACCTGAAATTCAGAATATTGTTGATGAAAAGATCTCCAACATGAAATTACCAGCTCTTTGACAGCCAATTTTCCTATTCTCACCACCTCTGCGAAACTTATGCAAACACAGGGATAAAAGTAAATGAAGATTAACTTACAGTGAATTCAACTTCAACATGCTCCTTTTCCTTGTACACTCTTGTGATCTGTTTGTGTATGCAATGTTACATTAGCGAGTGTTAAGAATGGAATTTCCAATGGACCACAGTGCTGACATATCTTATTTTCAAGATTTATAGATTTGATCATATAAATCTATAGATAATATTGTTCTCTTGTCAAAAAAGCATCCATAATGTCCAAGTACCATCACATCAAGTTTTATACAAAAAGAATTCGAATTAATAAACCAGGAGAAGAGGGAGGGAGGGAGAGAGAGAGAGAGAAAATATATTTTCACTAAATTGTTTTTTTCTTTTACCCTCCCTGGACCTAGTAATGGTGGGAGCCTCATGCACTAGGCTAGTCCTTTTTCTGTTTTTTTTTTCTTTTATCAAACATTTTTCTTGATTCTCAAGTAAAGATTGTACAAATATTGTACAAACATGCGAACTTTTTAAAGATAATTCTTTTAAGTGATTAATTTCACGTCATAACTGTCACAATTAAAATATAATCTTTGTGACTTGATATGAATTGCCGTATATAAGTTACATGCACACCACAGTCAAAGATAACAGTGATTTACTCTGCGTCTTCTTCACTTTCTTTTCTTTTTTATGCTTTATGATGCCAGGATTCTGATATGGAAAAAGATGACAAAAGATTTTACGAGGAAATGTCATTCCAAAAATATAATCACCTGAAATATCCATGAATTAATCCTCTGATGAACTTCATCTAATAATGGTCCTCATAAAACTGTAAACCGAATTTGTAGTTTCAAGAAATAGCTCCTTAATTGATCATTTCCAGTGTTAAATAGGTCATGTGCTTGCGGTAAATGCTTCGTTCGGCATTGTATACCTGCCCTTCAGATGGGATGGAGAATGTGCCATTTGGACGAAAGATGTAGCTCCAGAAGCCTTCAACAAGTCACAATAACTACTTTTCTTAATGTTTTCAATATATACATACTTTTAATTTTACTTATCAAAGAGAGAGAGAGAATAGTAATATACACAAGAGATACGTGTCAATATATATCCAAGATAAGTGAACTAACAATTATACAAAAGAACCTTGGACAATAAAAAGAATGTTGCATTACCTGAAAATATTGAGGATCTTGACTTACATCATAGCCAAAATAGTAGCTATATGATTGCTCTACAGACGCGTTGAACTTCAATTTTAAATTAATACTAATTATAATGCAAACAACGTTTTTTCTATAAATATATATATATATATATAAATAAAATATAGTAGAATGTCCTCAAACTCCGAAAAGAGATTAGAATAATAATATGTATTTATGTCATTATGGAAAAAAAAAAAAAGACTAAAATTAAGAAATTAATAGAGAACAGAGGCAAAGCTAGGACTTATTACTCAAAAAAGAAGCGTTTAGGGGTTTCAGAAAAACCACTATTTTGGCTGCCCACCTTAGTTATTTCAAGGAATGGCATAAGTTCAAAAGATAATAAAAGAATTTTTTGGATGTTCGTGGGCCCACAAACCCCACCCGGGCTTTTATTTACCTCAGCTGCTGACACAAGGATGGAAGATCTGTATTGAGGTGCCAACCAAATAACATACCAGGTTTCTTTTATTAACATACTGAGAAAGTTTTCCTCCATTTCCAAAATAGATGAGCTTTAAATTTCCTGGCCCCACTTCTATAGCATCGTTTTGACTACCCGTGGACTCATATAATGTTTGTCTCACTAAAGTAGCAGCTGCATTTGCAAAGTGGGACAAAAATGAAATACAATTAATCAGTCAATATACTAGAGAAACGAACTTGGTAATTTCTTTACTTTGCACAAGTGCTTTCAAAAAATGGAAATTAGATGGTTAACCTGCCCCTTTAGCACTTGAGAGAACGTAAGTATTGAAACCAAGAGATGGAACAGATACTGTAAATGCAAGCCAATACTTGGGAGTCGAACTTGGGAATTTACCCACATGTGTAGTAGCATAATAATTTCTTATGCTTACATAGGCATTGACTAGAGGTAAAAGCTGTGATTCAATTTCTTTTCCACTGGAATCCTGAACAATAACATTATCACTGATAACCTGTGGCCAGTTTACGATGTAAGATGGTGTGTAAAGTTCAGAAACAAATATTATAATTGATCATCATCCACCATAAAAAAGAAATATGCGTAAAAATAATTTATTTTTCATTTAAATTCAATTAGTATCTGGTCTCGAAAAGCATATACACTGATGTTCTCATAACACGTGCATAACCACACATACACCCACATACACATACATATACATATGTACAAACCTATATACACACGTATGAATTCATTGAAATATGGATGGAACATAAAGAACTGGTAAGGGTGGAGAACAAGAATGACTGTTATGTGGATAACAATTCTGTGCTTCTTTAAAATGATGGGAAGTAGCTTTTTCGAAGGGGAAAAAAAGGATGCCACTTTCTTTTCTCTTTTTATTTGATCGGTAATAAAGATGTATGTATTATAAACAAAGGCATCAGAGAAAGGCAACCATATTTACAAAAAAAAGGGACCGCCAACATTAGTCAAGGCCTAAAATCTGTTGCAAGTGAATTTAGGAGATAAGGAAAGAAGACAAGAGTTAGGAGTTATGGACAATTCATGCCTTCTATTCCATTAACCTGGGCTATATTAATAGCCTTACAAGCAAAAGAAAGTATGACACGTCTCCACTTATTCCTAGAGACTAGGTATTTACATAAGACTAGGAAAACATGCAAAAGAATAGGAACTTAATGAAACTGAATGAGACTTATTCTTCTTGAATTAATTCGATGCTGATGCAAGCCCACTTATGATGCTGCAAGGGCCACGTGCTTGGGACATGCAGAATGGGACACGTAACAATCCCCCCCACTTAAACCGGCCTTGTCATCAAGGACAAAGTTAGGGTAGGACTTGGAGAAATGCCACGCATTCTCCCAAGTGGCATCCTCAGTTGTGGTGCCCATCCATTTCACTAAAATTTCTGTCCGGGGGCGATGTTTCCCTTTCTGAATTTCACTTCGGGCCAAAATAGTTTCCAGTTGTGGAAGAATAGTGAGTCATCAGCTATAGGTGGTGGCACAGTAGAGACAGGCCTGATATTTCCCAGGAACTTCCTTAACCGGCTGACATGGACAACATTGTGGATTTGGGACCCAACAGAGAAATCCAATTTGTAGGCCACATTGCCTACCTTCTCTAACACCTTAAACGGACCGAAGAAACGGGGAGAGAGCTTTAGGGACCCCCGGAAAGCTACCGAAGTCTGACGATAGGGCTACAGCTTCAAGTAAACGTAATCCCCAACTTCAAAGGATACCTCTCGCCTATGTTGATTTGCTTGACCCTTCATTCGTTCCTATGCAAGCCGAAGGTTGTGTTGTAATTCTCATAAGATGGCATCGCGGTCTTGTAAGTATTCATCCACCGCCTGAACTCGAGTCGTGCCCGGAACGTAGGCCAGTAAACTCGGTGGGGGCATGCCATACACGGCTTCAAACGGGGTCATTTTGGTAGAGGAGTGGGTAGAAGTGTTGTAGCTGAATTCAGCCCAAGGAATCCACTCTATCCATTTTCGAGGCTGCTGCCCTGCAAAGCATCGTAGATACCGTTCGAGGGTGCGATTCACCACCTCAGACTGGCCGTCCGTTTGGGGGTGATAGCTGGAACTCATACACAACTGGGTTCCTTGCATTCGAAATAGAGTTTGCCAAAAGAAACTGAGGAAAACCTTATCTCTATCACTGACAATGGAAGTAGGAATTCCATGCAGCCTGACCACATTATTGACAAACGTTTTAGCAACCATGGCGATCGTAAAGGGATATTTTAGCTGAATAAAGTGGCCATACTTTGTCAGTTTATCCACAACCACCATGATGACAGAGTACCCATTAGAAACGGGCAGCCCTTCAATAAAATCCATTGAGATGTCGGCCCACATTCGAGTAGGAATTGGTAAGGGTTGTAACAAACTAGCCGGCTTCATGCAATCTGTTTTGTACTGTTGACAGATTTCACAATTTTTCAAGAACTCCTTCACGTGTTGTCTCATCTTAGGCCAAGTGAAGCTTTGGGTGATTCGATGAAGAGTCTTATAAAAGCCGAAATGTCCGCCTACTGGGGATGAGTGACTGTCTGCCAATATACGTGGAATCAAGGTGGACGCTAGACTTAGGTAGACCCTGCCATCGAGGAACGGGACTCCATCTTTTTGAATTAGCTTGTGGATCAAACTCGCATAGAAAGGGTCCTGTCGAACCTCCTTCTGAAGGTCGGGCCACCAGTTTGCGTGAGGAACAGATATGGAAAGAAACTGCAGCTCACCTTGGCGGGAGAAGGAATCTGCTGCCTGATTTTCGAACCCTCTTTTATACTCAACGATGTAGTCATACCCCAGAAGTTTGGGTATCCAACGGGACTAAGCGGGTGTGGTGATGCGTTGCTCCAACAGGTACTGGAGGCTTTGATGATCGGTTCGTATAGTGAATGGTTTTTCGGGCAAGTAGGGGCACCACTTCCTCACAACTTTGACAACTGCCAACATCTCCTTTTCATAGGTGGATAGTGCCAGCGCTGATCCTTTGAGTGCATGACTGAAGAATACCACAGGTTGGTTGTGCTGGGTAAGGACCGCCCCAATTCCGACTCCGCTAGCATCACACTCGATCACAAACCGTTGAGAGAAATCTGGTAGACAAAGAGTAAGTGGTGTGGTAAGAGCTTTCTTCAATTGTTGGAAGGCCACCACAGCTTCTATATTCCAACCGAACTTCTCATTGGTCAAGAGTTTGGTTAAAGGGGCAGCCAAACTTCCAAAGTTGCGTATAAATTTGCGGTAATAGCCGGCCAAGCCGAGAAGTCCCCGAACTCCCCTAGCAGTAGTGGGTGTGGGCCAAGCCATTACGGCCTACACTTTGTCGGGGTCAACAGACACGCACTTGCCGTGATGATAAGGCCCAAATACCTAACCTGTGGAACTCCAAATTGACACTTTGAAGCTTTGGCAAATAGTTGGTTAGTAGCTAATATGTGAAAGACAATTTGCAAGTGTATGAGGTGGTCTTTCCAAGATTTGGAGTATACCAGAATATCGTCAAAGAATACCTAGGATAAATTTCCTCAGATGGGGTCGGAAGAGATCATTCATGAGGCTTTGGAAAGTGGTCGGGGCATTGGTGAGGCCGAACAGCATGACTACAAACTCGTAGTGTCCTTCGTGCGTGCGAAAAGCTGTTTTCGGTATAGCTTCCTCTTGTACTCGAATTTGGTAATATCCAGATTGCAAGTCCAATTTCGAGAAGAACTGGGCTCCATGCAGCTCATCTAGCAATTCTTCGATCACCGGAATGGGATATTTATCCTTGACGGTTATATTGTTCAAGGCCTTATAATCGACACAAAATCGCCAAGTGCCGTCGGATTTCTTTACCAAAAGAACAGGGGATGAAAATGGATTGTTGCTTGGCCTGATCAAGCTTGATTAGAGAAGTTCCTTCACCATACGGTCTATTTTTGTCTTCTGATAGTAAGGGTACTGATAGGGCCGCACGCTCACTGGTCTGGTGTTGGATTGCAGTGGAATCCGGTGATCATGTAGACGTCGTGGTGGTAGGCCAGTTAGAGCCTTAAAGACCCAAGAATACCTATTCAAAAGACTTCTGATTTCCTCCGGGTACGTATCCGGTGAGTGAGAGGTTTCAGTAGGACTGATTTGGATTTGGAAGAAAAATCCCAGTCCCTGTCATCCTGAGCGTTCCTTACTATCCAAGGCCTCGATGTTGGCGGCTTCAGCAGTCCGCTTTAATCCGTGGAGGTGTGACTGATTTCTCCTACTTGAAAGGTCATGGTGAGACGCTTGTAGTCCATCTCAATTGGCCCGAGAGTTTCCAACCATTGTACACCTAGGACCACCTGACAGGCTGCCATATGCAAGACATAATAATAATCCGCTGTAATGGGAACTCCTTGGATGGTGAGTGTGAGCCCCTGACATTGGCCTGCACACTCGATTTTTTCTTGATTGGCGACCACCACTTGAAGTTTCTTGTTTCTAGTGATGTATAACCCAAACCGTGAGGCAGTGGCCTGATCAATGAAATTGTGGGTGCTACCACCATCAGTCAATACCATTAAGTTCTTGTTCTTCAGTCTTCCCCACACTCTAAGGGTCTGTGGGTGTTCGGCTCCTGCGATAGCGTGAAATGAAATCTCAGGTAATGCGTCTAAAACTTCGGCTCCCTGCCCATTTGCATCTGAATTTTCTTCACCCACGTCAAGTGAGTCCTCGATCATAAACAATTGGGGTCGCTCGCAGCGATGACCCATAGAGTATTTCTCGTCACAATAGTAGTAGAGACCCTTTTCCCGATGTTCGCGTGCTTCCTGACTGGTGATTCTGCGAAGTGGTGTGGTCAGAGGATTGGAGATGTTACCTGGTCATTGAGTAGGGGGTGGGCCTAAGATTCCCACGGCCGGATTGGGAGATCCTCTCTGCATAGAAGCAACTGGCAGAATACGACCTTGAGGAGTGGTTCGCTTTTGGAGTGAATTGCGTTCTTCGACTAGCCGCGCGACTCCGATTGCGTCTGCCAAGGTACAGGGTTGTTTGATCTTGACATCTAGACGAATGTCATCCTGTAATCCAGCAATAAAACATCCGATCAAAAAGGTTTCGGGTAATCCATCCACTCGGGGGGAAAGACGCTCAAAGGCCTCTTGATACGCTGCCACAGTAGTTGTCTGCTTTAGACGGGTTAACGCTTCCGCTGGGTCCTTATAATCAGTAGGACCAAATCTGTGCAAGATAGCTTTGGTGAGTTCCTCCCAGGTTAGAGGGCCACGAAACTTCGTCAGCCACCGGTGCCATTGTAAGGCAATGCCTTCCAAATGAAAGGAGGCTAGTAGGACTCGTTGAGCTACAATGATATTCTGAAATTCGAAGTACTGCTCCGCCTTATAGATCCAGCCAGTGGGGTCGTCGCCATTGAACTTGGGAAAATGCAACTTGAGTTGGGAGTGGCAGGTTTGATCAGTACTGGGGCTGGAATGGACCGCAGGAAGGTAGTGTGACGATCCTTCTCCAGCAAAGGGATTAACTTCAGGTTGGGTGGAGGTATTGGTGGTTTGTGAGTTGTTGGGTTGTTGGGTGGTACGTAGTGCTTGTAGCTCCTGTTAAAACAGCCTGCAAGGCCGCCTGAACCTGCTCTACACTAGCCTCCTGTCGTGCTAATGCATCGCTGACTTCACTGCGAAACTCGGCATTAGACTTGCCTTGGGTGTCCATGCTTAGTGCCGGCTCTGATACCAAATTGTTGCAAGTGAATTTAGGAGATAAGGAAAAGAATATAAGATATAGGAGTTATGGACAATTCATGCCTTCTATTCCATTAACTTGGGCTATATTAATAGCCTTACAAGCAACAGAAAGTATGACACGTCTCCACTTATTCCTAGAGACTAGGTATTTACATAAGACTAGGAAAACATGCAAAAGAATAGGAACTGAATGAAACTGAATGAGACTTATTCTTTTTGAATTAATTCGATGCTAATGCAGGCCCACTTATGATGCTACAAGGGCCACGTGCCTGGGACATGCAGAATGGGACACGTAACAAAATCCCCAAAAAAATTGACTAATCTATGCAAGTGCAAAAGAAATTCTTCCTTAATCCAAAAAAATAGAATACGTATAAAATGATCTTTAAATTTCCAAGGGGGATCAGACTGGATATAATAGCCTCATCCATTTCATGTTATGCATATTCTTGAATAATTCAGCTTTTGGATATGACAATTACAATGACATGCAGCCACATCCAATAAACTAGGTTCTTTTCTTTCCATTTTTTTTTTTCGTGAAGACAAACAGAGACAGTGTTTGCTCAATATGATGTCATAAAAGAATTGCTCTACCCTTTTTTTCTCAAGTATTTCCTGCTTTATATCCCTGAATAACAAATCTGTGCATCTATATATGTGTGTGTGTGTGTATTGTTCACAAGTCATTCTCTAGTCAAAACCAAAAACAAATTTCCACATCATTCATCTGTGCCATGAAATTGTATATAGTTTTCTGTTCCAAGCAGTAAATCAAAGGCTCTCGTAAGAATATGGCAGCAATGAATTCAAATATCAGATAAGGAATCTGTTAGAGTATTTTTATTTATTTCTCCAAGGATCTTAATGTATTTTCTCATATGTTAATATATAAAGGCAAGGTGTAAGGGAAGAAGAGGTTAACGAAGCCCTAAACCTTCCTAATCTCTCTCTCATTTTTCCTACTCTCTTTCTTTTCCTTTCTAACCCTAATAATAAAATTTAGCTTGGTATCAGAGCACGATCCGGACACAAAACTTCTTCCAAAACTAAAATACTCTAACAGAATCTATTCAGATTTAGCATATAGTATTGTTGAGTTAAGAAATAAGGGAGGAACAATGAGGACAGCTGATTCATCGAAGGCAAAAAATACTATCGAAATTCACATACAACATTTTTTGAGATTATAGGTGCTGGCTAAAGATCATGGCTTGGATTAGATTGTAAATACTCACAGGAATTCTTACAACATCCTCTCTTTTCCACCCCAGAGAATTGCAGACAACAACCACCTACAGAAGAGAGGGCGACATAAATGATCTATTTCAAGCAAAATAACCTATTACCTTAATGCAAAAACATTTGTCAGAGATAGAAATGTTATCACAACATACTCCTTACCAATTTTTTTCCAATGGACAGATCAACTTCAGTTGGAGGACAGTAACTAATATTCAGAAGGGGACACTGAGAGGAAAGGAAAAGGAAACTATTAGATACAACGTATCAACATTTTGCTCCACTTTATTTCAGAATTAAGAAATAAATAAATTGCATCAGCCCAACCAAACCAAAAAATAAAAAATTGCATCAGCCAAATTTGTGACAAAGCAAACAAACTTAAAGGGAAAAAAAAGTAAGTGGACTCTAACACTTACATTGTGTTTGGATGGAATGAATTGGAAAGAAAGGAAAGGGAAAGAGTAGGAAGGGGAGCTTATATCATGTTTGTTTTAAAAATTAGGAAGGAAAAGGAGGGAGAGAGAGGAAGAGCTTAACTCTTGGTTTAGCAATTTTGTTATCCCTCCAAAAGTGGGCAAAAATGGAGGGAAAGGAAAGAAAGATTTAATGAATTTTTAATAATACCAATATTACTCTTAAAATTATAAAAGTCAAAATAAAAATGACACATCTATCCTAAGGCATCCAAAGGGTATAATAAAATAATATAAAATTCTTTCTTTTCTTTTCTCTCATAACTAATACTCTCATTTTCTTTTCTTTCCCTCTTACTTATCCAAACGAACTGTTAATGTCAAGTGTCTTTCCATTGCCAATAAAGGGTGACATCTGTGCTGCACACATGTCTTCATTTTCTTCCAATACTATTGAAGTAATACGCTACTGTGGGCATAAATTAAAAGGTCACTTGTATGGCCTGCCAAAAAAAATATCGTTGTTTGAATATGTGCATGATTTCTTTTGTAAATCCAATTTCATGGATCAGAGTCACCGTGTAAGTTGATGACTCATTTTCCCTGTTGAGAAAGATTCTTTCGGCACTCTCTCTTTAGCCTAGTATTGCTCATTGGCCTGTGAAGGGGGGTCCCGGGCCTCCTCACTGGCTAGTCTAACTATTCATTGGCAAAGAAGATGCTAATTTAGTTATTGAGAAAAATAAAGGAAATATTCAAGAAGATAGTTCATAAAGACAGAAAATTCAAAAATAGCTGAGTTTAGGTGTGCAAACATCTGTATTATCAATTTGAAGTTACTTTCAAGCCCTTAAGTGCATTCGATTATGATTTAGTGTCAGATTCTTGGCAGGAAGGTTCTAGGGCAACCTGAGACATAAATGGTTCTGCAGGCTATTCTAAATACAAAGCAAAAACAGCACGCTACTGTAGTATAAGGGTCAAATTTTTTGCCTGTTGAAACTTAGTCAACGAACTCCCACATCCAGATTTTGAAGCTAATTTGACCATACAAGCAAGTGAAGTTGAAACTAACTCCTCAGCCTGTGAGAAATAATAAATTCATGATGATCTATTTTGAGTATAAGCATTCAGAGCAAGTCTTCACCTCCTTGTAGCCTATTGACAGCCGTTTTGCATAATCATCAGCCACATGCTGCTTTTCTGTACCACTAACTCCATCATGATGTTGAGCGATTGCCAAGGCATCAGCCAAGCTGTCCGTGGTGGGTCCTGTTTTACTCCTCCCGTTGAAAAATTCCAGTTGCCTTGTGGCCTAATTATGTATTGGAACCTCATGAGCATCACAAATTTTTGAAATTCTGCTAACAGTGAAACAATATATATGTGTGTGTGTATATATTGATGACGTAGACCTGCCAACCACAGCTTCTTTGGCGTGTGGCTGTCACAGAAAACTCCGGATATGCAACCCCACCCCCAAGAACTGTATATCGGGGGGTTATGTGTGTCTGTATTATATATATATATATATAGTAGTATGACCTACCAACTAGTAGCCAATCATCGTTCTCACATAGCCTTTGAGAGCAGGCCTACTTGTAAAATATCCTGTCCAGTAAGCATTTACACGATCTGCATACCTGATAACTGCATTCATCAATCCTTAAATCCAGGTCAAGTGAGAAATTTCCAAGGATATTTATATGAAATTCCAAATTTTCAACATTTTGAACTCACGGAAAGAAGTCATCAGTCTTCAGTGGCCAGGACTCATTTGCTGCATATGCATCAGTGTATATAGTCGGTGTTGAATATAGTGCATTGACGACACGCCCATCCTACGAGCATATATAAACAAACTCTTACACTAATGGGAAAAGTACTGAACTATTATAATGTGAAATTAAAGAAAGACGACATAAAATCATGAGTAGATATGTTTAAGAGGAAACTCTTGTGAAAGAAAAGAGGCAATGAGTCATAAAACAAGATGTTATTCACAAAAATTCTATGACCATGAGTTTGTTGACATCTATATTTGCCACAGTGTCATATGGTCACGAAGAGAAAACAAAATGCAACAATGGTATTTGGCATGACTAATAATCATTGCATCTCAACATAGTGTAGACGCTGGAGAGTAGGTTCAGTCGGGTAAACATGGGTAGTCAAACTAAAACATCAGCGGGGTAGCCAAATTAAAAAGAAAAAATAATGCAATGTCAGAAGAAGAATAATCTAATTCAGCTACATAAGAAAAACATTACGATGACTTTGAAGAACACTAACTTGATTGACATAATGAATTAGCTTGTCCATATTCTGGAACCATGTGTCAGCATATTGATACTTGAAGTCCTCCCCCATTGTCCACAGTATATGATTTGTGCGAGTTACGTTGGCCTGAAAGAGAAAACATAAACAAGATTGCTGGTAAGCCACAACGGACTTGACTTTGTTCTTGCAAACAAATCTTGTGTACTTTTTCCTTTGCTGAGCATGCTAATTCGAACAGATAATACTGAAAAGAGAGAAGAGGAAAACAACTTGCTACATCTCATACAGAGCAGTTCTTTCAAGTTCATACTCAAAAATATCATCCATCAAGATCTTAATTTTGACTGGTCTACGCTCAATTACCATAATTCGCTCCCCCTAGCGAATTGCGAATTGGAATTGCATGATCCAAAATATGGATCATTAGTGATTTGGAACTCAAGATTTAGCATACCAATCTAAAATATCACAAGTCCCAAAAAAATCATACAACATACAAGAAAATACATACACATCATTAGAATTTTACTTTATAATGGCTTGGATTCGTTAAAATTTTTTTGGTTTATGTATATACATACGGATATTATTACAATTACAATCAAAAAATATATCACGTTCCAAATAAACATATTTCGTTCCAACAAAGCGATCCGAAGTAGCCTACTCTGACCGTATCACGTTTTATAACAAGTGATGATCTACGTTCCTGTTCCCGTTCCACATATCATAATGATCCACGTTCCAAGTAACATTGATCTAACATTTTTGGTTGTACTCATTAGTCATTAATGAGATAAAGCATTTTTAATTCATAAAGAACTATCAGAGTATCTACCTGACCTCCATTTATAATAGAAGAATATATATTGGTGATTTTGCATTAACTCGTCGAAATACATACAAACAGCACCTTCAACGACTATTGCTGTTCTTAAAACATACAAACAGCACCTTCAACAACTATTTCTGTTCTTATTTGAAATTAAAAAAATAAGATTATTTGATGGCAAGCATTCCAACTATAGGAAAGCGAATAAGTTTGCAGATGTAGTGAGTGAAACAACTGGACCCAGCTTACCTGTGATAAAGTAGCAAGCTACAAAATCGTCGACGCGCTTTTGGACATTGTAATCAAACAAATTGATGTCATCCTTCAATTGAATCAATTCATAAAAGAATCATAAACATCACATGTGCACAAGTAAATGTTCAAGAGATTGTCAGCATTCTCTTTCCAAAGATTTACCTGGACAATGGGGGAATAATCATCAACTTCAAAGTCGAAACCACTTGGAGGTTCATAATTCCGAGGAAACGCACAGGCAAAAATCTACACACAGAAAATATTAATTGAGAGAATGCATTTCCAAGCAAAAATATTGGGTAACTACATTTTTTTTTTTAAATGAAACAAAAATAATTATTGCATCCTTCACAAATAAATTTATCAGTCCTGTTACAATATCTGAAACAAATATAAACCACTTTGCATTGTCACCTGTGCAGATGAACCAAGGCTCTTAGAACCCTGCCAAATGACCTCAAGACTCTTCTCATTCTTCCTCTTAGCTTTGTCTTGGTAGTCAATTCGCCCAAAGAAAAGAGAGTCAAATCCAACCTACACAAAAAAGGGTTTAAGTTTGATTAATTTGCACAAATGTATGTAACATTGAACCCTTCAATTGGTCAGTCAACATTTAATTGAATCTGTTGATCAAGTATCATCAACAGATGGCTGATAATATGGGGTAAATGATGATTCAGTAGACATGTCCTGCACTTAAAAGAAAAAAAGCTATACCTCTGCCCCTAACAGGTATGCCTGCACTGCAGAATGTCCAAATGGATCGATCTGCCAACCAATTCTAGGAGTTACATTAAACTCTTCTTTGATAAATCGGTGGCCGAGTGTTGTCTGATCAATCATGTCAATGTAATGTGGGGCCGCTTCATCATGCATGCACATACCCCCATTTCTGCACCACAAAGGTTTTTACATCCGTTGCCCAAATAAAAACTTACCAGAAAACATAACATATTAATCTCATTCACACTTTTCACTGACCAATTACTATTAAAGTGGAACAAATAAAAAAAAAAAAGTTAGTTTGAAGCTACAAAATGAAAGAAAATAAATAACCAGAATTCCAAAAAAATCCAATATCAAATTATTGAGATTATTGGTTCTTTGTAATGCATGAACTCTAGTTGACCCGAGCTGACAAGCTTCTTAACTCTATTCTGAACTGCTTCACTCTGTTGCCGCCGCCATCGCTGGAAAAATGCCTGAATAATCAAGCAAAACCACTTCCATCATTACACAATTCCAATACATACTCAACTACATATTTGATAATAGAAGCAAAAAAAGGGAAACAAAATTGTTGCCTGTTCTACATAGATGAATTTTTTATTCTTATCAGCCAACAATGCAGGAACTAATGAATCTAATACATTTTCAACACAAGCACCCTGCAGGCCAAAAGAAAGAAAGAAACTCATTAGCAAGAAAGAACTCAAGTAATGAATTAAACGAATTAAGTGTGTGTGAGAGAAAGACCTGAATGGTGTTGTTGGAACCGATATAGTACTGATCAACAGTCTTCAACCACCCAACATCATCGTGCGTGTGAGCGACCAAATGAACATTAAGCTTCCCAGGAACAATGCTCTGCGAAGTGTTATATACCATATACTTTGACTCAACACAAAAAAACCAGGCGAATATAATCAATAAAGTCAGTACTGTAATTGCCATGGATGTTGCAGTGGAGAGATTCGAGCTCAAGATACTTCAAAGATTACAAAGAGACGTTTGAGAAATCTTTTGATCAAGCGGGGAGTCCGATGAAATCCCAGAATTTCTTCGTCTTTAACCTCTTGTTTGGTTTATATCAAACGAATATAGGTAAATAAACAACGATGAGTCGCTGTTGACCAAAGTTTCAATATAAAAAGAGCTAGGGTTTTTGCCCTGTAGTGTGGCATTTGAGTCGCATCTTCAACTAAGAATGAATTGATTCGTTGGTCCGTTGTCTGTGTGCAGAAGTTGATTCGTTGATGGGCTCGTTGTTTATTCCCGCTATTTTTTAACGGAAAAGTTGAAATTTAGTTTATGTAAATGCGCAGGAACCAAGCCAATTGGAGTTGGGCCAATTATGAATCAAATACTCATGAGATAGAATTACAAAAAAAAAATCTATTTTCTTTTAGACTAAATTAAAAGGACATTAACTCTTACTTTTTTTGTCACTTTTTAATTCAAAATTACCTTCTTAGTGGGTTGTACAAATATTTATTTTATGCACGCAACTAATAATTTGTTATATTTTTAATGTTTATTAAAAAAATTTATGATTAGACTTCATCTTTCATATTTATATAAGACTTTTTGTCCTAACGACAAATCAAACACGGTTATCAAGTAATTTACGTTTCGTTCTCATTTTTTTTTTCACTCTCATTTCTTTCTCTTCTATTTTTTATTTCAAATGCTCGATATATACACAAACACACACTTTTACATATATATATACACACACACACACACACATATATATATATATATGAATAATGTGTCAATTTATATGTATGTGTGTGTGTGTTTGTGTGTATATACATGTTGCACATATATATGAAAATAATATGTGAATATATACCTATGTGTGTGTGTGTGTATATATATGTGTTGTATGTAGTGTGTCTGTTTATGTATTTGTGTGGATATGCATGTACACCTATGTTCTCACGTGTGGTTTTGAAATATTATATGCATAGTTGATTTGAAAAGTCTCTATTGAGTAACTGTGAGTGAAACACGCTTATCTCATATTTAAACGTGATCAGATTGAGATCTTTTTATAATAATTATTATTAATTATGAAATATTGAGTTTAGTGTTATGTAATATTGTTACGAGGGTTGCATCAAATTCAGAAGAATATCATATTTAACTTGGTTCACAACATTATGAAAGTTGTACCTTATGTTTTAATGAGTCGCTTCCAAATATTTTGATTGTTGTGCCATATTAAAAAAAAAAAAAAGATTTTAGTTTCAAAAGTAAACATATTTGAACTAAAAATGAACTACTGCAAAATAAACATCAATCTTTATGAAATGCATGAAGGGATGGAAGTTCGGGAATTAAAAATATGAACTTTAGAGAGAGAAAATTTAAAAATTATATCAAAATCAAATTTAACTTGGAATCTAATATTCAATGTACTAAGATAAACCCTTACCCTCCCAAAAGGCTCAATGAGAGATAAACAAATAAAGAGAGTTCTTTACTTGATTGTGAAAGTAATCCATGACAGACAAACGATCGGCGACGGTGACGGCGATGGGTTGTGGTTAGAGATGATGGAAACAATGAGTGAATAATGGAGATGGATTTTGATGAACCAAATAAGGTTGATTGGGTTTTTACGCAGAGATTGTAAAGTGATTTTGATTGAGTACCGGTGGATATTTGTACCAATTTTCTTTATTTTTTAAAGGGTATTTTTGTCATATGAAATGTGAAAGATATAAAATTAATGTATTTCTAATTTTTTTTAATATCTTTATAATTTAACCCATAAAGATAGTGTTTTTCTTAAATTATTCACCGTCACTAACTGACTCCTAATTAATGATCAAATAAGTGACTAGTTCTTAATTGCCCCATTAGAGTTTGCGAAGTAAATAATAAATAAAAAGTATATTTTATGAGTAATGTTATTCTTATAATGAGATTTTACCAGATTCTTTTGTCCATTGTCGGGTACTAATTAATGCAGTCTTTTAAGATGTTCGAGTGCTTGTCAATAAAGTTTCTTAGTGCTAGACAATGAAGCGCCATGTGGTAATGCTAGATGAGTCCAAGATGTTTCATTAACTAGCACAAATAGGTTGAAATAACTAGCATCTGCACAAATAAAAAGGCTACATTCATTAGCAACTGCATATATTAAGAAATTATATTCACTAGCACCTGAACAGTTACGCCAGTAGGTGTAAAAATTTAGTAAAATGTTATAATAAGAATAACATTATTCTTTTTTATCCCCTTAAAGTTAAACAACTTATCCAGATGTTAGATTGTAACTGTTATAGTCCATGACAAGTTTCATACAATAAATTTTGATCGGACGATAGTCTTTGCTTGCAACCATCGTCTGTTCTCCAATCACAAATGCCACATATTGAAGCTGAAGCTATCTACCCTTCCACGACTATACACAATTGGATATAAGGTTAGAAAAATAGACGATACCGTATTGACGAATATGAATTGTGTTTCCTCGTTGTTGTTCAAATTAAGTCATCTCTAATGATGACTTAAAATTTGAGTAAAAACTAGTTTTGATTTCATGCTCTTCAATGATCTTATTCAAGTTAAGTTACAGTTATAAATTTGAGTATATAAACAATAAAGTACAAATTTACATTTTAGTTTGAGTATAAACTGATTTGCATTTTAGTTTGAGTAAAAACAAAGTTGATATGGATTTAAGACTAGGGTTAGTCAAGGTTTTTTAATTGATTTTTATTCAAATTTAAATTTGAGCTTGTATTTGAGTAACCATCGGAGATACCCTTTAATGTATCCCTTTATAGGTGAAGTTTTCCCTGCCACGTGCCAATTTCTAGTTCAAATATGAAAGGAAAAATGTTTGATACCTCAATTAATCAATTTGTATTCCCATTTTATATTTCTAATATGACGTGGTATTACTAACTATTCTTAGGTCTTACATAATATAAATTTAAAAAATACCATATGAGGCCAAGTCATATTAAAGACTCAAATGGAGTTAAAAATTGAGAATACGTAGTATTAGTTAACTGATCAATTTTCTAACTCAGATTTTCAAAAAAATAAAATACTAAGAAATTAATAAAAATTTGATAATTTTAATAAAATTAATTTTAAAAGCCATTTAAGATGATTAATTCTGTAAAAGTTATAAATTTAAAGAAAAAATTCTATTTTTTTTTCATTTTTAACTAAATATTAATCAAAAAATTATTTGACTAAAAGATATAAGTTATTTATCTTGTATATAAAATTTAAAAAATTATTTTAAAAAAATTAGAAAAAATTGTCAAAATTAAAATAATGCAAAAATAAAATAAAATGAAAAGGACACTTTTTTTATTTTGAAGAAAAAAAAACTAAAAGAGATGTTTTTGTAATTTATTAATAATAAAAAAAAAATTAGTGTCATTTCACTATAATTAACTCAAAAAGTAAAAGACTAATGTTTTATAGCATAATTTTTTTACAACACATCTATTCACATGAGTGTGGACAATGTGAGTATAATGCTACGGTCTCGTATCAATCCAAAATTTTTTTTTATGCCAGAACTTTATTAAAAACAAAAAAACAAAAGGGAGATCAGAAGTACGAGAAGCAGCTGCTTGAATTTATGAAGAAAGTGTGAACTTTTTCTGTATATAAGAGTTAGCATCATTGCGAGTATTTAATATTTTTAATTTGATTTATGTATATATTATATATATATAATTATATATAAAATAAGTACGTATACTATATAATTAATCAAATTACAACTATAAAAACGCAGAACTAGTACTATTATTGCTTCAGTATTATTATTGCTCCCGTGTACAAAAGAAGAAGGTTGATATGACTAGGCTTTCACATGGGAACATGTACGGGTCGAATCAGGAACATGTACGGGTCGAATCAGTGGTGGACTGCCCATGTCTTGTTTGTAGCAGCTTCTATAAGCGTAGCCTGTTCTCCCAAACGACACCTACGATACTGCGATTCGATACCTTTCTGACATTTTTTAATCTCCTTTAACTCAGACGCCCGCGACTCTGGGCCACCGTCCTAAATTCAAATTCCAGAATTCGGAGTTCGAACGTAGACCTGAGCGACCAACGGCTTGGCTTCCGCTCCACTCAGTTTGCCTAAATAAATAAATAAAAAGGAAAAATATTCATAACTTGTGATTAGCTTTGTGTGCACGTAATATCTATAATCTATAATATAGTAAAAGTTTAACATTTATTTTTGTTGATAGAATTAAAGTAAAATTATTAATTTTTTAATGTCAAGATATATTGTCTGTGAAAGGTTAAATATACTAAGTTATTACAATTTAAACCATACGTGTAAGACAATTATGTGTATTTTTATATCTTAAATTATGAAAAAAAAAAGAGACTATTTTAATCTTTTCTATTAATGCCATAATGGTATTGTCGATTTTACTTTACTTTTAATAATAAGAGGATAAATGTCAATTTTTATATCAAAGGAAGTTATGTGCACACATCATGAGATAGTTATGAGTAATTTTTCTTAAATAAAAATAAATATTTTTTTTCAATGAGACCATTATTTTATATTATTATTTGATATGACATGATAGTTTCTGACAAAACTTATTATATTTTTAAAATTTGTAATAAATAATTTTTTTTTATGAATTCAAAGAAATAATAAAATTTGTGAAAGAGAATGTTACCACATCTAATATTAATGCGAAGTGCAAGGATGGAAGTAGCACCCGTATGGAACCCCCTCCTCGCAAATTTGAACTTAGCACCACTATGGGTCCTTTACAACCAGATGGCGTCCGATGCCACACCTAACTCCGTCCCTCTCTCGTGTTTTCGTTTTCATTTTCATTTGTCCATGCCATTATCCATGGATAAGTGAGGTTGGTTTAGGGTCTGTTTTGGGCGTTTGTCTTTATCTAAATTATAGTTTTGGTATATTAGAAAGTGTGAAAATAGAATTTGAACTATTTGAGCGTATTTTTCAAAATTGAGTTTTGTAATGAAACTTACAAATAAGATCATTGTGGAAGCACAATGGTTGAAATAATTAGTTTCAAGTTTTTGTCATGCCAAATCTAAACGTCTAGTGGCGATTTGAATTTTATCATTAGCGTGTAAGTTCTAGATTTAACTAATGTGGGTGTGTTGTGAGTTCAATACATATACTCGAGATTTGGCTCTCGGTCCTACTCCAGTTAAATAATACTTTATATCGATCCCGAAATTGTAGAAAACAAACAAATTTGTCATCGTCCTCCAAAAATGTTTTAGAAAAATTAAAAATATTCATTTGACTTTTTACAACTTTTATCCTTGAACCAGTAACAAAATACTCAATATATATATAAAAAAAAAAACACTCAATATATAAAATATATAAAAAAAAAAAACCGTTAAAATAACTTTTACATAATTTATCAAACACTCAAATAATAAATTAATCATATTCTTCAAAAATTCATTACCTAATAATCAATTCTTTAAAATGTCAAACTTTGAAACTTTTCTAAATAGACTCATAACAAATGAACACGAGAGGGGCAGAGAAAGTTGATGCACACTAATCCTCCATTATAGCCAATTAACCAAGTGTCCATTAATAGTTGAAAAGTGCCTCTCAAAGAATAGGCAAAATGGGGCCAAACCTATCACATGCATTCTTCTCTATCCTTAATTTGGCTTTTTATTTTTCAAGTTTTTATCCCTTTCACAATGTCGTTGGTAATGTATTGTTAGTGGATGGTGGTTGTGATTACTAGTGCGTTTGAAAAGGGGAAAAAGTGTGTAAAATTAATTTTTTTAAAAATGCATTTTCATTTATTTACAGAAATAAAATTAACAAAAATACAAAAAGTATAAATTAAATTGAAAGAAAAAGAGTGATTTTTTTTAAAAAAATTGTATAAATTTTATTTCTCCTAACCAACAAAATAGATTTAAAAAAAAAAAAACTCCAATCATGTGATCCAAACTTCTTAATATTATTGGAGTAGATAAGGCATTAAAGGAAACAAAATCTTATCTAAGTATTAAATAAGATATCTTATTAAACGGCCGCTCCCCAACCTAACACTTGCTACAGGACACCATCACGATGCACACCCACTAAATGACAAGTAAATGCATTACATGAGTTTAATCAAAATATCGGATTTAAATTTATTATCGTCTTCAAAATTACAATAAATAAATTAAACTAAATACTTAATTTATAAAAAAAAAAATCGTCTTATACCTAAAAATTTATTATCATCTTCAAAATTACAGTGCATAAATTAAACTAAATACTTAATTCATAAAAAAAAATCATCTTATACCTAAAAATGATGTATTAAAATTCAATAAATTGAAACACTAATGTATTGCACGCACTTCTTTCAAAACTTCAAAATTATTGAAAGAATTCTTTACATAGAAAGTGTTGGATTGTCCCACATCGTTCGTCTCTAACTCATTTGGTTTATTTATATGGCTGACTGCCTCTCTCCTTAATACCTGGGTTTTAAGAGTTGAATGGGCCGAGCCTCCAATTTTAATATGGTATTAGAACCAGGCCATAGACCCACCCTTGAGCAAGTTGCACGGGGCCACTCCCCTAGCCTCCCTCCACCCAACCTTGAACCAGATGCATGGAGTTGTTCCCCTGGCCTCCCTCTACAGGCAATGTGCTCGAGGGGGTGTGTTGGATTGTCCCACATCGCCCTATATGACTGATTGCCCCTCTCCTTAATACCTGGGTTTTAAGGAGTTGAATGACTGAGCCTTCAATTTCAACAGAAAGAAGAAGTTCCTTTTTGGACCTTTCCAATAACTTTTTTATTTTGTCGGGATAATATTCACCACGAATTTAGTAATTGAGTATTATTTGTATCAATGATTGGATCAATCAATCATAAATGAACACGGATTTAGTATTTGAATATTATTTGTATCAATGATTGGACCAATCATGAATGATACATTACGAGATAGTGTAAATGTAAATTATCTCTAAATAATTTATAAAAAATAATCATTTAAAAGGAGATTTTAACAATTTCTTTTGCCTCTTATATTATATATATTGAATTATATGCAAGTGATGTGTTCAACTATCAAAAGTATAAAAAGTCAAATAAATTTTCAAAAACTAGTTTTTTTAGTTCCCCCAAATCACAGTTTTGCTTGTGGGTCTCGTTGTAAAAGTTGATTTTAAAAAATACAGTTAAACACCTCAAAAGTTAATTTTACACATTTTATTTGCTAAAATCATGATTTGGATAAAGCAAATGCTCTCCAAACAGGCTCTAAAGTTATCAAAAATCTCATAACTATACCACCAAACACTTTTTTTTTTTTTATTTTTATCAAAAAGCAACAAAAAAATAATATTATTGTCAATCGTGAAATTTAAACCTTCGTGATGTGATTGATACACATCACAGGAACACATTATGCTTGTACATAATATGTACACACCAATTACATTACATAATTTTTAAAATTTGAACAAAAAATTCTCATACACTATATTATTTATAGAGATAATTACACTTACCTCCCCTAAGGTTTCTGACAATTGTAGAAACCTCCCTTACAGTTTCTGAAATAACACTGTCCCCCCTATCAGTCTTGTCTCCTTGACTTCGTTAACTAAATTAGTAAAATTACTAATTTACCCTTATATTTTACCTCCTCTCTCTCTCTCTCTCTCTCTCTCTCTCTCTCTCTCTCTCTCTCTCTTTTCTCCCCAATTAATCTCTCTAAAACCAACTCTCCTCACCATTTCCAGATCTATGCAACCTTACACCCAAACCTGACCTTAAATGTGAACAGATTTCTACATATTTTTTTCTCGGCAACCAAACGAGTAAAAATTAGAGATGGACATGTTTTGCACAGTACATGTTACAAGAGAGTTGGTTGCCTAGACAAGTAAAAGGTCTGTGCAGATGAGTGTATTTTTTCTCTTTCTCCCAAACCAAACTCGGCAGCTCTTCCCAGTGAGTGGAGATGGTGGATTAACAGGGTTTCGGAGTTGCGACATCAAGCTCGCGATTGTCCATCCTCCTCTTGTTTCGAGATTTTCTCGATCCCGCTGTCCACCTCTGTTTCTCTGTAATTTAACGGATTCAGAGTCATCGAATCGCCGGGGTTTTAATTTTTCGTTCGTTGGCGTTTCTGGTTTCGAAAATGGAGATGGAAACTGTAGGAGAATTGGGGAGGTTGGAGGATGAGCAAAATCATGACCTGGTAAGGTAAGGTTCTAATGCTTACCTCTTGGGATTCTTCTGTTCGCCGTCGATTCGACATTGGGGCTCTCGGATACAGCTGATGAGGGCGCAACGGGCTTTTCTGGCTCTGGATTCGAGGTTTGATTGGCGGTAGAGATTGAGCTGTCGATTGGGGAATTTGAAGAAGATGATGAGCAGAAGAAATAGAGGGATTTGAGGGGAAATGGGTTTGAAACCCTAGAAAGTTCATAGTAAACCTTATGTTTCAAATGAGGTTGTTTTGATGCAGAGATATAGGCCATTTCGGGGCATGTCTTTGATCTGCGAGATGAGCGATGAAAAGAATGAGAAACCTACCGGACTATGGGATCCAGAAAAGTGATTGAGAATCCAAAAAAGAAAAAAAATTCAAAATGATTTCTCTTCTCTTTTCCCTCATTAGATTTGTGAATTGGTTCCTTCCCTCAAAGAATAAACAATTATTATACACACACATATATATATATATATATATATATTAGGCGGTAGTTTCTCATCCCAACTGCTCACAGTATCTCTCTTTCTAAATTGCGATCCCACCATTTTTCACCATGTTCTTGAATATTTTTGCTTCATTTGGTAATCTGCAACTCACGTACGACAAGAATCAATTGCACCATTTAATCACACAATAGCAATAGTCATTCAACCATTTCATTTTGTACCCACTGAACCATTATTAAACGAAGAGAAAAACACATTCTCTCTGATGGATTTTTCTTCTCTTCACTCTGTGCTCGGGACTTTTTATGTGATGAACCGACAACGATAATTGTGGAAAAATAAGAGGATGGAAGTGACACATAAAGAGAGAAAGAGGAAAACCAGGGCATGGAAGAGGATTCTTGAAATTGATAGAGAGAAAGTGGGTTGTAGAGAGACGGAGAGAGAAATGGGTTTGAAGAAAGGTAGAGAGAGAAAGAGGAGATGGAAGGAGGAATTTTGTTTCATTTTTTAATTAAAAAAATTATTATTAAAGTGAGAGTAGTTTTGTCATTTAATCATGACTTGTAAGGGGTAAAATTGGTATTTAGACCAAAAAATTGCTTACATCATCAAACTCTATTAGGTCAACTAACGGTCAACTAACGGCAAAGGGAATCTGTTACAAATCAGTAAACTAGAAGGGGGACAGTGTTATTTCAGAAACTATAGGGGAGGTTTCTGTAATTGTCAAAAACCTCAGGGGAGGTAGGTGTAATTTGCCCTTATTTATATAAAGCAAACTTTTTTTTAAGTGTCTATATTTACTACATTTTTTTCATGATAATAATTTTAAATAATTCAATATTTATCAAGTCATTTAAATTAGCTCACGTGAGATAAAATAATTGAATGAGTCCCATCAAAAAATAAATAAATGACCTAAAAACAAGATAAGATAAAGGCACGAGAGTAGCACGTGGCACCCATGATAGAAGAAAAAGCATGATACAAGAACCCAATAAGCATGTATGTCGTACCACTCGTGTGTAGGGCTGTAAATGGACTGGATCAGAGCCGATCCGAATCTGATTCGTTTAAGAAGAAATCCGACCCGATCCGTTAATCCGACGAATCATGCAAATGTTAATCCGTATCCAAATCCGTTAATAACCGAATATCCGATCCGTTAATCCGATCGGTTTAAAATTATAATATATATTAAAATTAATAAAAATAATATATTATTAATAAAAATAATATATTAATTTATATATATAATATTAATTTTAATATATATATATATAATATTAATTTTAATATATATATATATATATATAAACGGATCGGATCAGCTTGTATCATATCCGGTCCATTTATATTTGAGATAATCGGATTCAGATCGGATTGGGTCACAGATCACTATTTTTAAAACTATATCCAGAGTTAACGGATCGAATCTCAGATCGGATTGAATCAAGATCCGATCCATTAATAACTCTACTCGTGTGTACTGTTCGTAAGTTTATCACCATTCCAATGACCACTAAATCGTAATAATGTTGATTAAAAATAAAAGGTTAAAATGGATAAACACGACTGAGTGGCATTATCGTAATTTAGTAAGAGATAAATACTTCAATAATCGACTTGAGAGGGCGATATATGTGTGTAAAGATGACATTTATGATTTTACATTTTTGTAATACAATATATCTCACGTAATTTAAGTAAGACCAAGCGGCTTCACCCGCGGCTCGCTGGGCGTAACGCGGTTGTAAAAGGGCACGAGCCGCTCTCTCAGCCAAAACCGAAGCGGACTCGGCCGTTTTAATCCAACTCCTTTTTGTCTCTCACACACAACCCGCCAATTTCTTTTCAGTTTTCACTTTTGTCATTTCCAAGCCAGAACTGAGCAAACTCCCTGTTTCTTTCTCTCTCTGGGAGGAGGCTTGCCCGAACTCGCCCACCTTATTTGCTAAATTCCATTTTCTGACGCCGAGATCTTGAACGCCTGCGGCCATGTTAACGAGCTAGAGAGAGAGAACGAGATTGCTCTCCTTCAATTTGATTTTTTTTTTTTGTGGAGAATATAGCGAAAATAGTCTCTCTCTCTCTAGCTTGCAATGGAGGGAAAAAGAGGGAGGGGATCACAGCTTTGAAGGCGATAAAGACTTTAATTTTTCAAACCTTTATTTCATAAATGCTTTTGCTTTCTTTCTCCACCTCTCAACTTTCTTAAGGATGTCATAAAGGAATTGCACAGTTTATACAGAGAAGATGGTGACGATCTTTTAGAAGGCGTGGCTTTACTGTAATTTTGTTGTCTCTGGTGCTGTTAAGTTAAATTTTAGCTAATATCGCTTGATTGATTGCATTTGGTGTTCAGTTAAATGGAGTTTTTGTGATTTTTGTTTATGTAATGGTTTTGAAGTTGATTAAGAGATCAAATTCCATTTTTTCTTCTTCCAAATTACGTTATTATGCCCTGATATGTAAGTGTATGTCTAGGACTTTTGCTAATCTTGGGGAACAGATTTGGATTTGGGTCTTCTGAAATTATTTTGTGTTTTGAATTTTTAAATTGTCACTGCTTAATATAAAACAAGTTTTTTTTCTTCTTTTCTTCATGCTTATCACTATTCCCCCCCCCCCCCCCCCCTTGTAAATCCATTCGTTTGTGTAGGAAAATTGAGGAAAAGAAAAATGAAATAAAATTCTGAATCTCATTTTTTAATTGTTTTTTTTTTCTTTCTGAGATGTGAAAAACTCACCACAACCAAATTCAGTGGTTATACTATTTTTTGTTTTTGTTTTTCTATACCTACTTTTTCTCAGGAGCCAATCTGAACCTCTATGTTTGGTTACTGACTCACTGGTAGGTAAAAAGTGGTTTTCATTTTCATGATACCAGAAAAAATGAAAGAAAGAAAGAAAAACTCATCCTTCATTAATTACGTTATGGCTATGTCTGTTCAATGTAGGACCTTAGGTTTCAAATGCTTTGCGAAAGCCCTTAATTTGCAAATTTTTTGTTGTTTGCTATTATTTAATTTATCTATTGGGTTATCTGACGTTTTCAAATTTTTCTAGAGGAAGAAACACGCAGTCTGGACATTGCTGGCAAGTGAGGGAGCTTGAGTTTAAAAAAATTCAGTTTTTTTTTTTTTTGGATTTCTGGTGTTTGACTTGCACAATGCCATTTGAAGAAATGGATCAAAGGGCTGTATCTACATCGTCCCACTTCTTTAACGAAAGTTGCTTTCCCTCCGAGGTACTTGGGCTTTTGACGCGCTTAAAAATTTTCCATTCTTATATTATTAAAAGCTTTAACGAGATCATGGCTTCAATATTCATTAATTGTCCCAAGACATTGCATCATTTCATATTTTTTTGTATTTTAAATTAAAATTGATTATCTTTCTGAACTTCTTGTCTGCATCTAATGGGCAGAGAGAAGTTGGATTTTGGAAGCCAAAAGGCATGCATGATCACCATGGTAAGCTTCTATCTTAGTCTATTTTCATGTGTTGGGGTTTCCTCCTATGTTGTCCAAAGTTCATGATAATCTAGCTGGTATACTAGTTTTAATCTGGCATGTCAAACCTAATCTATATACCAGCAGACACTGTTTTGATACATTTTTTCCCCATCAGAAATTTGATCTCAAGAATGGGTCATGTCTCTTTTGGTTGCTTGTTTTGAGTTCCAAGTATTGAGGTTGGACCTTTTCGATGGAGAAGTGATTATCCCCCCCCCCCCCCCCTCTCTCTGCATGCGCATGTGTGTGTAACATAAACAATTTCCCGACATCCAGAAGCAAGCACTGTCATAAAATCGCATGGATGCCCGAGAGTTAGAATTATTCACATGTGGTTGACCTTGTGATTATCGCCACAAATGCTCATCATGTTTGTGTGAGTGACTAAAAAGTCCCAACTGTTTTGACTTGCTAGTAATCTCTTTGCTATAAATTGGAGAGAAGGGCGATAAATTTATAAGTTAGGTTTTTTCCCTTATTTATTATGGCTATCTTTTTTTTTGTGCTAATTTATTATAGTTATTGCATAGAAACAATATAGGATGAACTATATAATTCTAGGGTAGTTGGTTGCCTTTGCAGTGTATCAATTGAAAAGGTCCAATAAGTTGCATTAAATGGACTGGATGCAAGAGCTTTGGACACAGAAGTTTTGTGTGAATAACATATGCAAAGCCATATACATGTATCCTTCTTGCAACATGACCTGTAAGAAATTGTGGAATTTTGGCATTCATTTGGAGGTTTCATTTGTGATGTGTTGTCCAATTTGATACTCTTGGTCATCCAATTGTTACACCCTTGCTGTCACGACCCGAAACCCACCCTATCCGGATCTCGTGTCGCGGGGCCGACCCGAAGGCCGTCCCTACTTTTTCCATTCCTGTATCATAGTACTAATATGCAAAGTACTAAAACCTCAAAACAGTAACAGCGGAAGTCTTATCAGTAATAGTACATCAGCGGAAGTCTTATCAGTAATAGTACATCAGCGGAAGTCTTTCCATACACGATGTTAGCGAAAGTCTTTACAATACATAATATGGTTCTACATAAACAAAATAAGAACCAAACATGACCAGCACCCGAGGGTGGTGAATACATGGGAGAACTAAAACATAAACTGATGCATTTCCCCAAATGTCCTTCTATGTCTTTAAACTCCTACCGGGGTCTCGCGGCCTCAGTACCTGAAATGGGGATGAGGAGGGTGGAATGAGCTTCAAGAGCCCAGCAAGTAAATACAGATCTCCGACACTGGTATCGAGGATCATAAAAGAATATGAATCCAAGAACAAGAATATGATAGCCAATCATAAGAAATAAGATGCTATGATAGCCAATGGGAACAGTTGCCATGAGGGCCAATAAACAATGGAACACAATGTACAATTAGGAGTAAGGGACATAACATCAACATGAAACTCTTAACTTGTGAACAGTGGCAATTGAACAGTGGGATCACAATGTGTAATCAGTAGGAATGACATAACAATGTCCTGGAATTCTCGACGATAATACAATAACAAGAAAGTACTGCCATTATAATTGATCACAATAAATCAATAAAGGAATATCTCGCAATACAAGATAATCACAAGAACAATGTAATTCAACAATTATAGTTGAGCAATCGCATAAGAGATGCTTTTTTTCTGTGTCAGGGCTTGATATGCCCTCGGTCCTTGGGGGCCCGGTTTACCCCCTTCAGTGCATTCCAGTGTATGGCCATATGTCCGTTCACGGACTCGACCCGAAGGTCTTCAGTGAATTTAAAAGCATCGGATGGATATTGTGACTGAGCACAAGTCCAGTATACATAAACATTTCATGATCATAAATGATTCCATAGGAGTATATAAAAATGGAATATCATCAATTCAATGGAAACATAACAATAGGCCTTTCAAAGTACGGTTCAACACGATGACAATGGTACAACAATAAATCAATGTCCACCAGATAGAACAATATCACATTGTGGAGACAATAACATCAGATACGCTCAGGAGTACAAATTTGGCAGTAAAAGAATGAACTTGGCTTGATAACACCACATGGAAGAGAAAGGGTATCTACTTACCTCTAATGCGTTGCTAAATCAGTCTCCTGTAGGTTTGCCTTTTCCCCGTTGAGTTCCCTATATATCAGTAAATACGTTTCAGAATAATTTCTATTCACCAAATTCTATGCCTTGCTATGATCAGTATTTCTAATACTTATTTAGACTTTATATGTCCGTTGTTCTCGGAACCTCTTTTCATAATTTTGACATTACCAATAGATTCGGAAGGTTCAGAATAATAAAAATTGACTAGTTCTTTAATTCAATCGGAGTCCATTTGACTCACCTATGAAGCAGGGGTATTTTGGTCATTTTTTACAAGTCGTAACTTTTCGGGACTCCGTCTCGTGAAACGGACCTCACCATTGGACTCAGAGCATGCGAGATAATAAAAATTGACTATTCATTTGCCCTATTTGGACCTCGTTTGACCCACTTTTGAGTCAGGGGTATTTTTGTGAAATTAACATTTCTCTGTTGGGCCTTAGTGGAATTGTCTATAACTTTCGGGGTCAAAATGTAAATAGCTAGAGTTGCGGTCTGAACCAGTTGGTTCAGAACCAGAAACCCTAAACCGGTTCCATTCCACTGTGAACCAACCGGTTCAGTTAACTTCAGAGAACCGGATTGAGATATCCAATTCTCTCACCCTATCCACGGTTTGGACAACCCCAACCCAATTTTAATCCCTTATATCCATAACCAAACAAGCCCAAATTATTTTAATTTTTAAAACAAAACGACACAGTGTTGGTACCCGTATTGCAGTCGGTCGGATCTCAACCCGACCCGACCCAGACCCGGTCTCATCCTGACCCGAAGAAGCTCCCTCGACAATCCGGTCATCTTCTCCGGTGGAATTCCGGCCACAGTCGCCGGAGCAGTGAAATTCCTCACGGATCTTCGTGATTTTACGTCCAAACTTTACTGTTTTTCTTCCCAATGAATTCTAGGATTATAAGGAACATTTTAGGACTGGTTTTAACCTCCAACATCACCGGTTTCACGCACCCATTTCCAGTTTCCGGCGTTGCACCGGTGAGGGAATAACTGGCCACAGAATGGCCATTTCTTGACCATTTAAGCTGATTCAAAGTGTTTTGAGATCCTGGGGTAATTTCCTATTCATATTATGGTTCAATTTTCCACTTGGGTTCACCTATTTTAAGTCACCATTTCTAACCGAAACCCAGTTTTGGTTTTTTCTTGTTTTTCTTTCCTATTTCGCGTCCTACCAATTCAGTCATAAATTCTATGATAACAGGGATGATAACAGGGGGTAAAACTAAAGAGATTACGATGAAACAGGTTACCTATCATTAGCCGATTTCCTGAATTTTAATTTCGGTCCTTCCTTTCTCTATTCTCCTCTTCTCCCTCTTGTTCTTACGATTCAGTTTTCTCACTCTTCCAATCTCTTTCTTCATTCCCTTTAACCGATCCCCCAGTCGGTGGCCCTTGCCACTTGTAGCCGCGGTGGCAGCACACTCATGCACACAAGACACCTCACACATAGCTTTCTCTTGGCTGATTTTCAGTCGGTGGCCTTGCCACCTAACACACACATGCACCGTATGTTGCCACCACACATGACCCACATGCAGTTCTTTTCTTTCCATTTTATTTCCTTTCATTTAATGATATTGTATTATAATATATATATATATATATATCATCCAACCGTATACATATATATACATATATAAATAATATTACATTGATACATTATGTATGTATAGATATTACGTATACATTTCCATTTAATTTTGTGCATGCACGTATTACATACGAGATTCAAATGTTGGTTTATTCGGGTGTTTAAATATTCCGATTTAACTTTAAACTTTGTTCTCGTAATAAATTCTCTTATAGTCCGGGGTTTCATGTTTTGGCCCAACCCAACTCAGGTCGGTATCGCCTAGCTCGGGATACGTGTCATATCCCAAGTCGGGATATTACACTTGCATTGTTTTCTTCTTTGCTTCCCTAGGTTCCTTTTTTTTCTTCCTCTTCTTTTTTTTTTATTGCTAGTCAAAATGTGAGTGGAAGACCTCCCACTCCCAGCCTCACCACGTGAGTGAAGGCCTATCAGCCCTTACTTGTCTAGGTTATTTCTAACAAGAAATTTATAGTTGTAGAGTCTTCTAGTTACACCTTTATTGGGCTTGATATGATATGCACGTTGATGGGTACAGTCTTATCTCTGTGTCACTGGATTGTGCTCTGAGATTCTTATCTAAATATTTCTGTATTAAAGCAATCCCTCTTTCCCTTTTTCTTGTAGCAGAATCATAAGTGCTGCTATGTTATTGTGTTGGAAGGGTGCTCTCCGAGTCTCCTTTCGATGCTATTTGAGAGCAACTGATCAAGTGAACAAGGCTTACCAAATTGATGTCAGATTCCATGTATATTTAATACTTACTATAGTGGTGATGAAATTTGTTAATATAGTCTCAAAAATTGGTTCAGGAAATTTGGATCTCATTTGACTGTTTCAGATAATTCGTTACTATAGTGTGTTTCTAGGACATGTACTCAACAACTTCTGATCTTTTATAGACTATAATTGATTAGAAGTTGCAGGTGGTGAATTTTCTATCTAATTGATGTGTCAATGTTGTCCTTTCGTGAAACAGATGGAATAGTTAGAACACCTAGCAGCAAGACGATTTATTCATCATCCTTGGAAAAACTTTTCCATATTGGTGCACAGTCGGCAGATTGCTTGGAACTGCCGCTCTCTTGTGTAGTTGGAGACCGGAAAGAAAAGATTCACATTTGTGGAGAAGAAGGAACTGCCATTTTATCCCTAGCTTCTAGGAAATACATAAACCACAATCAAAAGACATGGCCAAATTTGTATGTGCCAACCTTGCCGTATAATGTGGAAAGAAACAGGACCAAAATTAATGGGACTCTGTCTGAGAGCAGTCTTTTCTCAAGCTCGTTATCTGAAGTGTTCAGCAGAAAGTGTAAGCCTTCTCATCAAAATGCTTATTCATAACAACTCTTTCATTTCATCAGTGGTAATATTAACATGCTACTCTAAAATGCTCATAAAATTGTTGTGCGCTTACCTTGAGAATTTGTTATTTAATTTTCATGTCTCACAAATTGTTTCTCATGTCTTAATTTCTCGTGAGAAAAAAAGCTACATTCATTGATGGACTTAAGGAAATTGTTTCAATTCTCAACATTGTCCCCCCGGCAGGTTTTCATATAAATCAAGATTTTGATTCTGCTTAGGAAACTATTGAATGAGATATCTATGTACTAGTAATTTCGATTCGATATATCAAGATGTTTAATATCTCCTATCTTATCTTCCCTACCCATTGCAAATATCAATGAAATTGAATTTAGCCTCAGGATCTGGATGATATTGAATAAAATTTTTTGTTCAAGGAAAATGCTCCTTCTACCCTTTTCAAAGGTTAGAACTCCACGTGGTACTGAGTTGGTTGTTTTACACTTTGAATGCCAACAGGATTATAATTGAATAATTACAATGTTTAGGTGGTTGGATTATATCGATCTATAATGATTGGTGATTTTTACATTGTATCACGCACTTTTTGCTGCCTCATGCCACATCCTTATCATGTATATAATTTGGAAAAAAAAACTATAAATCAAACATTGAAGGCCAAGGGATAATTGCTTGGTGCAATTGTAAAAGCTGAAGGTGCTAAGTGTGAGAAGGGAGATGTAGGTTCCAGTTTGATGGCAGTCAATTTTGTGCAAATAATGCCGAAGGCTAGGTCTGTCAGCCTTCCCAACTTTGACATTAGTGGGACAAGCACTGAGAAAGGGCCTTATTAAATCATGCATTCTTTTTTTAACAATTCCATGCATTTCATTTTTGATTTGCTTGTAATTTCAGTCATTTTCAAAATCTATATCAATATTAATATCTCTATCGATCTGTGTGTTTCTGAACCCTTGATATCTCCTCCCATATCGATATGTTATTACTTAAATGTGTTTTGATTGAGAAATTCCTGTAAGAATTTTCTAATTTTGAGTACTCACTATGCAGTGGGGTTATCAGCGAATGGGGGTCTAGTTCATAAGTCTGTCGATACTGCAGCCTTGCACTGTGATGCAGTGAAACCCTCTGGATCCACAAAAGAAATCAAAGTGCAAACCATTGGGAATCTCCTTCCCAATGAAGATGATCTCCTTTCTGGAGTGATTGATGAGTTGGAATGCATTTCTCATGCCAATGGTGCATATGATGTTGAAGATCTCGATCTATTTAGCAGTGGTGGAGGCATGGAATTAGGAGACAAATGCCCACATGCGTGTCAAAGAAATTCTGATTTTACTGGAGGGATTTCCAATGGTCATGGGAGTTCTAGTGGCTCACTTGTCAGAGAACATCCTTATGGTGAACACCCTTCTAGAACACTTTTTGTGAGAAATATCAATAGCAATGTTGAAGATTCTGAATTAAGGGTTCTTTTCGAGGTATTATTTGGTTCTTTATGGCTTGAACTATCTTAATCAGGAGTCTATGCAAGGTAGTCATTGTATATTTTTCTGTTGACAATAATTTTACTTTGCTCTAGCAGCGATATGGAGATATCCGAACTCTGTATACAGCATGCAAGCATCGAGGGTTTGTTATGATTTCTTACTATGATATAAGGGCAGCAAGGAATGCAATGAGAGCACTTCAGAATAAGCCGTTGAGATGTAGGAAACTTGACATTCACTATTCAATTCCGAAGGTGCATTGACTGCCCTTCAGCTGCTTTTCAGCATAATATTATTTCTTGTTATCATTATAATTATTTGCTCCAAGTGTCATTTCTTCTTGTTATTGTTGCCACTGCTGTTTGTTTCCGCTGCGGTTTGTTTTCATTGTTGTTTTTAGGTTTTTTTTTTTTTGTGGTTTGGTGCTCAACAAATTAGTTTTTGCAAATTCATTGCGATGTTCTGTTGCTTGATATCTCTTAACTTGTTAACTTTTGCCTTGTTAATATGTCAGGATAATTCTTCAGAAAAAGATATTAACCAGGGCACCCTTGTGGTATTCAACCTCGATTCTTCTGTTTCAAATTATGAACTTCGCCAAATTTTTGGAATTTATGGAGATATTAAAGAAGTATGTTCACTTAATATTACTTTCTGTAGTTACTGAGCTTGTGTACGAGGCATTGCAATTTTCAAATCACATGTTTTTTATTTATGATTGGCAGATCCGTGAAACTCCGCATAAGCATCATCACAAATTCATAGAATTTTATGATGTTAGAGCTGCGGAAGCTGCCCTTTGTGCCTTGAACAGGTGTGATATTGCTGGAAAGCGGATCAAGCTTGAACCAAGCCATCCTGAGGGCACGAGCTGGTGGTATCTTCTTCTCCACCTTTAGCAGTTTTTTCTTTTTGACTGATGTTGGTTCTGAGTGGCACTGTATTCCGGGATTGCCTTGCCTTGTTCACTGTTAGCAACTTAGCATACAGCAGTGTCTATTTCACCTTTCCTTTTTCCTCTGTAAATTTTTTGGACAAATGTTTCTTTTTGCAGTTTGAGGCAACAGTGCTCTGAGTTGGAGCATGATGAATCTGGTCCTTGTCAAAGGCCTAGTGACAATTTAGCATCAGAGTACTTGGGTATAATTCTTCCGGATAGGAATTCCTGCATATTAAACTAGATTATGTTGTCTTCTTTGTTGAACAATTTGTTTTTCCTTTCCTCACAATATCTTCTACTACAGTGGTCTCTCCTAGAGGGATATCACCTAGCTGTGTAGATAACGGATCTATCCAGGGCTTACATTCTGCAAGCCAGGTTCCCATTAGTGCATTTAGTGAAAATGCTCTCCATCATGGAAGTTCTAGTGTTCCAAACTCCTCTCCAGTGAGAGTGGCATCAGCTGGCAATCACTTTGGTCTTTGTGAACCTAGCTGCCCTCTGGATCAAGTTAAATTTGGTAACCGATGCGTTCCAACTTTCCATCCTAATCCCTTCCCTGAGCATCATGATAGTTTCAACAATGTTATTCAATACAACTGTTCAAGTACTGTTGCAGACATGGCTAGCAATATAGGTCTTAGAGAAGCAGACATGATGAGTGACAGGCACATGTGTATGGTGGGTATAAGTGGGCAGCCAATGGAACTTAACGGAGGGGGTAAGTGCAGTGGATTGCTATGTGCATTTTATCAGTCTACATTCTATTTTGAATCTCTTTCATTTTTGTGAAAAGTCGTAACTGGTGGATTCTTACTGGGATTGTGGTAAAAGTAATGAAACATTATCCGGAAGAGAGACTTTAAAGTTCTAATGAGATGAATGTTAGGGGCAGCTTGCAAATCAAAGTTGTAGGTCCATTCATGCAAGTATGCACTTGATGCATACTGATCTAGTAAATAATTCTTAAGCAGTATGCTTTATGCTTGTCCCAATCAGATTGCCCTGAGTATTTGCAGTTCTATACCATTATTTTGGACAATCTAAAGTTACTTGGAGATTTATTCAGATTACGTTGATGAACTTAAGGGGAATCATCAGTTTAGTTTTCAAATTTTTGTTTTCCCTCAAGTTTAAGCTATCACCACCTATCATTGCTATTCTTGTGGTCTCTGGTTGAGATTTGATTAATATAATTGCAGTTCCATTTGGAGGATTAAATCTGGCAATCAGAACATTTTCTTTTTTACTCCTTTCGTCTCATACCTGAAGTAATTTTTGTCAGACTTGTTTAATTTTTCTGTATTTTCTTGGATTTTATAATAATTGTTTTTTGAATCTTATTAATGTTACTGATCCAGTTACCTGTCAGAAAATATTGTAATAATAATAATAATAATGTTACTGAGTGCCTACTTTGTAGTTTAGTTATCAATATCAATGAGGACAAATAATTTGCTCTTAAATGGTTTTTTCTTGTGTTAAGCAATGTAAGTATCTTATTGATTTGCTATTCATGCTGCATGAATCAGAATGCATTACTCTTATGTTTTAGATCACTAACTTGGCAATTTAGAAATTTTGTTTAAGGAGAGGGATAAAAGGTAAGGACCATAGGACATCAGAACTCAATTTAGGAGGGGGGAAAACAGTTCACTCTATGCTTTTAGTTCCATTGCCTGGTATCCTAAAGTAGTTGGATTATTTATGCAGTTTAAAGATCCATTTAGACCTGCCCCTTTCATACAATGCTCCACAGAATTGGTCTACTGTGTTCATGTGGGTTTTTTATTTTTGGACTGAGCTGATTCATGCTTCAGATAACATTGTTTTCTTATTAATTTACCAGTTTCTGATGTTGGCAAGAAATCTGTAAATCATAAAGGAGACAGTTTCACTACTTCTCTGGTGGAATTATGTTTTTTTACCATTCTATTCATTCCAGTTAGGGGGAATTTGGATGTTTAATGTAAAATGGATCAGTCAGCTATGTTTTAGGCAGCATTTGAACCTAGTTCATAGTATTTTTCATTTCATTGAGGATGAAAATAATTATAGTTATGTTCTTAACGAGTGTTTAAAATGTCTGTTTAGGATTTCAGAAAATGGTCTTGTTCTAAACGTATTTTCATCATTTTGGCAATCATGGTCATAACAAAGTCTTCCTCTCCAGTTTTGGGTGCTTCTGGGAACGGGACATTTCCTCATCATGGAGATCGTTATGTAAGGAGCAACTTCAACTCATTTCAGCATCATCCTTCAAGTTCTTTGATTTGGTCGAATTCTCCATCTTTTGGCAATGGTCTTAATGTCCGCTGCCCTCAACAAGTGCTTGGATTATCTGGAGCACCGCTTCATATTCTGAATAAAGTTTCACCTGCACATCACCATGTCGGATCAGCACCTACTGTTAATCCCTCCCTTTGGGATGGGCAGCATGCCTATACAAGGGAGTCTCCTGAAGCTTCAGGGTTTCAATTGGGTTCTCTTGTGAGTGTGGGTATACCTGGTAGTTCTCCATTGCAGCCGCTGGAAAGAGCTCATAGCAGTTTTTCTAATGTTGGTGAAAATTGCATGGAAATGTTGACAAATGATAAGCTGGGCTCTCCTCACCAGAGATCCCACATTTTCACTGGTAGAAATGCAGTTACTTCAATGCCAACCTCTTTTGGTTCTCCTAGTGAATATGTGAGAAACATCTCACACCGTGGAAATGGAGGCAGTTCTGGTCATGCTGATAAGAAACAGTTTGAACTTGAGGTTAACCGCATATTGCATGGGGAAGACAGTCGAACAACATTAATGCTAAAGAACATTCCCAACAAGTATGTGAATGGTTCCCCTTGCCATTATATATATATATATTTTAAATTAAATTAAATTAATATCTTTTGGTTGTATATTGCACTTCTTTCTCATTGAAAAGTCCTATGTTCAAATAACGCATTTCTTTTTGGTAAACATTTACTTTCATTATGATGATTCCACATAAAAATGCAGCATGTAAAGGCGTTAGTGATTCCACATAAAGTTGGTCATTAATTTTTTTTTTTGAAAGGTAAATGTATATAAAAGAAGAAGAAAGGAACAATAAACAAGAGGACAAGCCTCAATAGAGCCAAGGGAGGGAATACTTCTACAGGCAGAAGGAACCCATCCCGAGGCTAAGAGCTAAAAGGAAAGAACAAGAAAACAAACCAAAATCAAACAACAACAGACAAGAACTAGAAGATACTATTAGGCAGACCCCAAATATGTCGAAGGAGCTGGTTGGAACTAGAGGGAGTGATTCCTTTAATGGTGCAAAGTCTTTCTCGAATCATATTCTGAACTTGAGTAATAATGCCTTGGGGGGAGTGGTTCTGGTTGGAGAAGAGCCTAGAGTTCCTTTCCCTTCACGAAACATAAACCGTACAAGCTATGGTGAACTTCCCAATGGAACTAGCCAACGATGCCCTCCCAAAAGTAATAGAAGCCTAATTGATGATATGGGGCCAGCTACCTGCAGGACAGAGGAGGCCACTTTTACCAAGCAAATGTTGCAAAACTTTGGCGGAAAAGGAACAGGAGAAGAAAAGGTGATCATGACTTTCATTGCTCCTCATGCAAAGGAGGCACTTACGATCAATGGCCCGAGAGTGATTGAACATTCTATCTTTAGTACGTAAAGCACGACGAATGGCCAACCAAAGAATAAAGCTAGTGCGAGGAATGGACATAGGAAACCAAACTAACTTCCACCATGGGACAGGAGGGCAACTACTACGGAGTAGATTCCAATATGAGCGGATTGAGAAAGTCCCATTAGTAGTAGGAGTCTAGATAATTCGGTCTTCCCCTAAAGAAGGATGAAGATTAGGAGGCATGCTGTTCTTTAGCTCAATAAGATGAGGCGAGATGCGATGAGTCGAGTTAGCTGTAGGCCAGCGCCACTGATGATTATGACTAATAGCACTCACCCTTGCATCTCTCCCCAAGCCAGAATCATATATAACTCTTTCACCCATGTTATCAAATATTGGACCATTTGTCAACCAGTAATCAAACCAAAGAGATGCAAGCTCCCCATTACCAATAAGAGTTTTAATGTAAGGCTTGAAGGAAGGGCGAGACTTAAGAATTTTCTTCCAAGACCACGAACAGGACGAGGGGCATGTAACTTCTCAGAAGTTTTTCCTTTTAAGGATGTTGGTGCGGATCCAGATAACCCAAGGGGAGGAGGAGTATTGGCAAACCATCCAAATCAATTTCCCAAAAGCAGCCTTGTTCCAATCCTCAAGCTTTTTGAGGCCAAGGCCTCCTTCATGTTTTGGGCAAGTGACATCCTCCCATGCAACTTTAGAGCCAGAAGTCTTGAGATGGTTACTAGTCCAAAGAAAAGATCTCATGGCCTGCTCAATCTAGAAAATAACTTTTTTAGGAAGTATAAATAGGGAGGACCAGTAGACCTGAGTACTGAACAAGACAGACTTGATGAGTTGCACGCTCCTAGCATAAGATAGAAATTTATTAGTCCAAGTGCAAATCCGAGTAATGATTCTGTCAACTAATACTTTGCAGTCAACGGCCTTGAGCTTTGTGGGGATAAACGGCACTCCCAGATAGCGGATTGGCAGGGAATTTTCTTGAAAGCCAGTAATAGAGATTATAGCACGTTTAGCATCGTCATCCATACCAGAAAGATAAAGATTGCTTTTGGAGGCATTGGGACTAAGGCCTGAGAATGAGGAAAACAAGGCAAGGCAATCCTTAAGAATGGAGACTGAAGTAGGATCACCATGGCAAAATAGCATAATGTCATCAGCAAAACAAAGATGAGTTAACTTAGTTTTGTGGCATCTCCAATGGAACTTAAAGTCGGAGCTCACCCTCCTATTAAGAATCATGGAGAGGACGTCCATGGCAATAACAAAGAGATAAGGGGAGAGAGGATCGCCTTGCCTAAGATCTTTAGCACCGGGAAATAAGCCCTCCAGCTCCCCATTAATCACCACAGAGAATCTAGGGGTAGAAATGCAGGCTTGGATCCAGTTGATAAAGGTAGTGGGGAAGCCAAGAATGCTGAGAGTGTCCAGGATAAACTCCCATCTAATAGAGTCGAAGGCTTTCTTGAGGTCGATTTTCATAGTGCACCGAGGAGCACCTGAAATCTTGTGGTAGTTGTGCATAAGCTCGAGACAAAAGGATGTTATCACTGATGTTCCTTCCTTGGATGAATGCAGACTGGGTCTTGTCAACAACCACATCATGCTTGATAATGCTCCAAGTCTTCCTAAAGAAGTAGCCATTAAAACCATCAGGGCCAGGGGCCTTGTTCAGTTGGCAGTCCCCTCTTTGATTATCTGCTTGCAAAATAACAGCCGGACAGGATTGTTCTGATCATTAAAATTGAACTGTTAAGCTGTGTACAAATACTTTTGATCATTTTATCTGACCATTTTTCATTACCCATCAAATTAAATTAACTGGACATGGCAAATAATTACCATTCCATATTTTGCATATATTTATTTCTATGTAAAGTTGCACAGAATATAAGAAAATGTCTGTTTTAATTTGGTTTGTGTTGTTCTTTCCTCCTTTTCTTTTCCAACTTTTTGTTTGAGATAGCAGTAATCACAGGTCTCTATCTCAGTTTTGATTCAATATAATCATAATTATAGGTATACTTCGAAAATGCTTGTGGCTGCGATTGATGAACACTGTCAAGGAACTTATGACTTTATTTATTTGCCAATTGATTTCAAGGCAAGTCTCTCTCTCTCTATTTTTCCCACTTGGAAAGAAAATCACATTTGATATCATGTATTAATTATTCAACTTTCATGTGTGTTTTTCTTCTTTCTTTTTTTTAACAGAATAAATGCAATGTGGGTTATGCATTCATCAACATGATTGATCCACTTCAGATTATTCCATTTTATAAGGTCTGATATACGGACTTCAATAAAATAGTAATTTGTGTAATTCATCAAGTATGTCTATTCCTTGTACCTGGCTTCAAATTTTTTATGTTTCCATTTTCCTGTGGCAAAAGCTAATTATGTCACCTGCAGGCATTTAATGGCAAAAAATGGGAGAAGTTCAACAGTGAAAAGATGGCATCTCTTGCATATGCTAGAATTCAGGGAAAAGCTGCTCTTATTGCCCATTTCCAGAATTCAAGCTTGATGAATGAGGATAAATGTTGCCGCCCTATTCTCTTCCGTACTGACGGTCCAAATGCAGGTGATCAGGTAGGATGTCCCAATTATGCTCTGGGCTCCATTTTTGCTTGGTAGTGGCTCTTCATTTACCTTATGGTTTTTTGAGTTTTTCTTATGCATTTCACCATTTAGAACCAACACTAATATGAGTACTGGTCTTTGTAGGAGCCATTCCCCATGGGCACCAAAATCCAATTGAGACCAAGTAAATCTCAAGGCCTTGGTGATGAGGATAACCGTCACCGAGGGAGCCCGTTAACTTCTTTATATGGAGAGAAATCTTCCAGTGGAACAGAATTTTCATCTGGTTCTGCAAGGGACTCTGATTGACCAAGTTGCTTTTCTAGATGTACTAACCAGTAGAGACCCGTTATTAGAGTAGACAAATTAGGCCCGCCCCGTTTCTGTATTGCAGGGGTGGCCTCTGATTTTTTTTGGCTATAACAAATTTTGAAACCAGAACACAACGCAACTTCAAGGGCTTTGCTTGTACAATTTTTTTGGTTCTGTAACAAACTGCACGTACAGACCAATTGAGTTTAGAGACTGGCTTGACATAGAAACTTTAAGAGATCTCGGATGATTGTGAGTGATGCACAAGTACTACAATGTAGAGCAGTTTGAGGGAGGTGCCAGATTGCTGCATAGTTCAAAGGTACCTCTGCTTTATCTTTCTTCATTTTAATATAATATACTTTCTTTTTCTCCCCTGCCCCAATTTTGGAGGTTTTGGATTCTTTTTGGGTCCTATTTTTGGTCAGATCAGGGACTGATTGCTTATAGTGAGAAATGCACACAAGAGAGCAGAGCATAGATTAGTGTTTTGGTTGCAGGAAAGTTTAGCATTGATCAAGTTTCTAATGAATATCTTCTATTTGATCTTGTTGTGGATTCTCTTCTATTGTTTGAATTTTTAAGAGCAATCTATTGTTTATGATAAGCCAGTATGTTATAGAGAAAGTGAGCATGCTAATTTGTTCCCTCCATTTTAAATGTTATGCTACCATTTTACTATTGTGTTTCAATGGCTTTGTCAAACTTACAATAACTAGTCTATGGGGAAAATTCCATTTTTGCAAGAGATGTCGTGCCTTATCCATTCAAGACTTGCATTTCACTGAAAGGTTCCATTTTTGAATGACCAAACTAGTGCATTCACTTTTTAATTATGGTAGGATTTTAACTTCAACATCCCCCATAAGATGACCGGAGGGTTGAAAGTCTGTGTGTATACGTGCATGTGTGTGTATGTATATGTGTGTGTGTGTGTGTGTGTGTATATATATATATATATATATATATAGAGAGAGAGAGAGAGAGAGAGAGAGAGAGAGAGAACATTAGGAGTAAAAAACTCCTCTTTTTTTTTTTTTTTTGGGGGGGGGGGGGGGGGTGTTGTGTGTGTTGTTTCTATTTGGTTTATTTCTGGCCTGGCTTGGGCATTGCAAGTGAATTTTAATCATTTCTTGTGACCTTGATCAACTTCAAGTGTAGAGAGTGTAATTTGATTGACTGGTTTTTGACCCCATGTGGGTTTTTGACCTTTTCTTCTAATACTTTATTAAGAAAAAAAGTAAAAAAGTTGCCCTAGTTTTCCAAATTTGTTGCACTTGCATAATAAAGAGATCTGCATGAGTATAAAGGAATGTGCTTATGCAAGAAAAATTGGATTGTAAACATGGATCAACCATAATCCAATTTTCATTCCTAGCAATTTTAATCAATGTCATGTTGTTGCATTGTATCAGAAGAGATGATTAAATAGTTAGTCAATTCACACAATTTGTAATTAAAATCTGAAAATTACTTTTATGACACACACCTACTGGTAAATGGATTAAAATGTCTTTCAGACCTCCATTAAACCCATCCTCTCTCTCTAACCAAACCCATGCCTCTTTCCTCCCTTCTTCTACTGTCATAGTTTATATAAAAATAAATAAAAAAATTTAACATATAAATGGAATTGACGCTATCGCTCTATTTATAAATATTTTCTATCCGTTCTATTAAAAATAAGACATGATAAATTCTCGATAGAACAGAATGAATTATCATTTCTACTTGAAAGTAAGCGAAACATAAACAAAAGCGCATAAGTAAAAAGAGCAGTTGATCGAATAACATCCCGAACAATGACATCTCTACTAGAAACTAGAACAGAGTCTCTCGCACATTCTCAAACAATAAACTGAGCATCCCCTTCGAAAATTACTGTCGAGAAGTCCCATTCCAAAACTAAAGGAAACTGCCCCAAAGCTACCATCTCCATCACGAATCACAATTGGTTAACTGATGAAGTGAAATATGGGATCAAATTCAAATAGCATTAAAGCAAATGCAAGGCTAATTCAAAAAAAGAGTCACATTGAATCCTATAAAAATAATAAATCACAATGATAAAAATATGATGCTATCGCTTCACTATATATATATATTTTTTGCTAATTGATGCTAAAAATGAGCCAATTTGAAATTTCCTGCAACCTTAGCATAATATTTGTGATTGGACACGAAACTTTTAGCACATTCATCACAATTAAACAGTGCATTTATCAAGAGCACTAATTTTGGAATTTATCAAAATTATGAAAAAAAATTGCTAAGATTATATTTGGTTTAAATTATTGTCTAATTTAATCAGTAAGAGTAATTAAATTATTTATTTTAAAAAAGTAATTTTATTAAAGGAATAAAATGTTTATTTTATGACCAATTTTATAAAAATTAATTAAATTATAATCAAGCATCAGGTTACATTTTTTAAAAAATTATACTCATTGATAATAATTCAATATTCAATAATCAAACAAATCTTTTATCAAATTATTTAAATCTTATATGTAAAGCATTAGAAGATGTATCAATAGTCAGCCAAATCCAATCATAAAATGAAGTTAGACAACCATAATTCCAGATGAATTATTGAAAAAGTTAATCATTAAATACATCATTTAATAATAACATGCTTTTATTATAAAATTTTTGAGTGATAAAGTTATTTCGTGATATGAATTCATGATGTTTATATCATAAAAATTTATTTTGCACGATTCAAGTTGTAAAAGTATGGTCGAATAATAAAGACGTTGATAATAAAATTCAAACGTCTTTTAGTTTGAATCTTTTTTGTATCAATTTTTGAAAGCTAAAACTTAAAGAAGTTAAAATAAAAAATTATTATCTAGCTTTTGAAGGTAATTGATGTTGCAGCAATATGGAAATGCTCCATATAAGAATAATAATAATAATAATAGCAAAAGTGTTAATGTGTGTAATGGGAATGTTTGTGCTAAGTAGTACCGACAGACATATGATACAAACCAGATACACTAACACGATAAATCAACAAAAAAAAAAGTAGGGCATAGATACAACGAAAACATGGAAATATAAAATGCACGTTTTTACATGTATAGATCTATTATATGAGAGAATATACAACTTTGATTAATTTTCCAAATTTCTATACTAAGACTAGCATAATGTGAACGATGAAGTTCGACAAAACAGGTGAAAATTGCTCGGAGGATGGTCCCTCTTTGCATTTTTTGGAGTCTTTGAAAGGACAGGAATACAAGAATCTTTGAAGGGGCAGAATTTTCTCTTTGGTATCTCAAGGATAACATTTTACTTTTACTTTTCTTTTGGACTAAAAAAGCTAACCCTATGTATTTAGATACTTATATAGATTTTTTGTGAGATTTTAGGCATTAATTTTTGCAGTCAATCCCTTATTTTGTAATTATGGGTTCACCCCTCTCGAACGCCATTTATACATACATATCTTTTATTGATCCAACAAAAAAAAAAAAAATATATATATATATATATACATATACATTTATTTCTTGTATACACTACTACTTACATACTCTCTTAATACAATTTTGTATTTATAATTATATCTTTATCCTATGTTAAAAATTGTCTACTGTAGTCTTCACTTGTGATACTCAGGTTACAATGTCAATTTAAAAAAATAATAATAAAAATAAGAAGAAAGGTTAGTTAGGAGAGTGTTCGTGCTTTCAAGAGTACCCAGCATGGCCCCTATTAAGTAGTGTTTGTGCTACATGACCAAAAATATTTGAGATGTGTCGGGACCCTTATGAACATGAATCCAAAGGTGTCAGCCAAGTGTGCAAAGTAAAGAAAGTTATTTTTAAAATCTACTACCAGCCTACAAGGTGTTGACCGCATGTCTAAGAGTATCGGTGAAGTGTTCTGGTCCGACACAGACACGCCACCCAGTAAAAGTCTTTGTGCTCCTTAATGGCAATGTAGTGGCAGTAACAGCAGTGGTCATGCCAAATAGAGAGTTTGGTCATGGATGACTGACCCCAGAAAACATGGTGCTGTTGATAATGCAACTACTCCAATAGCATGAGGTATTCCCATAAAAGGTTAATTGCATGATATCAGTAAATTCTATCGCAATTTTCAAGGGCAAGTTAACAGGGTGAGTCTAACATCATAAACAACTAAACCTGACGGGTGCATAGAGCAATGATAAGGTAGTTCTGCCTGGGTAGGCTAGTATAATTTTCCCTATGTACACATGCATAGATGTATTCTTAATCTATAATTATATATATAACAACATCTCAGTTAAAGCCAATTGATGGAAAATGAAGAAAAACTAATTTTCTTCCCTGCCATTTCGTGCGATTATACTGTAACGACTTAAAAAATTATGAAAGGACAAATTAATAATTTTCCAATCTAAATTAATGGTAGATAATTAATTAAATGAGGATGCACTAGATAAATTATGAAATTAATTAATAAATGATAACTATGACATTATGAACCTAAAGTAGAATTTTAATGGTTTAATTAGGACTGATATAGACTACGGGGTCACACATTCAAATTTAGAACACAGATAAATTTAAAAAAAATTAATGATGGTAATTCGAGCTGAAAATTATATTTTTAGAATCTACGTGAAAAACGGAACCACGGGTCCAAATTTTGTTAAATTTTGAGACTGTTTATTTTCACACGTGAGTATACGCATGTCGTGGCCAACTAGCCACATGATATTTTATCGGGATGTGTAGCAAAGCTTCCCAAGGAAGCCAAATAAGTGTATGGATATAAGTGAGACGTGTGTCACACCATAGCCCAAAAAAAAAGGGAAAAGAAAAGAAATAAAAGAGAGAGAGAGAAACCAAATGGGTCTCTCATTTTCTTAAAAAATAAAAAAACGAGAGATAGAGAGAGAGGGAGAAGAGGAGAAGAAAAGAAGAAGGAAGGAAGAAAGAGGAAGGGAGATTCGGCTATGAAAGTGATCATTCTTCATCATCATCATATTCTTCTTCTATCATCTTCATTGGGTGGTGTGTTTGTGAGGATTTTTCAAACAAACCCTAGATAGAGTTAGGGTTTGAGATGTATTGGGATTTTGATGACGAATCATTAAATGAAGGGAGTTCCTTGATGATTTTTGAAGACTCAAGAGGCTTGAAGGACTTGGCTAATCTAGGGAGAGGCAGATGGAAAGACTTGAGCATCACCATTAAAGGAGGTTGTTTTATGAGATGGGGGAGGTTTTGGATTTTCTCTTTTACATTTTTTTGATAACTATATATAAATATATGTAGTATGTACATATATGGAGTGCTTGATGGTATTAAGTGTATTATATGGCATGAGTGAATCACACCATGGTGGTTCATATGAGAGCTTTGGCAAGGGGTTTTAATTTTTGAAAATGCGTGAAGTTTGTGATGTGTTGTGTTTGAATTCCATGAAATTCATTTTAGATTTTTGTTAGTTTTAGTTTAAGATTTGATGCGATTAAATTGCATAAATATATGAGAATAATTATATATTCAGTATAAACAACCATAATTTTGCGAACTTTAGAGATGTGACTAAAATGTATGATATTTGTGAAACCCGTAGCACCTGCTGGTGGATTTCCAGCAACATTGGGTCAAGTTCAAAAAATCATAATTAAATCAATTTAAATTAGAATTGAGTCAAGTTCAAAAAATCATAATTAAATCAATTTAAATTAGAATTGAGTCAAGTTCAAAAAATCATAATTAAATCAATTTAAATTAGAATTGAGTGAAATTTGAGTCTAAATTGAAGCCGCAGACGTCTAATTTCATTTAAAATTGGTTTCATACAGAAATTTGAAGTTTAACTGCACTTATGAATTTTATAACATCAGGTGGTAATTCTGAAAGTTTGGGCTGACAATATTGGCTGTACCTTTATTCTAAAAACTGTACTATTTGGTGATGTACTCCAAAAATTCGATTGTTGGGAACCTAAAATATGATGTTTTAGCTTTCATTTAAAATTTGTTTTGTATAAATTAGTTTTATATTCGATTTTTTCTGAATTTTTAGAATTCAGTGTGCGCTGCACTAATGAAAATAACTCTGTTGTGAGTCTGAAACAGAAAAATCTTTTGGACCTTCTAATAAATTTCTTTGGGTATAATATTTATTTTGATTTAAGAGAAATGAGTAATATTTCATTTAAAATTGGTATCTTCTAGAAAGGTTGTGAGATGAATTTAATAAAAATCATTTAATGGCCACTATTTGGTGAAATATTTGTTGTTGTTTTTTGGCAAAATTTTGGGTGTTGTTTGGGAGGTTTCTAAGGGGCTGTATGGAGGATTTTTAGGGGCTGATTGAAAGGTATTTATGGTGCTGTTTGGTGAATTTTAGGGGCTGATTGAAAGGGTTTTAAGGTGCTGTTTGGAGTATTTTTAAAGTGTTGTATGGGGGGTTTTAAAGGTACTGTTTGTCAGGTTTTTAATTGTTGTTGGGAAAATTTTTAATGTGCTATTTGGCAAGTTTTTAGGTATATTGTTTTGCACCATTTTAAGGGGGCCGTTTTGTGAGATTTTAAGAGCGGTTTGGCTGAGTTTTTATGAGCTGTCTAGTGCATTCTTGGGGCTGTTGAGTTAAGCCTTTAGGTACTGTTCGGTTGAACTTTTATGGGTTGTTTGGTACAAATTTAATGAGCTGTTTATGAACTTTTAAAAGGATCGTTTGCCTTAGTTTTAAAAGGCTGCTTGCCTCAATTTTAAGAAGTTGTATGGTAAGTTTACGTGAGCTTTTATAGGTATGATATGTTGAGAATGTAGTAAATGGAATTTAAATCTTATTGAATCATGACTAGTACTTGATATTTAGAATTCCTTATTAAAAGTATTACTAAAATATAGTGTGCTCCTAATATTCCACCCTCATTCCTATATCAAATACATATTCCACCCTCATTCCTATATCAAATATGTGTTAGATACAAGCATATATGTATTTGTATGCTCTTGATGCCATTGTTGTTATGATGGGCAAGGGTGATGAATTCTCTCGAACTAGTGTAGTGATTAGTATTGACCAGAGTTGACATTAGAAGCACGATTGGAATAAACAACGACGATGATAACGACCTAGTGGAATAAGAAGAGTGGTGTGCTTGTGAGATGTCGCTAAATATCTATTCGATCTGATCCTTGAGAGAGGGAGCAGGCCCTTCAAATACCTCGCTAGGAAGCAGGCCCTTCAAATACCTGGCCATTTGTCAAAGGAATTTGTGTGGATTTGATAATGTAGATTCGTATGATATTGGGAAGATGTGAGCACCATTATGTTTTGGGGATGGAGACTCCCTTTGGCTACGGGCCATAACCCTGTGCAAGAGTTCTTCAGACCTATGAATTAGCAACTCATGAAAGGGCGAAATACAGGTGCTTCGGAGGGCTCCTGTGTGTGTGTTGAAGCATATCATTAAATTATAAGCATATCATTCTGCATTCGTGAAAGGGTTTATGGATTGAGCTTGAGTGTTTGCATTGGCAATATTGATGAATGTAGTGGATGTTGACTGTCTTATTGTGATGTGGATTGCACTTGGTATGTGTCTAGACTATGCAATGATCACACTTTGTTGACTTATCTTTATGCTAACCTTATTGATTGTATTGCTATTGGATGTTATCGTTCATATTGCTTTGAAAAGGAAGTGAAGGTGTCTTAAGAATTGGTATATTTTTGATTTTCATGTTCGAATATGTGTATACTGAATGCCCTTGTTATTAATGTTGCACCACATGAAGTGGCACCTTATTCTCTCGATTATTGTATGCATACTTGTCATCTTGTGGACTGATACATGTTATGTGCTTGTGATTGCATACTAGACTTTAGGGATTGTCCTTTTCGGACTTGCATTAGCTTTTACACGTTACTTGCTTGTGTGTTTTAGAAAATTGCCCTACTATTCATGGGAATGGCAGGTACACTGGATATGGACAGTAGCTGTTGGAGTAGCAGAAGATGATTGAAGACATAGTCATGTTAGGATTTTATTTATGTACCATTTATTCATTAAAGTTGTAAGGGTGCTTGCACCCTGACTCACCTAACTTTGTATAAATGGACATTGTATAATTTGAACATTTAAATATATATTCAGTTGTATTTGCCATAGCCTACTTTGATAATAACTTAATTGGATAAATCCCATTACAGGACTTAAACAAGCCTAATCATGAGACCGAACCGAAACTATTAAAGAATGAACCAATTAAAGGGAAATGATTTAAAGGAAACTAATTAAAAAAAAAATGACAGGTATTTTATACACATGACTAGGATGATTAATCCAATCACTTTCCTTTCGGTGTCCCAATGACCCCTTAGTCCGGCAGGTTAGGTTCATGACAATATACCTACGTAATAATTACTGTTCATTCTGAAATATGTTACAACTAGATCAAAACAATGTTCAAACTAAGCCCCTACAGCATCAGAGTATGGTTTGAAGTGGGAGTGCAAGAATTAAGAACAGAAGTCTTTACTAATGTAGAATGATCAAGGCAGTAAGATATTGCTAATGGTCCATAAGAAACCGCTACACGCAAAAGGTCGGAAAGAAGAAGAAAAAAACTGCACCCTATCACGGGAAGGGGGGAGAAAAACTGCAGAAGCCCACCTGGATATGAAGACTCAACCATGCCTTCTCAAGACTGGATGCCAAAATTTCAGCACTGACGAAGCCCTTTGGAGATTAGTAAAGTAGAAAGAAATTAAATAAATTTATGCACTGTCTAGTATAATTGCCAATAAATAGATTGATAAACAAAGCAATTTTCCAAATTCATAGAAATACCATTTTGCCAAAGTTGTACACCATTGTATCCAATAGCCGTTATACAAGGGGCAGATTTCTGTGGATCTATACAGTTTGATGCAAGGATTTGCTTGAATTTTCAAATATTAAAAAAAACATAAAATAATTACTTACTAAACAAATAATATAGAACAACGACAGCACCAGTATGAGAAAGGGAACTGTTGGCAGCTGAAATCCCAAAGAAATAGAACAACTGTCAAATCCAGAAGACGTGCAAGTAAAAAAGGGTCTTCACTCTTCAGTAGGGCAGAAATGACAAACCTACCCAAATAAAGGCAGAGAATATATGACACATTCAACTCAGGCATATCATGATTTAATTCAAAGCATGGGGTTTGGTGGTTGGGGAAGAGGGGAAAGGGATGGATTTGCTTAATAGTCAGACAATTAAAATAATAAAACTGTTTAATATCATCATTGTAACCACCATTCAACATACAGATTTGAGGGAATGTTTTCCAATAAAGAAGAAATTCAGCTGCCAGTGAATGGGAAAATGGAAACAAACAACAGTGTATAGAACATGCAATACACAAAGAGAGTCGACCCCATCTTTTTCTTGTAATTTTTCATCCCAATGATCTGCTCAATCACCCCCAAATAAGAACAATCTTTTCTTTTTTGATAAAGTAAAATCAGAACAATCTTTAGCCATGGATTCATTTGAAGCCTAAGTTTTCACTCCCGAGGCAGAAAAGTTTATTGCTAAACCAGCTTACCCTCCTGCTCTGTGGCAAAGTCATAGATATGTTTACAATCCTTAAACCAGCCTTTTTTATATGTATATCATTCAATGGCCCCAAAAAATGACACGAGAAGAATATATACGCTCAACCTCACATCAAATGTGTGTGTGTTTACAGTTTAAAAAATAAAATCTATTTTACATATACGTACATTTTTTAAACATTTATTTTTAAATGATGTTCATGAACCAAATCCGAAGAGCCATATTTCTACAAGAAACATAGAAGTTTAATAAAATTTACCGTGCATCGCATAGGTTCAAAACTAGTTTTAACTATTTAAAAAGAGGGGGAAGAAAAACATAGACAGTAATTATCAGTCAGTAAGATTTGGCTGTCGGACTGAAGAGCAAAAATGCAAAAGCAGGCATAATCATAGCGTCTAGGGCAAAGATCATAAGCATGATACATCAAAGTCAACTACTTAGAGAGAGAGAGAGAGAGAGAGAGAGGAGAGGGAGAGAGAGTTTTGAATAGACAAATTTGAGGAATAAACATTAACATGGAAGAAGTCAATCTTATCACTGACAGCAATTAGCAACCAATTATATTATTTTACTTGGAACAGCTTAGGTGCAAAAGACAGAAATATTGTTTGTTCGAGGAGATGATTGAACGCGAGGTGGTGCTCAATGATCATTTTCATATTTTTATTTTGTAATACTCTTAAACTTTTGATAAATAAGAATAGTTGTGTAACATCATGGGGTCTCCATGGAAATATATCTGTTTAACAAACCTCATTGAAAAATATGTAACCACCAATCACCTTGTTAACAAGTAAAAAAGCAACAACATCACTATCTCAATACCCAGAAAATGAGAAAAAGGAAAGAAGGCAGATGTGATTCAATTCAACCTTCCACAACTATTTACCTACGAACTTGATATGCTAAAGATATTCAATGCCAACTAATATTATCAAAGGCAAATAATTCAACTTTCCCAACGAATTTTAACAGAGCAATTCCATTAAAGAAGTGGATACATATCACAGAAAACTGTGCTGCATCAGTACTCCCTTCTGAGATGTGTAATAAAGTGCAGTACTTCGATAATGACTCTGCGACCTGAACACATCACGTGATTATAAGATGGAGCTAGATATAAAAACATCATGAAAACTTTTTAATAAAATATATATAAAAAAAAAAGTGAAAAAGAACCTACATTTAGATCTGTCCATGTGGAGTTTCTAAACGAATTGACTCTGCATCATTGCCTAAAATGCAAAATTGATAACATTAAACAAATGAAACGAATATTTATTATAATGCAAAAATAACAATAAAAAGTGAAGTTGCACAATGAAGTTAGTAGTTAACAACTCTGAGCTCTAGATGCATCTAGATAAAAATAATGGTAAAAATCATCAACCCCTGTAGTTCAAATGCATGAGTAAAATGGAAGGTTGTTTATTGAACATCAACACTAAAAAAATATATCAACTCAACTAAACATTTCCCCTACTATGTGGGATCAGCTACATGCATAAGGTTTTCTCATACTTTATCAAGGCCACAACCTTAATAATCCCACACTATCATATCCCTTTTCACAACCTCAGCTTATGCTAATTTGATCTTCCCCTTCCCTTAAGCTTAACCTCAATGTAAACCATGTCACTCCTCCTCATTGGTACAATTATTGGCCTTCGATGCACATAGCTAAATATTTTTTTTATCAATAAAAGTAATTGTAATAGCTAAACATCTTAATCAATTTTCTCGAATTTTATCTATTATGTGTACCACTTCCACCATCTTCAAAATAAAATTTTAATCTTATCCTTTCTTGTCTTACCACATCCATCTCAACAGTTGTATTTCAGTCACATTCATTCTTTGAACAACACTCTCCGTTTCTTCACAGGTAAATAGCCCAGCATTCTATTTTATGAACCATGATTGGTCTAATAGTTGTTTTATAATAGTTACCTTTCAATTAACCCTTGGAGTTGGATGAGTTGGGAAGAGGCTCGAGTAATATCCAAAGGTCCCAAGTTCAACTCACATCTCAAGAACCACTTACTTATCAAAAATAAAATAAAAATTACTTTTCAATTTTGTAGGATTAAGTTCATCAGACAATATGCCTGAAGCACCCCTCCACATAACAATCATCTAGTAATTTTGAGCCATGTCATTTTCAATTTCCCCCTCGTGAAAAATCTATGTTATATGAACCCAGGTAACTGTTTCAAGTGTGGATGTGTGTCTAAACATTAGACGTACAAAATCCCCTAGTTTAAGGACACATGGACACATCCAAATATTCATATTTTTCTAATATTGTTCTTATATTTCAAAGTAAATTTGTGTTTTTACATAACATGGAGTACTTAATATGGGCACTTCATCCACTTTGAAGCAATCATATAACTAAAGGAACATACATTTATATAGTACACTTAAACTAGAGAACCAATATTACGTCATATATATAGAGTGTCTGAACAAATATGATAAGTGTCCAATGATGATCAAGAAGCCTTTTTGGTTTATAGGAAAGTGCCCATGCTAGTTTTTAGAGTCTTTATTTATGATTATTTTATATTAGTTTGCTGCTAGCCAAATTTCTTTATATTTAGTTGACTTTTTTTTGATAAGTTATATGCAATTAAGTTTAGTCAGGAGTATTTTGGTAATCTCTATATTTGCTGAACATAGGCTGTAATGGTGCTTCATGAGTCTTATTTTGGATCAAATTATGCTATTTGATTTTTATTTAAAGTCCAAATTAGTCTAGAATAGTCTCTGTTAGTCAAAGTTTCTAATTTTCCTAATGTTGAAATTGGTCCTAGCAAGAATAGGAAAGACCTACAGCCTATAAATAGCAATGGTTATGAGGACTTGCTGGTACTTATTCACTTACAAGTTATTAGTACTTAATTAGTTACTACTTCTTAATTACTATTAGTAAAAACAAAAGACTCACTTCATCGTACAAAGCAGCATTACTACGAATCTTATGCATGTGTTGAAACTCCGATGGTACGTTATGGGAGAAACCATATAGAGAAGCATTTACCTGATGTATTCTACAAAAAGTTTCCTCTGCCTTTTGGCTTCAACAATTGATTCAGCAATTGAACCTTTAAATGCACGAGAGGAGATAGACCGTTCCATCTGTATGAAATACATAAAAACGAAGGTGAAAACTCCCATGGAACAAAAAAATTTAAAAAATCCTAAGTTACATTAAAAGATCCAAGACAAGGAGCATAATTCAAAAATGAATTGCATAGTAAGAAAGTCAAATCTTCATTAATGTCATGACTCATAACCTTAAGCTAGTCTAAGGAAGGGCAAATATAATCGATTATAGAATTAAATAAGCAATGGAGCCTACTTCCAAAACAACTGGCTTACAAAGACATACAAAATCCAAAAATAGCTTAAGTCACTCAAAACTAATGAATTTGGGGACCGGGGGGGGGGGGGGTGGATTTTCTAGACAGAAGCCCCTATGATAAATCAACTTATCCTGCAAAAAAAGCCAATGAATCTCCAAACTGATTTGTCAGTAAAATAAGCAGCAATGGATCAATCATCCAACCAAAACAGACTCACAGAAATTTCTGTTCAACTTGAAGTCCGTTTTAAAAAGCAGTTGAATCCATATTTTTCATGAGAATGTCTAATTATTTTACTCAATCAAAAGAAAAAATGCCCAGTTCCTATGGTGGTAGTGTTGAAATACATACAATCCAAGGTGCACCCATCCCTTGCACTAAAGAAACAATATAAAATATCATTGATTATGGGAATAATGATAAATATCTGGAAAAAAAAATACATAATTGGATTTGGGATATGGCACTCAGGGGGGCTTTCCATTCTTGTTCTTAAAAAGAATGAAGGAAAAAAAAACATGAAATTAGAATGGGAGTTCAAGGTCAAATAAATATATGTGATTATTTAGTATATAGAAATAGATATATTCACCTGCAGTTACATAAGTGGAAACTAAGGGTTTGAATTAATATGATTGTGTACTAAAAGATAAACGTTCAGCTAAGTTTGAAAATCCTAATTTTTTATATTTTTCTCAATCATTCAGACCTCACCAATTATTTTGGATAGTTCTTTCAAATGTCCATCAAAATTAAGTATCAAAAATTTGAAAACCACCTTCAAACCATGCATAAAGCCAAAAACAACAAATCAAAACAGAAAGAAATAAATAAACCTAATTTCACGTCCCAGTACAAAACAATTCAAATGAGATTATTTTCAATCATAAACCCTAATTTTGAAAATTTACTACTACTACGTCTGGTTGCAGATAAAATGTAACAAAAGAATAAGACTTGGGATCTCAAATTCTGCATAATTCGGGACCAAGAACAACAACAACAACAACCACCGTCCAATTGAGAACTAACGTAATCGATTGGCTCAGTTGAAATGGAAGTTTCATTTTTCTTTTCCTTAGTTTTCTCGGGAAGAAACTGTCTGTACCTAAAAAAATTGATTACGAGTGACAGAAAATCAGTACCTTTGTGAAGGACTAGGGTTGGAGAAAAAAGATAATTTTTGGGCTGGAATGTCCACCACACAAAGAAGTGAGAGCGTGCATGCTTTTTTGATGGGTATGTCAACGTGAAAACAATTTTGAAGCAATTTGTGGAGCAATACGAGAATGCATTAAAAGATAAGGTGTAGAAAGAGACTCAGGAAGATTTTAATTGCTTCAACTCATGGCTCCCTTGTATAACTCATTATGATATGGAGAAGCAATTTGCAGATGCTTATACTACTGCAAAATTTTAGAAGTTTCAAATGGAGTTGACAGGGAAGATCTATTGTAGCTTGTTTCCAATCAAAGAGGATGGTTCAATTTCAGAGTATAAAGTATTGGAGGATGTAAAAATAGGAGACAGCCAACAACGTGTAAATTTCACGATCTTGTTAAATGGAAAAGATTGTGAAGTTAAATGCAATTGTCGCCTATTTGAGTCTAGGAGAATTTTATGTAGGCATGCAATTGTAACTCTCCTTCATAATAAAGTTTATCGCATTCCCGAGAGATATATCATGCGACGATGGAGGAAAGATGTAAAGAGATGCCACACCAGGGTCCGAATAAGTTATAGTGACTACAGTGCCAAAGCGGAAGCCAAAAGATTTGCTAGTTTGTGTAATTCCTTTCATGAGGTAGCTGACATGGCATCGGAAACTGAAGATAAATTCAATTTGGTGATGACTTGGGTAGGTGAGATGAAGAATAATTTGAAACATACAGAAGGTATTTGCAGAAGTAATCAAACTACTCCAAAAGTAAGCACTGAAAATAATTTTGTTGGCGAAGGTCATGGTATATCAAATGAGAGTAAGAATATACTCACTCCATTAGCAGTTCGAAATAAAGGGCGCCCACCTTTTAAAAGGAAACAGTCTAAAGTTGAACAAATTGTTAAAAAGAGAAAAGAAAAGAAAAAGGAGATGGTATCTATAACAAACAATGTCAATGAAGGTGGATTGAAGGTATATAAAAAAATAATCATTTTGGCTATTCACTTTATTTTTAATGGATGCAATCATTTTTAATTATACCCAATTCTGTTTTATAGGATTTCGAGAAATTTAAAAGCATGGGCATTGGTCATATTGAAGGTCCTACTGCTTATAATGTGCTGATATAATTGGAACGCAAGATAACATTGTTGTGAGTAGCACAGAAGTGGTTTTGGTTATTTATTATTGTCCACTTATCAATCATAACTTTCTAAAACATCCTTTAGGAGCTTTCTATATAATTATTTTTTATTTATTTTAGAAAAACTCAGCATTCTTTTGGTCACTCAGTCAAAGAAGTCATGCAAACCACTCAAGTAGAGATAGTCATGCTCATGCAAGTCAAATTTATGGTACTACACCATTTTTTATGGAAAACACGAGTTTTCCCATTTTTCAACAAAATCATATCCAAGTATATAATTAAATATTTTATTTAATTATTAAAATGTAGCGCAACAATCTAAATTTTCATGTTATTTCAGGTTAATCAAGCTTGCAAGGACATCATGATGCGAACATGCCTAATTACACTCCCCAGATAATGCTTTGAGTCGATGTTGCAACAAATCTCAACTTGATGCAAGTATGTTATTTTTCTCAAACACTTACATTAATATGGATATATCTAATGAAGTGTATTTATTTTTGTTTCAGGGTAATCTGAATCTCCATGGATATGGTAGGACTCCACCAACCAACCAACCTTTCTTTCATCTTCGAGATTTTGACCTCCTACGTCCTGAAAATCTTGACATCTTTCATTTTTAGAATCGTGACCTCCTATATCTTGGAAATTTGGACCTCTTTCATCTTTAGAGTCCCGACCTCCAACATCATCAAAGTTGGTTGCAGGCATATTGGGCATTGAAGATGATGGCCTTGCTTCTGAAGGTTGTAGAGGTTGGTCAACCGAAAAAAGTTGTTCGTAAATAGTGCTTTTAAATTGGTCTTGAGTGCTTTTAAATTGCTCTTCAGTGCTTTTAAATTGGTCTTGAAGTTGTTGGAAGAGAGAATTAAACTCCTGCCATATAATCAAGCTTGTTAATTATGATTTGTATTTAAATAAAATGTATAATATAGTTATGAAATTGTACCATACTCATTGGGGTTTGGAACTGTTGGGTAGAACGTGACCTTGGTACGCTAAAGGATGATGAACCACCTCTATTTAAATGTGAGCTTGGGATAGTTTGCATCGCCTTTTCTATACATTGGTCAACAGCCTTATCTGTCCACCCAATCATAGAATCTGTTTCCACGTTGTAAAACCCCAATTGACGGAGATAAAATATCTGAAAACATATAAAAATAAGCTATATATATATATATATAAATTTTACTACAACTAAAGCATGTATTATAATACAAAACATTAATGTAATGTACATACCATCAAAAAGAACAAACAACCGCCAGTCCCATTAGTTGTCCCACCCTGAAGTATTTTCTTCTTGTAACTTTTTACTTGGTCTACTAACCATTTCAGAACATAACTTGCCCAATCATATTCTCTTGCCTTAGAGGCAATAGATATTGCAGGGAGAACCAGTGAGCTAGCCTCATCCTTCATGGTAGGACAGAGAAAGCATCCCAATATATACAACAAATATGACTGCATGAAGACTTCACGAGACTCTAAATCCTCAACCGTGAGCCGGTGCAACTCACGAAAGGATCTATTAGGAAATCTAGACTTCAGCAACTCCATTTTCTTGTTTGAAATTACTTCAGGGATGCGTTTGCCAGTATAAGAGATACCTAAAACCTTACCTACATCCTCCGATGTAATGTGTACGAGGTTGCCACCATCAATTATAAGCATTTGACTCTCTGGGTCAAAACGATCGATAACGTGTGATAAAAATGACAACCTCAACGTACGGCATGAAATATGCAACAATGACTCAAACCCCATGGAAGTAATTAGTTGCACCTTGTGGGGTTGGTTAATGATCTCATCTTTCAACTTCATGACCATTCTGGGAGAGCATTTTGTTCTAAATGCCGGCTGAATAACATACAATTACAACAATCATAATAAGAACAAGATAATGATTTGTAATAAATAAATTAGTTATAACTTTTTTTACCGGTATGCACGTCTTATTCTCTGTGGGAGGCATCATTTGTCGATGCATTTGTCTTTCTTGTTTTGCACGGGAATTATAATAGTGCTTTTTCCTCTGTGCTCAAATCTTTCCACATCTGTCCTCCCAATTGTGCAACCTATAAACCATGAAAAATGTAATAAAACTATAATAAATATGCATTGGATTCCTCATCTAATTCTACGAAATAAATTATCACTCACTGATGCCATTTGTCTTCTTATGTCATTACCCATTGCACTTTGTTGTAACCCTTGGATTAGTTCGAAACTGAAAAGAAAAATGACATAGTTACCCAAAATAAGTTTGAACATAATGTTCAATTGTTTATTAATAACTAAAAATTAATTTTAACATAATCAACATGTTAACTCACTAGAATAATTTGAACCCTGTCTGTATTCTGGAGGGCTCCGTTGAATGTGAATGCGTGCTACATTCACCATATTCATCCTATTCTTGAATTTGTTATCCTATGCACTGTCTTTATACTAAATGTAATGTTCTAAAACTTTTGGAAACGAAGAATTAATAAATAAAAGAATACTTTTGAATGATCACAAACTACTTAAAGAGTAATGAGGAGATAAGAGAATGTGATGCCTAAAGATGATGAATGCATTGAAATGGAGATATGAAAGAAAACTTTTGTTATATATTTGAGCATTTTACTAGTACTAGAGGCCTATTGGACTAGCACTATAAGCTTCTTGGACTAGCACCTCAATGCTTAACAGACTGGCACCTAGGTGTTTAACTGACTAACACATGAATGCTTAACTGACTGACACCTATATGCTTAATAGACTGACTGACACCTATATACGATTTAAAAAATTGCATGTTGTTGATATCAAAGTTTGGATTATAACCGTTGCAATTTTAGTTTGATAATGATAATTATAATAAATGTTTTTTAATCTCACTTATAAATGTTCTTAAGGTCCTGCAATTTCAAATATGATGAAATTTTTAGAATGACATGAAGATTTTTTGGAAAAAAACAGGTCGCTAAACTATCAGATTACAACTATGTGCCAAATGAGATAGGCAACTTCAGTTTACACAAGAAAATATCCATGATTATTAGAGCAGACCTGCTGCAGCTTCTTTAGATGTATTGAACTGGCTTTCTTTTGCTTATGATTATTCACTCTTTCCTCTTCACTGTCATCATCCTCCACAACTAATTCAACTGATTTAGCGTTTCTTTCAAATCAGCTTTTCTTTGCATTTTCCTAACCAAAAAAAGGAACATTGTTAAGAATTAAGTAAAAGCATCATTGCAAGAATCCAACCTAATCTCTTAATAGAACAACATAATGCATTGGCAAGTTAGCAAGAAGTTCCATGCTTATGGGTGATAATATCTGTTAGAGATAATGACATTCAGAAAACTATATATCAAAACTTATGGACTAGCACCAAGGGGCTACTTGGACTAGCACCATGGGGAAGGAAATGAAGAAAAAAAAATATGAAAAAAGTTCTAACAATCATATTTTCTTAATTTTTATTAATTTAAATGGAAAAGATGTGAGTCTTATAAAGAAAGGAAAAAGGGAGAGAGGAATACCTAGAAGCACAATGTGCTTACCAAAGAATATATAGTTATGAGCATGAGTGCACCTAGGACTAGCACGAAGGGGCTGCTTGGACTAGCACCACAGGGACTGCTTGGACTAGCACCAAAGGGCTGCTTGGACTAGCACCAAGGGGCTACTTGGACTAACACCATGGGGAAGGAAATGAAAAAAAAAAAAAAAAGAATATGAAAAAGGTTCTAACAATCATATTTCGCTTATCCATCAAGACCCAAACAAATTATATTTCGGGGCTTGAGCATGGAATGCTGTAATATAACTTTGGAATATTGTGTTGTTCCCCATTAAAATTTGATCAACAAGATACAGGATCTTTAAATAAAACTGTGGAACAGTGAGTAGTTCACCTATGAAAATTGATCAATTTTTCAATAAGATAGTTTATTTTCTTCTTCACTTCAAGTCTTCTCTCTCTCTCCCCCTCTACCCAAAAAATCTCTCTCTCATATAATCAAATAATGTTTGAATATGTAGCAAATGATGAGTGCCGGATCATATCTTTAGCCTATCACATCACACTTGTCTTGGTCTTCCAATGGGCAGTAGTTCATTTATGTTGGAGTTGAGGGTTTTGTGCTAAAAAGATTAGGAAGCACCTTGTTTGTTTGAAAATATTTACATATCCTTGGTGACGCATTACAGTGGCACAAGTGCACCTTCATATAGCAGAAGCACAACTAATAGGTACTTTGTGGGACCTCTAAGAAGATGACATGACACTTAAACTTTTTAGAGTGCCATAATTGGTCTATTTTGGTAGGTTATTAAGGTTTTTCAAAGTTCTCTTGTGATACATTGCTTTGTTGTTTTCATATTTAGACTCAATATGATATTGTGATTTTTTTTTTTTTTTTTGAGTCTTGGTGGAAATTTATTGCAAGCTTAAAGTGTACAGATGTTTTTTGGCTAATGTTTTCACACTTGAAAGTGGGTGGGATGGGTGTGGTTAAGGATTTTTTAAAATTAAATCCTATTTTCATCAATTTCTACTCCCATCATAAATGTGTCTCTTTAAAAGCTTTCTAAAACCCAATCGAAATCATACAACTTGATATAGTAACTTATGAAGACTCGATTTACTCTTAAGACTGCTATTAAAAAATTTTCTTTTATCGGTTCAGATCACATAAATCTAAATTCACTATGTTACTTAGTGGATCTGTTGGATCTGCATCATAACTGGATTAAAGTTATCTTACCAGATTTGCATGATCAAATTCGGATTGAAATCCGATATATTGACAGGCCTATTCTGGCCACTATGATGGATCAATCCAATCATTGAAGGGCACTGCTACTGGTGTACCTTCTGTTCCTCTCATTGGTAAAACTCAGCTTCAAGTCATGTAATTCCTGAGGGATGATAAAATTTTATATCATTTAAAATTTCATTTCCAGTAATTTTTTACATGGGGGTTCTTCATTTATCTTGCCTTTTAACATTTTTCTCATTATAAAAAAAAGCCTAAAGGATTCATTCAAGCTGATGATAATTTTGTTCACCATTTTTTATCGTGTCCAACACAAGAAGCAAAATGTCAATATTAAAATCTTAGCATTGATCTTTGTTACCTCTCCTCTAGCAAGCCCTCTTACAAAATTTTTACCCATATATATATATATATATATATATATATTTTAAATTAAGAATTCGCCCCCCACAACTCCACTCGTTGTTTGATTTAATTAATTGAACTATATTAAATTAAACACAACGATGAAATATGATTCATATAACCTATTTCAAATAATTAGAATAAGAACTTGTAAAATATGTGTGCGTATGTGTATGTGTATGTTATCTGAATTCTCTCGATTTCTTTGAGTATTGACATCTCCAATTTAAAACAAAACAAACACGTGAATATATTAATATATACATATATATAAATATATTTTTAGACACAAGTATTTATTATTGTCAATTAATCATAATTTTTGGTTATTAAATAGGACAATAAAAATCCCAGAAAGGCCAATATATTGAGTGGCCGAGGGAGATTAATTATCCATAACTTGTCCTAAAACACCAGCTGATCCAATAGGGCAAAAGAGTTGATCATAAATCATGTACAATGACACAATTGACAATCTAAAGAAAGGGACATATTGAACTAAATCTTTAGGCTAGGGACAATGATGAAGGCAATCAGTAAAGAAAAGAAAAGAAAAAGACACAAACTGTAAAGAAAGGAGAAACGGATGGAAAAGTATTGGATGAAGTATTTTCAGGATGAGTATTTTTTTTTTTTTTTTGATCAGCAAAGAAGATAATATATTGATGAAAATGTGAATAAAAAAGGGTTACATCACAACAACATCAAAACAGGGGAGAGTATTAATCAGTACATACACAAAATAGAAACAGTTCACACACACACATATGCATCGGTTCGTGAAGCTGAAACAAAAGAAGAATGTAAAGAATTTAACAAATCTAGGAACGATTTCAACAATACCTGAGGAAGTATCAGGGTCTTTAAAAGCCCTAATGCATCGATTGGAACCGCGCGAAAATGAGAAGGATGAAAGAGGTATACTTTTGCCACTGCAACAATCTTCTTAATACGATGCCGTTGTTATAATGATCCGACTGTCACTGATTGTTTTGAAGTTGGAGCATGGTTTACGGTTAGGGCAAAGAGGGAGAAGAGGGAAGAATCAATGGGGGCAGAGAAGAGATGAAAAGAGGGAAGGGATCAGGATGCGCGGGAAGGGATCAGGATGAGCGAGAAGGTTGGAAAAAAGGGGAAATTTTTTTTTTCGGTGAATGAATCAGATATGTGGTAACAGATATGTGTACAGAGAAATTTTTCTTTTAAGCCTACTGATGTGGCTTGGCCACATCAGCAGGTAGAAACTTTTGGTATAAAAATCATGTATGAGTAGCATTATTGAATGTTTTTGGTAGCCTACTCATTTTCCCACAGCAATCAAACACACAAGGTGTGTGAAAGCTTACCTTGGCTTTTATACCTTACGTACTGTCAAGGGAAAATGCAGCACAAAACTACGTTCTTCTCACTCAAATGTAGCATAGAAATCTCTCTCTTGAGTCTCAGTTCTCACTCATTCAAGGAAAGAAACAGTCAAAGAAGGATAAACACTTCGATGGGACTTAAATGGGTTTGGGTTATCCGAAAAGGAAATGAAACAGTGTGCTCCTCATGTGAATACACACACACACACACATATATATATATATATGTGTGTGTGTGTGTATATAAAGCAAGAAATAAACCAAGGCAAGCCCATGGCATGATGAACCCAAACACCCTTCCAAATTAAATGACAACTAAAGAGTAGAGCAAAAGAATTAATTTTAGCTTCCATGGTTTTGCAGTAATTTTTTGTAAGTTTTTTCCCATAGGTCATGCCAATGGCGCACATGGGGTTAGACTCCCACAAATTTTTTAAAATTTAATTTTTTTATCCCTCTTTTATACAAAATTAAGAATCACCCTCATAATTTTTCATATTTTTATACAACACCTCCTAAGATTTTAGTTTTAAAAATCTTACTCATTCAATCTCTATCTAGATTTGTTTTGAGCAATGCTAAGAAACTCACATTCTATTTTTTTTTATTTTTTTACATAAGTGAGACTCATTATTTATGAATTTACTATATTATCTCACTCGCATGAGATCAAAGTGGGATCCCTAGCATCTCTTGATTTGATCCTCATGTGTGTGTGTGTGTGTATATATATATATATATATATGTATGTATTTGATTGATTATTAAACAGCTTACTCTAATGGAGGAATGTAGAATTTATGCTAGAAAATTTTGGGAGCAAAGTGTCATCAAAGTCCACAAATCCAACAGCTTATTAGGATGTTATTATTTATTGATCCCGAATATAATGATAAATACTTAATAAATAAATAAATTTATTAATTTAATAATTTAATAATTTATTTGTTAAATATTTATTAACTCGAGTGTGTTCCTGTAGAATTAACAAATAATTTTTCCTATTTGGAGGTTTTAGCTAAATGATATTATATTCTAATTCCTGCAGAAACCTTTTCACCAGCTTGTTTAATCTTCAAAACCTGTTGGCAGCTTTATTGAGTTGAAGGTAGCTATGAGCTCGTTTTTTATATATACTGGGGACTAAGTTGAATTCAAGCATGAAAATGAATAATTAATGTTTGTGATATGATAAATTTGTATTAGGTGTCACTGACGGATCTAAACTTTGGATATTAGAGGAGCAGAATACAAAAAATAAAATTTTATAAAAATATAAAAAAAAACCAGGGTCAACTCTTAATTTGTTAAAAAAATCATACACTAAAGGGTCAAATCTCAAACAATAATGCTACTCATACTGAACTAAATCTTCAGTCTAGGGACAATGATGAAGGCAATCAGTAAAGTAAAGAAAAGAAAAAGATACAAACTGTCGAGAAAGGAGAAACAGATGGAAAAGTATTGGATGATACAAGGTCAGGATGAGTATTAATCAGTACATACACAGAATAGAAACAGTTCACACACACACATACATATTCCATAATTAGAAACAGTTTTTTTTTCTTTACCATGATCAGATGACATCAACAGAGCATCCTTACAATGTTTTGAAACCCAGATTGTTTGTCAAACAAAAAGAATATATGATAATTTGACTAATCAAAAATAAAGGGCGAGCTATTCCTACTCCTACACTCCAAAAACTATCCTTTTGATCATTAAAAATTTATTTTTTTGATCGGTACTTTTTTTTTTCCAGTGCAGTGTACAAACAGGAACTTGAGTAGCTGTTCCCGAAAAAAAAATAACAATTTGGCTAAAAAAAAATCATAAATCTTTTAGAAATAGTACTTATACTTTGTAATGCATTTACCAAAAAGATACAAAAAAAAAATTTGATGTTTCACAGATATTAACATAGCATCAACTACAAATTGATATCAAGATTAATGACGAGACAAACCCAAAATCATAAACTAATAAAATCTAATGTTTAATGAGTCGTAAATTTGAACCCGACTTCTCAGAATCCCGAATTTTTTTCTCATTTGATTCCACCACCCCCCGAATTCAATGTGAACTATAAAACAAAATTATTACAAGATTCAACCCTCGTATAAAACAAACTGAAATTAGATAGAGAGACAATTTTTGGCTCAGTTATATATATACACATACATATTAATATTTTTTTAAGAGTGGGAGAAAAACTGAAAATATCAAATTGACTCACGTTTGCCGGAGTTGTGGCACGCCGGAACAAAGAGAAGCCCTGCTGTCAATATGCCAGATCGATCTTCGTTCTCCAATGTGGCACAACTAAAAGAAGAGTTCTGAGAGAAGTCGGAAACCCTAGCGACTAGATTTTTTACCACCTTAGCTGGCACTGAGGGAGACGAGGGAAGAATCAATGGGGGGGCAGAGAAGAGATGAAAAGAGGGAAGGGAAAGTGATGCGCGGGAAGGTTGGAAAAGAGGGAAAAATTTTTTTTCCTGTGAATGAATCAGACGAGTTGATGTTATCTTTTGCAATTTTGATTTTCAGAGGAAGCATACGGTTAGGGTAAAGAGGAAAGAGGGAAGAAACTGATTGGGCGAAAAGAGAAAGTGATACGCGCGGGAGAGGCTGGAAAAGAGGGGGAGTAGCTGATTTGATCTCTTTTTACGCCTGCTGATGTGACTTGGCCACATCAGCAGGTAGAAACTTTTGGTATTAGTTTTATTGAAGATCAAGACCTCTCTGAAAGTATCACTCTCAGTTGGTTGGCAATTGGTGATGCAGTGTGTGACAAGACAAGCACAAGGGTTAGGAGAGGTTCCAGGACCTACTGTTTGGTGGGTCCCAAGCAATTTAATAAAACGGATCACGAAACGAAACGCAGTTAGTTACGTTGGCTAAATTTTGACCACGTGATTGATAGATAATGGTAACTATTTAATCCAAATTTTATTTTTAATTAATGCTCTGTTTGTTTTTATGGATTTTTCGTCTTTAAATATTTTTCATATAACATTTTCTTCGCTCTTGTTTATTGGTTTTTCTTCTTAAAATATTTTTCATATAAATTTTACTGTTTGTTTTTATGAATTATTCATCTTCAAATATTTTTGTCTTTCGTCTTAAAATATTTACGGTTTGTTTTTATGAATTATTCATCTTCAGATATTTTTAATTATATATATTATTATATTTTCTTCTTTCACTTGATAGAATACGTTTATATCATTCTTTTTGTGACGAACCAGAAATTGTAATTAGGGTCCGAAATATAAGAATCAAAATTTGGTGATAACCCTTTTTTAATGAATCATTGAACCATATAAAACTTATTCTTCTTTGTTTCAAAAAACGTAAGAGTTTTTAAGTGTTATGTACAATGTTTTTTAAGGATGCTATTACTAAGAATGTCAATTCGTGTTATCCTGTCGTGTTTCGGATTGAATGTCAATTCGTGTTATCGTGCCGTGTTCGAGTTGTGTCAAAGTATACATATTCAAAAATATGTGTTAATCATAACCCGATACTATTAACTAATCGTGTCAAGTTTCAAAACTCAAACCCAACCCATTTATTAAACAGGTTACATGTGTTGACACACTTAACCCTTTTATTTTAATTTTTTATTTTTTAAATAAAAAATTTACCTATCTTTCAATATGTATAAATAATTTTCATGTTTAGTAAACTTTGAACATCTACTAAATCAAAGTAGAAACCTCTTTTATAAATAAAAAATCTCAAAACCTTGATAAACTTTTAATATGAGACGAATTACTTCAACTCATGATATTTTTTTATAATTAAACGTGTTAAATTGTGTTAAACAGGTTAACACTACTAAAACTCAAACTCGGTATGTTTATTAATCGTGTTATACGTGTCAATCCGTTTATGACCCAAACCCATTTATGCTAAACCTAAACCTGTTAACTTCGTGTCGTGCTGTCGTATCGTGTCAAAAATTGACACTCCTAGCTATTACATAGAGCGGTGAGAAACTATTGTACAACATAAAAGTGAAAAACACTGTACTCAACAATTTAACAAGGCATTATTCCAATATTTTGAAGATAAAAGCACACTTATAATAATAAATCATTTGATAATCACCGAAAATTTAGGCACCTAATTCCTATTTACTAGCTTGAAGGATAATTTTTTTTAAAAACATGTGAATCACTTGGTATCCAGGACTTTAGGCTAGCAGCTTTACACATAAATAAAATGATTTTAGGTATTGAAGCAAGAACTCCGAAGCAACTGCACTGTTTCTTTTATTTCTTTGCTGAACACTCAAGGGAATGGAAATTTAAAAATTATATATATTACAATTGATTCATGCTGCCAACAGCTATGGAAGTGAGTCGTTTTCAGGAGATGTTAGGGTAGATATAATTGCTTCACGGAAAAATCAGAATCCTATATGAAAGTTCAGAGCAGGAAACTCCAAAAAGATGGATGAGATATAACTTTCGCAACACACCAAATACAATCCATGTTCTTCTCCAGATGGCTTGTCTATTGCATTCTACATAAATTACAACCTCAACAGACAATCATATAGCTCCCAATTAATTCACGAAATTCCCATTGCTGTAGACAAGCCCTTCAACTCTAGTTCCAACCATGACAAGTCCTTCCGCAGTTTTCTGCAAACAAGATTTCCACAAATAGCTTTGACAAGTTCATCTTTAGATCTCGTTATACCCAAGCCAACAAAATCTTATGGGAGCTCAACAATATTTGGTCGCTTCTTTGACCGACAGTTTCTCAATGCTTTATTCGAAGAATTATCTTCAGCAGGCTTAGATGTTTTAAAATTTGTAGGAGAGCATGAGTCATTGCCATTTCCATCATCATCGTCGTCAGCATCATCGTCATCGTCGTCATCATCGTCCTCGTCACTGTTATCTTCAGATTCAGTCCCATCGCCGCCAGCAGGCAAAGGAATCACTGGTTGATAACCTACAATTGCAGACTCAGCAGCAGCAACAGCCTCAGGGGTATGCAGATCAGCAACACCCAGCATCAAATCCTGTGAGTCAGGTACACCCAAGCATCAAGTATGAACAAGCTGCCACTCAGTCCAAAGAAAACAAGAAAGAAAGGGTTCCTTTTACCATTTCAATGTATTCAGATTCGTTTCCTGTGAGCACTTCAATATCATAGTCCTTAGAATTCTCCTATATTTTAATACATGCACACTAGTGTCAGAAATGAAGAGAGAACGGATGAAACTTGGATAGACAAGTTGGTCAGTCTACCAGATTAATATACATACCTTTGCATCAAGTTGCAGCCTTTTATTTGCTTCAGACATGACTCCTAAGAAATCTTTCACTCTTCCCAGAACTGCCTCAAATACACAGATAATATGCACCAGTTGTAAGAGAAACATCAGTTCTGTTTTCATTTAGTTACTTTTTTTATAAAAAAAAATTTCCTCGAGTAAAAGCTCAAGTTTTTTTAGGTTATTGGTAATTTCAATATTCCTGAAGGTAACATATACTACATATACCAGCATCTTAGCCTAGTGGTAACTCGGGGGTTACCATGGAGAGGACACCAGAAGTCAGACCCCATCGTCTATCAGCAAAAGAAAAAAAGTAGAGACTTTATCGGTGCCTTCATATATTTTTTTTTTCAAACCTTATCCCACAAAACGAAGAAGTTTCCGTCAATACCATATCTTCCCCTATCCCTGCCCCCGGATAAGTAAGAGAAGTATGTAATAAACAAACACGCCAAGGGGGGTGAAACCAGGGGCGGAGCCGGGATTTACTTCTAGTGGGGGAAACTTATAACTTGTAAAATAAAAAAGAACAAAATTTAAAAAAATTTGTTACTACACTTATCGCCAATAATTGAAAAGAATACAGATTTAAAAGGTTGATCACGTCATTTACAAAAAAAGATATATTAGCAACATTTACAGATGTTGTACATGTAGATGCCTCTCTCGGACGCCTTTTACACATTTTTAACTATTACAACATATGAGGACTTTTCTTTTGAACATAAAACAACAAGTAATGACTAAGATTTTGTAGCCTTTTGAACATAAAAAAGAAGTTAACAGAAAGTGAATCTCAATTATACATTCAGATTATTTTTCAAGCATTTGAAGGAAAAAGCTCACAACAAGTTAGTGTTATAATCTCTCACTTGTTTAAGTTCTCGAGGATTTGTGATAAATTATAAATTGTCACATGTTTGCGAATTAATATCCCATCATAGGAAAAAAAAAATTAATAATTTTCTTTTCATCTAATTTTTAAAGACTTCATTGAGAGTGTAATTTGAGCCTTATTATTTCTAAATTCATAATGGTTAGTGTAATAAAAAAAGCATGGATACAGACACGGATACAACACGAACATGCGGGCACATCATTTTTTTAAAAAATAAGACACGGACACGTTGAATATATATATATATATATATATGCCTATATAATAAAATTTTAATATTATTTCAACAAAAATTGGCATAAAAATACACAAATCACGTAAATATAATTAATGTATCAAAATAAAAAAAAGTGAATGAATAAAAGTTTAAGAATTTTATTTAATAATCAACATTTATTATTCAAAAATTTGTTAACTATTATATATATTTGTGTGTGTATAAAAAAAATATAGTGGAGAATAAGAGGAGAAAAGAGATTTTTTAAAAAAAAAATTTCAAAAAAATTTAAAAAAACATGTCCAAAAAGTGTACCCCAACGTGTCCGGGACGCATCCCAACGTGTCCGTAACGTGTCCTAAATTCAAAAAAATTAGACTTTTTTTTCCGCGTGTCCAACATGTGTCCAGAACACGTCTGAGCGTGTCCATGTCCGACACGGACATGAAACAAAATAGAGTGTTCGTGTTTCATAGAGTAGCAATGGTGAAAACTTGAATTCTCATACATAAGAACAATAAAAAAAAAAGAGAAACTTAGTGAATGTTAAGAGATTTTTTTTTTTTGTCAATGTTAACTGTAAGTTAACAAATAATAATGGAAAAATAACAATCACAAGTGCTCCCCTTGAGAGAGTTATAACTTAGGGAAACTAACAAACTATCACAAGTGCTCCACTTGAGAGAGTTGTAACTAAGGGAAACTAACAAATTATGGTACCCCACTTAGAAGGGTTGGAACTGTGACTATTCCTATAAGAAGAGGCACAGTATGAGACTACACCACTAAAAGCTTTAACAAATGTTAAGATTAATTTGTAACATTTTGATTAAATTATCAAATATCAAGGGTTGGTCACAATTTCTTGGGAGGGAAAGTTCACAAGAATTATTTGTTTTCATCTTTAAAAACAGGCTTTGTTCTTGAAAACATGCTTGGCAAGACATTTCTTAGAACAGGTTTCTAAAAGGAAATCCCAAGAACAGTCCATTATCATTGAACTGTTCAAGGTTAATTGCAAAATTGAAAAAAAAACGAAATATAAACAATTAAACATAATAGAGATGCTGAGATGCACACTCTGAATAACAGAGATAGAGAGTGATGCATATTCCATGTCCACGGATTCCACCTTGAGAAGCACAACATATAACATAAGGCAAATAGGTATTCTCATATTGAACAAGTAAAATATACCATTATCAAGAATTCACAATTTTTTATTTAAAATATCTATACCTCATTATTTATTGTAGTCTTCAACCTTCATGTCTCCTTCTTCAATGATGTATTTAGGGCTTGGACTTTACAGATTGGTTCACAAAATGGAGAGTATAGAGAAAAGCTTGCGGTTTCTTGTGTGAAATATGTAAATAGAGAATGTAAATAAGGAAACAAAGACATTAGATGAGAAAGGGAGGAGAGATTGGTGAGATGTATAGACCAGATAAGGAGTCGTCAGAAAGAGAAGAGAAGAGAGAGAGAGAGAGAGAGAGAGAGAGAGAGAGAGAGGGCGGTAGAGGGGGGGAAGACAGAAGAAAACTGAAAAAAAAAAAAAAGAGATTCTAATTCAGAAAAAAAAGAGGAGTTAGAGAGAAAAGGGAGAGAGAGAGAAACTGAAAAAAAAATAGAAAGAGGTGTCAGAGAGAGAGTAAAACTAAAAGAAAAAAAAAAGGTATCAGAGAGAGAAAAGACAGTAGCAGCAGTTAGTGGCTCGAGACGGACAGTGGGGGCATGTTTCAGACAGTATGGGTAAGTTTCAAAATAAATTTTTTAGTGGGTGCATCTGCTGAAATTTTTTAAAACTTTAAAAAATTATTAATTGACCCTTTTTTTTTACATATTTCAGTGGGGGCACCTGCCCCCATTGCAAATCTGCCCCTGGGTGAAACCTACGCACATGAGCAGCATACAGGAGTCAACAACCTAGATTCCTGCTAAAAGATAAATCTCCTAAAAAATCTACAAAAACATGAATAGAATTTGGAACTAGCCCAAACATGCAAAAATGAGAAGTATCTAGCATCAACTTTTTGGTCCTATATATAGACATTTCATTATCCTCGAAAGTCGGCCTGTAATGTTCACAGCACATACGGCAAAAAAGCTGCCTGCCAAGGTAGACAGACTCCTGTACTGACAGCCACCAGCCCAACAAAACTGAACCAGAGATTAGCACTTCACATGCAAAACACTTCTGAGAAAAATCAAATAAGAAGTGTTTAAAGCATCCTAACATGGGCAGGTTTCACCCTTCATGGTCCAACCAGTCAATCCAATATGGTAATCAAATGCTGATAAACCGTAGAATTAAATCATTTGCTGAATTCTTCTCAAGTAAATGAGAGTATGACAAGTTAATGATGGATAAATAATTATTAAAAAAAAAGGTTAATGATGGATAAATCCATTACATACCCTTTAACTGTAACATATGCTGTGGGGTAGAAAATAGCATTTTTGACATGCTTGGTTTTTGCCATTGCAAGTAGAGTGCTTCATTAGAATTAGATAAAAGGAAGCAATGTAACTTAGAGATACACCTTTATACAAGTACATTAAAAACAAAAGGCACGACCCTAGAGATAAACTAAACACGAAGTAGCTTTACTATAATCTATTCTAGAGACTATTAGACCAGCCTTTCATGGCACCTTCTCCAAAATACACAAAGCGGCTTTCAATTAAAATTTCTTCAACACAAACTGAGGTCTTAAGCCTTGGCCTTACAAATAAAGTGATAAATTTAAATGATACAATTCAGACTTCATGAATTCAATTACAATATATACTTAACAGTTTAAGTAACTAGGAATTTTAAAACAAAAAAAAATAATAATAACATGTGATAGTTTCATATAACTGGTTATTATAGTAACAAGATTGTTCTTAGAAGCAATTTTTTTTATATACAAGGAACTGGCTTGCCAATTAATGCAATAACAGTTCGATTAAAGTATACAATAGAATCCTCCAATGTAGTTATTCTTGTCAAACATCATAAATTTTGGATATTGTGCATAGATAAAAGAAAAGTGATCAAGTAAATCATTTATTAGTGATGGAAACTAAAATGTAGAAGTTAAAAATAAAAATAGTTGAGTAACTTACTGTCATTTAAAGCCCTAATCATAATCTCAATTTGCATGTTCAATTAGGCTGATCTTTTTTCTTGGGATATTTCTATCCAAAATGACTAGAAGCAAGACAAGTAGCACAATTGACTCCGATAACCAAACTTGATGATTAACTTACTGTCATTTAAAGCCCTAATCAAAATCTCAATTTGCATGTTCAATTAGGCTGATTTTTATTCTTGGGATATTTCTATCCAAAATGACTAGAAGCAAGACAAGCAGCACAATTGACTCCAGTAGCCAACCTTGATGATTTCACTAAACATGTGTCAGCTCTGAATTTGGTTGGTTGGCTGGAGTTTTATATATATAAATATGTGTGTATGAATGGTTAGGGTGTGGATGCTGAGTCAGAGAGATAATCATACATGGAGCAAGTCTTTCATGTCAGTCAGTTAAAGGATCCTAGAGTAAAATGGCAGGAGAGAGTAGAGGCAATCTAGAATCTGAGAGAAATTTTTTAGGAGAGTATGGTGCAAAGTATGAGTGTAGATCGAGACCACTATCAAGGTGTGATGGCACAATACCCAAGGTAGTCCTCAATAATTAGAGAATTAGGGTAAAAAACTCAGTAAGGAGTAGAGTGTTAGGTATTAATTACATCACAGTTCACAATGACATGAGAATACTATTTATAATAGACAGTTCACAATGACATGAGAAAACTATAGCACGTGAGTTGTTAGGGGCTATGTCATTAGTAACAAACTGGTCAAGTGTTTCACTAAAGTCCAAAGTAGAAAGTAGTTAAGATGCAGTGGAATGCAATGTTTTAAAACCCGGACCGGACCGGCCGGTTCAACCGTCGACCGGTCCACAAAACAATCTGGTTTAACCCATAAACCCGTTTTAAGTTCAAAACAGTTCTAAAAATAGAAAACCGGTAAAACCAGACGGTCCAACCATTGAACCGGTACTAGGTCACTAGTTCACACTGGTTCTTGGCTGCAACTTTTTTTTTTTTTTTGGTATATTCAAAATCTCAAATTTCATGCAATTTTTTGGCTGAATTTTGGCTAAGTTAAGTTGGTATTTGACTGAATTTATTTTGGATTGTATTTAAAATTTTAAACCCTTAAAGTTTGAAACTCCAGTATTATATATTTGTATCATGTGGTGTTTTATTTTATTTTATGCATGATTATTAGTGTTTGTATCTTTTTTTTTCATGTAGTTGAAGACTAAATTATTGGATTATGCTTGGATTGGATGTTAAAATGATTTTTGTTATGGTCCTTGCAGTTATGGAAGAATGGCAATGAAATTTTAACTTTCAACATTGTAATAAGGTATGTCTACTATACTTTTTTTATTTTTTTCTTGAAATTTTACATATTAAGAAAATTCATATTTTGTAAAAAAAAAATTTATATAATTTTTGATAATTTTTGTATAATTTTTTAAATTTAAAATATCAATAATATGTATTATTAAATTTATTAATTACATAATTATGACATCATGATTTGATTCCGCTTGACTCGACGGTTGAACCGATAACCCGTAACCCGGACATTTTTCCGGGACCGAGTCTGAAAACATTGGTGGAATGTAATAAAAAGTGACAAAAGGTTTAAAGAATCTTGGTAGAATCTCTTTATTTTGGAAGATGCAAGGTGTTCTCCGCATGAGTGATGTGACAAACACCTTACAAAATCCAATACTTTAGCTTTCATGTCACAAAACTCTGAGTAACCCAACTGTGAGTCTATGGCACATGATTATACCATAACCGCATGCCAGACTTTAGAAGCCTCCTAAAGACATGCCCCAAGTCTTCAGGGCAAGAGTTCTTGGAGGGTAACTTCACATATAATAAGAAGTTATGCCATGTTTGGCTCGACTATGCACATCTAGGAGCCACGCAAAGAGTAGCTCGCCTGAGTTTGGAATGCAAGAGTTGGTCGATGAGTATGTGAGACCTCTCGCTAAAGTGACTCTTCTTGTTTGAGTAGTTGAAGAGCTCATCTGCTATATATATATATATATATATATATATATACACACACACACACACACACACATATATAAATGTGTGTCTGTATAGCACTGAAGAATTCGTTAAAAGTTCTCCTTCCATATTCCAGAACACTTTCCTCCGAATTTTCACAACTACTGTAAAAGGAGATGCTATTAATCTAGTGCGCAAAGCATAACATGCCCCTATAAATTCACATTAAAAGAAGGTCATGTAATTACGCACACATATATAAGTATATAGATACACACAATAAGATTTGAAGTGAAGTACCTTCGCTTTTGGGAACAGAAGAAGTCGTGGTCGTGGGCTTTCCATCGGAGGGGTGGGGTTTTGTTGTTTGAGATTGTAAAATATCATTCTTTTTGCATACTAGAAGTGTGGATTCTGCGCACAATAAAGCATATTAAGGATTTGCACACATTTATACGTAGAAAGAGAGCCCAAAAGGTCAGATAAAGAGACCTATAGATGAAGAAGACGCGTTATTTCCCTCCAAGTCCAGAAGAGCTTTGCTACTCCGCCCCATCCCTTCTGTCTCTCTCTCTAAGGTGAAGACGGCTGGTGCGACTGCGAACACAATTGCAGTAAACGGGTTGGAGGAAACAGGGCCTAGGGTTTGAGCCTTAAGGGTTGTTGCGTCTTGGACGGATCGGGAGTATTTGGGTCCGGGATGTGATGTTCGGATCACATTTCAAATACACTTAAATACTTGATGCGTTTTGAGTTTCAATCATACTTTTAATTGCTTTTTTGAAACCGTTTGGAATGGAATTTTTATTCGTCACAATTTTTTTTTAAGTTGCTTTTAAATTAAACTTGTAAGTTTTAAGTTTTTAATTAAATTGATTGAATTTATTATGAATATCTCATTTTAATAATTTGTTCAAATATTTAATTACTTAATTTAAACAATACTTTTACATGATTGAAGCAAAATCAATTTGGGATGGTTTTACATTTTCACTTTTGGGTTTACATTTGTAAAAACTACCATAAAAACATGTTTTGATTGTGCAGTTAAATTTTTTAAATTGGTTTCTGTATTAATTTTAGAAAAAAATATTAGAAAGTTCTTAAAATATTTTTGTTTAATTCATGATACATGTTTTTATCTAAAAGATTATTGATTCAACAAATTGCGTTCGCAGTCGCATCATAAAATCTAATTAGTAACTTCTATTTTAACACCGTTAAAAAATATTATTGATTACACCAATATAACCTTCAATATACATTTTAAAAAATAATAAATAATAGATTCAACAAATTCTTCAATCCAAAAAAAAAAATATTTTTTATTTATCTAGAATATCTAAAATATAAATTTTTACTTTATAAACTGTTACGTATGATTTTTGGGGATTGAAAATTTTATTTTATATAATTTTTAGTATTTTTTTCTAAAATGTATCATCAAAGTCATTTTAGTATAATCAGTAATATTTTGAAAAAAATACTAAAAAGTCCTTAAAATAAATTTTTTAATCCAAAAAATTCATGATATAATATAAAATAAATTTTTCAATCTCAAAAAATCATATCATATAAAGTAAAAAATTACTCCATTTTTAGGCATTCTAGATGAATACAAAATGTTATGCATATGTTTTGGATTAAAGAATTTGTTGTATCTATTATTTACAGTATTATTTTTAAACGTTTATCTTGAATGTCATTTTAGTATAATCAAGAATATTTTTTAACGGTGTTACGATGGAAGTTAACAATTGAACCTTTTTGCATTAAAAGTTTTTTTTTGAACTTTTTAGATAGAAAAAATATGTCATTAATTTTTTGAATTTAAAATTTTATTTTAGGGATTTTTTTTAAAGATATTAAGATGGAAGTTAACAATTGAACTTTTTTATATTAAAAGATTTTTTTTAGACCTATTTTTGGATAGAAAAAATATATCATAAATTTTTATTTTAAGAATTTTTTAGGATTTTTTCCTTAATTTTATCTTTTAGAACACACGAGTATGTTTGGACACCAAACACGCACTTTAAAGGATTACAATGAATTTGTTTTTAATAAAAATGCTATTATACTTTTCAAATGCTTTAATAACTTTTGATTCTTAAATACTACGATGGTGTCAAATAAAGTACTATATAACTTGTTTTTGGACCCATCCTCCAACTCTTTCCCAAGCCATTCGTAAATGAACTTGGCTTGGGTAAATTAGTGAATTGGGTTAAGGAAGAAAAAAAACAGATTGGATCTTGCCTCTATACTCATAGTTTTTTCTTTTGATTCTTAAATACTACGATGGTGTCAAATACTACTCTCTTTCATGCCTTTTTTTTGAATATTTTTCATTTTTGACCTATTTTTGTAATTTTTTTAAAGAATTTTTTATTTTATATATATAAAAAATTAAGATAAAAAATTATTTTTATTTTATATAAAAGTAAATTGATGGTTTTAATCAATATTTATTTGAAAAATAAAAAATATATAAAAAATAAAATAAAAGGGACATTTTGTCATTCTGAAAGGAAAAAAAAAATTTGACTAGAAGTGAGTTTTTATAATTTATCAGGTAAAATAGATGAGGTCAATGTAATTTTAAATACCTCAAGAGTTGTCAAAACTTTAAGAGAAATTATAATTTACATTTTTTATAATTTTGAAAGTTATTCCTGGTCTGTTCTGCAAAAAAGATGGTATTGATTATTTATTTAGTTATTTATTCACTAGTTATTGTTTTCTTTTATTTTTTATTTTTGTAGGAGGAAATAAAGGAAAATAAAAGAGGAGAAAAAGAAGGGGAACAGGAAACAATGGGAACCATGGTGAAGAGCCAAACAGGATGTTGGATGGATTTGTTGAAATGAGCCTCATGGAGTTTCTGAACCTCTTCCAAATTCCATAAATGTTCACCACGTCTCCACAAATTATAAAGGTCATGGTGCAAAATCAAGTCTTTAGTTGAGTTCTATTCACTGAGCTTTTGCTGCATTTGTGTTGCTCAGTGAGACCTATTGGGTGGGTGATCTTGATACTCTTTTATTATATTGCAGTGGTGAAATATTGATAAACTTGAGTTGAGTGTTGGAGCATGAAGGGGACTTGAACCTCTAAAAACTTGCAAAACTGACTTCAAATAAGAACCCTAATCAAAGAAGGCAAATCTGGCTTCCAAGTACATCCTTAGACTGTTGAATTCAGAGTTTTACCTGAAATCTATAAGGTATTTCACCTGTATCCAACCAAATAGGAAAAATGGTGTGTCTTGCCAGGCATATCCGAATTGTTAACCAATAAAATGCAGTCTTACAACACTTATCATGAATACTAATAAGAGCAATCTGATTTGCCATACAGATGAATGTTTGATACTCATGGTAGATGCTAAAACTAAATAATTCATTTTCCAGTCTCTGAATACATAGCTTGGGAAATTCATTTGATTTCTACACGACTGATTCAAATTTTGATGCAGCAGCAAAAGCTGAAGATCCACCAAAACAACCTAAAATTTTGAACTCTGAGCCTGAGGGTACTCAAATTACCAGGTGACCAAAAAACAGATGTAAAAACCACCAAATCCAAGCTCAGGCTCCACAGAGCCCCCGGCTTCATATGACTATTTTCACTGAAAATGACTACCAATTCTTTTTCTTTTTCAGGAAGACCTGATTTATCTATTGTGGCAGATAGCACCCACACATTCCAGCAGCCCATAGTAGGTGAAGTTTCTCAGTTTTGGATAGGAAGTGTCGATTTCTCAAACCCTGTTAGTCGCTAGCTCATAGGGAAAACGGCAGAAACCTGCATTATGAAGGGAGGAAAAAAGAGAGGCATTAGGTCTCCAGCATTGCCAATTTTTTTTTGAAGAAAAAATCCTCACCAGAAGAAATATAATAATAACATATCAAACAATGTTAAAACCTCCGTCCAAGACTTTATTTGAGGCAAGTTTAAATTTAAAGGTCAAGTTAGCATAATCTCCAACTATATGGAGACATCATATCTATTCCTTCTATCATTTTTCATCATTAGGCATCACTAATGCTCTTATAAGAAATTGTATACACATCTCTTCATAGGGCTATTACCTACAAATGAATAGCAATACCAAGTTGTCATCTTTGCCTGCCCCCCAACTGCTCTGTGAAATATAATTCAAGTTTAAATCAGGTGGGCGGCTTGGTTCGTCATTTCTTATTCTGATGGCAAGTATTTTAAATTCAAGCCAGGACAGGAAAAGAATATATGAGTAGGCTGTCACTGCAAATGCTCTTCTAAAAAAATCATGAAACTAAAGAAGAGAGCATTATCTGCAGAACGACTAGATTAAAATTATAAAGAAAAGAGAAGAAAAGAACAAAGAGCATGAAAACACCTCAAACTTAATTAAAGTGCACTTTATCACTTCCATTGGATTCATACTTCAATGATGGAAATCCAATTATCCAAATTGAAGAGGTTTTTATTTTTTTAGATGATCTTTAGAAAAATCTCTTTTAACTAATTATCCAATGCCCAATTGTTTTAATAAAAAGTACAAAAATATTCTTTGAACCCCCTCTATCAAATCATAAGTGTTTCAAGTTATATAGTGTCAAAGCTTCTTCAGGAGGTTGTATTCTCTACTACTTTTTTTTTTTCTTCTGATAAGTAAGACACACACACACACACACACACACACACCGTATGTCCTAACTGTGACTTGAACCCTCAACCTCCTCTTTGGGAGGTGGAGGTAAACACCATTCAAGCCAATGCTTGATGGTGTATTCTCTACTACTATGTGAAGGGAGAACACCCTCTTGGCATTTCCCTTTTCTTGAAGCCGTGTAATGGACATTGACACCTTGAAGATTTTCCATAATTAGAGGCATTTCGGCAAATTTACAAATCAGAGATATTTTGGTACTCTTATCTTTGTTTAGTGTCCAGGTTAGTCACTTGTTGGGTTACGAGTTTTATTTAGTCCTTTACTTATTTGGAATTAGTAGTCCTAATTAGTTTAGGAAACACTGATTTAATAGGACTTGGGAAGTCATTGGTCAACTAGGAATATTTTGTCCTTCTATACAAGCAAATTTGAAACAACTTTGGTTGATAAAAATATAAACAGATTTCGCTATCTTTCATTGGTAAAAGTCCATTAACAAAAAGCATTGAGAAGCAAATTCAATATTCTCTGCTTATTGTTCACAATGCAAGAACTGCCCCATAACAACTGCCAAAACTGTGTGTTGAAAAGGGTTTTTAAGGGTTGACACCTTTTTAAAAATTGACAAAGGGTGTTGGGTAGGAACTTTAAAATAATCAACAAAAACAGAAAATTGACTGTGTTGAATATCTAAACCTCCCAGATAGAGACCTTAGCAAGAGAAATAACATCTGAACAAGATTTGTGCCTTTAGAAATGCATCATTGCGGAATTGATATAATCAGGGACTTGGTTATTGATTACTAACACTCTTTCTTTTTCTCTCATCTGCTTTCTTTCTTCCTTTTCTTTTTTATTTTTATTTATATTTATTTTTTGATAAGGAAGACACACACACCGACTTTGTCCCATTTGGGACTCGAACCCTCAACCTACTCTTTGGGAAGTGGATGTCATACCACTCAAGCTAACAGTTGGTATTTGCTTGCCTTTCATATTAAAATGTTAGCATTTCCCATTCATCTAAAAGAGGGGGAGGAAGAAATTCTTTCCAAATAATGGCACTCAAAGGAATGTTACAAATGTGTGAAGGCACCAAAAGAAATGTTCATTGGAACTTGACTAGGAATTAGGATTATTTAAGGTCTCAAATGGTCATATAATTGTCCAACAATTTTATGTTGAGACCAGTTATGTAACTGCCATTTTCTATCAATCAAAAAAAAAAAATGTAACTGCTATTTTCTGCTTGAAGTGAAAAGATGAAATTGTTGGAGACATAACAACAGCAATAATGTTGATGTAATGTTAGGAAACCAAAAAAAAAAACAGAAAATAACACCATTTGAACTGAATTTAAAAACTTCGGGAATCTACAATGGCAGCACAGGTGAAAAGATGTCAGTTAGGGTAAGCTAAAGGTCATAAAGAAGAAAGGATCAATCAGAAGGAACATGCAATGAGATAGGATAGGCATATCATCCCATGCTTTAACAACAGATAGGCTTACAGGATGGAATAACAGCAGCACTTAATGTTGAGGGAAATCAATATCACTAGAAGATAACCAGATCCCAGGTTGAAGTAATCAGCAACCACAAGATTCACCAACACGAGCTGAATCCTGTACATAATACCACAAAAACAAAAAAGAAACATGTCATTTTTGTCACAGAAGCTAATTTAGCAATCACAACACATTTGAGCAGCTTGTTGGAGCATAAGTTCTCAAAAGAAAATTGATAGCACTTAATCTGAGTCAGAAAACAAAATGAACAATACCTACCTTGTTTTGACCAATTAAGGAATTGCAGCAGACAACTCAGCTCTAGCAGCATCACCAACCTCCATCTGCATCACACTCTATAGGCAACATAAGTTGAAAGCAACACCACCAAATGAAATTTCACTGCTGAAATAAAGTTGCAAAGGGCATACCAGATCTATATAGTGATACACAAAGAATAACACTCTCTTCTTCAAGTCAAGAATCCCAACAGATGTGATTTTCTTTATTTCAGTGTTGCTTGACATGAACAAAAGCCCACCAGAATTGGATCCATCCCTGTGATTTTCATGTTAAGCATTTCATATGCATGCATAGAGAATTCCAGCATAATCATCCTTGTTAGGCAGGGTATGGGCCACATACATTAGATTGCATGATTCAGTTTCCTTCACATGTATCTGCATTAGGTAGCCAATGGATATCCTGCTCAAAAAAAGAATCCAAAACCATAAAAGTTTACAAAATCACCCAAAAAAATACAAAAGAAATTATAGCACATGCTGGATGGTGAATCAGGCAGGACAGAAATTGTTAACAATTCAGGATAGAGGATACAAAAATGCCACAGGAAAACAAAAGAGACCACTGGTTGAGATAATAATAGAAGATTCTAAGAGTGATGATATCACAGATAATGTAGCCCGGGTACAGTATAATGGTAAAACAAGATTTATCTAAAAAAGGCTAGCCCAATGCACCAGAGATTTTATACTAAACTTTCATAGAATGTTTAGAATACAAACAGAGCTCAAATTAAATAAATAAAATATAATCCATGTGTTAATAAGTTTAAAACTTGTAAAGAAGGCTTTTACTCATAAGGCAATAAGACATCATATTGGAACAGCAATTTCAAACCTCAAGGACGAATAAATGCCTTTAAAATTTTGATAGGAGAAAAAATGAAATAAGTTATAGACTTTTCATAGAGAGAGAGAAAGATTCCATTAGAAAAGGTATTGTTGATTTCTTTTCTAGCCTTTATTCGGAGCCGCAGAATTGGAGACCTGGGGTGGACAATCTGTGCTTAGAAAGGCTGAACGGTGATGATTCCTCTAATTTGGAGATTCCCTTTTCGGAAGATGAACTGGAGAGAGCTTTAGAGGCTTGCAATGGGGATAAAGCCCCAGGCCCGGATGGTTTCACTATGACTTTCTTTAAGAAATGTTAGGACGTCCTTGAAAGCAGATATCATGGCGGTCTTTGAGGACTTTCACAGGAACGGGGGTTTTGAGCCTAGTCTCAATGCCTCTTTCATCGCTCTCATTCCTAAGAAGGAAGGAGCTACTAGCATCAAGGATTTTCGTCCTATAAGTCTTGTAAGCAGTGTTTACAAGCTGATTGCTAAAGTCTCTTCTTAAGGATGAAGAAGATTATGGGCAGGATCATATCTTCCAGTCAGCATGCTTTTGTGGAGGGTAGGCAAATTCTAGATGCGGCTCTCACCGCTAACGAATGCATTGATTCTAGGAGAAAGCATAAAAGAACGGGTCTTGTTTGCAAACTGGATATTGAGAAGGCGTTTGATCATGTTAGTTGGAGCTTCTTGATGGGTATGCTGGCAAAGATGGGTTTTGGGGCCAAATGAAGGAAGTGGATACAATCATGTATATCCTCAATCTCTTTTTCGGTTCTTGTCAATGGATCCCCTGCGGGTTTTTTCCAATCTAGTAGAGGGTTAAGGTAGGGAAATCCTCTTTCCCCCTACCTTTTCGTGATTGCTATGGAGGCCTTGAGTCGCTTTTTGTTTCGTGTGGAGAAGGTTGGTATTGTCAAAGGTTTTCAGTTGGGGGTCAGAAGCGGCGGTGGAGTTGATATTTCCCATCTTTTGTTTGCTGACGATATCATCATTTTCTGTGACCCTTCCATCCGCCAGCTTCGTTTTGTCCAGTGCATTCTTATTTGCTTTGAAGCTGTGTCAGGTTTGCGTATCAACCTTGCAAAAAGCAGCATCACTCTGGTTGAGTCGATTCCTGAGTTGGCTTTGTCAGCCCGCACTTTGGGTTGCAAAGTGGGTAGCTTTCCCTCGACTTATTTGGGTCTTCCGTTAGGTGCTTCCCCGCGTTCCGTTGGGGTATGGGATCCTGTAGTTGGAAGATTTCTTAGCAAACTGTTAGGTTAGAAAAGCTCAACTCCTGTCTAAGGGAGGCAAACTCACCCTTGTCAAAAGCACCTTAGCCAATCTCCCAACCTATTTCATGTCTCTTTTTCCTATTCCAAAAACTGTGAGCAGGAGGCTTGAGAAGATCCAGAGAGACTTCTTATGGGGTCATGAAGGAGAGAGTAAAAAGATACACCTAGTTGCTTGGGACAAAATTAAGAAGCCAGGTGACGCAGGGGGGGCTTAGGGGTTAAAGACTTAGGTACATTCAATTCAGCCCTCTTAGGGAAATGATTATGGAAATTTGGAAAAAGAAATGGGGAGCTTTGGAGGGAGATCATCGCTACTAAGTATGGGTGTGATTCTAGTGGATGGTGCTCAGACAGAGGGGAGGGGTCAAGGGGATGTGGCCCCTGGGGTTACATTAGAGACGGATGGTCGATCTTCATGGTAAGATGCCATTTTATCCTCGGAAATGGTGGTAGGGTGAAATTCTGGGATGATGACTGGACTGGGGACGAGTCGATGAGGGCGAAATTCCCTAGATTATATAGTCTGGCTAGCAATAATGAGGCTTGGGCTAGTGAATGCTTAAAAAAAGTTGGGAACAAGCTTATCTGGGCTCCCAGATTTATGAGAGATTTTTTTGATTGGGAGCTTCAAGAGGTGGGCTCTTTCCTCTCTTATCTCAACGGTTTACCGGCTAGTGAAGACAGGGAGGATAAGAGAGATTGGCGGCCGGATAAGAAATCCTTCTCTGTTCGTTCCTTCTATAAAAGCATGTGTGTTTCAGATAACTCCCCTTTTCCTTGGAAGCTCATTTGGTTCTCAAAAGTCCCTCCTAAAGCTTTTTTCTTTGCTTGGGAAACTTCTTGGAAGGCAATTCTTACGGCGGACAACCTGAAAAAAAGAGGCTTTCCCTTGGCTAGTAGATGCTACCTCTGTAAGAATGAGGAGGAAATGGTGGATCACTTGCTCATCCATTGCCATGTCTCATGGAGCTGTAGGAATATTATTTTTGCTCTTTTTGGCTTCTCATGGGTTATGCCAGGCACAGTTAAAAATCTTTTGCTGGTTTCGGAAGGATGCAATCTTCCAAAGGAGATTAAGAAAGTTTGGAGAATAGCTCAAATTTGCAGCATCTGGGCCGAAAGGAATAACTGTGTTTTTGAAGATTTGGAGCTTGCTACTCCTCTCTTTAAAAATACATTTTTGCGTCTTTTCTTTTTTTGGGCCAAAGAGGCTTTTCCTGTAAATGTCTCTTCTTTTGTAAATTTTTTAGATTCTCTAAAACAGATGTAAGATCTCGGGGTTTTTGCTCTTGATGCCCTTCTTGGGCACCATTATATATACAAAATTTACTTATCAAAAAAAAAAGAAAAAAGAGAGAGAGAGATAAAATAGATTAAGTTAACTACACCAGCACTGTTCTTGTGAGATAGAGTGCTCTAACTTTTATTGACATCCCTTTTGAATCATATACAATGACACAACAAAAACTGTTGAGAATTTAAGTCCAGTCTAGAACAGGTTGAACTAACAAATATTGGCCATGGGTTTAATAATTAGGGTCCAAGTAATCACTATATGAGGGTTACTTGAGAGCTAAGTTCTTTAGGGGCAAATTGAAGAACAATGTGAAAGAATCAAATATCTAAAACTTGTGGTTGAGGATCTATAAAAGTTTCCAAAAGAGCACAATGATAACTTGTGGCAGATTGAACATATGTTAAGTATTCTATCACAGAAGCAAACTGATGAAGATCATGGCAAATAAAGTTCATCATATAGACAGACAAGGTAAATCATAATTGACAAAGTACTTGGAAAAATATAAATACAAATGAAATGAGCACAATTCCAAACCAAAAAATGTTGAAGTTATGAATGTAAGCGCAACTAATTTTCGTATTCCAAGCTAATGAATTTGTTAAATCATTAGTTTCCCTGTATGTCAATTTTGTCATTACAAAAAAATTTAGCTGTACGCATGAAAGAATAAACTTCCCAAATATCATCATTATTGCTTCTAATTAAGGTAATGAAATCACATAAAAACAAGGTGCAAGTTAGGAGATCCAAAATGATTGTGCTTCTTCGTTACAAAATTGGAGGTATTTTTATAGATGATTTGTAATAAAAAAAATTATTAAAATTTGGAAAGTATTTTTAGAATTTTAGTCAAGTCTGGAATGGATCAGTTTTATGTATTTTACTTCACTATATTAAGGTCACCTCAGAGTTAAGTTACTTAAGGTGAAGTATTAGTAAAAATGCTGAGGAACCAAGTTACTAAAACTATTTATATATTTTGTAATAAAGCTGTAGTAAAGTTTTGAGATGGAATAGGATTTTAGATTTGAAATTTCTTGATTTTCTTATTCTTAGGGCTTGTTTTGAGCGCGCCCCTTCAGGAATTTGAGCCACTTGGTGAATATTCCAAAAAAAATGTTTAAATATCAATTTTTTGCAAGTTTCGTCCTTGACCCGAGTGCCAATTGGGTCCAACAATACTCGTAACAACCAGATTCTTTACTCTGTGCTACATCAGTCTTCAACCTAGATCAAGTCAATTCTTTTTTCTAACACGGGAACTTGTTTTTGTTGCACAGAGCTGGTCAAACCATCTCTTGCCAATTTTCTTTCATCCAATCCCTAATTGGTGATACTGACAACTTCACATGACGGCTGATTTTTCATTTAAAATTTCATCTTTTCTTCTATGACATTGACAACTCATCCATCTAAACATCTGCATCTCAGCCATGCTCCTATGAACTTAATTCAATGTAAGTAATGCTCCTTTATTTTGTTTGTTATTTCGATGTAATCTTCATCTTGAATTATAAATTCCATATCTAACTAACTAAAATTTCAAAGGCCACCCTAAACCTTAGTCTAGGGCCTCTAAACCATTCCATAGTTTCCTATAGCTCCATTAGTAAACCAGCAATGATTTGCTGCTGCCCATGAAAAGGATCAACATGGTAAACTATAAATGACAGCAGCCTTTTTAAAACTAAAGATTTCTATAACTTAGTGGCTGAAAGATGAGGATGTGTTTAGCCTCTCTATGCTGCTGCCACCCAAAATTGTTCCTTTAGAAGGGAATGATAAGGGATGCACCCCCCGAGAGGGACCATGTAGAACTTTCAGATTTGTGCAACTGAGGATGAACCCACTTTTTTTTTTTTGGGTAAGTACTGAGAATGAACCCACACTTCCTCAGTTGAATATATTATTTGTTTTTAAGAGTTAATCATGCCCCATTTTTAACAGAAAATATTTCAGCTCATTCAAATTATGAGGGGACAGTGGCGACAGCCTAAATTTTGAGCTTGAAATGAGTTATTCCTAGGTCATTCTTATATCATCGACCTTCCTGATTACCTAAATACCCGCCACATGTGAAGACCAATATATAATTTAAAATGTTTTTTAACTGATTTTTGCTATAGCTAAAAAATGTAGAAGTCAATTATAAAACAAATACAAAATTTAGTGTCTTTGTGGATAAGTTTTAGTTATCAGAATTAAGAGCAATGTTAGATTGTAATTTTTTAACTTCAAATAATAAAAGAGGAGTAAACAGGTCAGTTTCTTACTTTCTTCCACATTTTGCAAATAGATAGATGAACAGTGTTCATTCTAAAAATTGTCACAAAAAGAAGTATAGACATACTACACGATATCTAGAGTATTGGCTAATCAAGATCCCAGAAACCATGAGTCGTTAGACTAGTGAAAAAATGAAAAAAAATATACGAATGCATCGAAATAAACTCCAACAGATTCTGACAGAATGCATCTACTACTCAAAGGTAAAAGAAGACATCTAATGCTAAGGGAAACATTATTATTATTATTTTGCTAAGCAATGCTAAGTGAAAGATTATATAGACAATAAAGGGATTAATGAGCTAAAATATTTTTGAATACTATAACTACATAGCTGTATATATCCCCAACTACACCTCTGACATGCTTAGAATCTGATCTTTAACACAGAGGGTCAAAGTCCAGGAGAAAGGAGAGCTGAGATAGGGAGAAAGAAAGTATATCTGACACAGAAAGCTAATGTAAATTTGTCAAACCTTTATAAATATCAATCTTTTAAAGTTGCAATGTAGTTAAAAATTAAACTCTGTTGACTTGACTTGACTTGACTTGAGTGGATTTTGAAAGCATCACGTGTTCGGGGAAAGTAACAAGGATTTGGTGTTTGAGCACCCAACAGATAAATGAATTTGTGCATGTGTTCTTCAAACTGGGAAAGTGTAAGAGTCAGAATAACGCACCATGTAACATAGGCCATGTGCAAGTTCAAGTGCTTCCTCCCACCTGTTAACCTTAATAAGCCCTTTAATGAGGTGGAAAAAGACACTTAACTCTGGAATTCCACCTCTCTTTAACATGTGGGCATACAATTCAAAAGCCTTATCAACTTTACATGAAAGGGAGAGGCTCTCAATTAAAGAAGAATACATAATCCTGTCATCGGATAGAAAATGCGAAGATGATGAAATCTCTCTAAGCAGCTCTAGAGCGGCTTCTAGTCTTCCAGCCTTACAAAAGCTCTCAATCAGTATTCTGTAAACTGGAACAATCGGCGCAGAGTCATTCTCACTTATCTCCTCTAGAAGGCCAAGATTGACCATGAACTCTCGGTTGAAGCCTTCAATGACCTTACGATAGCTTGCCATATGTCTCGGCCAATATGTCTGTTTCATTTCCTCCAGGAGTTGGTGAGCCTCATCCAAGAGGCCAGCAGCACAACAGTGGTTTATTAAAACCCTGTAGGTGACATAATTTGGAGCACAACCTCTTGCACCCATCTGTCTGAAGAGTTCGAGGCATTTGTCCACTTTACCGGCTTTCCAAAAGCCATCTATCATGGCGGTATATGTCACAACATTTGGATGACACCCCTTTTCTTCCATCATCAGCATAAGCTTATAAGCTTCATCAGTCTTCCCAACTTTACAAAGGCCATCAATCATCCCTGTGTAGATTATAACATTAGGGGGGCATGAATTTTCTAGCATTTTAGACAGTACTTTTAAAGCAAGATCCAACCGCTTATCCTTAAACAGCCTGTCAATCAAAGAGCTAAAAGTATAAACATTTGGATTATACCCACGTTCTGACATCTTGACAAATACCTCCTGTGCTTCATCTAGCTTCCCAACTTTACAAAATCCATCAATAAGAGCACCATATACAATATGATTTGGCTCACAACCTTCTACTGACATTGCATCCAGTAGGTCACGGGCCTCTTTGACCTTGTGTGCTTTGCACAAACCATCCACCAAAGCTCCATATGTGACAACATTTGGTTCCCTGGTTTTGCTATCATCAACCTTGAAGTACATATCTACATCCGGGATATTCCCACTTCCCCTCATTCTTGCATAAATCTGGCAAGCTTTTTCAATGTCCCCAGCTTTACAGTAACCATCAATCAAAGCAGTATATGTGACAACATTTGGTGCGCAACCTTCGGACAACATCATCTCAAAGAGTTCATTAGCATTGGATAACTTCCTTGCCTTAAGGTAAGCATGTATGAGAGCAGTATACGTCACCACATTAGGGGCACAACCAACCTTTATCATTTCGTCAAACCAGCGACGGGCCTGTTGAATAAGGCCAGCTTTACAAAAACTATCAATTAAAATTGTGTAAGTATACACATCTGGAACGTTACCATTCCTCTTCATTTCTTCAAACAATAGGAAAGCCTTTTCTACCTTGGAGGCATTACACAGAAAACCAATAACTTTGGAGTATGTACTACTATCAGGTATGAAACCCTTACTCATCATTTCATGAATAACATTATATGCTTTCTCAAATTTTCCAGCCCCACAGAGACATCGTGCAAAGTTGCAGACATTGATCTTGTTTAATACAACCCCTGCATCAAGCATTTCACTGTAAGCTTGCTCAGCCAATTCTAACACATTTGAGCTTGGTAACTCCTCGTTGCCACAAATACCACCAATCAATATGTTGTAAACCACATAACCTGGCTGGCAGCCACAATTTACCATTTTCTTGAGCAACTTGTAGGCATAAGAGTAGTCTCCTGATCTGCAATAAGCATGAATGAGAGAATTAAATATTTTATGACTTGGATAACAACCTTCCGTGATCATCATACTAAGAATTCTCTTACACCTACCCAGCTTTCTTTTGTTCAAACACCCACAAAGCAAAATCCTGTATGTTACAACATTCGGAATGCAAGAATTAGACCGCATTCTGTTCAAAAATTCCATAGCTTCTTCAAAAAGTGAAGCTTCACACAATCCAGATATCATTTTAGTGTACATAATAGTATCAGGCACAAACTCTTCCTTCTCGATCAAATCAAGGGCTTCTCTCCACCTCCCCGCTTTGCAGAGAGAATGCGCAAAACAACCTAATGTATACCCATCCATGCTAAAACCAGAGTCTGACATCTCTCTATGGACCAAGTATGCCGTATCCAACCTATTAGCTTCTAAAAACACCTGAATCAAAGCATTAAAAGTCACTTTTGAGGGCTTGTACCCAAAATCCTTAAGCCTCCCTAGTTCCTCCAATGCAGTATTCCACATTCCATTCCGGCAATACTTCCGAATCAATAAGTTTAGCAATCTCCCAAGTACCTCTTTATCATCATCCTTAATTTCTTTAAGAATATGTTCAGAAACTCTATCGTCTTTATTGCACCCCAATACATCTAACAATGCATTATAAACGGGCACGGTGTGACTATACCCAATCTGCCGACCAGCCCAAATGAAAAATTTTACACCCAATTCAGCATTTTGTATGAGATTCAACAGATCAACTACCAAAGATTCATTCAGTTTCTCTCTAAATTGCCTAAGAAATTTCTGAGTTTTATCTCCAAAATTATCATTATTGTTCAGAATGGCATTCCAAATCAAAAAAGCGTCATTCGAGCACTTACCAGAATCGATTTTTTCCTTTGAAGAGCTACAATCATCACCAGGTTCCAACAACGAGTCTTGCAAAAAGGCAAATTCATCAGCCGAAACGGACTGGACGTGCGAATTTTCCAGCGAAAATGATTCATTTCCTGGAAAATTGAGATCGGGATCGATCAAACCGTCGAGATTGTCCGGCGAAGAGGTGGTGAGGAACCTGGTGATGAAAGAGAAAAAAATTTGGCGGGAGAATTTGAACGAGTGAGAATGGGAAGGTGTTGCTGTTAATGGTATTTTTGGAAGGAAGAAACGGTTGGATCGAAGAGAAAGAGCAACCTTGAGGCCTCGTTTGCTCATTCTCTGATAGGAAATTTGAAATTTTGAAAATGGGCGTTTTTAGGGTTTTAAAGAGATGAGGAAAGAGGAGAGGATAGTAGTAGTGACTAAAGAAAATCAAATCCTGATTTTTCAAAGTTTTGGACAACAGCAGCCCTGGGTCTAAGCAGGACAATTAGTTAAATAAAATAAATTTAAATTATTAATTGTACAAATTAAAATCTTAATAAAAGTAATTTATTTTTCTTATAAGGAATGCACAGTTGCACCACTATATATATATATATATATATATATGATCTTAGTCTCGTAAAAGTATATATATTAAAAACGAACTCGTACTTGCATCGTTTAAATAAAACTCGAGTAAAATCATTAATTACAAGAAAATAATTACATATTAACACACTAAGAATAACAAAAAATAAAAAATAAAAATCAACTAAAACTTATAATTCCAGTTAATAGGAAATTACCCCAAATAACCCAAGTCTTTCAAGTTCCAGTAAAATTAATGGTATCGATAATTATAACTAATATAAATGATATAACAATAATTATCAATAATGATAAAATCAAACAAAAAATAAATTCTATAGATTAAGGGAATTTAGAAGTAGTGTATGACTTGTAATCTTATAATTTTTCATATATCTTGTCTTTTTGACAATATTTTTCTCAGTAATAATATATTATTCATTAAATATTATCCCATAATTAAACATATTCTTAAACAATAATCAATGCATAACATATTGATCTAACAAGCAAATAAATGAAAGTCAAATAGTATAATATATAAAAACTATTAACTTTTGGGTAAAATATTTGAAGAACAATTGATAAATTAAAATAGTTTTGTGGATGAATAATTAGTTTATACTTGGTTTGGATTATTTAAATTGATTTTGATTATTATATTATTGACTAAGATATAAATAATTTGGTGGCGGTGAGATGACAAGCAATTCTTACTTATAAAATATGTTATAGTTAAACAATCACTGAATTTTGTAATGAATTAATCTGTGAAAGGCTACTCAAAATAAATGTCTAGACACTAAAGTCTTGGGGAAATACTTTAATCTCAAGCTCTTAAAATTTTAAATTGTGTGATCCCAAGTCCAATAGTGATGAAGTGACATCATCATTTTATTCTTAATGATAAAATTATCTACATTTTTTCACTTATAAAAACACGGAACTTCTTCCCATCAAATCTGCGTCCAACCTGCCATATCATCACTTTTTGTTTTTGATATTCAAAATTAAATAACTAACAATATATAAGTCCATTTTTCATAAAAATTATATTTTTGGACTCTACAAATCGAAATCTATCAAACAAGATCTATTGTGTAAAAACAATTGTTTAAAAATGAGATTATATAATGTAAAAAAATAAATAAAATTCATACAGAATTCGCAAAATAAGTTGGCCCATTGGACTTTAATTAGTTCAAAATAAATGACCAATAAAGTGTGTTGAAACTTTTTTTTTTTTCTGTCATATAATGATTAAAGATTCTTAAAAATTTCACTTGCTTACATTTTTCAATTTAAATTACAGAAAAATCTCAAGAAATTTTTAGGTACAACCGGTAAAGCATGTTAATAAAAAAAACAACTTTTGTATCACTTTTTTTTCTCTCATGTTTTATGTATTTTTCCAATGGAAGTTTTGGAATTATGCTCTATTCACACTCTTCTTTCAGTTGGGAGTCAGTGAGAGTTTAATTTTAAAACTAAAATTATTTAATTATTTAATACAACTTGAATATGTTGTGGTAAAATACTCATACTTGCTCTAGAAAAATCAAAATAGAGCTTCATTTTTTTTTGTTGGAAAGCTAACTCATAGAGTTTTCTAGCTAATTCATTGGGAGCAGATTGCAGTTTAATGTGGATAGAGCTCAAAAATATTATTTAACAAACATTCTCTATTTAGTGATAGCTTGAACATGCTGCAATAAAATTGTCATATCTTGCTTTACAAAAATTGAAACTGAGCTTTATTTTTATTTTTTGTTGGAAAGTAGACTCGTAGAGGTTTCTAGTGATATAAGATTTGTATGTTAATTCATTGGAATCATATTGAAAATTTAATTTGAAAACAACCCAAAAGTAATATTTAATAAAAATTCTCGGTTGAGTGATAGCTTCAAAATGCGGTGGTAAAATCGTCATATCTTGCTCTACAAAAATTAAAACTGAGCATTGTTTTTTTTGTTGGAAAATAGATTCATAGAGATTTCTAGTGATATAAGATTTGCATATTAATTTATTGGGAACATATTGTAGTTTTAATTTGAAAAAGCTCAAATATATTATTTAACAAAAATTCTTTGTTGAGTGACAGTTTGAACATGCTGTGATAAATTATCATATCTTGCTCTAGAAAAATCAAACCGAGCTCCGTTTTTTTGCTGGAAAGTAGGCTCATAGAGTTTTTAAGTTATATAAGATTTGCATACCAATTCATTGGGAGTAGATTGCAGTTTTAATTTGAAAACAGTCCAAAAATATTATTTAACAAAAATTCTCTGTTGAGTGACAGTTTGAATATGCTGTGATAAAATAGTCATATCTTGTTCTACAAAAATTGAAATTGAGCTCTGTTTTTTTTGTTATAAAGTAGACTCATAGAGTTTTCTAGTGATATAAGATTTGTATGCTAATTTATTGAGAGTAGATTGCAGTTTTAATTTAAATACAATCCAAAAATATTATTTAACAAAAATTCTCTGTTGAGTGACAACTTGAACATGTTGTGGTAAAATGGCCATATCTTGCTCTACAAAAATTGAAATTGAGTTCCGTTTATTTTGTTGGAAAGTAGATTTATAGAGCTTTCTAGTGATATAAGATTTGCATGCTAATTTATTAGGAAAATATTGCAATTTTAATTTGAAAACAACCTAAAAATATTATTTAACAAAAATTCTCTGTTGAGTGACAACTTGAACATGTTGTGGTAAAATGACCATATCTAGCTTTACAAAAATCGAAACTGAATTCTGTTTTTTTTTTTTTTTTGTTGGAAAGTAGACTTGTAGAGATTTTTAGTGATATAAGATTTGCATATATGCTAATTTATTGAAAGTAGATTGCAGCTTTAATTTGAAAACCACCCAAAAATAAGATTTAACAAAAATTCTCTGTTGAGTGATAATTTGAACATGTTGTGGTAAAATAATCATATCTTTCTTTACAAGAATCGAAACTGAGCACTATTTTTTTTTGGTTGGAAAGTAGACTCATAGAGATTTCTAGTGATTTAAGATTTGCATGCCAATTCCTTAGGAGCATATTGTTGTTTTAATTTGAAAACAGCCTGCAGATATTATTTAACAAAAATTCTCTATTGAGTGACAAGTTGAACATGTTATGATAAAATAACCATATTTTGTTCTAGAAAAATCAAAACCGAGCTCTACTTGTTTTGTTGGAAAATAGACATGTAGAGATTTTTAATGATATAATATTTGCATGCTAATTCATTGGGAGTAGATTGTAGTTTTAATTTGAAAACAACTTAAAAATAATATTTAACAAAATTTTTTTGTTGAGTAACAACTTGAACATACTGTAGTAAAATAGTTATATCTTGTTTTAGAAAAATCTAAACTGAGCTTTATTTTTTTGTTGGAAAGTAGACTCGTAGAACTTTCTAATGATATAAGATTTGCATGCTAATTCATTGGGAGCAGATTGTAATTTTAATTTAAATATAGTCTACATATACTATTTAACAAAAAATTTTGTTGAGTGACGGTCTAAATATATTGTCGTAAAATGGTCATATCTTGCTCTAGAAAAATCAAAGCTGTGCTCTGCCTTTTTTTTTTTGTTGAAAAGTAGACTCAAAGAGCTTTCTAGTGATATAAGATTTGCATGATAATTCATTGGGAGTTTATTGGAGTTGTAGTTCAATGATAACTCAAAAATACTAACTAACATGATATTTTTCTTACAAAAAAAAAAATCAAATTTTTATTCATAGAACAAAATTTCTTTGTTCAAAAAACATGATTTTTTTTCCAAAGTTTCATATTCAATTTGGATCTTATTTGATAGATCTCAAATTTTAGAATCAAAATATATAATTTTTATGAAAAACGGATTTATATATTGCTAGTTATTTAATTTTGAAATTCATAAAAAAAAAAAAATAGTGATGACGTGGCAGTGGTGAAAGCATCTTGCTCCTCAAACGTGAATTTTTAGCAGCATTCTCCTGATACATTAACTTTTTATACTAAAAGGATATCTTTGTCAACAAAATACCTAAAGACTTTTTGAGTTAAAATATTTGAGTTTAACCTTATACTAATTAATCACTTTGTAAGGGACCTATTATCAATCTCTCTTTTGTAATTGGGGCCCTAAATTTCTAAATAGATCTTTTCCCATTTTAATAGCCATTGGGAAGAGTAGAAAGTTTAGTCACTTGTTTTGTAATTAAAAGATCAAACCTTTAACCATAAATAAATATATAAAAACATTTTAAATTCAATGCTTATGCAGTTTTAATCGAAAGGATAAGAAGCAAAAACATAAAGGTTTATTAACTTCAATGTTTATAAACACAAAATTGAGTTCAATGAAATAAAGATTAAATGGAAGTATGCTAACATCACTCATAACACCCAAAACAAATGACAAAAGTGGAAGAATCAAAAGGAGGAAAGTGAATTCCAAGATACAGTTTATTCTCTTGTAATTAATATTCAATAAGTTAATAATTTTTAAGAAATCAAATTGATTTTATAGTGATAATTAATAATTCTATTATCTAATAATTAATATATCTTTATATATATTTAAAATATAATATAAATTGTAAGAGAGATAAAATAGTCATATATATATATATACTTAAATATATTTTATCTATGAGATTTCTTGGTAATTATATTTATTAAGTCTACATAAATGGAGTAAAAAAGTATTGTAAGTAGGAAAAATTAGAACATAGCAATCATAGAACATACAACCTTATTTAGTTCAAAAATATATTAAGAGCTCTTTTAATAACTCAAGTTGAAACATTATGTGTATTTTTTTATAAAAGATTGAAATGTTATTAAAAAATTCCATAGAGGGTCTTCTTTTTGCACCCAAGAGTCAGTTTACATACAAGCAACATTGAAAACTTAATAATTAATAAATTTTCTATCTCTCAAACTTATTAATTATAAGAGAGTTGACTGTAAAATTCAAGCGTTTCGAGTTTGAATTCCTTCTGTGCCAATCGTTGGTAACTAGAACTTAAAGGGTGGGTCTGGTTGTCACAGGAAGAAAGACTCAGTATGGTGTACGTAAGTTGACCTAGGATACCCCTAACCAATCCATAAATAAATAAATAAAAAAGAGTTGATTGTACATCAAATTACCAAATGTTGTCCAAAAGTGTGTTTCTTTTATTCTTTTCAACTTTTCTGGAAAACTCTTAGGTCATGTTTAGAGGATGAGATAAGAGGGTTGGATAAGATAAATGTTATCCTATCCTATGTTTGGTGTCTTTCATTAGATTTGATATTTATATCCTGTGAACCATTTAGGTGGGATATAACTTATCCTAAGGGGGTTGTGGTACTAGAGTTATCATCGTCCTACTGGAATAAAAATACAATGCTACGTTATCAAAAAAATTATAACGTTGCAATATGGAAAGACGAAGATGTCGGAGAGTCCAGTTAAAAAATTAATTTTTTTCTTTTTTTCATTGTTCAATTTTTTTTTTTTGATATATTCCAGATTTTTTAATGTATTTTTCGTATCAATAAATGAACTATATATATGCATGCATGTAATAATTGATTTGGATAATTCTTAACAATACAGACTATGATTTTTTTTTTTAAATCACCTCAAAAGTGAGAGAGACTATTGTATTTTAAATGATGTTTGTACAATCATATTCTAAAATATTGTGATTATGGTTATTACCTTTTGCAATTGATTTGTGAATAGAATTTTAATTTTAGATATCTCGTATGCATATATTTGAGAAAAATAAATTAAATAATTTTCATAAAAATAGTTTTTGAAGACCGAACTTTCTATCGGATAAGCATCTAAACATAAGAATGAGATATAACAACAGATCTAGACCTTTTATCTGAGTTAATTCCAAACACTATATTGGAATATTCAATATACCAGATGATTTTATATCCTATCTAATCAAACTATATTCTATCTAATCTCGCCTTTTTATCCGGTCGTCCAAACAAGACCTTATAATTTTGTTGCAAAAATGTCTTTTAAAATTTGCTCCACAAAATATTTTCAAAAGAAAATGTGTTTTGTATCACCAGTATCATACCATTCAAGAACTTTAGAAGATGAATTATCCAAGGGTTAGAAGACTTTATTGTTACCCCCACAAAAAATTCTTTAGCCTTTATCTCATAGTTTTTGCTTACAAAAAGTTTTCTTAGAAGAAGTTTTTTAAAACATTTTCAAAGAAGTTGATTTCAGGATTTTTCAAAGACAATCATGTACTTTCTTTTGGTCATTCTCCTTGGCCTGAACCATGCTAAACTAAAGCCAAAAATATCCAAATTGAGTTTCTTTATTTCTAAAAGTGATTTTGAAAAATTGTTCTCATTTCCTACAATTCTTTGTAGAGTAGTAAGTATTAACTGCCTTTTCATTTATGAAAAAGGGGGACTGATTTTGCAGCATATTTTCACATATGAAGAGACTCCTTTGCTATACAGGATTCTCCCCATATTTCCTACATTAATGGCTCAAGTAACAGAACATGACAATGACAAAAAGAGGCTCGTGTGTTAGTATGCCTATTTCAAGTTTCAAACTCTTGAATTTGATCATGATAACAATGCCCAGGACTAGGACTAGGACTGAGGTCCTATCCGAGTAGTGCAAGTGATCATTTCCTACACAGTTAGCGTGGGTTCAATTCCCTATATATATATATATATATAAAAACAATGTCTGGGACTGCAGGCCAACCTTTAGAAAGCAGGTTCAAATCTTAGAGCAGCCACTTGATGAAAAATATGCTGAATCTAAGAGCAATCATTTAGTGCAAAATATGCCAAAAGTTAAGTTCATATCTAATTTATCCCTCTCAACACCATGATTGGTCGGATTAATACTGGATAATGACCTATAAGTAAAGAAAGCGTCAAGTGCTTCAATTGGGTCACACACATACACCACTGCATTTGAAGACACGTACTTCACATGTCAATCCACAGTATATGGTCAGGAAAATTTATCTAATATTGCATTTGAAGATGAAATTTTATATGTAAGCTTCACATATCATAACAAAGTTATGATTAGGCATGTGTCTCGTATCAAGTACATACAGAATAAGCATCGAGAATCTGGTAGAAAAGAGGTATATCCTTATGTTGGCCTTGCCTGTAACATGATTTATCTCTGACCTTGATATATGTTTGCGAATCTGATCAGTCACTAAAAGTACAAGAAGAAGAAATTTTACTTGTAAATTTCGTTATTTAAAGTTGTCGACGAAGAGAATCTTCTCTGGATGGTAAGGACCACGCTCACTGTGTGTAACTTGGCCGTTCCATCTTAATCGATCTGTGATGCCCTTCACTTTCACAATGATATCAACATGATCTCTTATTATAATGGCCCCTTGGGGGCGAAGAATCCGATACACCTCAAAAAGAATGCCAACAATATCACACCTGCATAGACACAAGATAAATTTACATTAACAGCATTACAATATGAACTTCCATATCTTCTATTAACTGTGTTTCTCCCTTTACATAGTGCAGAAATTCAACAGACCAAACCAAATGTTTTCTTTTGTGTGTGTATACCAAAACGTGTGGATATGTGTGTGTGTGTGTATATATATATATATATATCACAAAGTCTCCCTTTGTTTTAAACATAGTGCTCCAGAGAGGACAAACAAAGCACCTAAAATTCTATGGAGTGATATTATGCTTGCCTTTGATTAGTGCAATGTTACTGGAACGTGGATCGTTATAGTATCGGGAACGGGAACAGGAACAGGAACAGGAACAGGAACAGGAACGGGAACGGGAACGTAGATCGTCACTTGTTATAAAATATGGTACGCTAGGGGTAGACTTCTTTCGATCGCTTTGTTGGAACGAAATACGTTTGTTTAGAACGTAATATGTTTTTTAATTGTATTTGTAATAAAATGTGTATGTATATATAAATACCAAAAATATTTCAATCAATCCAAGCCATTATAAAATAAAATTCCAATGATGTGTGTCTATTTTGTATGATTTTTTTGGAACTTCTAATATTTTAGATTGAAACGCTAAATCTTGCGTTCCAAATTACTAATAACCATGTTTTGGATCGTGCGATCCCAATTCGCAATTCGCCAGGAGAATAGCGAATTGTGATAACCATCGATTAGTGAAAAAATTGAACCTTATAAGACTGCAGGATCATTAGAGCCCTAGTATCAACTATCATATTCAAAATAATTTACTGCAAATTCTAAGGAAAATACTTTTAAGAAACATACAATATTCAACTTACCCCTGCAACTCAAGCTAAATAAATGAAAATTTTAAGAAGCACTACCAAATTCTTTGCAAATTTAGAACTGCCAGTTGGAGTGTTTTTAATAAAAATAAAATATTTATTTTTTAAAGTTTTTTTGAAGTCCTTTATTGTTATTACTTTATTTTTATGCATTATTAAAGAAATGCACCAATTAATTGCAAATTTTATTGTGGTATCAACTGACCTATATGCTACAAATCACTAATTATATTAGATCTACTGGGTTGATTAATTTGGGCCATAAGTTAGAAAATTATAGGGTCATAACAATTACTTTTTCAAACCTATGTATAGAGGTCTTGTTAGCCCATTTTGAACATATGTACAAAAACAAGATTATTTACATGCATGACTTCTCTAATAATTTTAATGGTTTATCATATTTTATTGATTTTACTGGACAAGAAAAGTGTCGTCCGAAGCTTCTGTTTTCCACAAGTGTGCAGATTAAGGAAGACTAACAGCGAGATTGGGATGGGCTGTAGTAACCTGAGGGTGACACGTCATGCCTGTTGCACTGATTTATGCACAGAGAGAGGTGTGAACCATCTTAAAGAGTATGACCTAGTATGTGCCTCAACTCACACCATATATATTCTCATTCTTAGTCAAGGTAAAATAATTTTTGTTCATGTCATACAATTCAATGCCAACACTTTCTTCCAATCAACAAAACAAGAGATTTTAGTATAGAATCATCCTAATAGATGTACAACGGTAACCCAAATAAAAAAGATGAGCCAAAAAGAAACCTAAACAACATGAAAATGAAGATATTCTGATTGCAAATGCTATTGTCTATGGACTGTTAGGATGACTCACCAAAATAGCACCTATCCATTGGGCTTTTGCGTGGTTTTGAACAAGAGCTACTGAAAGCATTCAAGTCTATTGCTTTGCTCAACAAATGCTGAGTAACGATACTGAAAGATTTCCAATACCTCAATTCAATTATTTTTTATAATTATGGTTTTTATCTATTTACTATGCCAATTTTTAGGTACAAATGCCAAGTAAAAAACAATGAGATTGGCTGTATTTCCATGTGACTTGTAAAGAACACCAAGAAAAAGAGTAGGATATTAAATACTTACTTATCAATGTACAAGCTAAATAAACCATCAGCATGTATTAAGTCATAAGTTCGTGGGTATGTCGAGAAGGGTTCACACCTGCAAGCAAGAATATTTTGTGAAGTCAAAAGCTTCCCCTTTGGTAGTATGAAAAGAAGATAACATTATTCACAAACTTATAATGATTTCATAAAATAAAGGTAACACTTCCAGAGTGGATTAATTAGAGAGTGCTGAAAAGGCCAAGTGAACAGTTCCTCCTCTATTAGATCCGAGGAAAGTGCTTATCAAATTTTTATGCTTTGAAATAAAATCGCTACATAACTAGTGAATCCAGAAAAATCCAATTCAAATAGTTGTTTCTTTTAACATTTGTAGACACTTACCTTGATGGATAATCTACCAGCAGTCATCAGATTGATGTCCTTGCCATCATTTAACATTTTTTATTTTACATAAAATAAAAAAGTTCTATGTAGGTAAGATATTTATCACAGAACATATACGCTTTGGATGAAGAATATAATTAGTTTTTGAGGTAGACTGAGGCTATACGGATACTTACACCACTGACAGATAAGATCTGACTCCATTTTTATTTTTTAAATTCGTTTTTGCATTAATTTACTATCCAATAATGGTACTTTAGTTTCTGAAACTCAGATGCCTTAAATGGAAGAAAATCCCAACATTTAAAACCTTTAACAATATGCCATGTCACTAAGCTTGGACAACAAAATCACTAACATCTGGCAGCTTTTTTTTTTTTTTATAAAAAGAAAGCTTTAAGTCTCACCAGTTCATGTAAGCTCCAATAAGCCCACGCTCGTAGATCACACCAAGGGTATTGTTACTTGCATCAAAAGGAACCACAGTTCATGACCCAAACTGGATACTTAGAAAGTGCAGCTGCGAAACCTCCTAAACCAGCGTTCATGTCCATAATATTTCTATATCCACCAGCAAATAGAGATTTGAGAATACTCCCATAGTATAGAACTCTCCTTCTCCATACCTGATTATCTTCATTAAAGGTCCTGATGGTAGTCCCTTTCATTATGGCACTTCTAATTCTAGGCGGAGCAGGTATTTAACCTTTCAGGCCATTTCTCAAGAGCACCCCCAGCGATATCATGGATATCTGCCACATGTGGAAGAGGAGTAACGCATGCATTCATCTTCATGTACCTAAAAAAAACAACAACAATAATAATAAGTAATCTTTCCAAAGAGAGAGTAACAAGTTCTAGCTTGGTTGGTACCTCCTCCACCTCCTTACATGGGAGGTTGAGGGTTCAAGTCCCCTTAAAGGGCAAAGTGAGTGTGCGTGATTTACCTATCAAAAACAAAAACAAAAAACAATAATAATCTTTCCAAAGAGAGAAGTCTCACTTATATCTTGTTCTTTACATAGAACCAATTAACATTGTGGAATTCTGGGGAACTTGGCCAACAATTGTGCAACTATAATGTTTAAAATTGACTAATGCTCAGTCTGAATTCTGATAATGGAGCGATAAAAAAAGGTATTATTTTGAATTTTACAACAATAATTCCAGCATTGTAATATTCTAAATGTTCTCTTTCTTTCCCATTTCTCAGTAATCATATGTAGCATTTAGTACATCTTTGAGATGAATTGAAAACAGAACAAGATCATGGCTAAAGTATGGTAAATTTTAGACAACAGCAGTTTTGATTCATCTCTTCTGCCTCCTCCTGAAAAAAGGAGAAGTAAAATAGGAACAAGAGATCAAATTCCACCTTTGGAAATTAACTGAAGGAAGATGAATTGTCACTCATTTCCTTATGGAATTTTTTACTCTTATTTTCCTGTTATTTCGCCCTTTGGTTAGACTACTAATTCCATTCCTTTATCTCTATATTTGTAACAGGGTTTTGGGCAGCTGGGGCTTAGAAGCATTTGGTGGTTTCCGGCAGGATTTTAACAATTTCTTGGAATCCACTGATTCTGTTGAAATGAACGTGCTCCGGGAGCCTTACTCCCCAGCGGAAGCAGCCCTTTCAGGAAGGAATTCTGCTCAAAAGGGACAATGGGCACCGTAGAATTTAGGTTGACAGGAAACAACATATGCTAACACTGAGTAACAAGAATGCTCCTATTCTAGCAAAACTTTTTTCCTTTTTTACGGCATTTGGACAAACCAACTTGTGTGGTAGAAGGCTAGAAGCAATATTGGCACTAATGCAGTTTCATTTTGTTTCGAGGCTGCCAGGTTGCAGACTCATCCATTTCGGGCACTAATAACTGTCCTGTCATCCTTGGCACATGGTCTGAACCCAAAAATGTGAAAGATAAACTTACGAACCAGCATCAGGATCGGCTTCAGCACAAAAATTAGGAGATTTCCAAGCCTTTAACTTTTGGATACAATGAATATGATTAGTAAAAATGTGAAAGATAAACTTACCAACCAGCATCAGGATCGGCTTCAGCACAAAAATTAGGAGATTTCCAAGCCTTTAACTTTTGGATACAATGAATATGATTAGTAGGCTTTCTCCATACTGCAATTGGTCCCCTCTCCGTAATTTTTTTCCAGCAGAGTCGCCTAGCTAGATCTTCCAAACTATTTTGCTCTTTTTTCAGGTCATCTTGTGTTCTCTGCCAACCCTTGTAATTTACCCTCCAGTTTATAGGTGGCCCAGACAACACCCAATAGCCACCAGGACGCAAAATCCGGTCAATTTCCATCAGATATAGTCCACCTGGCATTCAAATTATGAAAACTGAATTAAGTGTGCTGAATGTGTAGGATCAACATTTTGAGTTCAATAAAGGATATTGCCCCGAAATTTTACTATCACCTCATAGGAATTCCTTCTCTTTTTGTAATACACACACACACACACACATATATATATAATGAAAATTCCATATGTTAAAAACTGGTTTCTTCCTATTGGAAAGGAAATGGAATGAATTCATATCATGGCGGTGCCAATATGTGCCTAAAGAATTTGAAAATCAAGGCAAGTACCATAACCAATCCATTGTACAAGGCATCGTGAACAGTGAGCCATATCAAAAGATCTCGATGGGTATGGTAACCTATAGGTGCTAAGTACACCAAGCATTGCTGGAAGTCCTCTTTCCAGGGCAAACTGTACTTGAGCTTCATGTATATCTCTTGGCGCTAAAGACATTGTCAAAATGTTATAGTCGATGAGGGAGGCCCCAAAGCTTGCAACCTGAGAATAATGCAAATAAACAATGAAAATTTTCATCAAGCAAGATTAACACAAATTCATTGTACGATTCATTTGTTCCGTGACCACACGACTGATGATACATTTGTCTTTGCCAGCAGAGGAGGGAAAGGATAAGCAATGGAGTAAATTTTTTTCGCTGGATCTAGGCAGAAAAAGAAATAACAAAAATCTTGGCAAGGGCATTTTCTCAGTTGGCCAGCTGGAGTCAACAACAAGAACAAGCTATAAATTGCATAATACAGAAAATTAAAAAGTTAATTTGCCTGTGCACAAGACTGCATTCAATGGCATTTACAAGAATAGAAAATATAAGTGCATGCTCAAGCACCAAACTTCAAGATGCAAAGTCATTATCTGATTTAGTAGCCAAGCATTGCTCCGGTTGAAAAAGAAAATTCCAGAATCACAAAAAATAATAATGTAACCTTGCAGTCCTAATCTCATTATCATGACTATATCAATAAACCAGGTTCAAATAAAGCAACTAGCATTCATAGGAAAAATAGAAGCAAGGAATGGAGAAAGTTCTGTACCTCTTCGTCTTAGAACTGGATATCAATAGAACCAGGAAACCCAAATTACAAGTCTAGTTAGATTAATAGGGATGACAGAAGCCATAAAGTATGAACCATGTGAAAGTATGTCATGTTTCTCTGTGTCCACTGTCATCACATTGCAATTAAGTAAACCAAATTTGGTGAAAGCTATCAATCTTGGAAGTGGAAGAGCAAATACCAAAGAAGACAACAAGAAGCTCTCATCTTCTTTTCTAACTTCATTTTCCCCACTTTCTCCACATTCTAAGTAATTTCAGGCCTTAAAAAAACTCCTTCACAGTAGAAATGGGTGAGCTGCAACAGGAAAATTACATCACTTTTATCTTATAGTGGTACAGAATATGTTAAGGGTTTACTTACTAAAAAAATTGAAAAAGAAAAAGTTCAGGGCTCAGTTCTCCAAGGAAAATGAAATCTCGGTGAAGGAGGTATTGGTGCTCAGTTTACTCTCTGCTCGCAGGGTAAGGCTTCGTTCAGCTAACCCTCTCCAAACCCTGCAGCGGCAGAAGCCTCGTGCACTAGGCTAGCCCTTTTTTATGATAGAGAAAAGTTCCAATTTGCAGCAAACAGCTTTCCCAAATGTTTGTTTTAACTGAATACAGTATTACAGTTAAAGAAACAAACTTTCAGGTCAACATGGTTGAAACTTCCAGGAAAAATCTTCAAATTGGGAGGGTGATCCTCCCAAGTGAACTGAACTTTTCATATTCATTTAACATAGTAGAGACTATTAACATGAACATGAAGCTTGGAAGAGAATAATCATATCTCTACAGGTAACTTCAAAAAAAAAAAAGTATCCATTACAACTCAATATTTTGTTTCTTTGGGAAGCTTTCCTTATAATTATTTCCCATTGAAACAAGCTGAGACAAATAATAAAAACAGAAGTCTCCTTGCATTGTGGTGGAATATAGAATTTAAGTGCTGCTCTTTTGTTGCAAACAAACTGGTAGATTGGGCATTTGAAACAATCTTTCAGGTTAAATTTTCCCCTGTATACAACATATCCCCAATTGAAAAAAATAGAATAAAATACGATTACCCAGGACCTAGCAACCAAAGAATAACATAAATAGAAAGTCTTAACATAAATATTCCAATTTCTGTATACCAATTGTCAAATTTAAGATCCACCGTAAAACAAACAAACCCAAAAAGTACCTTTCATGGGGTCATCATCAATACATACATGAACAACTAAGTTATACAAATAAAGGTAAAAAGATTAATACAGAAAGGGCAAACATGTATGATAATGCTTTAAAAAATAGTCATACTGCAAACATTTATAGTGTCCATTGTTATTATTACTCTTCTTCTTGCTATTACCACTTTAAAGAACCAAAAAGGTATCGAATTCAATAATCCAATGAAATGTTGTATTATAAAAAGCTGAAAACCCCATTTAAAAACTGAAAAAGAAGAAGAGACTTCCAGCTACAAACAATATCAACAACAAGAATTAATTCCAGATAAAGAAGCTTTAGCAACAAATGAATTAGAAAAAAGCATATCATAGTGACACTCACCCCACAACCAAAATCAAGAACTGTCCTTATATTCCCCGATTTCAACGGCACAAGCTGCTTTAGCAGGTCGATATAACCCTTAACTCCCGTTGGAAACGAAGTCCCGCCACCCGGGAAAAAAAGCCTGTCGGCTTCCAATCGAACCCAGTTCTGGTTTTTCTTTGACACAGTAAGCCTTGGGAAAGGTACGTTGTTGAACCAAGCATAGTATCTGCTCTTTGGCCATGAAAATGGCCTCCGGTACCCAACTGGCGTCGGAACCAAACACCGCAGTGCCTCAGCAGTACCGGGGCAATGCCGCTCTCGGTGGAAAAGGCTTCCAGTAGGGAATCGAGTTTCTCTATTTGGGTCTTGACATGGGCAGTAATTGGTGAAGTTCTTGGGGCAGTATTTGAAGAATTGGTGGCTTTGTGGGGAGTCTGGTGGAAGAGAGAGTGTGTGTTGGGGTTCAAAATGGAGAGGCTGTCGAGGGTTTTGGAGGGTTGTGATGTTTTTGAGTTGGAGACAGTATGGGTCTTGAAGGAGAGGTTTGGAGGTTGAATTGAAGGAGTTGTAGAAGCCAACAAAGTAGAACAGAGAGCAGAGGATGGTGATGAGTAAAACCCTAATCAAAGGTTTTCTTAGAGGGTTTGGAGTAGTGGGTGGTGGTGTCGCCATTGTCCGCGCTTTGATGAGGTTTGCATTGCAGGGGTTCAGTGTTATACTGACTGTGGCCTCCATGGCTGAGATGCCCAGTATTTGTATTTGAGTGGCATCTCTCTCATGTCAACGTATCGTTTGGGTTGCCCCTCTCTCTCTCTCTCTCTCTCACTCACACACACACACGGAGAAACACACATCAAGTAGGGAAAATTTCACTTTGTCTCGCCTGAGGTTTGAGGAAATTTCATCCATACCCCTTTTGTTTCCATCTTTAACTTGAGCTAAGAGTTAACAGTGGAAGGGCAGATTTCGGTTGATTTTGCAACAATAGGTAGCTAAGTGAAATTTCTACCAACAATAGGGAAACTAAGTTAAATTTTCCCCGATCAAGATATTGTTTGGGGCGAGAGAACCAAAACCAAATCTCATTAATTCCGAGTATGGAAGAATTGCTACTTGTCTAATGCCCTGATCACACGCACTGAAGTCCACGATAAGAAATTTTCTACCCTAGAATTGTTTAGAGCCTATTGATTAAAGGAACTTACTTGGCCCCACCGTGGTTTCGTGTTGAAATGAACTCCATTGATTCCGGTGATAAGGTGTTATAATTTTCTGTGGTTGGGTGTCGGTGGGTGAGTGGTAGGTATCTCAAAATACTTGTCTTCACCTTAATCTGTAAGTCATCTTTTTCTTACACTTTACTTGGATTATGAGATTTTAAAAAAATATATAAAGAAAATTATTAAAATAAGTTTTTTAATCTAAAAAAGTTTATGATACATTTTTTTTATCTAAACAATTTATAAAAAAAAATTTAATACAAAAAATCTAATTGTTAACTTCTATTTTAACATCGTTAAAAAATAATATTGATTAGATTATAATAACATTCAAAATATATTTTAAAAAATATGAAATAGTTGATAAAATAAATTCTTCAATATAAAAAATAAACACATAACATTTCTTATTTATCTACAACGCCTAAAAATAAACTTTCCACTTTATAAAATATTATATTTTTTTAATTGAAAAAGTTATTTTATATATATTATTCTAAAATGTATCTTGAAGATTATTTTAGTATAATCAGTATTATTTTTTAACGGTGTTAAAATAAAAGTTAATAATTAGACTTTTTTGTATTAAAAGTTTTTTTATTTTTTTGGGATCTTTTAGATAGAAAAAATGTATCATTCATTTTTTGAAATGTAAAATTTATTTTAAGGATTTTTTAGTATTTTTCCAAAAAAAATATTGGGAAGAAGATAGATGTTATTTCATATTTAGTTTAAAACTAGAGAAGGAAAAAAAAAAAAAAAAAGGAGATGAAGGAGTTTCTCATACGAGCTTTCTAATATGCATAGTTTGATCCATCAAACAACGAAGGGGTCACAGGCGCATACCATTAATTTTCACACAATTTAGGAACTCAATCAATTACCTTAGATTGTAGGCTCTAATACCACTTTGAGGGGACCCTAGTTGATTCTAGATAGGAAATGCAATCCATAAGGGAGGTGAATAGGTTATATTAATTCTTTTCCACAACTCTACCAACTAAAACATATATGCTATCAATTCAAATCAATTAAACAATGTCATTAATCAATTAACATATTAATCTATTCAAATTAAGCAAAAGCAATCATACATCAATTGATTTCAAAATTGAAAGCAATTAAAGGGATAAAGAGATGTGCAAATAGAACTGATTACTGAAGAAACCACCACAAACAACAATTTGTGGTGAAAAACTCTATGGTGCTTTACCTAGTGAAGAATCCACTGTGAAGCTCCGATCGATTACAACTCGGGAAAACACGGACCTAACTCCCTCTAGCCCTATTCCAATCTTCCGAATCTGACTAGTCTTGAATCCACAGGGTAGCTTCTCAGGTGAAGACTCCATCACAATCATGAACTCCACGTGTTCTCAAACTCCGTTGATCACCCAATGCTTAAACTCCACAAGAACGGACTATGATGATAATAGGTATGAGATGTAGGCTCTATTAATGATTTGGATCAAATGTATATGCAAAACATGGGAATACAATATAGAGAAGATAACAAAAGCTCTCAAGAACACTCTAATAGAATTAGAGAAATGAAATTTTGGATCTGTTAACACAGCTTTGCAGATCTCAAAATGGCATTCAAAATAGAAAAATATTTGTTTTGACGCACGGCTTGTTCGAACAAGGGCTTGTTCATTCAAACGAACTAGCCTTCGATCGAACGATTAATCGAATGAGCAAAATTGATGAGGCTACCAGAAAATGCATGGGCACAAACCAATCAATTTTGTTGAACAGGGGATCGAACAAATACCTTCTAGAAAACTTGTGAGAATGGGTGAACAATGTTCAATCTAACGAGTGTCGAATCAGCTATTTCGGTTGGTCGTTCGAACGAAGCTCATTTGAACTACCAATAGAATGTCCAGAAAATATGGACTACTGAAGAAAAATGATCCCCTAATACAAAGTCTAAAAAACTAAGGTTTTTCAAATAAGTCCCAGGCGAGTATTTTTCATAATCCAAGAATAACACACACATGAGAGAAATGATAAATATGTACAAGCATGATGTGTGAGTGTATGAGATCCGAATCATAACAAAGTCTAATATACCTCTCGTAGACCAAGAAGACCGGTAGAAGTGCACGACAATGAAGCTTGAGTTTTTCTTGTGAGAGGAACGGGGGCTTGAGAGAACCTAAGCTTAGGACTAAGTTACAATTACAACCAAACAGTTTTGTCAACATAGATTAGTCAGTTATAACAAAGGACCCCTGGTCCTAAAAATTATAGATAAGAAAAGGAAGATTAAGTAGTAAAATATGGAAATAATAACAATAAGGAATATTTTAAGAAAAAAATTTAAAAATAAAAAATAACTAAAAATCAGTTAGGATTTTTATAGGCACAAATCAACAAAAAGAACCCAACTTTTTATTTGTTCCTTCTCCAAATTCTTCTCTTCCAACCACAATCTTTTATTCAATCAACTTCTTGTCCTAAATATGAATACAACACACCCAGATGTTGGATTACAGAACTAGTCATGCACATCCCACATTATATCCACCAACACTATAAAAACAAAATAATAATAATAACAAACAAACCAATACTGAATTACATCCCACTGTAACAAGCACATACCACTGTAATCTCTTCACTTGAATTACATTCTTATTATCAATACAAACAAACAATACTTGAGGCACCTTATACAAGAAAATAAATTATAAAAGTTTCAAATTGAATGAGAAAACATAGTTTAATATCTTCTTATGCACTAAATTTGGCACTGTGATAATGATGGTAAATGTCTTCCATCCATTATAAAAGAAAGAAAGGGAGGAGAAAATAATTTAATTTTCATAGTGAATTGAATACAAGTTATTCTAACAGACATGAGTAAAATTCATTCAATAAAGTACAATCGAATGATATCAAATTTCAGTATCAACAATGCATTCGAATTCATATGAAAATCAAACAAAATATCAAAACAATAACAATAAATGTGCAATCTCAAGCAAAAGAGGTAAACATTCAAATTCATATAATATCATATAAATTTAGGAATTAATCACTATAAAATCAATACAAATTAGGTATCAAAATTCAATGAGAGAACATACAGATCATGTAACACCCACCTTCAGTGAAATAGGCTATTAAGACATCACAATAGAAATTAACACAGTAAAAAAAACTTTTAAAGATACTTTGGATACCATGTTAAGTCATTACCTAAACTCGGTTTAGGAACTAACCCAACCCAATAGTGGACCGTAACCCTAGTTAGGCTATCACCAAAAGTAGAGTCAAGTCAACCCTAACCTAACCAGGGGTTAGTAAGACTAATGGGTAATGTGATCAATATATCACTAACTTAAGGTGGAAAAAATAATAAACCAAATATTATAAATTATTATTTAATAATTAAATAAAAGTAAGAAAAATAAGAAATAAATAGTTAAAAATATGAAAAAAAATAGAAAAAAAATACGAATAGTATCCCAAAAATTAATATGACCTATATATAACATGGGGAGGCCAAATACACACACTAAAGTGTGTAAGTATGTGATAAAAATTATGAAAAATTAAGAGAAAAATAATTAAAAATAATGTTGAATTATTTTATGCTTGGAAACTAGGTCTCATTCAAGTTGAACAAAATCGAAATTTGTTAATTGGGATTGAAACAAGACCTTATAAGGATCATGAAATCATGAACCCGTGATCAAAAAGCTAAAAAAATAGAGCAATAAATATCGAGTTGCAAGTTTCGATTCTTAAACCAAACCTCGAAAAATAACACCAAACTTGGTTTTTAAAACGGGGAATGAAAGCCCCTGAGACGTAGAGTACAATGGTCCAAACCTCGTGTGATTTGGTAGAGAAATGAGCAGGTTAATAAAAAAATTCAAAAATGCCATGAATGGTGAATTGAGCTTTTTAGATCAATCCGAGGTCACAAACCAATACCAAATCGATCCTTATACTCCTAGGATTAATTTATCATCGAAAGTAGAGAGAAAACAAGCCTAAAGTATCAGGAAATAGGACTAAAAAAAGTTAGGGTTGGAGATGAATAATAGTCGGTCACGATGGGAAAGAATAATAATGTCGGTTCGGGTCCTGACCCTATCAAAAAGGATCCAATGATAAATCAAACGACATCGTTTCAATTAAGTGGGGGCAATGTTTTCAGACCCAGACCCTTCATCGAACCGAAAAAATGTCTGGGTTACGGGTTATCAGTTCAACCGTTGGGTCAATCGGAATCAAACTGTGATGTCATAATTATGTAATTAATAAATTTAATAATATATTTTAAATTAAAAAAATTATACAAAAATTACTAAAAATTATATAAAAAAAATTTACAAAATATGAATTTTCTTAATATGTAAAACTTCAAGAAAAAATTGAAAAAATTATAATAGACATATTTTATTATAATATTGAAAGTTAAAACTTCATTGCCATTCTTCCATAATCGCAAGAACCATAACAAAAATCATTTTAACATCCAATCCAAGTATCATCCAATAATTTAGTCTTCAACTACATGAAAAAAAAGATATAAACACTAATAATCATGCATAAAATAAAATAAAATAAAATACCACATGATACAAATATATAATACTGGAGTTTCAAACTTCAAGGGTTTAAAATTTTGAATACAATCCAAAATAAATTCAGCCAAATACCAACTCAACTTAGCCAAAAAATTGCATAAAATTTGAGATTTTGAATATACAAAAAAAAAATTGCAGCCAAGAACCGGTTGAACCGTCCGGTTTTACCGGTTTTCTATTTTTAGAACGGTTTTGAACTTAAAACGGGTTTATGAGTTAAACCAGACCGTTTTGTGGACCGGTCGACGGTTCAACCATTTGAACCGGCCGGTCCGGTCCGGGTTTTAAAACATTGAGTAGGGGTGACATCAACATGACGTCACAATGATGCAGAGAACCGGATGAACTAGTTGGTTCTCGCCTTAATTGGATCGGTTCACTTGGTTTTTAAGTGGACTGGACGATTTTTCCCCTAGAATTTTATGTTAATTACGAAATTACCCCAAAAATTAATTTTAAATCCTTTTTAAAATTAAAGAAATTACTAAAATGCACTTAAGCCAAAAATGGGTCAAAACGAAGGTTGATTAAAATGAAAGAAGAGTCTAACTTAACATTTTTAGGCGTTCCAGACTCAATGACGGAGCCCGATTTGGAAAATAAGACCCCAAAAAATATGAACGGACAAATAGAATAATTCTAATTATGTCGCAATGCATTAATTAAGCTACCAATTGAACTCCGATGACTGTGAAAATATCTAGCTTATCGTTCTTCGACGTTCCAGACTCAACAATGAGGTCCGTTTAGTCAAACAAGGTACAAAAAATACAAATACCTAAAAATGTGAAATTTCTAAACTGCCCTTAGTGTTATATGGGCAACTAGACATACCTAGAAAAATATAGAAAATGGCATATTTAATATTTTCAAAAACTCTAAACCTAGCGGTGAGGTCAAATTAAACATCCAGGCACCTAAAGATATTCCCGCATGAAAGTGTAAAATTACAAAAATACCCCTAGACTTAATGTAAGCCTAGAGCGCTAAATTACATAGAGGTCGCCGATGTGACATTTATAATCCTTAGGGACTCAACTTATGAGATGTTTGTCAAAATGTTTTCACAACTTAAGTTTATAGGTCACTATGTGACAACCTATGGTCCTAAGGGAAAAAATTCTTAAAAAAGTGTGACATATATTATTTGCTTATGAGAATAAGATTTTGTGATATCATATTTATCTTGCAAAACTATCTGGCATAAACTCTTGCATGATTTCAAGTAAATATTTTGCAACTTTCAATTACATGTTTGTGATTTAAGATTACGAGTAACTTTCAGTATATATATATATATATATATATATATATATTTTCTGTTGCTATCCATGAAAGTTTACAGAAATTGATTTTCAGAGACCCATAACAAGGGATTGGTGTTACTTATGAGCTTTCAATAAGCTCATAGGGTTTTATCATGTATATTTTTAGGAATGACTAAAAAGGTACATATCCAGATATTAGTAGGTTAAGATGAATAGAGACTCTAGCTAGAAGAAGGTTAGTATCCCAGCCAAGAAGATATCAACCTGAAGTGACAAATAGCAGTCTGATGTGATAGCTTGAAGTATGAATGAAACGTGAATAATATTCACCGATGGTGTATTAGTTTAAATACTCATGTATAAAGTAATATCGGCTCATATTATTGTAACTCTGATGTTATGTTACCCATGCTCTGTCGAATGTGACAGCATTGAAACAAAAAACTTTATAGACTCAGATTTTCACTGCATAACTTTATATGATTGAATGTAATTTACTTGGATATGTAAAGAGGCTTCGGTTAAACACGTCATCAATATGCCAAATAGAGTTAGCGTATTGGCGAAGTGCCTATCTGGCCAGTCATTATTCCTAATCTACATAAGGTAGGGTTTGGGATGTGACAGATCACCTAAATCACTCACCTATGGCATATTATGTCCAAGTACCGAAGGATTATTTATATATAAAAAAAAGATAGAATAAGAGGTAAAAATCTAGACAATGAACAAACACAATATCTGTAATTTTTTTTAAGCTATTGTTTCAAACCTTCAACTAAATATGTTGTGACCGTGAGTGATGAGGGTGGCAGTGGCAATAATTTGATTGTCTACCGTGAACAACAGATGGTCCTAGTCGGAAACAATCTCTCAATCATCAAACGATAACCACAAAAATGTCTCAATCGGGATGGATAAGAGTATTGTTGTCTCAATAGTCTTCAATCACGATCTTCGATCAAGAAGGAAAACAAAAATCTCGCGCACCAGTGAACTTCGATCATGGGTGATAGGCATGAAGAGAAGAAGTCGCATAGAGAACTTCGATCATGAGGGATACGCGTGAAAAGAAGAGGCGGCGTGGAGAACTTTGATTGTGAGGGATAGGTACGGAGAGAAAAGGAAACGAAATTGGTGCAAAGCAAGATACTCAAAAAGGTAAAAACAAAGGATCTCGCGCACGAATACTAAAGTATATTATGGTGCTTACAATCTTTTCTGCTAATTTATAGTGGTTAGTACATTAATTTGGCATAAAATTTTATGAAAACAATGTCGTTTAGGAAACAGAAATTGGCATTTTAAACCATTGCTGCTAATTTACGGCAGTGTAAATTTACTGCCGTAAATTAATGACATTTTTTTCAAACCATTACTAATATTTGTCCGTATTGCCTACTTTTTTTTTATAGTATGGCTCAACGAATGAAAATCTATGCAAAGATTTTGCCTAATGTATGCAAGCTGAATTTGAAATTAATATGATGAGAGAATTGAATTTCTTTCTTGGATTATAAATTAGCAATCGAAAGATGGAACATTCATTAATCAATTTAAATTGGTTAAAAAATTGCTTATGAGTCCTATCACCAAGCTTAATAAGGATGAAAGTGGAATATTAGTAGATATAAAGTATATGGGAATGATTGGAAGTTTATTATATTTCACAACAAACAGGCTTAACATTATGTTTAGTGTTTTCTTGTGTGCAAGATTTCAATCATGTTTAAAGGAATCACACCTAAAAGTTGTAAAATGAATATTTAGATACCCAACTAGAACAATAGAAACAAGTCTTTGTTATCCTAGAGAAACATCATTTAACCTATTAAGCTATTTGGATGCAAACTTTGGTAGGTGAAAAATTGATAGAAAAGGCACAAGTGGAACCTATCACTTTCTAGGAAAATCCCTTGTAACTTGGTTTAACAAAAAGCAAAACTCCATAACTCTATCCACAACTTTATGCACAAACATTATACATGAAGCAACAACTTATGGGTTTTAAGCTTAATTATAATCACATTCTAATCAAATGTGACAATACTAGTGCTATAAATCTAAGTAAGAATCCATTCAATACTCAAGAACAAAACACATTGATATTAGACATCACTTAATTAGAGATCATGTTAAAAAATGTGATATAGTTTTTGAATTATTGATATAAACAATTCAAGAACTATCCAATAGACATCTCAGTAATTTTGATGATTACAAAACATTATCCAATGGACTAATGTTTTATCCAAGTGATAATGCAAATAGGTTATATCGATTAAAGAAGATTGTTGACCAAGTAAATGACAAAAATTCATCAAGCTAGAAGATTCCACTCAAGAATATTCTCCAAAGCAAATATCAAAGCAAGTGGAATGCTCTCACAATGATTCAAGCAAATTGGACACACTCAAGTCCAAGGGTTCAAGTGAAGACTTTCATTTTCTTATATTGGGTTTTGGGTTTTAAGTAATGTTAGGATTAGATTGATCATTGGTCGTAAGTTCTTACAATTTAAAATGATCATCTAAGAACTAACTTCAAATGATTTTTCAAAACAAAACATTGCCATAACTTAAGTTTTGAAAGATAAAAATGTTTTGATAAAAGTACACTAAGAAAAATAAGTTAGAAGACATTCACTGTCAAAACTAGTCGACTAATTGTTAAAGTTTATTAGTTACACTAATCAAACCAGACGACTAATCCATAGAACTAGTCGACTGAGTGACGCTTTACAAAACAACCTAAAGACTCACTATACAAATTAGTCAACCTCTAAGAAGATTTAGTCGACTGTCTTTTAAAGGCAAAATTAGTGTACAAATAAAACCAGTCTACCGATTCATAGAACTAGTCGACTGAATGGCCATTTAATGAATTGCCTGAGCATACTGTCCAAATCAGTTGACCACTTCTCAAAGGCAAAAATAATGTACAAATAGAACTAGTTGACTAATCTTTAAAACTAATCGACTGATTGTTCTTAACTAAATGAACTTCAAACCCTCTGGACAAATCAGTTGACCTAATTAGTTGACAAGTCCTCATTACAGTCGACTAGATTTTGATTCAGTCGATCCAGAAATCGTAAATTCAAATTTTGAACAGACAAAAACGGGGGTGACTCTTTCTGAAAAGCAACAGACATATACTTTAAAGGGCTATAAATAGAGTTCTCTAGGACTTTCTAAGCCATCACTCACAAACTTACACTTTTACATCTTTTTTATTGACTTTAGATCTAACATCTTTCAAATCTAGATCTAAAAATCAAACTCATCTTAAAAACTCAGAACTTACACCTGATCTATCTATAGAGAGTGAGCATCTTATTGCACCAAAACTACTTTAAAAGAGAGTGCTATTTGGTAAACATTTTTCTATCATCTCATGCGGTGAGAGTTGTGAGTAGGTGTTACCTGGTGAGCCAAAATGGTATATTTTGTTTGGATAAGAGGGTTGCGGTCTTCGTTTTGTAAATGTTTAGTTTCGACCTGTAAGGAGGTCATAATAGTGGAAAAACTTAAGTGGGGATACTTGAATCGAGGACGTAGGAAGTTTTTTGAATCTCGTAGAACTGCTTTGTTTGTTCTCTCTCCCTTTCTCTCTCTCTCTATTGCAATGTTTTCAAAACCGGACCGGACCGGACGGTTCAACCGGTTGAACCATCGACTGGTCCACAAAACGGTCCGGTCGAACCCACAAACCTGTTCCAAACTTAAAACCGTTCTAAAAATAGCAAACCGGCAGAACCGGACGGTTCAACCGGTGAACCGTTCGACCCGGCACTAGGTCACCGGTTCACACCGATTCACCACTATGTATAAAACCAACGTAAAGATCGAACCCTCCCTCATTTCTCACTCAGTCATTTCTATTTCTCACTTGATCTAGAACTCGGCGCAACGGCGACTCGTAACGCAAGTCAGTGATCGTTGACTCGTCGGCGTCATTCGTCCTTCCTCCTTCGTCAGTTCGTCGATCGATTTTTAGCCCAGACCAGACCTTCCTCCTTCGTCCGTTCATCGATCGATTGAAATCTAAAGGTATTTTTATTTCCCTTGTCTAGTTTCAAGACCTGCTTTTCTTTTCCAATTTTCCTTTCCTTTTATTTAATTTTATTTTATGGTTTGGTTGATTCAACCTCTGATCTGTGTGTAAAACTATCTCACTTCTACAGAAAAAAATTCAAACTTTGTTTTTTTTTTTTAATAGAATTTCATTTTTGTCATAGCAATCTCTACCTGATTTGTTAATATCTCATATTTTCTGATCTTATAACAATGTTTTATCTGTAATCTTGGTATGTCTTTGCCGTTCTTTCGTTTTATTTATATTTATTTATTTATGTTGCTCTCCATTTCTCACTGTGTTACAATGTTTCTAGGGTTTCTTTATTATCTACAAATTTTTTTTCCTTTTTTTTTGTTAGGAAGTAATAGGCTTGGTGGAATTTTGGCTGCAAATTTTTTGGCTAAATTTTGTACTGTAATTTTGGCTGCAAATTTTTTTTTTGGTATATTTAAAATCTCAAATTTCATGCTTTTGCAATTTCAGAATCTCAAAATTTTTTGCTGAATTTTGTCTTGAGTTGAGTTGGTCCTATTTTGGCTGCAATTTTTTTTTTTTGTTGGTATATTTAGAATCTCAAATTTCATGCAATTTTTTAATTGAATTTTGGCTAAGTTGAGTTAGTCTTTGGCTGAATTTATTTTAAATATAGAACCACATATTTTGTCACTTGTTTTGTAACTTGCTTATAATGTCTTCATCTGCTCAAAATTCAACTGCCAATTCTTCACAATCCACAAGGGGAAAATCTGATATTGCATGGGGACATGTAAGTGAAGGATATGCCCCTGATGGGAAAAAGACTTATACATGCTTATATTGCACAAAGACCATTAAAGGTGGAGGAATTAATAGGATGAAGCAACACTTAGTTGGGGTAAAAGGAGAAATTGGGCCATGTAAAAAGGTCCCTGCAGATGTTAAATTTCAAATGGAGCAATCTTTAAAATCTGTTTCTAATAAGAGAAAACAAGGGGAAGAAGTGCGTGATTTCCAAAATTCATTTGGCCCTAGTCTTTCACAATTTGAAGGTGATATGAATGAAGATGTGGAGGTTGAAGAAATACCTCAACCTAAGAATAGGAGGATTTCAATCAAAGAATGTGGTGGTAGTAGGAATACAAGTAATGTAGGAGTTTCACAAAAGGGGAAGGGGAAGACACATGTTAATGATTATTTTGCTCCAAGGACTACTCCAGGTTCCCAACCAACTATTAAGAGTGCTCTTGCAAGTAAAGAAGCTGTGTGGAGGGCACACATGTCTGTTGCTAGATGGGTGTACGACCCTTGCATTCCACTGAATGCTTTAAATTCTGTATACTTCCAGTCTATGTTTGATGCCGCAATTTCAATTAGTCCAGGCTTTAAGGTTCCAACTTATCATGATATTCGGGTTAACTTGTTGAGGAATTCTAAGAAAGAAATGCAACTATTTGTTGACTCTATGAGGAGTATTTGGGAAACTACTGGATGTTCTATTATGGGTGATGGTTGGACTGATGGTAGACATCGGACATTGATTAACTTTCTTGTCTATTGTCCTAGGGGAACCATATTTATAAAATCTGTTGATGCTTCAGATGTAATACCCCGACCCGAATTAGGGACTATTAAGCTGTTGTGTTAAAATTAGAAATCGACGCCTTTAGTAACGAGGTCGGTGTCAACCCCGACGCGCGAACTTTTAAGTAAATGTCCTGAAAAGTCAGGACGACTGTACATCACTTTCGTTGCAATCACCAACATGTCGATTCTGTGATAATTATATTTTCACGTCAACTACTGATTGTTGATACGAGTATGAGAATTGGGCACGTATTACGAGGATACGAAGATTAGTATCAAGATGATACATTTAAGAAAATAATTAATTTTTAAAGTAATTAATTATTTTAAATATTATTATAACAACTAATATATATATAATTAAATGCAAAAAATATATATATATACTATATAAATGATTATAACCTTAAATATATATATATAATTATACATGAATATATATATATATGAGTATGTGTATGCATGCATGCATGTATGTTAAAATGTGAAATGTATGTATATTATATATGGGATAAGAGGGCATGCTATTGTCCAAAGTGTACAAAGGTGAGTGTGTGTTAAGAGAGGTGTGTGTATTATCCAAGGGTATTAGGGTTGAACCATATATATATATATACATATATATATATGTAAGTCAAACACCACACACACACACAACCGGCCACTCAATGGCCTGCCCAACAGTGGCAATTCAGACCCACTCATGAAGAAGTCTGAAATTGGCTAACCTAAATGAAGGGGCAATCAGAATTTGCCATGATTCACTCTCCTTATACAATATACATGGTGCTTGTACACACACAAACACAACCATCCGAGAGTGAGGGAGAGATTGAAGGAGTTTCTAGGACATTCAGAAGTGGGAAGCAAGGAGCAAAGGAGAGAGAAACAGTTGGAACAAGGTAAACCCACAAACACTTAAATTTCTCTCTCTAGAATTTTTATATGTATGAATCTGTTTTAAGCCTTTGATTTAGTATATATGATGATTAGGATGAATATACATGAATTAGGCATGAAAATCTCGACCTAAAACCCCTTAGAAACATAAGCCGTACACAAAACGGCCATGGATGACCTTGCTTAAAGCAGGTCTGAACCGAGGCACACCAAACCTGATTTGGTTTATCAAAACCTAAATTAGACACTATAAGCAACCTAAAGACCCTAGTACGCGACCACGAAGCTCAAGAACTGACCCCCAACAACCGAGTTGCAGGTTACGGGTTTGGAACCCAAACCTTTAAACTCTCATTTAAATCGACATCCATGAATGGGAATTGAATCCTCATGAAGAGGGGATCAATATAAGCCCGACCTCACTAAAAATGATGAAGAAATGACCATGAACCAACGATGAACAGGTTCGGATTATCGTGGCTTAAACCGAGCTTTTGGGCCACATTCGAATCTCCAAATGAATGCCAAAACACTCCATGATGTTTTAGGAACGTTTTTAAATGAAAACAGTGGGTCTTGGATTGGCCAAAATCCACGAAATAGAAAAGAAAGGAAAACTGTAACTAGGGCAACACGGGGGGAAGAAATGAGGAAGACGACAGTGAGTTGACTCGGTTTTAAAAACCCTGACCGAGTCGACTCGGACGCGTGGCAGCCTCTGGGCTTGCCACCGAGTTAATGGGGCGACGTCGTTTAAAGGCTGTGTATATATATATATATATATATATATATATATATATGTATACGGTTAAGTTTTAAAAAGAAAAGGGGGATCTCGGTCAGTGGGGTTCAAACCCCTGACCTCACGCGCACACGCGCATTCCTTCCACTCGGCCACGCACTCGCGTGTGCCATATATGCGAATGAAATATATATATATATATAATATATAAAATAAGTCAGAAAATTAAAAAAGGTGCATTTGTACCTTACAGGATTCGAACGTGGGACATATGGGGAGGGAGGTGACACGCTGGCCAGCGTGCCACCCTATTCAACCTGTCACTTATTCCCCTTTAAATATATATATATATATATATATATATATATTACATTTTATAATTTAATTTAATTAAATGAAATTAATTAAATTAAATACTCCGAAATGGCCCGGTGTCCAAATGAGATGAGTTATATATGTAACCTTACTATTTCGGACCCTCTGAGTCCATTGGTGAGGTCTGTGACATGAGATGAGGCCCCGAAAAATTTAAGACCCCTAAAAATGTCAAAATGACCAAAATACCCCTGCCTCATAAATAAGTCAAATGAAGTCCAAATAAAATAATTAAACAGTGGATTCTGACTATTTCAAACATTCTGAATCTAATGGTAGGGTCCGTTTCATGAGACGAGACTCTAAAAAATTTAGACACGTTAAGGTATAAATTACCAAATTGCCCCTAACATGTCCTGAGCCGAATTAAATTATAAGAAAGCCTAAATTGAATTTCTTCGACGCTCCGAACTCAATGGTAGAGTCTATTTGACCAAAAGAAATGTCTAAAATAAAAAGACATAAAATTTGATGAATAGCATCTGTCAGATGATTATGAACTAAAGTATTGCCGAAATATTAAACTAAGACAAGTACGAGGAAATACGATACTAGAGGATACGTCATGTGAACATGTGAAGTAAATAAATTAAATTAAAGTTAATGGAACTCCCAGAAGAGTATAAAATAAAATAAATTTAATTCCTAATACATTAAGATGTGTCATAGGTTAGGAATGAGTACGTAAGAAATTTATGAAATCGTGTTAGGATCTAATACGATCTAAGCATAAGCTAAGAAGCATCAGTAGGAGATGTTGAAGTGAATGTGAAGTTAATGAGGTTATTTATGAATTGTTCTTAGGAACTACAAAGGAAGTGGGAAAGCGCGTTATTAGCACTAACCCTAAAGGACCAAGGTGAGTAATCTTACATTTGAAGTGGAGGCTTTAACTCTACGGATTTCAACGGATGTTTTTAAGTTCAAAATATTTACAGCATTGATATATCAAATTCAGTATTCATGATTTCTGTTTTCTTAAATATTCTGCCATGACATGCTTCACAATTATTTATATATTTATATCCATAAATGTTTTCCTTTTCAAAATAGTTAGCATGTCTAATTCCTCAAATACTTTGAATTTGGTTATTACAAGTATTGAAGCATCACTGCAAAAGTTATACGTCACATGTTTTAAAAACTCATAAAGACTTTTATATAAAAGTCATATGACAAACGTTTTGCAAGATAAGTAATAAGCACATAGGTAGTGTAGTGAGTTGTACGGAACTCAATGGGCCTATCATGTGCATCAACACATAGTCAGGATTTTGGGTTGTACGGAACTCAACTGACCTGTCATGTGTAATGTCTGGTAGCAGGATCTAATCCCACAGGCAATGAGATAACTCGAGGAACCCCTATCTGTTCTGTCAGGAAATGAGTCTTACCTACCTTTTAGGGACGAGGAAGACGATCTTGATCGGTTCAGTTAGGTTATCTCCACGTATACGTAAAATGGGAGTCTGGTTTGAAACAGATTCCACCTAATTAGAGAGAAAATATGACAAACGAATTTGGAAATAGAAGCAAGTTTTATCCCCCATTTTCACTATACATGTTTACATGATTTTAAGTTACATGTTCTGAAATACACATACTCTTTTATGGAAATATATGTTCTAGCTTGAATACCTTGAATGTTTCAAAGCTACATATTTTAAGAATGCATGTTCTCTATGTTCGAGTATACGACCAATTGGTAGTTGAGTATTTTATAAACTCTCATGTACGAAACCTCTACCAATTGAAAACCCATGACAGATGTAGGAATTACTCATTGGGCTTTTCGAAGCTCACCCCACTCCCTAACATTTTTCAGGTGATGATCAAGGTTGGACACTTGCTCAATTTGGGGAGCAATGAATGGCAACTCCAATAGGTCCTTGAAGATATTTTGATAGTAGTAGGACCCATTATTAGTCAAACTTTTGTAATGGAAATTTTGGACAATGATGTACTTAAGCCCGAGGGGCACATGGATATGTACTATGTAGAACCTTTAGTTATTATTATTATGCTCTGATTATTATGTTTATGTGTACCGCTATGAAGAGCGGCAGTATCAGACGGATATGCGGCAGATGTTTTATTTTAAAAGAAAAGAAAAAAGTTTTTCACGCTTCCGCAACCACAGGTCGCATCGCTGTCTGATATTGTTGCTTATGTATGAGCCTTGTCCCGAGGCCTTCGGGTCTAGGGGCGGCGGTCGCGATCCGGTAATCCGCGTAGGGTGGGTTTCGGGTCATGACATCAGATGTTGTGAAGGATGCCTCTCTCTTATTTAAATTGTTTCAAGAAGTGATTGAGTGGGTGGGGGTGAGTAACATTGTTCACATGGTGACAGATAATGGATCAACTTATGTTGCTGTAGGAAGGATGGTGAATGAGAATTATCCAACTATCAATTGGTCTCCTTGTGCGGCACATTGTTTAAATTTGATTTTTAGCGATCTTGCAAAGTTAGAGCATATTGTTGAACTTGCAAAAAAGGCATCCAAGATAACAAGGTTTATTTACAATCATGTGTACTTGTTGGCTCTGTTGAGGAAAAAAAAAGAATTGGATAGAAATTATTCGCCCAAGAGCAACTCGTTTTGCCACCACATTCATTGTTTTGCATAGCCTTTATAACCACATGCATGACTTGAAGGCTTTGGAAACTAGTAGAGATTTTGTTGATTCAAGATATGCAAAAGATAGGAAAGGCAAAGAAGTTATTGATATCATTCTAGATGGTAAATTTTGGAATGATTGCTTGATCATTGTGAAATTGTGGAACTACTCATGAGGCTTTTGCTTATTGTTGATGGGGATATTAAGCCGTCAATGGGATATGTCTACGAGGGTATGTATAGGGCACGTTTGGGAATTAAGAAGTTGTTCATGCATAAAAAGAGATGTTACAAGCCTTATACAAAAACACTCAAAGAACGATGGGATAGGCAATTACGTCAAAATATCCATGCAGCTGCTTATTGGTTTAATCCGGCTTTCCAATATGATCAAGCAACATTTTGCAACAAACCCGAGGTGATGGCAAGTTTTCTTGATGTCATAGATTCCAAAGCCACTTGTAGCAAGACAAAGTTGTTGAATGAGAGTAGATTGTGTCGGGATCGTTTGGAGAGTTTTGGAAAAGATCTTGCTCTTTCTAATTGCAAGAAAACCCAACCCGGTAAGTTTATTAAATTATTAATGTATTTTTATTTTTTAATAATGGTAATCTTAATATATTCATTTCTTATGTTCTTACTTTTTTTTTTTTTTTTCAATTTTCATGCAACTAAGATGAATGGTGGAGAATGTTCGGTCATAGTGCTTCAAATTTGTAAAAACTAGCAATAAGAATCCTTGGGCAAACAAGTAGCTCTTCTGGTTGTGAACGAAATTGGAGTGTCTTTGAACGTATTCATACAAAGAAAAGAAATAGGTTGGAGCATCAAAGGCTTAATGATCTTGTATATATTCATTATAATTTACGGTTGAAAAATAGATAAATGATTCTTATGTATTTCTAAATATATGTTTTTTTATTTGATTATTCATTAGAGAATTATTAACTCTATTTTTAATTATTTATTTTAGGCATTTTTATAAGAAGAAAAATGATGATCCAATTGACATTGAATGTATTGACAAAACTGAATTTTGGATCGTTGAGGAAGAGGATGATGGTACGCTACTTGATTATGATGAGTTGAAAAAAATGCTCTACGATAAAAGTTCAATCCCAAGAAGTAAAAAAACAACGCCGTCACCCAAGAGAAGGTTAGTAACTTACTATTAAAATTTTGTATTAAGATTCAAGAATCAACACATATAATAAAATCACTTATTTCATTTTTTACTATTTTAGATGATGATGATAATGATGATGATGATGGTGATGTGGTTGTGGGGATTGATGAAGATCTCGATTTTGAAACATTTGATGGATTTGAAGGTGATGGCAACAATGATGAAGGGCCCAGTAACAATGCAGAGAATGTCAATGATGAAGATGATTGGTGTATAGGCTTTTGAAAAGATTTAAGCAAAAACTTAAAGACAATGATGTTTGAGGACTGTTGTTTTATTTTATTTTGAGAACTATCAACTATGTTGTGTGTTAAATTTATTTTGGATTGTATTTAAAATTTTAAATCCTTGAAATTTGAACTTTGAAACTCCAGTATTATATATTTGTATCATGTGATATTTTATTTTATTTTATGCACGATTATTAGTGTTTGTATCTTTTTTTTTTCATGTAGTTGAAGACTGAATTATTGGATTATGCTTGGATTGGATGTTAAAATAATTTTTGTTATGGTCTTTGCTATTATGGAAGAATAGAAATGAAGTCTCAACTTTCAACATTGTAATAAAGTATGTCTACTATACTTTTTTCATTTTTTTCTTGAAGTTTTATATATTAAGAAAATTTATATTTTGTAAAAAAAATTTATATAATTTTTAGTAATTTTTGTATAATTTTTTAAATTTAAAATATTAATAATATGTATTATTAAATTTATTAATTACATAATTATGACATCACGGTTTGATTCCGGTTGACCCGACGGTTGAACCGGTAACCCGTAACCCGGACAATTTTTCAATTCGATGAACGGGCTGGGTCTGAGAACATTGCTCTATTGTTTATTTATTGTGCATTGACAACTTTTATTTTTGAAGATTACAAAAGAACCTAATATTTGCAAAAAACCATATTCACCCCCTTCTAGGGTAAATATATGGGCAACACCATTCAACACTCAATAACAAAACACATTGATAAACATCACTTAATTAGAGACCATATTAAAAAATGTGATATAGTTCTTGAATTATTGATATAAACAATCAATTAGCTAGCATATTTACCAAACCACTCTAAGAAGAAAGATTTTGTGTTATGAGAAGAGAACTTAGAATGTGTAATTAAAAAGAATTGAGTCATTGATTGACTAGGAGTAGGTATCAGTGAATTAGTCGACCAAGACTATCATTTAGTTGACTAATAATAGAGATTAGTTGACCAAGAAGGTATTTAAGCTCATTTGATCATATGTTGAAATATGAAAATTGCTCACCAGAAGATTTAGTTGGCTAAATCTATCATACCAGTCAACTAATTTGACTGATGAAATCCAGATGAAAAGACAATGGAGAAAGTAGTCGACTATATGTGAGAATATGGGATAATTAGAGCATACTGGACAAACTAGTATGTAGTCGACTAACTCAAAAGTAGGGAAATTATTCGTTAACTAATAATTCCTATGAGTCGACTAATACATTGATTCTATGAATGTAACCTCTCATTTTGAAATTACACAACAATGCTCTAATTAATAGACCATTTCAAGTTTTTTCTTAACCAAAATTCTCAACTACTCATAAATCGATCAAAATGGCTGCCAAAACTAACAACCTATTTCAAAACGATCCACCAAACGTCCTAAGGTTGAAGAGGAACAAGAAGCACAAACCAATTCTTGACATGATGCCCAATAATTCCCCTCATTGGAGATAGCCAATCATTTTGACAATGACATCAAGCATAGGACCATCGTGTTTGGTAAGACCATTGACTTCATTTTCTTTGAGTCACAACTTATCTTCTTAGGCACACATTTCCACCACCTAGGATGGATAAGATTTCTTTCTCTTTCCAATAGTCAATATGACCACTTGGCCAAACTCTTCTATTCACATTTTGCAATGCATGGATCTGTCAAGATTTCTTCTTGGATTCAAAGTACCCATTTTTCTATAGATGGTAACACTTTTGCTTTTATTCTAAAAATCCTATGTGGTGACTTTCAAAAGTTCACCACTAATTCTTAGGTTATATTAGATGGATTTGATCCCTTCAAAGCCACTAAATAAATTTGTGGTGACCCCACACTTGAAAAATCCTTTAAGCCAAAATCTTCATAACTCACTTTCAAGTCAAGGCTTCTCTATCACATCATCACTTACAATATCTTTCCCAAGGTTGGGAGTAGGGACTATATCACCGACATGGATGTCTTTATTATTTGCTGTGTCCTAAATTATAAAAAGATTGACCTTCCACATCTCATACTCCATCACATGAATGATTGTCTCAAAAAAAAAAAAAAAAAGGGGGATCTTACCCTATGGAAACATTCTCACTTTCATCTTCCAACTAGACCTTGAAAGTGAAAAATAAATCTACACCCTTTTCTCACACTAACATTTACTCTAAGGGTACCCTTAGGGTTATAGGGCACACAGAAAATAAGCAAGGATGGGTTCCCAAGGAAATCCTCAACCCCCATCCAAAATGGCCCCATCGATAGGGATAGTGAAGAAGATCCTCTAGAGCCTTACTCTCCCACTCATGCTTTTCAAGCCTCTACTCAACCTACTTATCAAGCCTCAAGCCTTAATTCCCGTGGTCATATCATTGCCAATGTCCTAAAGAACAACATGTTAGTGAGAATGGCTCTCTAGAATAGACAGTTCATTCAAAGTTTAGAGATATAACTAAAAGAGTTGAGGCCATCGAAACTGATGTAAACATCTTCAAGCTCAAGGTAGAAATATTGTATAAACATGTTGAAAGAAAGCACGTTCAAATAAGGCAAGAAATGCTTGACATGAAGGATGTCCTAACTGACATCCTCAATCCTAAGAGGAGATGAAGTTTTAGATAAAGAGGGATAAGATAAATGAAGTGTTTTTATGAAGACAAAAGGGCCGAAGAAAATAAAGATTTTTGAAGTTTTTAGTACTTTCAATCAATGTTTTAAAAACCGGACCGGACCGGCCGGTTCAACAGGTTGAACCGTCGACCGGTCCACAAAACGGTCCGGTTTAACCCATAAACCCGCTTTAAGTTCAAAACCATTCTAAAAATAGAAAATCGGTAAAACCGGGCGGTTCAACTAGTGAACCGGTTGACCCGGAACTAGGTCAACCGGTTCATGGCTGCATTTTTTTTTTTTTTCAAAATCTCAAATTTCATGCAATCTTTTAGCTGAATTTTGGCTAAGTTGAATTGGTATTTGGCTGAATTTATTTTGGATTGTATTTAAAATTTTAAACCCTTGAAGTTTGAAACTCCAGTATTATATATTTGTATCATGTGGTATTTTATTTTATTTTATGCATGATTATTAGTGTTTATATATATATTTTTTTTCTTGTAGTTGAAGACTAAATTATTGGATTATACTTGGATTGGATGTTAAATTGATTTTTATTATAGTCCTTACGATTATGGAAGAATAGCAATGAAGTTTTAACTTTCAATATTGCAATAAAATATGTCTATTATACTTTATTAATTTTTTTTCTTGAAATTTTACATATTAAGAAAATTCATATTTTGTAAATTTTTTTTATATAATTTTTAGTAATTTTTGTATAATTTTTTAAATTTAAAATATCAATAATATGTATTATTAAATTTATTAATTACATAATTATGACATCACGGTTTGATTCCGGTTGACCCGACAGTTGAATCGGTAACCCGTAACCCAAACATTTTTTCGGTTCAATGAACTGTCTGGGTCTGAGAACATTGCTTTCAATATACCTTTTTACTTTTGTACTTTTGTGATTGAACTACATCTTTGATCTTGTACAAATTTTGGGGTGTATCTTAGATTTGTATAAGATCAATGACTATTAATGAAAATATAACTTTTTGATATATTGTGCAATGTGTACATGTTATATATACTTATATGTGTAAAATTTGAATTATTGCTACATTTATAACAGGACTATGCTTACAAGCATAATGAATCTTCATTGGACTTAAAGCAAATATCATCCCTTACAAACAATGCATGCACCTTAATAGGGGGAGATAAAATTCACAAATGCCTTTAAATTATTGAAAATTTTGTTTAAGACAAAAATTTAATATATTGATAAGGGGGAGCTTTATAATTGTTTATCTGTACTCCTGATCAATTTATGAGCTTTATTTGCATTAAAAACATCAATGGTTTGTCATCATCAAAAAAGGAGAAATTGTTGGCCCTGAATGTTTCAACCAAGGGTATTCTAGTAATTTTGATAATAACAAAGACACTGATTATGACTACTAATGTTTTATTTTAAGTAATAATGCAAATAGGTTAATTAACTCAAAGAAAGGTTGACCAAGAATTAAAATGCTCAATTATATAATGATATCCTTTCCTGTCAAGCACCAAAGTTAAACTCAAGAAAAGTATAAGCATTCGATCCCAAGAAATCAAGTGAAGACTTTATCTTTTATTATTATAAGTTTTGAGTGACTTGAGATGGATTAATCATAAACCAAATGCTCTAAGTATTTAGGATCATCAACTAAAATCAATCACAAAATTATTTTTCAAAAGGAAACATGGATATACCTTAAGATTTGAAAAATAAAGTCAATTGGAATTTAAAAAATAGGCAAACTATCAATTCTTTCAAAAGTAGTCGACTAAGTCTATGAATCAGTCTACTACATTTCTCTCTCAAGAAATATGCCTATTTTTTCTTTATTAAAATCAGTCGACTAAGTTTTAGAACCAATCGACAAAGTGACAGTTTATTCATCATGCTTTTTAATTCTAGAAGATGTAGTTGACTATATTATGGAATTAGTTGACTAAGTCTATTTGTGAAAAACATAAAAAAAAAAATGCCATTGAAAAATATAGTCGACTAACTATAAGAACCAGTCAACTAAATGCTTTTTCAAAATTAATCATCTTACCACTGGATGAACCAGTTGAGTTCATTAGTAGACCAAATAATGATGTAATCGACTATATTATGAATTAGTCGACTAAGTTTGTAGATATGTCCCTTTCAAGTTCAAATTTCAAACTGATTTGAAAGCTTCAATGACTTTAATTTGATTCTAACAACTATTTCTTTGAAATGCTTATATAAGAGAGACTCAAGAAGTATTTATTAACAATTATAACATTCTATTATATTCAAGTGACTTGAAATTGCATTTATTTCATATTCTAGATCTCAAAGTTCTGCTCATCTTACATACTTTGAGCATGTATTGATCAATCATTGGAGAGTGATCTTTATTGTATCAAATCAACTCTAAAAGAGAGTAAGCCTTGATGTAAAGCTTTGTATTCTCATTGCGGTGAAATTTTGAGGTTAGGTTATCCTTGTGAGACAAAAAAGGGTTTTGTTAGGTTAAAGAATGGGAAGTTCTTGTTAAAAATGTTTGATCTCCATTTGCAAGGAGTTCACATTGTAGAAAGCTCAAACAGTGAGCTTAGATTGAGTAAGTAGGGTAATTTGAGCCTCTTCAAAATATCAGTGTAGCTCTCTCTACTTTTTCTCTCTTATTTACTTTGTTGGTTGTTTGTGTATATTTTAAATATTTTTAAAAACAATTATTATTTACCAAATACCCAAATAACCCTCTTTTTGGGTTTATTTCTAGGCAAGAATTCTTTCCCAGACGATCAGTATAAAATACAGACCTTTACGCAGTTTGTTAATCATCCCAAATTGCTACTCGTAATAGTTATATTGAGATATACCTTTAGTGAGATTTTGTGCTATGAGAAAGTTCTAATACTACTCCATCGCATTTGTTCTCATTTTTCTTATTACTGTTGCATTAATGCTTACTGTATCAGCTGTTTTGCCTCGTTGTTCCTATGAGTTTCAGCACCATTAATGCTTTTGTTTCATTTTATTCAAGACCAAAGAAGGTGAAGGATTGTTCATTGATCCAAGCATTGCGAGTATATGCTTGTGCGGATTTTGGTTGTTGTATCATAAGGGTGGAGTGCTGCCAACTTGCTATGTCAAAATTCTTCTTCCAAGGGGCAAAATCACTCTTAATGGCAATGTTTTTCACATGCCTTAACCGCTAAGTCATTTCTCACCCTCTTGTCTTAATTTTTGGTTATTGGTTGATATTTTATATTTTGTTCTTGATTTTAGAGTTTTAAAGTAGTGTTCCATACTAGCCCTAAAACCTTTGAAAAACTTACAATAGTGAAAGTATCTTAATAGAATTTTTTGTCATCAGAACTTATTGTTTGGAGGAGCAAGAAGCAAAGATCTCATTGGCTTGAATATAGGAATGGCAAAATGTAACACCCATTGGGTTTCCATCCCGTCCTGTCCCGTCTCGTACCATACTAGCCCTAAAACCTTTGAAAAACTTACACTAGTGAGAATATCTTAATAAAATTTCTTTTTTTCATCAGAATTTATTGTTTGGAGGAGCAAGAAGCAAAGATCTCATTGGCTTGAATATAGGAATGGCAAAATGTAGTGCCCACTAGGTTTCCGTCCTATTCCGTCCTGTCCCGTCCCATATAGGACAAGTTTGGAGAGAAAATAAATGGGATGGGGCGGGCCAAGGCGAGAATGGAGGAAGATATTAAAATCTGACGTGAGTTTGGGGCAATGATGGATATAGTTACCCCTGCCCCGATCATATTTTTAAATTGGATAAATTACACTGACCTACCCTGAAGTTTTTAAAATTATATTGACCTTCCCTACTTTACCTGACAATGTACAAATATCCTTTTCCAGTTAATTTTTTTTCTTTAAAATAACAAAACTACCCTTTTATTTATTTATTTATTTTTACATTTTTCCAATTTGGACTAACTTTTTAAAAATATTATTTTATTTAAAAATAAATTCAAGGTAAATAACTTATTTTTATTTTATATAAAAATAAATTTAAAGTTTTTATCAATATTTATTTGAAAAATGAAAAAAAGGTCAAAATTGAAAAAAAAAAACATGAAATGGGCAGTTTTGTCATTTTGAAGAAAAAATGACTGGAGGGAGTATCTGTATATTGTCAGATAAAGCAGGAGAGGTTCGTGTAATTTCATAAATCTCAAGAGAGGTCAGTATAATTGTCAAAAACTTCAAAGGAGGTCAGTGTAATTTATCCCTTTAAATTATATAAATTTCCTACAACATTCTTATATTATTTAAATATTATCACATATTTAAATCTAAATATGTATATATAATTTGTGTGTATGTGTGTGTGTGTGTGTATATATATATATTTGTATTTTTGATAATATTAGTTGATTAGTTTTAATATTTAAAAATAATAAAATTAATTTTTAGACAGAATGGGAAGGGGATGGGAATGGGAATGGGAATCGAGATGGGAAACATGACTAGTGTAGTGAGACGAGATTCGAGAAGACTACTATTGAATGGGACGGAAATGAAGAGAGGTCGCTCGCCGTGAACCAGCCCCGATAGCACTCATAATTAATAGTTGAATGTAATAATAATAATAATAATAATTGAACTCATAAAAAAAACAAGTTTGAGAGACATTATTGGAGTCTTAAGGTTTTTACTCCAAACACGGACTAAGGCTTTTAGTAGCACAGTAGCAATAATCAATTACAATTTTTTACTGTGGTATAGTACTGTCCAAAAGCAATTTGGCACTTCTTGAAAAAGTTGGCTAACATGGAGTGGAACTGTGGAATTTATGGGCAAGTTCAAGGTCTTTCTATGATTCTTCCTCATTCCCCACCCTGTCCTTATTCTGCTTCTATTGAAAAACAAACAAGCCTTGAGAGTATTTGAAAACATTAGTGCAATAAATTTGTAAGATACATTTTGTACGTATACATAATTAGTCTATGTGGAGCCCAAATCTTAAAACTTGCCGTTTTTAATAAGTACTTATTCAACTAAGATTATAGAGTAAGTATTATAGTTATATATAATTGTGGATCCTTGAATATTATCAAAAGTTTAAAGGGGTCCTTGTAATTATTTTTTTATAGAAAAATAATATATAAGTCTAGAATGGGAGTATTCCTCATTTTTAATTATATATGCATATTTGTTTCTTTCAATTCATTTAGTTGGTGGATTAGTTACCACGCAAACAACAAAAAACAAAAATAGGGGAAATTCTTTTAATTAAATGCCTATTTTCTTAATTTTTAATATTTTTGGGATTTTAAGTAAGTGAAAATTAAAATTAATATTAAAATAAAGAAAAAGAACTAACAAGAAAATAAAGAGTCTATTTAAAAATGACTTCAAATGCATGACCCACCCACCAAGTTTGCATACCCATCGCTACGAGAATGATGGAAGTGCATTAAATTTTGGGCCAGTCCAATCCAATGGTTTCAGTTGGGGCTAAAAAGCTTAAGCCGTCTGGGCTGGGCATCGGTTGTAGCCATACTACATATTTTAATAAGGACTTGGCCCCATATATTAGAATTCTTTAAGTACTTAGCAATTTCCACTCTCTCTCTCTCTCTCTCTCTCTCTCACACACACACACACACACACATTAGAGATCCCATAAATCATAATTCTTACATTTTCGCTTATATCTAGAGGTGACAAATATTTTTCAAACCTGTCAATCTGTCCTAACTAGTCCGCTAATTAACGGATATGAATAACTCATTTAGTTAGCGGGTCATTAACGGGCTGGATAATAAGGAATCCGTCAATTTAGCGGGTCAACACGGGTTAGATATAAGTGTTTGGCGGATTGAAAGTAGAAAATAACATAATAGTATAAGAATATATTAGCATTATTACATATATACATTAACTATATATGTAATATATATTAACTATATATATATATATATATATTATACTAGCTATCTATATAATTATGACATATATTAATTATCTGCAAATATATATATATATATATAATTATTATTGTATAACATAAGAAATCAAAAATTAAAAAGAAAAAAGTTTATAGTATAAAAGAATTTCTATCACTAGTTGTGGAAGAGAGAAGTGTAAAAAAAAATAGATAAGACAGGAATATAGATTATATACAATTATTTTTTCACAAGAAACATAACTTCTCTTAGTGTTTTTGCTGAAGAAATAGAAGTGACATTTTTAAGAAGAAAAACAGTTATATGGATTCGATTTTTAAGAAGAATTTTCTCTTTCTTGCTAACCAAACTCTTAATAAATTTTATATTTTTCTCTATCTTTCAGTTTCCACTACTTTTCACTTAACCAAACGAAACCTTAAGGTGGGAAAAAAACTAATGAGTTGGATTCGGGTTGGCTCGACCCGTATTTGATCTGCTTAATTATGGGTTCAAATCGCTTTGACCCGACCTATTTTCAACCAGCCTAACTCGCTCATTTGGCTAGGCCGAATATATATTTAATGCCAAAATAAATTATATTATCTTAAGAAGGTTGATTTTTTTTTTTTTTTTTCATTTTTAGTATTAGATTACTCAATTTTCATGTAGAACAAATTGTTGAAGTCTTTTAGAAGTAATGGTAGTGTTCCACTAATAGACACAATTTTTTTTTTCTTTTGTTTCCAATAAAAGTCCAAGTTATTCATCCCAAATAATATTATGGTGGAAATAAAAGAAATTTATATATTGATAGTGATTGAAAGTTTTTTTTTTTTTATTATGAGATATCAGTAAATGACTTTCATTGAGTCTTTCTTAGATGCTAATATCTCAATATTGTCCACGTGCAGTATTCTTTCAAAACTTGAAGTGACAAACCTTCATTAGATAATTTCTAATGAGTGAAGTTATGAAATTCCTATAGTCCTAATCAAGTTATGAATAGTTCAGAGATAATTACATAGATTTATATCATCTTGCAAGTTTTGTTTAGGTCCCTAGATAATGTTATTTATCAAAGTAACTATTTAAGTTGTTATTAGTTTGATAATTTAGTTCATGTTAGAAAAGAAAATAAACCTATGAAAGCAATCAACATATATTTCGCCTGATTAGATATACTAATAGAAAAATAATTTTTTTTTTAATGTGTATTCACAAAAGCTTTAACAGAAAAACATGATGAATTTTGTTAGTAATATTACTTGATTGAGATGTGACAATTTTAGGTAGTGTTTTGTTTCTAAAAAAAAGTTGGGTAGCGGGTCAAATTCGGATTGACCCGGTCCATTTATGACTCAACCCGTATTTGACCCAACCAATTCTGATCAAACATGGGTTCAACCCATTTATGACCCGACCTGTTTACAACCCGCCCGTTTTGCCAGCCTACTTCTAACTATAATTTTTGGATAGGATTGTAAACAAGTTAAGCTAACCTAATTCAAACAATAACTTATTCAAGATTAGCTAGTTAATATTAACGAATTTCAAATTATAATCACTTTTGACTTGTTTATATTTCGAGCTGATCTTATACAAGTCTCTAATAGAATTCAATGTAAGTCGAGCTGAAAGTAATTTAATTTTTTTTTATATAGTGTTAAATTCTTTATTCACTGTATGAAAGCAAATTCAATAAATAAATAAGTTTTAAAATATTTTAAACTTGTTATATTTATAACACGAGTTAATCTTGAACAAATTTTTTAACTGATCGAGTTGAATTTAAGTAGCCTGATTCATTTTATAACTTAATTTCTAACTCCGGCTCTAATCACATGATAAGGTTGTAATGTGCATCTTGAATTTGTGATAAAATGTTCTTTTAACAAAAAGTAGAGTTTTCTAATTGAAAAAGGATGGACCTAAAAGCAAGAAGGAAAGGCAGCAAAAATTCCACAAAGACATTGAAATCATCCATTAATCTTTTGCTTTTTTTTGAAGGGTCAAACTCAATTTGGAATCTGCCAAAATAATCTATTTAGTCAACCAACTCAGGGCCTATGCTTTTGTTTTTTTTTTTTATGATAAAAAAAATGCCAAAAGGCATCAAATCATAAAAGTGCAAAAAGGGAGAAAGAGGGCAAACCACCTTCCGCGGCCCGCAGAAGACCAATATATAAACTGAAGTAGCTTGGAGTTTATACAATGTGAAAGGCAACAGAGGCTGACATTTAGCCCGACCAATTGCGTTGCACCAAGTCATAAAAATGGGTTTTCCTATGGAGTGTCATTAAACCATTGGTCTCACTTTTTGAGTCTGTGGTGCTAACTACACTGGATTCTGAATGTTAAATTTTAGAGTGAAATTATTGGAGCCACTCATCATGCTACATGAAGGACCTAAGGTTGAATTTTTTTTATCATAGGTCTTGATTAATTGGGATTTGACTTTGATATGAGCAAGTGAGTTGACTCCACAAATAATTCATGAAATTTTGAGGGATAATCATATTCACATTCCTTGTGATATTTATTAAGTACGTAATATTTCATTTGATTTGTAATATTATATTAATTTTTATTGTCAAAATTGTTTGAAGACGGACATTAATAAAAAATATGAATTTATTATTTTATTTTTAGAGATAATTATACTGACTTCTTCTTAAATATATAATAATTATAAGAATTTTCACTGTAATCTTTGAAAAGATAGGGAAAGTCAGTGTAATATATAATAATGTTTTAGTTGTATAACAAAATTTTATCGAAATCCTAACACCGTCAATGACGAATTTTATAGGAAAGAGGGGAATTTGTATATTATTAGTATAACATAAGAGATATCATTATCATTTTAGAAAATATTGTTGAAAAAATGGGTTATTTGAGCATATTCTTCGCCCATCTTTGAGTCAAAATTAAAGTAAGCCCCACACATTATTTTAAGTGGGTCTATATGGAAATATGTTCTTTTCTATGAAGAGATTAAGAACATATATTGGGTTGCTCAAAATCATTAAGGAGTGAATGATAAATTGCCTCGAAACATTACCACTTTTGAAAATGGTAATAATGTTTGAAAAGCTTGTGTTTTACATAGGAAGGGTATTAGAGTTTTAAAAAGTCTATATACAATTCCCTTAAATCAGGGTTTGGGCCCTTAGGGGCACCCAAGTTTTGTGGAAGGGAGAACCTAGCACATTGCTTGATTTACCTGCACATGCGCGTCGCCCCACCTTGAGTTCGACTTGGGCCTTGGGCCTTGGCATGCAGTGTATATATATTTTTGGATAAAATTTATTTAAATTTTTCAACCGTTACTAATTTCAAACTGTTGTGACTGTTGGCAAATAGTTGTACCAAGTTTAAACATGTGTGTCTGTACACCGTAAACAGATGCAACTATTGACTTTGTGACTATATTGAACAATCACGAAATGGTTCATATAAACTAGTCCATCCCTTGTTGCAAAGGTTAATCAACTATGTACATTAAGTATGCATTCATGCACAAGTTGGTCAGTTCATATACATAGAGTCAAAGAGAGTACAAATACTGTTGTGGTTCGCCAGGTACACAGTTTGTAGTGCTTCTACTATGTGACAATTCAAATGATTGTACCCTGGGTGACAGACGTCTAAGGGGCTCGTAAGCACTACTGCGAGGGGTGAAATCTGTCTTAAGGACATAGTGTTAAACACTAGTCTTGATCTACACTTATTTGTTCTTTCTATATTTGCAGAAACCTTGTAAGTACAATTTCCGCTATATAATATTATATTTTGTTCAAATTATTAAAACTGCCTTCTATGTATTAAATTTTATAAATAGAATTGAAATTTCTCATTTAATTCTATAAGTACCGATTTTGATTTATCAGAATCAGTTACTAGTAGTAATTTTAATTGATTCATTATAATTCTGGCAGTATTAATTGTGAAGTAAAATTGGTATCGTAGGACCAACAAATACAAGGGAAGGTTCCTGTAGTTGTCAAGATAACTCGAAAAAAATCAATGTAATTATTTTAATATTTTATTTGCTTTTAGAAAGCACTTTTAGCTTTTTTAACATAAAATTTTAAAAAATAAAAATAGTATTCCCACTACACATTTAGCTAGTAAGAGTAGTACAAATACCAAATTCTTTAAAAAAAATTAATAAAATTATGTTATTTGTTTAGTTTAAAATTATAAAAAAAAATTAAAATATGTGAAAACAAGTGAAAAATAATATCATGAATTTAGATTCAAAATTTTGATTGAATTCATAAAATCCTAGGCTCACTTTTGTTTCATCCTTTCATTGCTCAAAAATTAAAAAATGCAATGAGATATGAAAATGTATGTATTGTTATTGATTACTCTTATTGCTAAAGCATATATTCTAGATATTTGAACCTATCAAGTTTTATGACATAAACTTAAGTTTGAAACAATATTTCTTACTAAACAACATAAAGGAATTTCTTCCACCTCAAGGTCACTTACCTATCAAAAATATAAATATATATAAAGTGATTTATACAGTAAAATCTTATTCAAAATTATGTGGTAATGAACATACTTGAAATTAAATAAATTTATAATGGTGTCTTTTGTTTTAAAGTGATTAAAATTAAGTTAGTTATATAATTTTGTATGAACATTTTTTATATAAAAATTCTATTTGTGTAGCATTATTTTTCTTATAATATATAGCCACATAATTTTGTCAAGCCCACTGATTTATTTTGTTTTTTTGGACGCACTTGTATTAGGTGAGGTGGCCTAAAGAATGAACAACCCTCTCGAGGACTCTTCTTCCTTGATCTAATAGAGTCCCAAAAAATTTGGGAATTCACTAAATTTGTTGGAGAATTATATAACAAGCGGCCAATTTTTAAAAAGGTTTATTTGTGATAAGCCACTTTAAAAAATCAAAATCGGGTTACGGTTTACCCGCATTCTTTTTTTTATGTTCATGATAATAGTCGGTCTTTTATGTTTTTTTGGGTTAAGATTCATTTTGATGATGTGATAATTTTATATTTTTCAGAATGACAAAAATATCTTTGTTTTAAACACTCGTGCGATTATCCATTGAGGAGATCTTGGCCCTTGTTGATCGAGTCGAGACTCACCATTGATGCTAACAATTTCTTTTGTCCATGTAGGAAAAAGTATAGTGATAAGGTAGCATGAAGAACTTTCATGCTCATTTAAATCAGTTTATAACATGTGGACTATATTTGAGCATCAGATTTTGCATAGTCCAAGTGAGTCCCAAAGTCACAATCGATGTAGTTCTTCTTGGTATGCATCCCCATGAACTCACACTGACCTTCAGTTTTTCTTATGATGATAAGAACATCTCTTTAGTCTATGATGTTCTTACAGAAGGAACAGATACAAACACACACACTGGTGTTCAAAATCAGTTAACATGAGTAAAAAAGATGCCCTCATTAAGTCTGGAGTTGAGGATGAGAAGGCTAGATCAAGGCCTTCATGATGTCTTGCAATGCAAGGGAAGCGTTTTGGCAGCATCATCTATGGACATTTATGGTTCGAGGCTGTGGACGAAAGTAAGCATAAGGTGAAATGTTCCACTCCCGTGAGGCAAGGCCCTTTGTCTGTGATGTTCTTAATTTTGATTTTGATTTGGGATTGGTTCCTTGGAAATGAAAAAAAAAAAAAAAAAAACTTTTTAGTGTTTTGGATAGTGGATGGTGAAATTTCATTGTCTTTGCAAATCAGTGAAATGTCACTTTTTGCAAGGATTGAAATTTTACTATTCATTGTATTCTTTGTTTTTTTACTCTATTATGTGTAAATCGAACCTAATTTTGGATCTAAAATTTTATTTTAAAACTATTTTATTAGCAATCCCATTTTTTCTTCTTTTTTGGTTTAATATCTCAATGGGACATTGAAATTTCACTGTATCGTTGAACCAAAATTTCATTGTTTCATAAATTATTATTTTTTTGTAAAAATTCATATGTAATATAAATCTTAATAAATCTCAATTTTTGGAGTCTAAATATATAAATTTTATTAAAAATAAATTTATTATTTGTAAGTTATTGAATTTTGAAATTTTAATTTTTTTTTTGAAACACTTATGCTTTGTTTGGATGGAAAAATTTGGAGAGAACAGAAAAGATTGAGAGGGAGAGGGAGAGGGAGAAATAAATAAATATTTTGTTTGGACGTTTAAGTAGAAGATAAAAGAAAAGATTTTGAGAGATTTAGGGATTAAGATGAAACATTTCTCCAATCTCTCTAAAAGTGGAGAGATTTGGAGAGAAGAAATTTTTTTAATGAATTTTTGAAAATACTAAATATACCCTTAAATGTTTATATTAAAAATTAGAATTTTCATAATAAAATGAATTTAATTGTCAAATAATTTAAACACTTTCTTTTCTTCCCCCACCCCCCATTAACTATTCAAACAAGAAATAGTTATTTTCTTCTCATTTCTCTCCTAAATATTCAAACAAGTTGAAGACTAACACTTTCTTTTCTTTTTTCTCTTTCCTCTTCCATTTTAAGTTATTATGTCTTTTTTTTTCTCTCTCCAAAACTTCCAAACAAAGGCTTAATTTTTGGGGATAGTTACAGAGATAGAAGTTTTATATAGTAAGAGAAATTTTAGTCACAAAATAATTGAGAAACATTTGGGATTAAAAAGAATTTAATTGGCTTGGACCTAAGCCTAATTAATAACATTTTTGAGAACCTTTGGCCAAAGATCCCTTTTTAAAAATAGAATGAATCTTGATTTAGAGTTGAAAATTTTAGTACAATGAAAACTTTTTTACAAATGATTTAATTTGAGAGGCCACAAAAGTTCCTTTGTCAAACGCACACTAACACTATGCTTGGATAAGTAGGAGGGGGAAGACAAAGGGGGGGGAGGGGAGGATAATATTAAATATGAGAGAGGAGAGAAAAATATAATCCCTCCTTCATGGTTAGATAGTTAATGAGGTAAAAGGAAAAAAAAAAGATAGTGTAATCATCCCATCTTGCTTGAAAAAGATAGAGGAAAGAAAGAAAGTGAGAGGAAATGTTTTATTATGCGAGTATAATGGGTAAAATAAGAATTAACTTATTTTAAAATTAGGGATAAAATGGATAATCATTATCTCCCCAATCCTTTCTTTTTGTCTCTTCCCACTTTCAGAAAGAGAGTAAAACAGATTAAATAAGGGTTAAGAGACCTTTCCCTCTCTCTTATTTTCCTTTCTTATTTTTAAATCAAGCAAGAAATAAGTTCTCAACCTTTTCCCTTTCCCTCCTTTCCTTCTGACACCCTCAATCCAAGCAGGGTGTTAGTCATGATCACACCAATTGATTTGTTAGCTTATCTTGTTTTCAATACTTATGAAACGTTCTTGATTACTAAATTAGTGTCTAACCGGATGAGTTGTCTAAAATTTCTCTCGGGATTAAACAACTGACAAAAAATCATATTAATATTTAGTAAAAATTGTTTAAAAGTGATTATGAAATTGAAAGGACAAAAAGATAGAAAAGAAGAAAGGATAAGTGGCAATATCACATTACTTTCTTTCAGCTTAGAGTCCATTTGTTTCAGCTTAATTGAGTAAGAAATTAAGCACTTAATTCAAAACTACGTATTTGAGTGAATTAAGTTGGAATCAACTTATGTAGTGCATGCCATACTTTTAAAACTGAAATTAGCTTATTTCAGTAAGTTACTCATTGGTGCTTAATTGATTAAGTCGGTAGAAAGTAATGTACTTTTATTTTTTCCTTTAAATATTTTTTTTTTATCATTTTGTATTTCATAATCACTTTTTAATAATTTTTATCAAACACCTAAATACTTTTCCTTACCAGCTGCTTAATCTCAACAATTACTTATATCCAACAACATTTTTAGATAACTCAACCAAACTGACACTTAATCAGATAAGTATAAAGGAGCAGTTTATTAAAATAAAATGATTTTAGTCTAAAAAGTGTGGGTTCTACTGCATAAGCTAATTACGACTTATTGCACTAAAATGATTAATTTTAAATTAAATACTTAATTTTTTTCTTAAACGTAATAAGTTGACAGTTGAAATTTATGCAGGAAATGGAGTAACACTAGGTATTTGTTTGTCTAAGTATGTAGGATATGAAAAAACAAATTTTCACGTTTTAGAAGTTAAACAAATCAGTCTTAATATCTCAACTACTCCGTCCATTGACATATTTTGAAGAAGAGCCTTTGCAGTTAATTCAAAGTCAATTTGAATTTTTGATTTTTTTTTTTGAAATTCTTTACTTTAGGTTGAATTTAAAAATTAATTTTTTTATTTAAATTTCTACCAAATTTCACCCAACTTGGTTGAATTATTCCTAAATTAATAAAAAAGTATTAAAAAACAAACTGTTTTCTCCAATTTTTAAATTTGTTTTTCTGGATGAATTTTTTTCTCATTTGAATTTGAACATCCAATTTGAGTCCAAGATTTTAAAACAACACAAGTATTCTAGCATACCCTATCAATTTGAAATTCTTTACACTCCACTTGTATCTGTACGAGCTTCATTTTCACAATTTTTAAAATAAAATTATATAAATACCTTTAATTAAAAATAAATTCAATAATTTTTTGAACATAAAGGCAATTAAATAAATTTTCTTTTCATTGATGCAACACGGATTTTAGGCAAAGTGAAAGCATTGGACCTACCAAACCTCACCCCCCATGGATTCCAATTCTACCCTTAAGTGTCTAATCTTCAACAACCAAACCAACTCACCGCAAATAAATAAAAAAGTGGTCCAAAAAAGAGGCTTTCTGTCTTACTCTTTTCTTATTGCTTCCACTATGACTATATATTTCTCCCAATAGAAACTAAAAAAAGTAAAAACCTTTTTCCTTTCTCAAATTCCCCTATTCCTAATCATGACACAAGTAGTATTATGTATGCATCAAAGTTTTGCCCCAATCCCATTTGGTCTTCCCTTTGTGGGACCCAGTGATATATATTATATACCCAAAGTGATATATATATATATATATGGGACCCAGTGATATATATTATATACCCAAAGTGATATATATATATATATATATATATATACACACACACATAGAGACGCATATAATATGTGTGTATTATACAATTATTCTATTGTTTTCATTGTTGCTATCGTTTGAGTTTGAACACCCCAAAGAAAGTGAAAGCAAAACAGCAAAAATAATTTCTGTCACACACACTCACTAAATTCAACAGTTTGCGTCTGGAGTCGAGCAATCCTTAAGAATGTGGGAACTCCTTACAGCCGTTGGTTTGCTGGAGGATTTCCAGATTAAATTCTCCTTTCATTGTCACTTTCATTCAAATATATTTATTTCACAGTCTTCGCGATCGATTTATTCTCTACATCTATATATCTACATATATCTGTATACGAAGACAGCTAAGTGGGTATTTTATATTTTGCGTGATTGAGAGAGGGGAGAGACGGTCTTTTTTGCCTCTCTTTGAGCTATACCTGCAAAGATTGGGGTCTGGGACAGAAATGGGGCGCGATTGAGTTTCTGAGTAGTTCTTTTTGGTTTTTTGCTATAATTTGAACTGGGTATCTGTCAGTTTTTCCAAATTCTAGAGAGAGAGAGAGAGAGAGAGAGAGAGAGAGAGAGACAGTAAATATGATGAATTTTAAGGAAGTCTGGACGAAGAAGACATTGGTGGGACTTGGATTGGGACAGTTTCTCTCTCTTCTGATCACTTCCACTGGCTTTTCTTCTTCTGAACTCGCCAGAAAAGGTATGTTTTTCTTTATTTATCTGCTTTCTTCTTCGATTCCTATTGTTTTTGATTGTTAATTTATCTACAATTGAGAATAAAGGATTGTTCTTTCTTTGTTTTTTGAACTCTGTCATGAACACTGATAATGTTTATTACAGAGATTCAAAGCTCGCGTTTTCCTCTTCCATGGCCTTTAAATTGTTGGTTTTCTTTTTAGGTTAATTTTCTTATGCTTGATATAAATTTACTTGCACGAAACACTCTCAATGACCTTTTTTTTCCCCTGTTCCTTCCATTTATTTATTTGTTCTGCTAATTTTGGGTGTTCGACTCTGCATTTTAATTTGGTCTATATATCCTTTTTTCTTGTGTGTGTTTTAGGAATTAATGCTCCAACTTCACAGTCTTTTCTAAATTACGTGCTATTGGCAGTAGTATATGGAGTTATTGTAATATACCGGAGGCAAGCTCTCAAGGTTAGTTCTCTATCCTCCGGCTTTATGTGGACCTTTTTGTGATTAACAATTGACTCAATTCTGTTCATGCCATCATTTTATTTGCCAAGTTGTGATAATTGAAAGTTTTGAGGAGTGAAATAATGGTTAAGGTCAGGAAGTCATACACTCGCATGATGAATGTAGCCTAGAATGGTTTTTTTTTTTTTTTCTTTTTATGAGGTTGATTAATTAACAGACAAAAAATGTAGAATTGAGATACTCTTGAGAGAGTTTCACAGCAGCCTCAACACGGGATTGTATGAAAGTGGTTTGATGTTCTGGACTTTGACAGACTGGAGAGGACACAAGCCTCTAAGCCCAACTAGGTGACGAAAACATCATTGGTGAAAATTTTCTGTTTTAGGCTAAATGTGGAAGTTATTAAATTTGTCTCTAGTTTGAACATCCACTATGATCTGTGTGTGTGTGTGTGGGAGGGGAAATAATGAATTTATTCAGAGAAGCAAGGGGGGCAAGACAGTCATGTTGGATGACAGTCTGTAAGAAGCAGAGACCTACTGCCATCTAAACTGTTACATGTTTTATAGCATGAGCATGCTACAACCAAGGAAGATATGCTATCTTGTAACGGATGGCTACAATAACCTGGGAACCAAAAATTGAAGGGGACTTGCATACATGGGGGGTACAAGTGAGATGGTCTGGACTTGTTTGAAGAAGATCAAACATTGAATTGAGGTGTAGACGTAGGTATTGTTAGTTAAGTCATTATGGGTTGACTGATTTGATAGTCAATGCAAGTACTGTCTTAGGTATTCCATATTCCTGCCTTTTATAATTCTTATTTTATGAAAAGATGCTGCATTGGTGCTCTCTCACTGTCAAATGTATGATAAGTTGGTATTATACTTTCCATGGTAAAATGCATGCTTTTTATTATTGAAATTTATGCAGGCAAAATGGTATTACTATGTACTCCTTGCATTGGTAGATGTGGAAGCCAATTTTCTCGGTAAGTGTGTCATGCTAATGGTGATATTACCTTGTTCCTTATTTTATTTTATTTTTCATGTGTTGAAGAAGAAATAGAATATCTTCTGCCTATAGTTCTTTGGCTAAAATTATATAAAGTTGCTGCCTTCCTGGACACATCTTTTTTTTTTCTTAACTCGTGGTCAATTTTTAACCACTCTGGGGTCTCGAAGCAGGTTATTTTTACTTTTTGTATGTTATGTAGTACACTGGGAGTCCTGTTTTTCTACTGTGACTAACCTGTTTGGTATGCTTTTACTTCTATAGATTTACCTCCTTTTGGTGGATTTGTTGAATGCAATCTAGAAACTTAACAAAATTCATAATATATAAGTTTAATCAGAAGTATTCTTGCTTAAATTTTTTTACTGATCCTTAATGTGTATATTCAGCAAATAAGACAATAACATGTATGATTATATAATTCTATATATTTATACCAAGGGCGCTCCTTTTCAACATTGCCCAAGCATCTTCTGCACATACCTTCTCTCCTTTCGTGATGGTGGCCTTCTGTTTTGGGGTCACTCTTACATCACAACGAACCCAGTGTAAATTAATGGAAAGCACACAGGTCGTATGATCAACCATTCATGGGCTTGTCGTCAATTTGGACATCACATTGATGATTCAGAGAAGATGTTATTGTTGGATTAAAAGTTGAATGCTAAAATGCTGGCTAAAACTGATGGTCAATTATTTACAGAAAAAGTACTAAAAAAAACTATTTACAGAAAAGAAACTTAAATTTGAAAAGACTTGGAATGACTAACCGTCAGAACTTGAATTGTGATGGTAGTTCTGAGACTGAAAGGATGCTTAACTGGTTGAGGAAGTTTCAGAATGTAGTATTTGCTGAATCAACTGTGAGACTAATGATGAATATGTATATGCAAAATTGTCTGTTTCCTAAGGAAAATCAAAGTACTCCACTATCTATTGAATTTTCCTTGGTTTCAATAAGCACCATTTAGGAATTTTCTAGGTTGCAGTCCAAAAACATTCTTCATTGATATGAAAAAGTTGTTTCACCTCCCCCCCCCCCCCCCCCCCCCTCTCCTCTCTCATTTTTTGTTAGGTAAATTGAAGAAGTTATAAGTATCACAGAAATTGATTCGACCCTTGTTTGATGTGCAGTGGTGAAGGCGTATCAATACACATCCATAACCAGTGTGATGCTACTGGATTGCTGGTCAATCCCGTGTGTTATAGTTCTTACCTGGCTGTTCTTGAAGACAAAATACAGATTCAGAAAGTTTACTGGTGTGGCTATCTGTGTTGCTGGTCTTGTGGTGGTCATCTTTTCAGATGTCCATTCAAAAGATCGATCTAGTAAGAGAAAACTGTTTTACCAATTGATTTTTGATATTTCTCTGTTCTTTATCTGCTATAGTGGAATGATTTTCTTGTAATGTAATTTTTTTTTCCTCTTTGGGTGGTAAACCATTGTCTAATATTTGATCATGTAGTATTTGGAACTATCATACTTGTAACCTATCTAATCCAGTGTCCCTGAAATTAGTAATATATTGCATGGTTTACTGAATGAGTTTTTATCTGGATCATATGGTTCATAAAAGTTCAAATAATGACTGCTATAAACTACAGATGCTAGCTCTGAACTTATAGCAGGTTGTTCTATATTTATAGAACTCATATTGCTATTCAGCCTAATTTGCATATAATTATTTGACATTTTATTGAAGTCTATCTATTTTCTTTCTAGTCACTGGGTACCTTTTATTTTTGAATTGATGATTAGAGTTTGACTTGGATGTTGAATTTTAGATATGAAGACTTCTAATACTCCTGTTTTGTGTGGCAACAAGGGTTATGTTGAGATTCTAGCTCTTTCCCCCCTCATGTTAAGAATGGTGACATCCTTCACCAGTGCTACTGCCGCCATCATCTTCACTTCTAGTAATTCTTAATGCCACTATCTCAGCATTGTTGCCACCATGACTTCTGATTCCTCCATTCTTGTCAATTGCACCACCATTATCAGTAGCTCTGCATATCCCACACTGTCATGTCATTGCAACCCTTCGTTGTCCCTATCTTTGCCTCCACAACTGCCACTTTTTTTTTTTGCCAGAATCGCCACTGCCTACAAAACCATTCCTATGCAGGGTTTCTTATTTCTTGGTAATGTTGTCCTTCATTGCATATTATCAAATGCACCAGAGATTATTCAAATACCATGACCAATGGATCCCGTAGATTTTGATCTGCGACTACTTTATATATCACATTAACCTGGCTGAGGTAATATCTGGTCGTCAGTTGCATTGCATTTTACCATTGGTATCAGATGAATTTTTCTGAATCTCTTTCACAGAACCTTTTCTTTTGTTTTGTTTTGTGCTTCCTCTATGCAGTAATTATTGTACATATATCTGATTGTTCTAAAAAGATAATGTGCCATTCCGTTATTATTATTATTATTTAAGAAAATAGAAACTTATTGTTTGTCCCATAGTTTCCAGAAAAATGCTAATACCCTATCGATCCCAGTTTTGGGATGCATGTTTCAAAACATGGAATGAGAAATTTCTTTTTAGTTCTTTTTAAAATTTTATTTTTAAGAGAAAATAATTAAAAATGACTAATGCAAATAAAGAGATTAACATAAATAGTTATGTTTAGTTCACTGCTTTTTCATGTTAAATTCCAATATAATAAATTTCCATAACTACATGGACAACTTGTACACTTCAATGAGACCTCATTACTCATTTTTGATGGTAAAGAGATTATTTATGTTAATGAGATCCATAACTATTTATGTTAAAGGTATTAACGTAAATAGTTATGTTTAGTTCAATGCTTTTACATGTTAAATTCTAATATAATAAATTTCCATAACTACACGGACAACTTGAACACTTCAATGAGATCTCATTACTCATTTTTGATTGAAAAGAAGAAACACTCTTACAATTATACTTAACCCATCACATTCCACCCATATCATTTATAGGCTACCCTTTACCATACCCCATTTAGAATATGCAGTGTATGGTATTCCCGTTCCCATTTACTTTCTTGTTCCACATACCATAATAATCCGTGTTTCAGGTAGCATTTTGCCTTGTCTAATTCAAACACATCCAGTTCAAACTTCTATTATTCTTTGTCTTGTGATAGATTTGCATCTGTCTATTCTCAATGAACTACTGATTCTTGATGTTTCATGGTACTATGCTTGGTTGTCAAGTGGATGACTTGCCACCTTTAATGACTTGTTCAACTTAACAATTGCATATCCAGGATGTAATTCTAGAAAAATTATTGGATATATTTCTTGACTGTTTTAGTGAGATGGTAGGAGTAGCACTTATGAGAGATAAAATTAGAGAAAACTGGTTAAGGTAGTATGGACATGTACAACAAAGACCAGTAAATGCACTAGTAAGGAAAAGTGACATGGTTCATATCGAGGGGCGGGGGCGGCCAAAATAAACTTTAGTAGAGATCATAAAAAAAGATATGATAATGTTTGGTTTAGTTGCGGGAGTGGCATTAAATAGAGTGGATTGGCGAGACAAGATTCTTGTAGCCGATCCCAAATAGTTGGGGGGTTTTCACTTGGATTTTGGAGTCGGGGGAACAGGTAGAAAAGGAGCTGAATTAAATATTCCACTCGGTCAAATGAAGTAGGTGGGAAAAGCGGTTGTGTCATGGTAGGTAGAGGAGTTAGTCCATATCTAGGAAGAGGAGAGAAAGGGTCCAATATAGATTGTTGTTGAAGCAACTCTGAATTGGCAATCTGCAAATGCCTAAGGCTTTGTTGAGTTGAGTTAAGTTATAATGTTTCACTTTGCTATTGTAATTTTTCAGTTTTCTCTCATAAGGTATCATTTGTACATCTATGTAGCGAAGTTAATTTCCCTGATTTCATATATTTTATCATGGCTTGTAGGTGGGAGCAACCCTCTTAAAGGTGATTTGCTTGTGATTACTGGGTCTATGCTTTATGCTATCAGTAATGTCAGCGAGGTAAATTCACATTATCATTCATCATAGTATACATGAATGTTCAGTTTGCAGTCATTTCATGGAATAATTTTTCATGCAGAAAAGGGAATATACAGTTGGTACATAATTGCAGGGCAATTTCCTCTGTTCTTCTCACATTAAAGATATTGTTGATTTGAAGTGACACATTCTTCTCATTATGTCTTCTGCTTCCTGATCACTTAAAATGTCCTTTAAATGCTTCTCCTTCTCTCTTTTCTTGAATTCTCCTCTTTCTGGCTTTTAGCTCTCTTTCCCTTTTCTTCTCTTACTGTTCTATTTCCCCGTCCTTTCTATTTGCTGTGGTCCTTCCCCTTCCTCATATGTATTTTTTTCCTCCTCTCCTTCTAGTTCACCTTCTCTTTCTTCACCCTTTGTCATCTTTTCTCCTTCCATTTGCATATTGTCCAATTGTAACAGAACCGTGCTTAGTCAAAAATCAGTCCAACAAGAAAAATGAAATATTGATTGGGAGAAAATTGATTCCAAATGGCAGGAATATCAGTACTGTTTTTGTTATTCTCATTGCTGCTGCTGGGAAGTGTTTGTCTGAACACCTTTTTCCTTCAAGGGATGCAATGTTGCCTAATTTTTTCCCTACATTTTGTGTGTATTTGTGCATTCATTTATCTTTCACTTTTGCTAACTTTTTTCTAATTTTTTTCCCCTAAATTTTTTTATACCTATTTATACATTTTTTTTAAAAAGTTTTTAATAACAGTAGTGTATCTCAATGTTGCACCAATAACCCCAGGTTTCTGTCTTCTGCAGGAGTTTCTTGTGAAAAATGCTGATAGGGTTGAACTCATGGCTATGTTGGGCCTTTTTGGTGCTATTGTCAGTGCTTGCCAAATGTATCCTCGATTTCACAGTTAAATGTTGAAACTAATTTCTGAGTTATGAATGCTTGCAGTATTATGGACTATTGTGATTACAATCAACTTCATTGATATATTGTTTTTTGTTAAACCACCAACTCATCTAAGCTTTTAGAAAATGTGTTAACAATGTATATCAAGCGCTCAACACTCCCTCTCATGTGCGACCCTGAACTCGCATAGAGACACAAACCACACACACAAAACAAAGTACAATTTTGCACAAACAAACTTATGGGGAATAAATGCAAATGAAGAGACTTGAACTCAAGACCTCTCATAACCAAGGCTTTAATTCCATGTTAAACTACCAACTTTTCTAAAAGTTTAAGCTTTTATAGAATGAATCAACAATGTATATCAAGATCTCAACATTTTTAAAGTTTATTGAATAGATTTTGCTAAATCTTCATGATTATTTAAACATGATTTATTTATATGTAACACTGTTTTATACAGGTACTTGGCACTGTAACGTTGATAACATTGGATATTTTTATGTTGTTATATATACATATACATATACATACATATATGAATGCATTGTAATCTTTTTATTTTTATTTTTTGTTGTCAATTTGTTTTCATTAACGATGTCTATAGAAGCATACTTGAGCGCAATGAGCTCAAATCTATCAACTGGTCAGCTGGGGCTGTAAGTCTCTCTCTCTAAACACATAAATCCTGAATAGTGGAAGCCATGCAAGTGGTTCATAACATGTCATTGCCATAATCTACTTCTGCAATTTTATTAGGAAAATCTTTCAACTCATTCTTAAAAATGGTGTGATAAAGCGAGACAGAATCCTAATGAGTTTCCTCCCTAATTTCAAAGGCTATAACAATGTGAAATTTATATTAAACAGTGAAGGACATGTATCTTTGATGTTATAAGCATTTTTTACATCTAGGATGTATATCATAGAAAACTTTTAAAGTGACCTAAGTTTAAGAAGTTTGAACTTCTACAACCTTGTATTTTATTTTATTTATTTTTGGTTGGGGGGTGGGGCTTAAACCTCGTGAAGTTTTCAAAAACAATTCCATTTATTTGGTGACCAGAGTTTTCAGAGACAAAGTTTTAAACATTTGTAAATGGGATACTAACTCAGCAAATTTTTTTTGTAATCTATTAGTTATTGTTTCGGTTTTATTTTATTTTTTGTTGCGGCTCTAATTTTATTAATTTATTTGGTAAATTTAAAAGAAAATAGTAACTAGTGGTGAAACAAAGAAGACTCAACTCAACTCAACAAAGCATTATCCCCGCTATTTAAGGTCAATTACGTGAATCCTATTTTGCCATTTTGTTCTATCTAAGGCCATCCTGTGAGTTAAACCATACGATATCATATCTTAATTTTGGTCTCTCCCTTCCCTAGCATGACCTTCAATGTGAACCGTGTCGCTTTTTCATATTGGTGTAGTTATTGGTCTTCGTTATACATGGCCAACCACTTTAATCGGCTTTCTTTCTTTTTATCTCCTACACTGGTATTTTTACCATTTCACGAATGTATTGATTTCTAATTTTATTTTTCTTCACTTATAACACATCCATCTTAACACCCGCATTTAGTCTCATTCATTTTACGAATGTATTGTTTCTTAATTACTTAAATTTCTATTTCACGTAGCATGGCTGGTCTAATAGCTGTTATATGAAACTCACCTTTTCAATTTTAGAGGTGTACGTCGCAATATGTTAAAGGCACTCTTCCACTTAATTCATCCTGCTTAATTCTATGAGCAATATCATCTCCAAATTCTCCCTCCTTATGTTGTAGTTTTCAAACCAAATTTCTATAGAATTAAGTTTCTTGTAAAAAATACACTCATTGATGGAAGGATTGGTCATTCATTTAAGAGAAGAAGACTCAAAATATACACTCATTGATGGAAGGTTTAGTAATCAATTTAAGAGAAGAGGACTCAAAACAAGAACATGAATTGAACGTCTTTTATGCAGCCTATATCTAATGGTTGGAATTCCTGCACTTAACTCCAGTATATATAAATTTGATCATTTTCTTTGGATGTAGTTCTATTTTACATCCATTGTGATTTTTTGTTTCAGGTGCTTCCTTTTATTGGATTTGCAGCAGCGATGTTTCTGTTTTACTCAGCTGTCCCAATCTTGCTGAAGGTATGAACTTGAGTTATACAGTTTCCATGCATGATTATGTGTATTTGTTACCCTTAAAATGTGTGGTTAGGGCCACCCATGTACTGAAATGCCTGATATTATAATCTGGAGGGGATTGGTAATCAGAGCCGTCATCTTTGCATGCATAGGGATTCCTTTTGAAGATTTTGTTGTTCTTCTTAAATATATATATATATATATATATATATCATAAGTGCTTGAAATTTCCACATTGATTTTTGTGCTGCTATGTCATTGCATTCTCTTCTGCAAGGTTTGGGTTCTTTGTCATGCCTTTTCTTTTGTACTTTACACTTTGTAGTTCCATTAAATAAGAAATGAGTTAATTTATGAGTTAAGATGGATGATTGGCTATAGAAGAAAGGATAGAGTAAGAGATGAAAGCATTCATGAGAAGGCAGAAGTAGCACCCTATTATTTGTCCATTTTCTCCCCTGACTGTTCTCTCTTTTTCATGCAGATCAGTGGGTCCACAATGCTAAACCTGTCCTTGCTGACCTCAGACATGTGGGCTGTTTTGATTCGCATCTTTGCATACCATGAGAAGGTTTGAAAGAGCATTAAACTTTTATCTGTATTTTATTTGAGATTCCGGATCAATTCTAAGATAAAGGATGAAGGTTAAAAAAAAAAAAGAATTTGGAATTGCCAATCTGAAGCTGATTTTCCACTTACAGGTTGATTGGATGTACTTCATAGCCTTTGCTGCTGTTGCTGTTGGACTTGTTGTATATTCAGGGTATGCAATATTGCAGTTTTATTTATTTCACTCATATATATATATATATTTGGGGGGGGGGTGGGTGGTGGGCATTGTATTTTCACTTTGTAGGTAGGACTTGGAATAAGACTACTGGGCAACTAGCTCCACCTCATTGTTTAGGTGGTTCAAGCATATGTTGACCACCTTTAAAGTCAAGCTCAAGGTTGAGTTTTGATTGCAACTGCTTAAAGAACTTAGTGTCCTCTTGAATACGCTTGTAAACATTAGAGGATTTCTTGTATCTTCTAGGTACCAATTTCAGATTATTGCAGAGATAAAGAGTATTGGATCAAGCTATTTGGTGCACTTGGTTAGGTTTGTGAATAAATTGAGCATGGGTAGATTGCTTGAATTGAGCTTGACGAGGACTAGTTGAGCTTGGGTTATGTGTGAGGTCAAATCTGTGACTTGAACTTTTGCCAAGTAAGCTTGAGCAGTCCATTACTTGGCTAACAAATTCATATCCTTGGTAGAATACCATGTTACACCACTCTGTGTTAGCATATTTGCCAAAATGTATGCAACACCTTCACAGTTCATTCTGCTTTCAGGTTATCATGGACATCCTTTCTGCTTTTTGTAAGAATTAATTCTCATGTTAGATATATCATATATTCCTAAATGTAGAACTCGCAATTTGAAATAAATAAAAGAATTACGGTAACCATCTTGTGTAGTATCTTGTTTTTGTTTATTTGGTCATGAAGATTAGTAGATTTTAGGCACAATTCAGAAATATCATTGCCATTTATAGGAGTATTTCTTGCATATTAATTTTCTGTGATGCCATATTATTTTTGAATGATTCGAATATCTAATTACCTTTTATTTGTCCAAACAATCATTGGACACTACTCAATATAATTGAAAACTGCAACCCAGTTTGTGGAAGATTTTGATGCATCTTTATGTTCTATTGGAAAATGACCCATGGGGAGCTTATCCAGCTCTGTTGCATTCACTTTGGCACTGGAGAAAGAATTTGAAATGAGTACTATTTGCTTGGGTGATTCATTTAGACTCCCAGGTGATTTAATCAAAACTTATTTTGTTTTTGTTCGCAGCATACTAATATTTGGCTACCTATGCATCTGATCTTATTGCAGGGGTGATAAAGAAGAGGATCAAAATCGTGCTGAGGTTGTTGATGAAGTGGTTGTGCGAAGCAAGCATTTTGATGAGGAGGCTGGTTTGGGAAATCTGGATCCAAAAACTACAGCCGGGAGCTCAAAAACTGGAGAAAGTAGCAAGCTTGATGTTGCCTCTACCAACATTGCAGAAAAGGATGCTATCGGAAGTAAGAGCATAGGAAAAGATGAACAATGGAAGAAACTTTGAGTGAAACTAATTTTGTAGAAGTAGGAAAGGGTCCTCACATGTTTTTTTTTTTTGGGGACAAGTAATATTTATAAAATAACTGTTAGAGAGGGCGAATCCAAAAGGGTTGGGGGCCCCCTTTGTTTTAATTTTTTGGTGGGTATTGCAAATGCACAAACGTTGAACAAACTTAGGTTTATAATCTTTATTTTGGAAGTAATTTGTTCAGAGAAATGGTTATTAGAGGCTTGCTTTTGTATTTGGACTTATCTAGGAAGAAGTGCATTGCCCTAAGCTTTGATCTGGATGGATAACCTATTGGAATCATTTGATTCTTTGAAATCTTTTTTGGGTTGGAAGGAAACATTGACTGCATTTTTCAGTAAGTTGACTGCAAAAAATGTGAAGCTCATGGTGCCATATTTTTATGCATTTTTGGCTCATCTTGCTAATCACTGCCTTAGATGATCAACTAGCACTGCCAACCGTATATTACTGTAGTTTACCCTGAATGAAATTGTGCTGAAACTCCATACGTAAACTTTTCAGTACATATGGAGTTTCATAAAAAAATCATAATACTTGATAAAAAACTATCAAAATAAAATCATAATTCATATGATATAACACCTGGTTTTAAGCCCAGAAAGTATCCAGGCGCTTTCCATAACCCAGGGTGAGATCATTTGTGCCTCTATACCCTTCCCCAGATCATTTGAGTCTCTCTCTATACACTCCCCCCCTCCCTATTTCATGGGAGAGTCAAATACCGCCTGGTAGTCTCCAATGACTGACTATTTTGTGAACAACTTGTATCTTTATCCTATGCATTGAAGGAGGCCACCTCAATTGATATCATTAATGGCCAAAAAAGGTTAGAATCTCTGGTCAGTCTCAAACAAAGTCTCTTAGCCTGTTGGTGATCGCCATACCAAACGACAAAGTGGTCATCAGTCATTTTGTGCAAAGTCGGTGCAGAAAAGAGAGAAATTTATTTTCTTTATATATTTTCTTTCATTTGATGGTGATAATAGGTTTTACAACAGTGCATAACCCTTCCCTACTCCAAAACAAACTTCCTCCTGCAAACAATGGTGAGAATGATTTAATATTAGGTTCATAACTTTCAGATTGATTGATATCAGATCAACTATATCAGGAAATCAAAATTCAAATTGAGTCGATGATAGGATTACAGACCCTTGAACCTTTTCCCTGTACATGACCAAACTTTGAACAAAATTTTGATTAACCACAAAAAAAAGGATTATTGAACTCTCAGAGGTATGATTAATGGATAACTCATGCCTGAAAATTATTTCTAAAATTGATTCCATCGGTAATATTAAAATGAATCTGGGTCCCTGAGTCCATTGCCATGACTCCAGAATTTTTTTCGGCGTGACCTTGGAAACAAGAGTTGCTGGATCTGTTTTTCAGCGGCATCCTCAGATGTTGCCTGCAGATAATAATATAAAGAGCACATCATCAAGTTTAAAGCATGTACCAAAATAATTCAAATCTATGTATTGTCACTAGTAGACAGCATGATTCATGTCAACAAGTGTCAAACATTAGTTCAATCAACAATATACAGAGATCATCCTCAAATGCAAGTAAATCATTTTTATTCATCATTATCATCATCTCTCTCTCTCTGAAACACAAAGACAAAAAGTACAAAATTCTCATTAGATTCTAATCATGCTGAAGTCAACACAGTGACCTATTAAGAAGCAGGGAAATGCTAACATCCCTCACAATCATGGTCGATGCTACTTCAGTCCCCATATTATTAAGGCAAATTTATCCCACATATATAAGTTTCTGAGAGATAATAAAAAGGGCATCTTGGTAATTTTATTTTATTCTTCTCTAATACATTCCTCTCCACCATCATGAATGTCCCTCTTGTCACTCTCCTTCCCCCATCATCATCTCTAGAAATAGTGGGAATATCACCACTGATTGTTGATTGTCACTGGTGATACTCAGATCGGTGGCTATTAAGGCAGACCACAGTTGATCAAGCCTCACTGTAACCGCGAAAGTGTAGCCAGCAATGGAGAAAAATAGAGAAGAAGAAACAAGTTTTTACAGTAAAAAATATATGGAAGTAAATGACCAAAGTAACCCAATTGGAATTCTTCAAAAACCAATTTAAATAAGGACCATTTTGTCACATAAAATGAGGGGAGGGAACTAATCTCACCCTATTGTAGGGGTTCCCCTATAAAGTACTAGCTGTGAAAAGATTTCATTATTTTTTTATGATAAAGGGTTTCTGCTAGTGTTGGAAACCTTGGGGAAGGTCTCTGTAAGCTACTTAGATTTACATGGGGCCATCAACTGTATGTTGCTTCATATACAAATATATAGACACATATAAACATATATACATGTATGAGACAAAGTTGGATTACAAACAATTATGAAGCTAATGGGTTGACAATTTATGTGAAAAGTACAAATGGGTTGACAGTTTTTTTTTTATTTAAATTTTAATAACAAAATGGTGATCCGACAGTGCAACGTTGAGCGCTGAGTGTTGATTGACGGTGAACTTTCAACCTCCTGATTTATTTGGTGTTATCGATGGTGATATTTAGACAATGCTGATTGGATGACTGGGGGAGAGGTATTATCTGCAAGTAGCACAGATAGATCACTCACCAGAAACATAAGTGATGGGGGTAAGGGGAAAGTAGTGGCGGACTATGAGTCGTGCACATACAGATTGCTATTTCTCAGGAAATGCTTGGTGAAGAAGGTTCAGTGCTGTGGATAGTTGTCACAGGGTCGAAATCTGACAACAAATTTCTTTCGCCTGTGTGGCGTCAAGACACCTGCCTTGACCAGCCAACCCCACGCACTCACGCCAAGAGGCTTATAAGGGAGAACATAGCAACACACAAAGGTACACAGATTTACAGGAATCACTTTCCCAACCTTTTATTCACAATAATCCAAACGAAAACAAAGGAATACAAAGCCTAAGGGCTGCAAGACAAGAGAACACCCTCTCTTCTAATCTATTCTATGCTCTCCCTTTTTTGTGTGTGTTGCTGTGTTCTCCCCCATAAGCCTCTTGGCGTGAGTGCGTGGCGTTGGCTGGTCAAGGCAGGTGTCTTGACGCCGCACAGGCGAAAGAAATTTGTTGTCAGATTTTGACCCTGTGACAATTGGTATCAGAGCGTAGGTTGAGGACCATGGCTGGTCAAGGCAGGTGTCTTGACGCCGCACAGGCGAAAGAAATTTGTTGTCAGATTTCGACCCTGTGACAATAGTCCAGTACCAGAATGGGGTGAAGTTCAAGGTGGGTTGATCGATCGTGGAATGTGTTGGCCAGGGTGAAGCAGTGATCTCAATGGGTCTTTTTCCCCAAGTTTCTGTCAACAACGGAAGCAGAGAGAATTTTGAAGGTTAGGAATTGGGAGTTCGAAGGTGATCCCGTCTTTCTTGACTGGTGGGCTCAGGCTGGTCGTTATAATGAACCGGAAGCAAGTCAGAGGCATATGTGGATCAGGTTTTTGGGGCTTCTGATGCATCTCTAGTGTCTCGAGGTGTTTAGGGCATTAAGGGATCTGTGCATAGGGTAAGTATTTTTTATTCTAATAATTAATACTATAAAGGATTGATTCAAAAATATATTAAGTAATAAAATTATTGATTATCTACCATAGGACGAAGTTGGCTTCTCAAAAATTTATTAATTTATAAAGATTATTAAGTTATTTAATTTTAATTATTAGAAAGTCAAACGTAGAATGCATTTTGGATTTCACAAGTCAGACAACATTAGGTATTGCTTACCCTGACTTTGAAGGGAAAACGATGAGTCTTTACTTCTATCCCAAAGGAAACTCTGACATCCATGCCAAGACTGTCGACTCCAATCAAATTTGCTCCCTACAAGAGCAGACTGAGTCAGAGATTCAAAACCGTGACCACTTACCTCTAAGGTATGAAAAGCCAAATATGGTAAAACCATGATCACTAAGGTATGAAAAGTCAAATAAGGTAAACTATAGAAACACATGAGAGTGAAACACAGCAAACAAACATTTGCTTCCACACACATTCAAAAGAACACGCCTATGCATGCATGCACAATATCTATTATAAAATAAAAGATCTAATTCAGAGGAGCATAGACTTGCTTTAAGACAGAGATGCATGGATTTTAAAGTATCTGAATTTGGCCAAGAAATATATTAATAAAAAACATACAGGTCTAAATTTTTAGGGTAAAAATTTAGGAGCCTCCACAGCAATAATTGGATGAAGAAACACATAATTCAATGTCTTCATGTCCATTGAATGGCTCTCTTCTCATACAGTGCATTGCTTCTCATTGTACAACCATCCTCCAAGTCTATTCTAAGGAAGAAAAACATATTAAAAAGTAAATAATTAACCATAAGCAAGTCGGTGAAGTTTCAACCGAAGTTACAGAAAGCTTTTGAAGGGTTGAAGCCCTCTTCCACATTAAGCATGGGATACCTTAGAGGGAAGCTCTACACATTCTAAATATTTTAAGAAAGTTGTGAATACACCATTCACATTTCGTTTGTTTTTTAAATCAGGCATTTTTATCTGAAGTTTGTGTACAACCATACTTCCAATATTCCGGGTGTCCTAAAATTATCAAAAGATCATTTTCTTCAATAATAGTCAGCTAATCATTAACAAGACTAGAATTGAGATGATAATCAGAATTTAAACATTCTTAACATTCTGTTTTTGCTATGCTATTACATTGCCGCTAGTAAAGGCAAGTCAATCAGCCATCCTTTTCCCAAATTTTAAGTGCTTCCTAAAAATTGCTTAGAAGATCTCTAATGCACATGTTGCAACATTCTCATAATTCAAAGTTGTGGTATTAGTCACTAACTCAAGGGGCCTTGAGACAACTAAATTACAGCGTAAGAAATCAGAATTGGGGGATGTGTAAGTGAGTGGCTGCTGTAGTGTTTTTTAAAATTAATTAGTGTGATGAAGTCATTTCACATGACATTGCGCTGTATTGTGAGATGCTTTGAGTGGCATCACATGAGATGGTAACGTCTCAGGCAAGAGATGTCTTGCAATACAGCCCGAGATGATGTGGTCTCGGTAAATTTTTGTACTGCATCTTGATCTCGTTTCAAAGGGCTTTGACACTGAGACGTCTCAGGTAATACATCTGGGCATCGGCAACTTTGAACCATGAACATTCTTCTAAGACTTCTTAAGCTAACTGTGTACTTCATCCTAGTTGCTTCCTTATATTCATGCCGCTGTTTCCTTTAATTTGCTGTCCCCTCTTGACACTGGACACGTATTGGGAATCATGGTTTCAACTCTTTTCATAGAATCCATTTATTTGCATACAACATCCAAAGCGTGCTTTCCCATCACAGCACCATAGTAATTCATCAGCAGCTGAAAAAGCAATCATGCTGCTTGTTCTAGTCAAGTTAGGGAATCATAAATTAAGCCACAGTCAGAATGATATTTCATAACAGATATTAAGTTCAAAGTCCCGGATGAAATTTTCCACTGGCCAACTCTAGATATATCACTGGATGATTGCAGAAAGTGATACGTGAAGACTCAAAACAAGCCAATCAATCTAGGTAGCACAGACACCAAAATGGTCTCCGTTTAAGTGTTGGATACACCAAAATCTGTCCAATTTGATTTGCTTTTATTTTTAATAGGACACGGCTTGGAGCCTTGGACACATGGAGGACAAGAAGACGACATTCTGGATACGTGCTGGACATGGTATGGGCTTTTTTAAAATATTTTTAGAAAAATAATATTGGTGTGAAATTATAATAAAATGTGTTTTGTTTTTGGAAAATTTAAAAAGACGGATTAAAAATAAAATAAATTAAAAGTTTCAAAACGGATTAAAAATACAATAAATTAAAAGTTTTTGATGTGAAAAAAAAGAAAGAAAGAGAGAGAATGCTATATTCTCAACCACATATTCTTTAACCAGTAAAAAACCTATCAAGAAACAAAAGAACAAAGAGAGAAGAAGAAGAAGAATAGTATGGATTTTATTTATATATTTTCGATAAGTAAGATTATATTCAAGAACCGCCTGAGGAGGGCAAACCCATTTTTATTACTCAAGTAATAAAAATTACTGGTTTACCTACCAAATAAATAAAAACTTTATTGCAGGTTTCATGTCTAGAAGCCATAGCTCCTTTGTGCTTCACCACATTTTTATTGCTGAAAAGAAACCGACAGACAGGATACATCATTGCTCAATAGGGATAGGTGTTCCACGTTGCAGAGCAAGAGTGTAGAACTTGATGCATAGTTAATAATAATAACTATTATTATAATAAATAAAATAAAAGATTCAAAACCATCAAACGACGACTTACCTCAACATGGAGTCCCCTCTTTTTGCATAGAGCTTTAAGAGCAAAGTTGCACCTCATCCCCTTCTCACTGAAGCGCTCTAAAATATCCGGAGTAGAGTGTACAAGAACATCAGGCTCAGCATCCTGAAAATCTTGCAAACTAATTGCTGACTGCAGAGTATCAAAGATATTCAGAATTACATTCCGAGGAGATTGAATCTTGTGCAAAAGGAGCACTCTATTTTTAAACAGTTGCCCATTTTAAGAACACAAGGGGCATGCATCTTGTTAAAGAAAATATCTTTTGAGCTTTGCATTTTTACTTGGAAGTAACACTTCTATAGAGGAGCCATGTTTGTTAGACATCAATCAGGCACAACACTCCTCTAATGTGTGGGTATGCTTAGATACGTGTTGGACATGGCCCGATCATGCCAAGAGTTAAAAATGAAATTTTTGACATCATATACATGGCCAATGGAGGTCAAGCAAACAATGGAGAACGTAGTGCATTGTTTACATAGAAAAAAGAAATAGTTGTATAGAAAGAGAGTAATACAAGAGGAGGGGGATATAGTGTATCTAGTTGAATTCATATCTAATACCTTATATATAAATGATATATTTAAGATATAATACATTTATTTAGTGACGTGTTCTTGCATTTCAATGTCCTATAATTCATAAATATCTACCATGTCAATGTATTTGTATTGTATCCATGCACCATATTTTGAGTATTATTCAAAATAAATCCTCTAAATGGCCAAAAAAATGTGCTAAATGCGCAAATATGGCCATGGTGGGTGCAATACACATACCTGAACACCTGTATACAGAAAACAACTCTATTCTCATAATCTCCAACTTGTAGACAGTTGAACTAGTTCGTTTTCCATTACCGCTGGAACTAAAATTCAAAATCTCGCCATCTAAACACAAAATTGAGATGAGTGAAATGAATGAATCCTGCAGATAAATTAAGCTAGTAACTTTTAGCTACAAGAAAAGCTAATTTAAGTTAGCGACAATAATTTAAGTTAGAGAAGAAGAAGAAGAATAGCTAAGATTTTCGATAACTGAATTTGGAGACTTTATTTTCCACTATTAAATCTGAAGACTTTATTTAACTAAATTTGTAATAGTCGGTGCAATCAAAAGTCTCACTTTTTAGCAGATGGAAGGGGGGCAGCTAAGCAGAAGAACTCCTTGTCCTCTTGTATGAATTCGATTCTACAACTATTTACTATGTGGTATAAAATCTCAACCTTAATAGAAAAGTTCTTATCAAAATGTTAAAAAAAGAATTAAGGAGCTACTAATTAATAGGAAAGGAGTTGGGCAATTATACAAATATCCAATCAGGAATGTAAGAAATAAGACAGGATATGTCTAAACTGGAGAAACCATCCCACTTAGAGCTAAAAAAGATTGGAGTCATTGGACACTCCACTGAAGAACACTGGTTAGGCAATGAATGAAGACAAAAGAATGACTTGATGGAATCACTAGATTAAAGGCCATTGATTCATAAAGGGCATATAAGGCCCCAACAAAGAGACAGCTTAACATGAACCAGGGATAGTCAACAGCTCACACTTAAAGATTCATGAAACACAATGACATTCACCATTCATCAGACAGCTATTAAGCTAAAATCAACAGATCGTAATGTATGCCTTTCTGTTTCTGGTTGTGATACACCTGATTTGATAATCCCCAGAAATCCCAATAATTTGATTAAATGAAGATTTAGCTCCTGGCGTGTGTGCAAGAGAGAGGGATTGATTTGGCTCCATTATGTCAATTAAATAATTAAAGCATCCCAATACCTTTCCCGTCAGAGGTGTAGCCATCACTATCTTCAACATCGAAGAGCCTTCGTAAATACAATTCTTCATCAATGAAGGCAGGCCTGAGGCATCCCAAAATGGAAACACCATTTGACGGATGGTCCATCTTTTTAGCGTATTCCATGCTAAAGGACTACAAGAAAACATATACTCAGTAAATTATTACAGAACGAAATCACAAGGATTTGCATGATCTGCAAATCAGAAAAGAATCATGCTTTGTATTATTGTATACATGTTCAAGTTGAATAGATACGAAAAGGGAAAGAAACAATTACAACACAAAGGTGGACTCTGACATGGGTGTTGTTACAAAAGAAAACGGTGTGGATGAATGAGTCACTTGTTCAGTCATGACTTTAGGACTTTCTGGATCAGTAGAAAGGGAAGCGAAATCAAGGAGTTTCTTGAATTCAATCAAAATATGCAAGGTTGCAGTTGCACGTTCATGAAATTGTTGTACATAATCCTAGCAAGTCTAGATACCATAATGGAATTATTGTACTTTTGAATGCTATGAAAAACCAGAAACTTGATGCTGCGTATTCTTTCTCATTTTCTTCAAGTTCTTAGAAAAGCAATGCCATTTTTTCAGGGACCGAGTCATTTCCCTTCAAACTTAAAAAAACTTCAGAAAACTCATTGTTCATAAACTTATGTGATATCTTGTATTATTTTTCTTAATACTCTCTGTTTGTGTGTGAGTGTGTTTTAGGGGTAATTACTTGGTTCAATGAAATAAGCTCACACTGTCAAGCATGAAGACACAGGTTTGAGACTACAGGCATCCACTTCATGAAAATAATGTCAGAGGTTAGGAGTGTGCCTAATCTATCCCTCATAGGACCCTGCCCGGTGGGACTAACGAGGGGCAACGGACTTTCTTTTCTTTTAATTTCTTAATTTATATATATTGGTAATATTTTTTTTGATAAGTAGATATTGATAAAATATATTTTATAATAAAATTTTGTTTTTTATTTTTGACAAGGAAAAGTTCTTTTGATGGGGATCAAGAAGGACTGCACGGGCCATTTATGTTTGATCAAGGAGGATTTTTATTTTATTATGATATTTTTAAAATTCGATTTATGTTTCCATATCTAGGATTTGTTTGATTTGTTTTAGGATATGATTTAGTTACTTATTTTTAGGATTAGATGGAGTCTCCATATTTTGAATTTGCCTATGTAAAGGCATTGGTTGTAATGGATGGATACTTGACTGGAATTGAATTGAATAATTGAATTTCTTGTTTCTTCCCTCTTCTTCTCTTTCTCTCTCCTCTTTCCCTCTCTCCCCTTCTCTTTCTTCTCTCGCTATTCTCTCTTCCTAATGGTTCTACATCATCTTTATTCTTAAACGTAAAGGGATTAGGTCAAATCTATTGCTACTATCACTAAGTATTATTATATATATCGAAGTTGCTGGCAGGATCATACTCATCATGTGATACAATTTCATAAATATTTTTTCTCCTGAAAACTTTTGTAAGTTAGGTCAGTTTATTTTGTGGAAAATAAAATCAGAAACTGAATGAGTTCAAGGCTTCAAACGAATTGATAACATCACACAGCATTGAGACTGTAATACACTAAGCTAACTTGATGAAAAAAGATGCATACCCAGCATATTTCCTCAAAAATGGCATCCATAAAGCTAGAAAAAGAAACATTCACTGACGAGTTACATTGCTTGCTCCAAATTCAATTGTATATGGGATTTTCCAATAGGATTTCCAGGATTATTTCCACTAAAAACTAAACAGAGCCTTAGTAGGCAATTCCATCAAAATGACAAGATTTGATGATTTCCACAGACAGTTTCATATCAGGACCAGCTTCCATTCATGCAACTAAAACTATTTGCTAGGTTAACTAAAGGCAAGGACTTCATCCACCACCTTCTCTGGCAGGATAGCTTCCATAAAAAGTTTAAGAAATTCAACCTTTTCGATATTTTAATTGGCAATCAATGATAAAAGTCTCAGTATTCTAAGAATAAATAAATGAAAATGATTGAAGAAAAAATCATCATTCTACTTAATGTCACTTTAAACCTTCACATGATGGCTAAGTATTACTCATCTTCATGATTTGAAACAGCTCCAACAAAGTCAGTTCCCAAAGTACAAGTTACCAAACCAAGCAGTAATCACCTTTGTCAGGCACTTGGCAAAATAAATTGGATGGACAAAGCTGGAAGGATCGGGCATCGCCCACTCAACTGGGATATCAGACATTTCAGAACCCTCAATCTGTTTTAAATAAAAGTACATACAACTTAAGGAAGAGAAAATCAACAAACAAAAAAGGTAGAACTCCCAAATGTAGGGTACTAATCAAGTATAAGTGGTTCATCACCTCCAGGTAATCATCATTGAAAGGAATATCATCACTAGCACCATTGTCTGAAATTTTATATTCAGCAGCAGCCCTTCTGTTCTCATATATTGTGATATCCATCCCGAATAAAGCATTCTGAATGCATGCAATAATATTAACAATTAATAAAGGGTTGTGCAACCTGAAACACTGAAAATAAAATAAGATACTATCAAATTGAACTATTGATTGCTGCTAACACATATTTAATGTCCTAATACCACATTGTACAACTGGTAAAGTTGATGATTCAGATATTTGGCCATTTTGTGTATTGTTAGATGACAGTTGAGCTGAAGTCCAAAAAGGACAAGAAAATATGGCTTAATGACCCAAGAGAAGGGATTCAGTACACAATGACCTTGACTTAATGATCAGTTTTAATGACTTGTTTGACCATAAAAGTAGAAAAGGTCAATCATGGATTGTACATCCTGAATCTATAATCCTATATACTATTTTTCTATTACACAGTTGCAAAAATAAAAAAGATCCACACACATATAAGCACAAACTTATTGTAATGCAAACAAATTTTTACACAGATGTAAAACCTTTCATATCAAGATAAAGAACAAAATAAGTAGAAATAAAAATGGATTTAAAATAATTAAATTATATACTTATCTGGGAAAACAATGGAGAAAAACAGAAGAAGAACAGGGGGGCTGGGGGGGGGGGGGAGAGCGGCAATTCTAAATATTCAAATTTAGGGCTCCAAAATTCAATCAATAAACTTCAACAAAACTCAAATTCAATTTTAAAATGGTATTTAGGAACATACAAGACATACTCACAGATGTAAAACCTTTCATATCAAGATAAAGAACAAAATAAGTATAAATAAAAATAAATTTTAAATAATTAAATTATAAACTTATCTGGGAAAACAATGGAGAAAAACAGAAGAAGAAAGGGGGGGGGGGGGGAAGCTGCAATTCTAAATATTCAAATTTAGGGCTCCAAAACTCAATCAATAAACTTCAACAAAACTCAAATTCAATTTTCATATGGTATTTAGGAACATACAAGACATACTCGGATTTTTAAGGTTTAATTATCTGACATCTAACTTTTTCCAAGGTATGGGTTGATCTCCAACACACATGGCTCTGGAGTCTGGAGCTACAGTATTTTCACAAAGAAAATGAATAACAGTGAAAGAGCATGCAAGTCCTCACCACAGGGTTACTTGCATCATGATCTTGCAAGATGTTTTCATCATCAAGTATTTCAAAAAATATATCTGAAGAGAGAATGAGGAAAATAATCAGAAAATGAAATGCTATTCTACATTAAAAACAAAAATGAAGATACATATCACTAATAAGAAGCCAAACCTCCATACTCATCGACAATATATTGAAACTCAGCCCATGAGATATGTTCATGTGGTTCACAGTGTACCATACCAGGGAATACCAACAATGCACAGTTGTTAGCCTAAGACAAAACAAAAATCAGACCATGTACTCCCTACAAAAGAAGGAAATAAATATCCTGACTAAGAAATGTTAAGTAAACTGATAAGTCTTTCCGTTTCATATCGCAATATAGAATTTCAGTATTCACATGGCAAGAAAATTTACTTTTCAGCTGTATAATTAATAAATATGAGGGGCAGAAAATACACCTCAACGGTGGTCCTTGCTATTTCAGCTGAGGTGAGCTTAGTTTCACGAACTCTTTTACAAACTTTCAGTTCTTCAAGAGGATGATAGCCATGGTTACCCACAAAATTTGATGAATCAGGGACTGAATCTGAGTAATCTGCAGCAACCGAAACTTTTGAAAGGAAAATTTCACGTCCCACAGGCAACCAGTGGAGTTGAGTAGCTCCAAAAAATGGGTTCCCACATCTAAAACTGGATATAAAGAGATGTATAATTTTTGAGAGTGTAACCTTGTAAAAAGTACAATTTGAAAAATGGAAATTGTTATAGAGAACCCAAGCCATAAAAAGGTAAAAGAACCAAGAAGAGCCGACCTTTAGATGTACACCTTAACTACATTATTGTAAGTATATCATCGTACATACCCTTCTCCCCGTAACCGTAACCACCACCACCGGGGAAAAGAATGTAAAAACAAAAACAAAATTTTTATGGAGAAAAAAAATCTTTTAAGCTAATTAACATTCTCATGCCCAAGATATATTTTTTTAAGCTAAGCTAACATATTCATGCACACTAAATTGCTCATGGTACTTCCATTTTAAATTTAAGAATCAAAAGCAGTTACAGCCACATGTAAATAAACTAATAAAGACATCTACTATGTGTGAGCAGGTGCCTACACTATACATTCTCCTAGAGCCTCTAAAGCTTCGATGCTACCTCTGATTGCTGACAAAAATGAAAGAAAAAAAAAAAGAATTTAAAGAAACCTCAGAATCTTACATTTCCCATAATTTTCTTTGACATATAGTTAATAACTAAACCACAAATTCAGAATTTGTTTTACTTTTGAATTCCAAATGTTGCGCAGGATGTATATAAGCAAGCAAGATATTATCTTTTTAATTGAATTCAATTCCACAACCTTTATGCATTGTAAACTATTTGCAGGATCCCAAATTCTTCTCTATTTTCTTGTCAAAAGAAAGGAATGTTATTTCTAAAAAACTCATAAAGAAAAGAACAAGGAACAATAATCTATGAAAATCTAAATGAGATTGCCAATTTTCCAGTTTAAATTAGATTCTTAATTTGTGAACTTCAATACACCTTACGCCTGAATGATCACAAACACTTTGACCCTCAAAAGGAGATTTGACCCAACTGCTACCAATTCCATATGATGTTGAGCAGCCAATCCCTTCTGAATGACAAAAATGACAGTGAGAAGGGCCTGAAAACACCATCCAACAAAAAAATTTATTACATATCGCAAGAACAGAAGAAACAAGAACGGTTAATGCTAAAAAGAGCAGAAGTGTCAACAAGAAACATGATGCATATAAACATACACATATATAAATGTATCAATGAAAAATCTAGTTGGTTGAGGAAAAAAATTCAGAAAAAGTAAAGAGTACTCTTTCCGTCCCATATTAAGAGTCCCTTTTTGAAAAACTAACTTTTTAAGGGGACATGTATTTAATGTTTTCACACTTAAATAAGTAGTATAATTTGACAATACTAACCTTCTTTCACTCTGGTTATTACAACACAACAAATTGGTAAAAAGGGTAATTTGGAAACTTCACTATAATTTTATGCATTGACTTTTCAAACAGAAACTTTTATTTTGGGACATGAAAAAATAGAATAAGGGACTCTTAAATTAGAACATAGGGAGTATTAAATTTTAAATGTTATGTGTTATATTGTTTAGATTATCGAATATGAGAAGCTAGCTTCAGGAGAAACAATTCAATTAGGCTGGGTTTCTGTTTCTCAGATACCAAATTATGAAAAGTCAAATTTGCAATTTTTGGTTTATCTATTTTCTCATATTCCATGCAGAATGATGTGATCAGTGACCCTAATTTAATACCTATCACTTAAAAAATAATGGCCCATCTATATGCTTTGAATTGCAACAATGTCCTACCATATCATTCTGTTTGGAGATTCTGTGTATAAGTTCTGTACGTTAGCATTTTTTTTTCATAAGTCAAATAGCCAAAGAGAAAAGGAAAATGGTGAACAGAAACCCAATAAGGGCTAACTGCAGACGACAGAGTGAGAGGCAACAAATGATAAATAAATAGTTCATCATTTCGGTTTCTGAGAAGATGAAAGAAAGAAAATTACTTGAGAAAACTGAAACCCTCGATCGATTTAGCCCAAAACAACTAAAAGTTTCAAATTTTAATGCTTATTCATCAAAAAGGACGACATTAAGAAAATCAACCAAAAAAAAAACGTGCTGAGAGAACAAATAAAGCCGATTATATATTAAAATAAAAGACTTCCTCTTCAATTAAGATAGAAATGTTAAGAGAAATCGTAATAAGTTTCCTCGGAAACATAGACACTGAAGTGGGTATTTCCAGAACAATTTGCAGATGAATCAAGATTTATTCTTTCATGCATATACATATATATAGATGAATTAAAAAAGGAAAACAATAGAAATTAATGCACGTAATAGTAAGACAAAAGGGGGAGTTTGATTGCAATTACCGAGGGAGATTGATGGAGCTACTGCGATCAACATAGAGAGAAGAGAAAGGGAGTAAGACAGAGAGATGGGTTAGAGAGAGAAAGATAGCTGAACCAGATAGAAATCAGTTCTGACAGGAAGGCTATGAACGACTGCGTTAAGAGTTGTCTGTTTCTTCAGATTCGCCCACCAAAATCTGTCCCGGCGTCGGGTCCTTGCTTTGATATGCTTCTCTGCCAGAAACGACGCAGCAAGTGCTAAGTGTCTTTTTCCATCAGGGGCGGGTGGGTGGGCGTTCGAACGCACGGGACTTGCACAATCTCCTCTCCCCCCCCCTCTCTCTCTCTCAAACGCACGTGGCTTGCACAATCTCCTCTTCCCACCTCTGCTCATACGACCTTCCGTTTCTACTTTCTAGTACTCATTTTTTAGATTTTCTTTTTTTTTTCTTTTTAATTGTGACTTTTTTTAATTGTAAAGAATTGTTTTATCTCCACAAATATTTAAACCATTTTCGTACTCTAATTAAACAAAATACTCTTCCTGTCCTAATTTAAAAGTCTCTTATTCTATTTTTTCATATCTCAAAATAAAAAGTTCCGTTTGAAAAGTCAATGTATAAAACTATAGTGAAGTTTCTAAATTATTCTTTTTACCAATTTGTTGTGTTGTGATAACTAGAGTGAAAGAAGGTTAGTATTGTCAAATTGTATTACCTATTTAAGTATAAAAACATTAAATACATGTCCGCTTAAAAAATTAATTTTTCAAAAAGGGACGGAAAGAGTAGAATTATTAGACTTTTCTAATTAAAAAAGGTGGCGTGTATTCTTCAATTTATTTATTTTTTTGTTGAAAATATCTTAATTTAATTTCTTTAATTATGTATGAATCAAACATGAAAAGAAAGAAAAAAATATCTCAAATTTGATTTTTTAATTCGAAAAGTCTTGAAATCTTCATTTTTATTTTTTAATCGGCCAAGCCACCATGAGACTGAGCTCTCAATCTCCCAGGATAAATTTTTCTACAAAACTCAGGTGGGATATGTGTGTATCACTTGATAGCCAGCCACTCTAAGAGGTTATGATATCTAGAGGTTAGACAAGGGATTATAAGAGATTCACAAATCCTAACTCAAACAGATTCTGAAAGTTTCAGTTATCTCATAACTCATTCAAAAACCAATTAACCATAATTTACACCACCATATAATTATAATTACATTACAAGGCTTGTGTAGTCATAAGCATAAAAGTGAAAATGTATCCATTGACCTACTAAATTACAGTTAACAAGCCCCTTCATAAATTTGATATATATAAATAGAACTAGTTAATTTATTGTCAACCTCTCTATTTACATCTTAAACATTATATTCCTTTTTTTTTTTTTCTCTTTTATTTTTTTCAAATAAGATAGAAGCATTAGAATACCATTTTCTCTCATCTTTTCTTATTAATTATTCAAAGATGATAAAAGGATTATGCTATGTTAGAAAATTTGAGTTAGCTATGATTGCAAAAAAAAATTCTCTTATTATATTATGTTAGAAATTTATTTTAAAAGTCTATATCGAGTATGTAAGTGTTAGGATTAATTAAGTTTTATTGTAACTCTCAACGCTAATCAATTCACATTAATGAAGACTTGTCAACATCTAGACTCGAAATACGGCTTGTATATTTAAAAAGACCTCAATGATCAACCTATTGCTTCATATTACACTCTTAAAAGGCAAATCACACACACTGGTACTATTGCATTTCATGATAGAATTACATTAGTGTATCTAGCAATTTATCTAAAAGTATAAAGTTAAGTTTACTATGGTTATTTTGACCCCAAGTGAGTTAGTCTTGACTATAAACTGATACATTTTTGCTAATTTATTTTTTTGAAAACTTCTAGACTTATGTTATTGATAAAATTGGTATTTACTTGAAAATCACTCATCAATTTGATTAAGAGTAGAAATATATTTTTGGTAACTTTCATGTTTGAACGGAAAGGCCATCTCTATCCGAACAGAGAAGCAACTTCCATCTAAATGCGTAAAATATTTCAATGATTTCTAATTGGTTAATTCCTATTCCAATTTCAATTAGGTTTTAGTTGTCTGTAAATATATGTGTGTCAATTTAGCATAATAAGCACTAGAGAGCACACAAGAGAAAAGTGAGAGAGTTAGGTTTTTATACCTTGTGCTTTTTTTATTAAGTACTTAGTTACTTTCATGAATCCTAGAGTCTAATTCTATATTTTGATTAAGATTGCATATAATCCCTTGTCATAAAAGGTTATTGTAAAGGTTTTGCATCTAAGAATTGAGTCTCAAGTTCACTTGTATTACAACACATGAAATGTTAATATGTAGAGATTAGATTGGTGGTAGAAGTGGTGTTGCGGAGAAGATAACTAGTGAAGGCGCAATTGGATGTATGAAAGATCACAATGGAAGGATTATGGACAATTGACTAACGACGAGACAACAAAGGACGTAGTAAGATTAGTTGAATCGAGGTTTGGTGTATCTTTGTACTAGGTTGGATTCACAGTGGATTTCTTGCAAGTGTGGATTTTCTTCTCCACGAGGGTTTTCCACGTATGAATCAATGTTATAGATATTGTTAGGTCTATTAGACTGTGTTTGTGTTAGCTAATCCGTGTTGACAAAACTACATCGAGTTATAATGCCACCAAGTCCATTTGTTTGAGTTCAAGCCTTGTGTTCACTCAAGAACTCGAGCATCATGATTAGATTCGTCTACAGGCCGTGTTCACAAAGGTAAGAAAAGGTTATGGGGTTGGTTGCATTGGATTTGATCTTCACACACACACATACACACACTTCATGCATTAAAAGATTTTTAAATCAATCAATAATTGGTCATATGTGAATGGGTTGTATGAATAAAAATAGATCAAATGATTTCAAAATGTTCAAAAAAGTTTACATAATTAGATTGAGCTATTATATTTCATTCAAACCCAGAGTGCCTAGGGTTTTATAGGATTTGTTCGAACAAACCAAGATTCATGAGAGCGAAAATTTTAGAACCTAATTCATTCAGTCTCTTTTTTATCTCGTTTGATCACTTATTTGAACGAAAATTCCAGTAGGATTTTCATGCAATCTCGTGTGATATTTAGTTTGAATAAATTTTCTAGGAAGGAATTTGATTGTATTAATTTGATTGTTCGTTCGATTGAACTTCGTTCGAACAAATGTCGTGATAAAAAAATTTCCTATTTGATTTTAACCATTGTGACCGGGTTTCCAAAATCCATCATATATAAGCTTTTGATCACTCTTTTGGGGTAGAACTTTTGGTTGCTATCATAGAGTTTTTCTATTCAATACTAAAATGTTTTTTCCATGTTCATCATGCTCACATAAATCAAACCCTTTGCACAAGAATCTTGAATTACATTTTTTACATTGTTCTTAGAGATAAATTGTGGAGTTTAAGTTTGTGTAATCAGCGAAGTTTGAGATTACGTGGAGTTCACAATTGTGTTTGAGATTTGTCATTTGTGAATTTTGAATTAGTGGATTCACTTAGAGAGTACTTGAGAATTCAAGTTTGAGAAGATACAGATCGTGAGCAAGGCTTGAGGGACTAATTCGGTATTTGTATGAAGTCTGTAATCATCAAATCTCTTCTAGTGGATTGCATATCTAGGTTAAAGCCTAGATATTTTCCAAAGCAGATTCAATTGATCTGTAGCAGTTTGCTTATTAACAAATTTAGTGCACTATCTCTATCTCTTTAATGCTTTTGATTATTTTCTATAGTTGATCATTGCATGCCACTAAATTTGATTACACACACTAGAATCTTAATCCTCACATAATCAAAGTGATAATCTTAATTTCCTTAAAGCAAACTTAAAATTAGCCAAGATAATTTTAATTTGCCACATAGACCTATTCACCCCCCTCTAGGTTTATTATTTGACATCTAGATACATATTGAGCATTTCAAAATGGTATCAAAGCAAAAGTCATAGGTATTAGATTGATCCTAATTGTTATCTCTATGGATAGTATACGTGAAGGCGGTTCTATAACCTATCCTTTATTTTTTGATGGTTGTAATTATGCTTATTGAAAAGTTAGGATGAGATCCTTTCTTAGGTCTGTTGATGAATGTGTTTGGTTGGCTCAATGTTTTAAAACCCGGACCTGACCAGCCAGTTCAACCGGTCGAACCGTCGACCGGTCCACAAAACAGTCCAGTTTAACCCATAAACCCGTTTTAAGTTCAAAACCGTTCTAAAAATAGAAGATCGGTAAAATCGGACGGTCCAACCGTTGAACCGGTTGACCCGGTACTGGGTCAACCGGTTCTTGGCTGCAATTTTTTTTTTTTTTTTGGTATATTCAAAATCTCAAATTTCATGCAATTTTTTGACTGAATTTTGGCTGAGTTGAGTTGGTCTTTGGCTGAATTTATTTTGGGTTGTATTTAAAATTTTAAACCCTTGAAGTTTGAAACTCCAATATTATATATTTGTATCATGTGATATTTTATTTTATTTTATGCATGATTATTATTATTTTATGCATGATTATTAGTGTTTGTATCTTTTTTTTTTTTTCATGTAGACTAAATTATTGGATTATGCTTGGATTGGATGTTAAAATGATTTTTGTTATGGTCCTTGCGATTATGGAAGAATGGCAATGAAGTTTCAACTTTTAACATTGTAATAAGGTATGTCTACTATACTTTTTTTTATTTTTTCCTTGAAGTTTTACATATTAAGAAAATTCATATTTTGTAAATTTTTTTTATATAATTTTTAGTAATTTTTGTATAATTTTTTAAATTTAAAATACCAATAATATGTATTATTAAATTTATTAATTACATAATTATGACATCACGGTTTGATTTCGGTTGACCCGACGGTTGAACCGATAACTCGTAACCCGGATATTTTTTTGGTTCGATGAACGGGTTAGGTCTGAAAACATTGGGTTGGCTATAAAGAGTGGTTGGACACCACCCCATGTCATCACATTTACTGAGGATATGCCTTTAACCTAAAAAACTGCAAACACATGGAATGAAACTGAAACTAATACTACAGGGTTGAATGTTATTTTAATGTTGTCACGATTGAGGAGTTTCGAAGTATTATGACATGTGAAACATCCAAGGAAGCTTGTGATATTTGTAGACTACTTGTGGGTGCCAACACCAAAAAAAAGGAAGGAAAATATGTTAATTAATTTTCATAGATTTAGAAGAATCCCTGGTTGTCTCATTCCCTTAAGGTGGGAAGGAATGCTTTTTATGGAAGATAGAGAAGTTGAGGAGTCGCCAACTTATTTTTGGGCAAGAAACAAGCAAACCCTGTTACAACAGAACATAATTAAAAGGAAACTAAAAAGGAAAGAAATAATCAAAATTACATCGCCTTGTCTCCTAGTTATATTCTAAAGATCCTTGACATGGATCAAATAAAATAAGTCATTAAAATAAAGTGAAAACTAAAGAAAACATGGATTTGAAGGCTAAGGTACGGAGTGGGAAAGTGTTAGGCACCCACTCCACCCGATCCAAATGGATCGGCCTCGAATATTTACTTGCAAGGCTATTTTGTTATGAGAAAACTAAAAAGAGAGATGTGAGTCTTTCAGAGATAAATAATAAAAGATCTAATGTAAAGAAATAAGACAAAATAGAAAAGATAGAAAGAAGATCTGACTCGGGCCCGAAGGCTTCCTACGTATCCGTTCAGAAAATGGAATCAGAGTCACGTAGTTCTCCGGTTTACCCTCTTTTATCAAGAGTGATAAAAGAAATGAGATCAACCGGATCTAAGAAAACTGTTAAGGGTTTGAGGGCGTACCTTATTGAGTCGTGGTAGTCAGGTAGCACTCCGGCTTGTTCTTCGGATTAGAGAGCATTGCTTTGACTTGCGTCATGAAGGAAAGCTGTCACTTTGGCAGGGCTTCGGCCTTAGGAGAGGGAGAGTTCTTGTAGAGAGAATTCTAGAATTAAACTAATAGCGTGAGGCTATGGAAATCGTATATTTTATCTGTTCTCTAAAAACTGATGGCCTGGGGGCTCTATTTATAGGAAAATATAGAGATTTGATCTAAGGGTCCAAGATGAAACCTTAAAATGGAGGGCTCGAATCATGTTTTGAGTGATAATTATCTAATTAAATAAATAGAAAATTAAATAAGAATGATTATCCTAACTAAAGGAATTAATAAATAATTATGACAATGCACGAACCAATAGAATTGGAGTTTACATGCAAGAGCCAATGAGAAAAAAGAGAAATAGAATTTAATTGGAAAATAAACTCTAAAATAAAAACGTCTTGATTCGATATATCTCCATTTAAGGAAATATCAAGCAACCAACTTTATGAAAACTCTAAAAGTGGAAAGTCCTAATTGAGCCTAAATAGACTACTATCACTCAAGATTACCAAATTTCCCCTAATTCAGTAGAGAATTCCTAGATTGCCACAAGACATATGAAAAGACCAAATTACTTATAATTCGTTACCAAAAAGCTAAAATTACCAAAATACCCCCATATGGGTAAAATGATATGAAAATTATGAAAATGTCCCTTAAGTAACTAGGAAGTCCTATTGAGGGTAGGATTATGCCAAAATACCTTAGTAGGCAAAAAGGTGCCAAAATTATCGAAATGCCCTTTGATGGGCAGAAGAGTCCAAAACAAGGTGGGACTCTAATAGAAGAGTCCTACTTGGACTAGGACTCTGTTAGGAGAGTCCTAACGGGAATGAGACTCTATCTGAAAGAGTTCTATTTGGACTCAGACTTTGTCAAAAGAGTCCTAACGTGAGTGAGACTCTATCGGGAAGAGTCCTACTTGGATTGAGACTTTGTCAAGAGAGTCCTAATAGGAGTGAGACTCTATTGGGAAGAGTCCTACTTGGATTAGGACTCTAGTAGGAGAATCCTAACGAGAGTGGGACTTGATCGGGAGGAGCCCTACTTAGACCGGGACTCTATTTGGAGAGTCCTAATAGGAATAGGACTCTGTCAGGAGAAGTCCTAATGGAACTGAGACTCTGATAGGAGAATCCTAGCAGGAATAAGACTCTATCAAGAGGAGTCCTAATGGAAATGGGACTCTATATGAAAGAGTCCTACTTGAAATAGTTTTTTTTGGCATAATTATCGACTTCGACTACTTAATCAAGAGTCACAAAATGAGGTGTCTACAGAAAGCCCTTCGTTGATAGAACTTACAAGTAAGTGAACGTCAACATAAGAAAAAAGAGACGACCATTTTCACCTTGATTTGTGATTTTTTGTTTGATGTGGTCAGACTCATTCCTCTATGAGATTCCTACGTATCACCCTCAGGCAAATCAGATCGTTCGCAGTTCATGACTAGTGGAAAGGAGTGTTGTCCATACCAAATTTCTCTAAAGAGACTCATCTCGATAGGATTGTTATAAGGTTACGCCCTCGAAAATGACTCTTCATAGTCTTACTTGGTAAGAAATGCGATCCTAATAAGTCTTAAATGAAGTTGTATTCTCATGAGATGGTCTTATGTCCTCAAACGTTTTACTTAAAAGGGAATTCCATCTTAGTAGGTTGGTAAGAGAGAATGTGATAGAAGGCTCACCCGAAAGGAACACTATCCTAACAAGATGGTGATATGATAAATGGCTTACCTGAAAGAAATGCTATCCTAATAGGATGGTGATATGATAGATGACTTACCTGAAAGGAATGCTATCCTAACAAGAAAATGAATTTACGTCCTCAAACGACTTTCCTAAAAGGAATGCTATCCTAATATGCTAATAAAATGCGTCCTTAGATGACTTATCTGAAAGGAATTCTATCTTAGTAAGATAATGAATTTGCGTCCTTAGACGACTTTTCTAAAAGGAATGCTATCCTAATAGGCTGATAAAATACATTCTCAGATGACTTTCCTAAAAGGAATGCTATCCTAACAGGATAATAATGCGATGGACGGCTTACCTGAAATGAATGCTATCATAACATGATACTTCTAAATGGAATGCTATCCTAATAGAATTTTCATAAGATTGTGTCCCTTAACAGATGGATTGCCAAGATGGATTACATCGTCAGACATTTTTCTGAGATGGATAATGTCCTTAGACATTTTGTCGAGATGGATTACGTCCTTAGACGTTTGCTAAGACGAATTACGTCCTCAGACGGTTTGTCGAGATAGATTACGTCCTCAGATGGTTTACCAAGGTGGATTACGTCCTTGGTGGATAGTTTGCCAAGATAGATTATGTCCTCAAACGATTTTTTGCCTAGGTGGATTATGCCCTCAGACGATTTTTTTTTTTGTATGGAGAATAAAGACTCCATGGGGAGATGAATTTATTTGAGAAAATGATGATGGTTTGAACTTCATTGGGGAATGATGGAATTGAGTGTGACTCAATGGGGAAGAGTTTGATCGAGTTTCAGACCATAAGCTCATATTGTTAAACTTTTTCTTAAGATATGAGAACAAGAAGTGTACTCAACTTTGAAAGGAGTTACACTTAAAGCGATACACTCAACTAAAGATAGGGGTTGATGGAAATGCTTGCCTGAGATAGATGAGAGACAAGATATGTAAGAAATAGCCTTGACCTAGATAGAAGGAGGTAGAACTCAACTTAGATAGAAGTGTGGAAAGGTATGAAAAAATTATTTTGATGAATAACTCTTGCCTTAGCCAGAGAAATATGAAATTAACTCAACTCAGAGAGAAGTAATGAGAATGTACTCAACTCAGATAGGAGTGAAGGGGATGTACTCAACTTAGATAGGACTAAAGAAATGCTCTAATTGAATGAGAGAAAATGTTGTGAAACATGTTTTTTCTATTTTTGAAAGGGAATTTTCATTTAGAGAAAATTCTGACTATTGGCTTAGACTCTGCTAGCCCCTAGATCACTGGAAATCAAGTCGGTTATTCAGGTTAAAAGAACCATCACTTGGTTTTGAATGGTGAGGTTTCTCATCTTTGAAGATGATTTGGAAAAATATGCTCGAGCTGTGAACTGAGGATATGAAGGCTTAGGATACTTGACAACTAAAGACTTATCTTCAAGTTCATGAAAGGTATATCAGGCCGAAAAACCCGTGTTCATGGTAACAATCCCCTTGTGTGCATCTCCTTGATGTGTGTAGCTTTGACGTGCATAACCTTGATGTGTATGTCCTTTCTTGTACATGATTGATTCTTAACAAGATCTTTATGATCGAGCCTAAAATAACTCCTTAGGCTGCCTACATATATCTTTTTTGGAGAATTAGGTCTAACGTAGTTCATTGCTTCTTGAAGCTCTTTGAGACATACAAGGATTAATTGATAGATTTCTTGCATCCTGGCTTGGAAAATTCTTCTTTTCATTAGGAAAAGATTTTCTTTTCTTTACTATCTTCTTTGATAATTGTTTTGTCACTTCCTCGCTTGGAAATGTTTTCCTTTATGAGGCAATGATGTTTCTTTTCTTTGCTTTTGATTATTTTCTGACTGATTGTTTCTCATTTCCTTGCTTGGAAATGTTTTCTTTCACAATGGACAAAGATGTTTCTTCTCTTTGCTCTTTGATTCTTCTACGATGGCATTGTGAGAGTGCACACACAGTAGGCTTTCCCTCCATGGTTTGGTAGATGAGTTTAAGAAAGAAAGGCCAATCAAGCAGGTTCAAAGGGTTTGTAAGTGGATATCTTTGATATAGGTGATAGGACAGATTTGGTTTGCCAAGTGATGGCCACCTATCCTTGGAATTGCTTGATTTTAGGAAACAATCACATTGTTGAGAATCACGATGTCGATGTTTGCTTAGGGTCATGATTATCTTCTTTAGATTGTGATTGAATCAAACAAGATGCATTTGAGACAAATGAATTGGTGAACAATGAGAAAATCATGATGATTGATGAAGTTTGATGTTGCTCAGATTCAACACATTCAATTTTATTGTGAATTTGATGACATTTATTTTCTTAAAGAATCAAGATGAATCATGCAAACATTTTGCTGAAAGTTTCCTAAAAGAATCTTTATTGAAACATGAGGAAAGACATATAGAAACTATCCATGAAGAATAAAAGAATGATCTTTGGCTTGGAAAGCTCATTGTTCTTGATTGTGGGCTAATCTTGGTTGATCATTGGAGGAGGAAGCCCAATGGCTTGTTCATCAATCAAATCTTGGATTGCATGGCTCAACATGGTGTAATGATTAGTCTAGTGGCCTGCACATTGATGGTAGGCACAATGCTTGTTGAAATCATAGCTCTTGGGTATTGGGTTTGGAGAGGGGTGAGGATCCAAAGGTTAGAGATGCCCTTCTTTGCAAAGCTCTTGAAAAAACTTTGCTAAATGATGCAGAGAGTTTTGAGAATGACCTTGATGGGCGCCTTTGAGATGAATTTGGCAGTGGTGAGATAATTGAGCTAACAGACCAAGAGAAATACTGTTGTGGAGTTAAAGCATTGACTAAAATCTTTGAGTTATTGGGTTTGATGTTTTGTAGTGGGCTTCCTCAATGTTCCATCATTGATTGCATCCTCGATTTGGATTCCAGTCCCTATAAGAGCTTTGAAAGTCTCAAAGTAGTGGACAAACAATGATTCATGATAAATGGGAAGCAAATTCTTCTTTACCATTTGTACTTGTTCGGCTTCACTCGACCTGTTGACCATTTGGGTCACTTTAGCTCTCCATTAGGTGATAAAAGGGGAAAGAGTCTCCTTAGGTTCTCGTTTGGTAGTCTCAAGGTCCCTGAGTGTGATGTCCAATTCATTGTTGTACTTTTATTACTTGACAAAGGCATTGCAGAGTTGTTCCCATTCTTTAGAGTAGGTTCCTCTAAGTCTAAGAGCTAACGAAGAGCTGCCCTAGTGAGGGTTTGGTGGAACATTTGAGCCATCATTTCAGTTGTAGCCACAATTGGTTGCATGACTCGAACATAGAGCTTAAGATGGGTCTTTCGACATATGGTCGCATTAAATCTGTCTAAGTCTGACATTTTGAACTTGTAGGGTAAACGAACCTCTGGATATAGGGAGAGTTTATGGATATCAATCAAGTCATTTCCACGGTTGGATTTAGATATAAGGATTTCCATCTTTTCAAGCCGTTTGAGAAGGGCCTCTTCATTGGTGTTGGGCTTCTCTTGAGGTTTGACTTCATTTTGGGGCCCATCTTGTTCGACTTGATTAAACTGTTCTTGTGTGGCTGCATCTTGGGCTTGCTTATTTTGTTGGAGATGATCTTGAGGAGGTATAAGTGGTTGGTCATTGGGAGCGTTGTTAGGCCTTGCTGGGACTAGTAGAGGTGGTGGTAGCCATTGTTGTAACAATTCTTGAACTGTCTGGGAGAGCCTCTGTGTTTCATCCCTATAATCGGTCATGTCTTTTCTGATTTTGGCCAAAATCTAGAGTAATTGATCCTGATCCACAGTGATAAGGTGCAGTGATTGACTTGATTTTGATGCCATCATTTTTGGGCTCAACTAAGGGAATAAGAGCTGCAATGGGGTAGGAAACCTCAATAAATTTTTTGATCACCAAATAAGTGTAGAGGAGTTTCAATCTAAGCCAATAGTCCAAAAATTTGAGTAGGATAAGATCCAATCTAAATGGAGAATAAGATCATTCCTTAGTAGAAAATGAATTTGAATTTTCAATTTTTGAAATTTTTGATTTTTTTTTTTGAAAAAGGTTAGGGGCATAATGCTTAAGTAGCCCCTAAGTCCTAAGAAGATGGAATGGTTTTCTTGAATCAGGAAAGAATTCCTAAAGGTTGGGAAGATGTAATCCCAATGAAATTGATTAGACCTTACCGGAGTGGTCAAGATGAACCTTGATTGATGAGATGAAGATCCTAAAGAGAGGTGACTCTTGAAAATGAATTGATATCTTGAATGTTTGATACAATAGGAAGAGTTGAGAGGGGAGGCGTAACAGGTTGGGGCCCGACTTGATTCCTAAGATGACTAAAGAATCCGAATTATAAAATCTTGGAAGTCAAGACCCTAGTTTCCGACTTGAATCCTAATGAAATGACTTTTATATTTTGAGGGAAAGAATCGAGAAAAGATTTGAATTGATCCAGAATTTTATTAGAATCGATCATAATTAGCACTTAAGTTGATTCAGAAGGATTATGTGATGAGAATAAGCCCAAAAATTTCTTTTGAAAGTCATTTTGTTGGCCCATTAGCGAAAAAATTTGAAACTTTTCAGGATAAAATTCAAAATTTTGGCAAAATGGGAAAGTGCCCTCTCTGTGTGCCGATTGGCACACAACGAGTGGTTATTGGTACATAGCGAGTACCGATCTGAAGTCAAATCCTGTGCCGATCGATTTACAAAGAGGGGTATTTTTTTTTTTGACTTTTTGGGCTTTTTTTGAGTGCGCCAAACTGCTTAAAAAGTCTGTAAGTGTCTTACCAGAACTAGGTTTATTGCCCTAAATCATAATCTAAGGTAGATTATATGCATGACGCTTTGATCAGGTAAATGTTTCAAGGCTCCCCTTTTGACAGGATGTGCCATATACCTCCCACAACCATTAGATTGTAATGACTATGGTCAAATGGTACCACATCGCCTTTTTGTATAACATCCCAAGGCCACTAGAGTGTAGTGTCCTTGGTCAAGAGGTATTTGATCAAGGAGTGAAGGGTTTTCATCGGCGACACTCGTCAAGCTGAGTGAGCATACGGGGGCGAGGGCTATTAACTGTTCGAGGTTTAGAGGGTATATAGTACAAATGCAATGTATGAAAGTGATGTGTATGCAAGGCATTCAAATTTTAGTCCATTTTTATTCATCCATCCATACATTCAAACATCTAAACATCCATTCATCCATCATACAAAAATAGTCCTGAAGTGAATACTTCATCGAGTCTAGCCCTTTTTATTCCCCAGTAGAGTCGCCACTGTGGGCACTAGCATTGGAAAAAAAAGAAAGAAAGTGTGTTAATCCCTTTTCGTGGATTTAGAAGGATAACAACTGTCACCTTCCCTTAAGGTAGGAACGCATGCCTCTTATGAAAGATAGAGAAGTTGAGGATTCGCCATCTTATTTTTGGGCAAGAAATAAGCAAACCCGTTACAAAATAACAAAATTAAAAGGAAACTGAAATTGAATGAAATAATCGAAATTACATCGCCTTGTTTCCTAATTACATTATAAACATCCCTTGACATGGATCAAATAAAACAAGGCACTGAAATAAATCAAAAACCAAAGAAAACATAGATATGGGGGCTAAGGTACGGAGTAGGAAAGTGTTAGGCACCCACCCAGCCCGATCTGAATGGATCAACCTCGAATATTCACTTGCAAGGCTATTTTGTCATGAGAAAACTGAAAAGAGAGATGTGAGTCTGGAAAAGATAAATAATAAAAGATCTAATGTAAAGAAATAAGACAAAATAGAAAAGACAGAAATAAGATTTGATTGGGCCCGAAGGCTTTCTACGTATCTGTTGAGAAAACAGAATCAGAGTCACGTAGTTTTTCAGTTTATCCTCTTTTATAAAGAGTGATAAAAGAGACGAGATCTGGATCTAAGAAAACTATTAAGGGTTTAAGGGCTTACCTTATTCATTCGTGGTAGTCGGGCAACACTTTGGCTTGTTCTTCGGATTAGAAAGCGTTGCTTCGGCTTGCTTCGTGAAGGGAAGCTGTCACTTTGGCAGGGCTTTGGCCTCAAGAGAGGGAGAGTTCTTGTAGAGAGAACTCTAGAATTAAACTAATAGTGCGAGGCTATGGAAATTGTGTATTTTATCCGTCCTCCAAAAACTGATGGCTTAGGGGCTCTATTTATAGGAAAATATAGAGATTTGATCCAAAGGTCCAAGAAGAAACCTAAAATAGGAGGGTTAGGATCATGTCTTGAGTAATAATTATATAATTAAATAAATAAAAAATTAAATAAGAATGATTATCCTAGCTAAATGAATTTGTTACTACTCGAAACCCATCCTATGCGAATCTCGTATCACGGGGCCGACCTAATGGCCGTCCCTATTTTTTTAATTCTTTGTATCAATCATAACAGTAAATACTGTGAACATAACAGTAAAGTGCAGAAGCCTTATTACAAACACCTGATCAAAGACTGAAAATGAAACTAACAATAATCTAAACATAAACCACTCTTAGGTGGTGAGTACATGGGAGAGACTTTATTCACTACTATCATGCTCCTCGACTGTCTCCCTACGCTCCTGACCTCCTACTGTGGTTCTGTAGCATTTTCACCTGAAAAATATAATGAATGGGGTGAGCTAACAAAACTCAGTAAGTAAAAGCCTATCTCAAATACGGGTTAGTGATTACATAGGAAAATATAAATTCAAAGGTAACATGATAGACAGTCATGACAAAGATAGCAGTTAATAGTAAAATACCACAATGGCCAATGGATAATAACTCACAATAATCACAATCAACATGAACACTGCCACAATAAAACGATCACAGTCAAGTACAATTAATGAGTGAACAGTCAACATTTCAATGCACATAAAATACCCTTATAACTCCATATGTAAGAATACCCCCATCACCATATGTCTGATCAAGGATTCGATCCGTAGGTCCCGTCAATCGGCCTGTAGGTCCAGTCAATCGATAAAAACACCTCCACCACCATTTGTCCATTCACAGTCTCAACCCGTAGGTCCTGCCAGTTTAGAAGCAATCGGATGGATATCGTGACTGAGCACAAATTCGACAGTCAATTATAAATCAAGATTCTATCGTGTATAAGGTATGGAATAACATGACATAAACATACAATGATAGGCATCCGTATAATAAATCAAGTCATGAGATATTAATCAATAGGCATCCATCAGATAGAACAATATCCATGGTGGGAACAATAACAGTGGATATATATACATGAGTACAAGTTTCGACAGTAACAGAAAGATCGTAGATCGTGGCTTAGAAAACCACGTATAAGAGATAGGAATTCACTTACATTTAATCCGTGTGATCTACCTTAGTATCCCGTCACTTTTTCTTTTCCCTTTTGAGTTCCCTATCATTTAGTAGACATGTCTCTATTTTAATACTATTCTTCAAATCTTATGCCTCATTATTATAAGTATCTCTTTTACTAATTAGACTCTACCGTTGAGTCCGGAATGTTTGAAATAATAAAGATTCACTGTCCATCTATTTTAATCGGAGTCTGTTTGACTCATATTTGACTCAGAGGCATTTTGGTCATTTGGCATTTCTACTGGTATTTTATTTTTTTGGAACTCCGTCTCATGGAACGGATCTTACCATTGGCCTTAGAATATCCGAGACATAAAGAAAATGCTTTACATTTATTTTATTGGACATTGGAAAATATCTCAATAATTTACTAAATTATGTTAATTAATTAATCATATATATTATTTTGGTTAGAACTTGGCCACACGTGCCTCAGTGGCACGGTGGTTCCTTGGTTTTTCCATCAAAGCTGAATAATCTAACTTCAGAATGTGAAAGATCATTAACCTTTGGTTCTTCTCCCTGTATCAATCCAATTTCTGAAAATGAATGCTTGAATTCCCTAAGCCCGCCACCGGAATCAACACTCCCAACGACTGGATTAGAATTCAATCCATTTTTAATATTGCTCCTCTATGATCATATTCCAACTAGCAACATCTTTAATAGGCAACCATCTGAACAACCTAAGAGCCTTTTACATATCCCCAATATTCAATTTTTTAGAAGCACGTGATTTGGTCTTAAGCCAAGTTGGACATGACCAAAAGATCTGCGAATGGTCTAGAAAAGAAACTAGCGGTCCACAACTAGGATCCTCCAAAATGTATATGCTAGTGTCAACACAAAACTCCCTAAGGTTGCTATCTTGTTCATTTTTACCAGTAAACGTATCATCTGAGAAATAAATGCAATCCCCTTTTAAACCAACAAAACCACTAGCAGAAATAGAATAAGAGCAGTCATCACCCAAAGTTTCAACCCATTCCCATTTTCCTTCCTCTTCATTCAGCTTAAAAGCTTTCAAGTGAACTGGCACATCAAGATTGACTTCCTCGAATATATAATCATCAATAAACTCATTATAGGAAATTTGTTGTTCAGCATCCATGTACTAATCAATAAAAAAAAAAAAAATCACCACATGCCTTCACCATATACTTGAACTGGCCACAACTAAAACCAGGTGTCGGCCTGGCAATTTCCTTAGTTCAAGTTGGAATCAATCACCACGACCCTTCCTCTATGGTCCACAACGTAAAAATGTCCCCTGTGATACATAACATCATCGTAATGAGATTTCTTTGGATCATCAATCGCACACCAACAACATCATCGTGTTTACACGGCTCGATCGATTGAAATTTGGGTCGAGGTATTACATTCTACCCCCTTAAAATGAGTTTTGTCCTCAAAACTCGAATGTCCATAATCTAAGAAACTCCATGACCTCCTCATACCAATTTTATCATCGTAATCCCCTTTTTAATCTGTCTCTTGGACTCATATCTGGTATTAAGATGCCATATTTTCAAGTGAGAAGATTTCTTTTTGTGTATTGAACTTTCTTTGCTTACGGCCATTACCGTATTTCCCTTTAGTATTTTTAGCATCATACTCCCTTTTGTTTTCATGAGCATCTTTTGGTTCGTGCCAAGATGGTTTACTCGTATTCTCTTTGCATTACTATATTTGTCCCATACATGGGTAACTTCAGATTTATTCAAAATTTCATTTGCGATTCTCAATCACGTGTCCATTTCTTGAAAATTTATCACTCTTCTGTTCATTTCATTTTTGTATCATTTCATTATTTTTGTACTATTCATTGACATATCTACCTTTGTTTTCAAATTCGCATACATGTTGAAGGAATCAGTTCCTCTATTTTTTTTTTTCAATTTATAGACTGGTACGAAGGCCTTTTATTCCTTGCTCACAATCGAGCTTTTCACAAATTTTGATTTCTCATTCCTTTATGGATTAAAGTATGGTACATGTACTTTAGAAAAATCTTAGGGTAGTCTTTTACCCCAGTCACTAATTCTTCATATGACAGTCTACTTCGAAAGTGTTCATAATGGTGTTATCATATTTAGTTTACCTTGAATTTTTCACATCATTTAATCAGTTCAAGTCTCAAAGTCTTATGACTTTTTAATTTATAGCCATTATTTTGGTTTCACTTACCTTTGCTTAGAAAGGTTGTTCAAACGTCTCATTTTTGTACTCATCATCATATTCGGTTTTTCATCATATGTTACGTTTCTCTCCCCAATCATTATTTAACTTTTACAGTTTGTTCCTTCAAGAACTTATTCAACCGTATAAGAAGTTCCTTACACATTTTATGACTTCATATCATATTTTAGGATTGTTCACATCAATTTTTCATCCCATCATTTTCTCGTTACATTTGACATTCAAAGTTTATTATGTCAAGTTTTTCCCACTATGGTATTTCTCAACTTCCTTAGTTTCACAGATTGAGTTATACTTACTTTCTACCTTAATCTTAATTGTTCTCATAATATATCAAAGAACTATGTATCACTTTAGCACAATCATTATCTTTTACCGGTTTCCTTAGACATTAAGCTAAAATTTCCATCTCTTTAATTGTCAGATTATGTTAGTCCTCAAAAGTCATTCAGAGTCATCAGTCATTTATCTTTTGAGATAGATTCAGCTAACTTAATAAAGTTTCGTCCACGATTGGGTCATATTGTCACCTAGGTCACTAAGATTCATTGGATTTTTCCAATAATCAATCGTCACGTGTCAATCTTCTTTAGAACCATCACATTCCATAACGTTCACTTGATAGTCTCGTTCAATTAGTATTTGCCTTTCAGTGATCCATTTGTCTTTACCCTATTTGACTCACTCAAGAATCCTCATATTTATGATCTGTCATCAATCCATCTAGAATCTAAAACTCCTCATGTTACTATTCATTAAGTCATCCTCAGACCATCTTTCGTATATATATTTGTTATTAAATCCACCGACTTCCCAAGATTTCACAATCTCACTCTATGTCTCCTTATATCTTCCGTTGCCTTTGTTCCAATGATAGTTTTTCCCCAATTCATTGATAAATTCACAGTTTAATGATTTAAGAGTCATCAACCTCAACACTGATACGACTCTTCCTAAGAATTCTTAACCCTTGCCCTTAAGCATACTACTTTCTCCCAACAGTCACCATTCATTTGATCATCTCAATCATCCAAGGAACATCAAAGTCATTCATAGCATAATCTTTCCCAAAGATGGTTAACCTTAGTATTTAATCAAGCTATCGTCTTCCAAAAGTCACCAATCATTTAACTAATTAAATGACCGGATTCTTAGTTCTTTAAGGGTATTTAATCGGTTAAAAATCCCAGTGTACTTACGTTCTATACTCCATATGCTCTATGTATATCTTTCATGAGTAATGATTTTCTCGTAACACCTCAAAATCATATATCATCATGGCTCTCTAAATGATTTACTACTAGTTCAGTCTTTATGATCATTTAGATCACATTGATCTCTAACAGTTATTCAGAATCTTTATCATTTACTTCATTTAACTTGATAGGGTATAGATCATAAGATTCATAGGACCTCTTCCCAATATTTATTCATCATATGTCAACCTCTTGCTAAAATCATCACAATCCATAAGATCAATTCTAGCAATCTCGCTCGTTTAGTATTTGTCTTCAAGATTCTACTCATCTCTATTCTATCAAGGTCTACTTATGACTTACTCAAGAATTTTCATATTTTTGGTCCTTTTGTAATTATGCATTAAGTTTCCTTCAGACTATCTCTTATTCAAGCCTCGTTTATTTATCCATAACATTTATCGAAATCTTTTCAAATATTTTCAGTGTCATTCCTCGCGAATCCTCATTTCTTATTTTGAAACATACTGTTATTCCCTAAAGGTCATTATTTACTTAATCATCTCAATTGTTCGAGAATCACCGATTTCCATTATAACATATAGTATTTTCCCTTGATATATAGTATTCATCAATAATAAATCTCTCGATGGCATTAAAACAGTTAACATGTAACCTAGGAGTTCTGTTTCTAAGTTCAACTTAGTAGTAAATACGGAAACTATAAATCGGATAGTTGAAAAATATATTGGTAGATGGTAAGCAACTAGAAAATACCTACGACTACTGGTACAGTAGCCTGATTGTCACGACCCGAAACCCACCCTATGCGGATCTCGTGTCGCGGGGCCGACCCAAAGGCCGTCCCTACTTTTTCCATTCCTGTATCATAGTACTAATATGCAATGTACTAAAATTTTAAACAATGAACAGCGGAAGTCTTTATCAATTACAGTAATCCAGCGGAAGTCTTTTAAATATATGACATAGTTCAACATAAGACAAAATGAGAACTAAACGTAACCAAGCACCCGGGGGTGGTGAATACATGGGAGAACTAACATAGACTGGTACAGTACTTCAAAATGTCCCCCTACGCTCTCAGACTCCTACTGGGGTCTCGTAGCGTCATCACCTGAAATGGGGGGTAAGTGGGGGTGGAATGAGCTATGAAGCTCAGCAAGTAAAACAGATCTCCGACACTGGTATCGATGATTATAAAGAACATGAATCCATGAATAACAATATGATAGCCAATCATAAGAAGTAAGATGCTGTGATAGCCAATGAGAACGGTTGCCATGATGGCCAATGAATAGTGGGGTCACAATGTACAATCAGGAGTAATAGATAAGCAATAATGAGGGTTTCTCAACAATAACCTGTCACCATAAAAGTACTACCACAATAAATTCGATTACAATCAAAAACCAATGAACAATGTAAGATAAACCATAAGAAACAGTTACCATTTAACAATATATCCATAACAATAATCCAATCGAGATGCTTATAATCTGTAGTAGGGGATGGCAGTCCCTCTCTATTTCGAGGCCCGGCATACCTCTCAGTAAACTCACATCTTTTACCACACGTCTGTTCACGGACTAGTTTGTCACAGAAGCATCGGATGGATGTTGTGACTAAGCACAACTCCAGCATTTATAAACATAGCATGATTATTTGTGATTCCATAGGAGTATGAAAATGGAATATCATATATACAGTAAAGCATAACAGTAAGCCTTTCAAGGCACGGTTCAACATGATAACAATGGTAAAATAGTTAATCAATGTCCACAAGATAGAACAATATCACATTGTGGAAAACAATAACATTTGAAACGTTCATGAGTACAAGTTTGGCAGTCATGAATAAACTTGGCTTGGGAATACCATATGGAAGAGAAAGTGATCCACTTACCTCTATCGTGATTCTAGATCAGGAATCCGCGAGTATACCCTTGCCTTTCGAGTTCCCTATATATCAGTGAATACGTTTTAGAATAGATTCTATTCATCAAATTTTATGCCTTTCCATCATAAGTATTTCAAATACTAATTTAGACTTTACCATTGAGTCCGGAATGCCGAAGAAAGTCCATTTAGGCTTTCGCGGAATTTCATTTGGACTTTTGTACTAAAAAGGGCAAAATGGTCATTTTGTACTTTTACGGTATTTATCCTTCGGGGTCCTGTCTCATAAAACGGACCCTACTATTGGACTCAGAATGTTCGAAATAATAAATTTTGACTATTCACTTGCTTTGTTTGGACTTCGTTTGCTCTATTTATGACCTAGGGGCAAAATAGAAATTTTACTTTATTTATTAAATAATTATTTAATTATTTTTCCAGGGCTTGATTGCATAAAATTTCCAAAACTTGGGCCACAGTATAATTCAGTAAAATAGTTGGGGCCAATCTGTAAATATAAAAAGTCTTGGTTTATTTCATTTTAAAGAAATTAGAAAACCAGTGGGTTTAGGTCAGCCCTAAGTGAACCAGACCGGTTCCCTTGTAAACCAACCGGTCTAACCGGTTTGTACACGTGATGCTGACGTCAGCCCTAATTTTAAAAATAAACGACACGTGTCACTATCCGTTTTAATTCGGTTGGGTCCTGACCCGGATCCGATCCATAACCCGGTCCCGTTTTAACCCGAAATGCCTCACGACATTCCGGTCGTCTTCCCCATTACTCCGGTAGGGTTCCGGTGGTGAACAGTCGTCTTCTCCGGCGACTATCACCGGTTTTCGATGTATTTTCCCTCCTTTTTGAATGCCGTTTTATTCCCCATCACATGGGGATCATGAATCCATCCTCCGTTTTGATCAAGACCTTCTTGATCTTCACGAATATGGATTCAAATATCTCCGGCCTGACTTTCCGGCCAAGTTACATTTTTCATTTTCGTGGTGTTTTGATCACTGTTTTGGCCCTACAATTCCTTCTAGTGTGTTTCTGCACCTGTGTAGGTTGTTTTTAGAAACTTACAACAAGTTTTAATCCTAGATTTCCATGGAACCCGAGATTATTCATCAAACCTGCAACTATGAATTTCTCTTTGGTTCTTTGACCTTTTCCTATCATTCTTTTTGCATTTAGTTCCATATTTCATGCTGATTTAGACCTTACAAATATATATAAGCTTCATGCTCTAAATCAGTAAAAACAGAACTTAAATCACTTACCTGGGTTTCGGATTTTTAGCTCACTGTGACCCTCCCAAACCTTTCTGTTTCTGCTCCTGAGTTCCTTGCCAATGCTCCTCTCAGTCTCAGTTTCTTTTTGTCTCCTAACTCACTCCCGTATGCACATATATAAAGAGAGAGATTTCCACCGCCTCTCTCCCTCTTTCTCTTTCTCTCTCTCGGTTACTCCCCCTTCTATGGCCCCTTTCCTTGACTTAAATCCTGGTGTTCCCTCTGCCAAATGCAACTTTGCATTTAATGGCTTGGGAGACTTGTGTTGCACACTTATATACATATATCATATTATATACATCACACACACACACTTCACCCAACCGACACACACACACCCTCATTCAGTGCACCTATATACTGCCCAAGGGCAGTTTCCCTTTTCCCCTTTTCTTTTCCTTTTATTTCTTATACATATACATATATACATAAATACATGTATAATACATTATATTATATACATATATGTACACATAAAATACATCTTTTTATACATGTATATACATGTATGTGTAGGGATATAAATCCATTTTAAATTATATATACATACATTCATTTTGGTCGGGCTACTCATCTATGTTCACGTATGCATGCACGGGAATACGTGCATGCACGCATTACGATGCTATGCCCTAGGGTGCTCGGGTGTTACCCAGCCTTGTTTATACATTTCAATCATTTACAGTTTCCAGTCATTCATTTCCATGAAAATACCATGATATACATATCTTACCGTTCAAGTTACATGTTTTAACCGACCTACCTCGGTATACGTGACGTATCCCGGGTCGGGATATCACACTGATCATCTTCCGGTGGTGTTTTTGAGATATTATCCTTGGTGGACTTTTAGGTAGTTGGGGTATTCAATTATGTCTCCGTTGTCATCTTTGACCCTTTTGGCAAGTTCTTTCCTGCCCCATTTTATGGTCGTTACTAGTGCCACTACTTCATTGAGAGTGGTCAACTGCTGGGGCCTGATTCTGGGTAGATCTTGGTGACTCTTTTCATAAGGCATTCTATTCTGTTAAATTGATTTATCCGATCCATCTTAGTCAGATGATTTTTGGCTATCGGCTTATTCCTGGTGTTAACCTTTTCTGTAAAAGAAAATCAGTCCACGTATACGTAAAATAACAATCAGTGTTCTTATAAGGGTCTAACTTAGCACTGTCAGTGTTAACTATCGAATGACTCTTAGACTTTAAGAATTCTAGTACTCTAATCCTATCTCCCATGACTCACTAGAACCTAAGACTTTGCTTTGATACCAAGCTGTCACGACCCGAAACCCACCCTATGCGGATCTCGTATTGCGGGGCCGACCTAATGGCCGTCCCTATTTTTTTCATTCTTTGTATCAATGATAACAATAAATAATGTGAACATAACATTAAAGTGCGGAAGCCTTATTACAAACACTGATCAAAGACTGAAAATGAAACTGACAATAATCTAAACACAAACCACTTTTAGGTGGTGAGTGCATGGGAGAAACTTTATTCACTACTATCATGCTCCTTGACTGTCTCCCTATGCTCCTGACCTTCTACTGTGGTTCTGTAGCATTCTCACCTGAAAAATATAATGAATGAGATGAGCTAACAAAGTGATCGGTGCAAAACTACAAGTGCACAGTATCGTAGTTTTATAGTAAAGTGATGAGTAGAGTATCGTCCTCAGGGATTGGTGTCTTACTTTTCACAAGTACCGAAATTAAACTAATCTCGACTTTATTTAAAAAATTCACAAAATCTATGGAATTGCAATTTAAAATAAAATCAATGCAAAGAAAATATTTAAATGAAGAGAGAGATATTGTTCGAAATTCAAATTAATGGAAGAGAATAATTCTAGGAAATTGATTTCACCTAATCCCTCACTATGCTTTACTTATCTAACTAATTGAATTTAATTCCCTATGTTGGTTAGCAAATCTCCAAATCATCCAAAAGCCTCTTTCGACAGTCAATTGAACACTATTCTTGTTCATTATTTACACAAGAGTATGCAAATTAATAAAGCAAGAATGCACTAAGACCAATGATTTTTTTAATACTACATAGGTTCATATAAGTCTTTCGATCTCTATATTTACCTACGCCGAAATATTCAGGATCTATCCTATGATTCCCTCTTTCGACAGCAAATCACAAGATTAAAATCATCTAATTAGTGGCCAGTTAATTAGAAGCATTGGACTCAGAATAAATCAGACAAACATGAAAAATAATTGCTTCAAATTAGTATAGAAAAGCAAGCATAGTTCGAAACTCGACTACATCATTTTCCTAGAATAAATAAAAATTAGTTCATGCTAAAAATTAAATTCAACATAAACGAATTCACCATGATTTTTTCTGAAAGGAACAGAAGAAAATTAACACTGAAAAATAGTCACAGCAGCCGCAGTAGTGTCCTCCAACAGTAGTCGTTAGATTTTTCTCTTGTTCTTCTTTCCACATCAGCAACCACAGCCTCTGCTTGATTCCTTTTCTATTCCTTGCTCTGTGCAACTGCATGATTTTCTTTTTCTCTCCTGTTTTCTTCTTGTGCCGCAAGCTGCTGTTGATTCCCTTTTTCCAGCCGATCCCTCAAGGACTCCAAGCCCCAGCCGATCTGCTTTGTTGTTCTCCTTGCGCCGCATAGCTATTCTTGGTCCTCCTTGCGCCGCACAGCTATTCTTGGTCCTCCCTGCGCTGCTTGGTCTCCAACCTCCTTTTTTTTTTTCTCAGCACCTCTGTTGACTTTTTATATCAAGACCCCTAAAGCCCTAGCTCACCAGGTTTAGGCGCTGCTTCATGGGCTTTCGCCTTTTTCCTACTGGGCTTTTTTTTTTATTTGACTTTGGACGGCTGTTTCTCATTTCTTTCCAGCACTGGGACCCACCTTTTTTACTTTTCTCTTCCTTTTGTTCTTTTTGATTTCCTGCTCCAGCCTTAAGCCCTTTGGCTTCTAGAGTTTTTTTTTTTTTTTTATTCTCCAAAACCTACTGCGCCTGTTTCACTAGTCAAACACAAGATCCCAGCCGCTTGTTTTGCTTCTTTTTGGGCTTTTGCTGGACGACTTAAGTCCAATTTAGATCAGCTCATAATTTATCAAGTGAGCAGGTAGATAAAACAAGCCAATTATACCAAGTCACACCTTTGTCTTCAAATCTGCAATAAAATTTAAAAGCTGAAAATGAAGCCTAAAAAAAATCAGAAAATAAATAAAAATAAATTAAAGTTTAAAGTTTAAAGGTGATAAAATATTCAAATTATGCAAGTCATCAAACACCCCCAAACTTGAGACTTTGTTTGTCCTCAAACAAAAACCAGACCCCATAGAAAAGTCTCATCACTCACCAAGCCATGATCTGAAATTAGATTTCATCACTAGCATCTTACTCTTTTAAGATCAAAGATAGCGAGAAAATCAATCAAAAATTTAACAATTTCTCAAGTAAGAGTTAAGCATTTACTTCAACCTAAAGCTAAGACCTTGAGTGTGTGAGATAGTCAATTAAACTCCAAACCACCTGCAAACTCAGATAAAAGCAGAACAATTGAAACCAGAGGAATTCTTTCAAAACTTAACCCCATAAGTCCAATTTTCAGAAATCCTCTCCACTGATGTAGTCAACACCAAAATCAGAAATCAAAAGGTCTTTAATCAGGTTGTAATGACAGGCCACAGGGTGAGGGCTAAGAAA